>OY796852.1:8389459-9635813 GCA_963680765.1 Agrochola lychnidis
TACATAGATACGAAAATATAGGAAGAGATGATAAGGGGATGCCAAAATATTGTAAGTAGATCGCATATTATAAAGATAATGGTGCCGATTCCCTTGTTCACAAACTAAACTAAATTTAAGTTCAGTGCATCTTTTTCTTTCTATTTCATTAAGAAAAGGACAGAAGATAAATTTTAATTTAGTCCTGTCAAATTAATCAGCGTTTGACGTAAATTGACGTAATTTTAGTAGGCAGCAAGTTTTTAATCACGTCTAAACTTGTATGGAGTAGTGACAGGCGCTGATTAATTTGACAGGACTAAACTACTAAAATTTATCTTCTGTCCTTTTCTTAATGAAATAGAAAGAAAAAGATGCACTGAACTTAAATTTAGTTTAGTTTGTGAACAAGGGAATCGGCACCATTGTCTGTGGATTCAGATTTAATAACGATCATAATAAAAAGAGCACAATAGATCAGAAAAGATGTTGTGGTGAAACTTCAGAATGAACTGTATCCAACAGTGAATGTTGAGGAAATACTATGATTGTTGGTATAGATTCAAAGCCTTTGGACATATTATTTTCTTCAAATTCTTACTCGGATTCACTCGCATGAAAACCAAAAACACATTACTCTTTAGAACGTGTATCTTCATCATCATCATCAGCCTATAAATGTTCCCACTGCTGGGACACAGGCCTCCTCTCTGTGAGAGGGAGTGGGCTGTAATGCACCACGCAGGCCCAGTGCGGGTTGGTAGATGTCACATGTCTTTGAATTTTTGGTTCTAGGACATGCCGGTTTCCTCACGATGTTTTCCTTCACCGTTTTGAGAGCAGTGGTGATGAAATAATTTAATAAAGTAAACGTGAACGTAGAATGTGTATGTATGTATATATTTTTTGTTAAGTAAATTCTAACAAAAACTTCCAAGATTTGGCTAGACTAGGCAAGCCAAAAAAGAATAAATAATTTTCAAGATAAAGAAGACAGCTGATTTCTTTCTTTTAGACACAGATTTAAGGAGCTTTTAAGCCAAACTTGGCACAACATCAAGCAAGAATGAATTTGTGCAGACGAATTATTTTCAATACGTGGGTTGTTAACATCTATTTCTACCTTGTTTAGCATTTAATATCACTTTCATGTTGCCCACGAAGTCTGCGCCTACGGAAAATCTGTCAGGTTTATTGGTCCCTAGGGCTAGAAATTATAGCCATCCAATCAACTAATTTTGGTAGTAGCTAGATAGCTTCAGTAAAGGTTAGGTGTCCCAAAGATCACAGAGTACCACTACTTTTGCTTTTTTTTGAGACCATGTGAGTTAAATTTATTGCTAAGAAAATACACTCTGTGGACGACTAAATAAGAAAATATTAATGATAAAAATCTCCACCAGAACTAAATTTGGCTGAACCAGATTTTGATCAACAATATTTTCTTAGTTAGTCGTCTACAGAGTGTGGAATTCTAGGTTCGATCTCCGGTTCTAGCGAAGATTTCTTGGGATTTTTCACTATAAAATTTAAAGTAACAGATCAGAATCTAGCAAAGTTTCGAAATATACAGACCAGGTGTAGTCTACACCTCTGTTCGCTCCCTCGGGGAATAGATGCAAACTATTTCCATTCATTTGTTTGTCTTTTCACGCATTCATATGCAAAGCCTCGATTGCTTTATTTCGTTTACAACTTAATTTCCATTACACCTTCACTAGCAAAAGAATCTGGAGGTTCGTCAGAAAAATTTTGATGGAATTTCCACGTGAAATACTTTTAGTGTACCCTAAGGTGGGAAGTAAAGTGAAATTGCGAAAAATACACGGTACCGTCATAAAACATCGGCACATGAAATGGTGCAGTGTTTCCACAGACCCGGAGAATGGGGTTCCGTAAAATAGGCACTTCGGAATGTGATAAACTTGTCACATCATTTTGAAGTCTTGCCTAAGAATGAGGAACTACGGTTTGAACCAATACCTTGATGCACAATTTCTTTTGTTAGTGAGGACACTAAATCCAAATAATGTTATCGTAACCGAATCTCTGAATCTTAAATTCTTTATGTATGGCACTAAATGGGTTCCATGAATTAAACCTTTTCTAACTGAAAACTTATGAGATAGAAAATATCCAATAAAAAATACTGAAACTGTTAAAAGCAATTATTTCCATAAAGTTCGTAAATGGTAGGTACGTCTAAGAATTTCACTTCAAAAAGCAAACCTGTTTAATGGACCCGAAAGCACACATTGAATATTTGAATACCAAAATAGTCTTCGATCTTTGATCAATGTACTTATTCCGTGCAAAGATATTCGCAACTTTAGTGTATAAAACAAAACTAAACTAATACTAAAAGCTGCTTTAAACCTTATAGCGTAACCACAAAATCAATTTCCTAGCTCCGCTAAGTAAAAAGCAGCGGAAAAAGCGCTTTCATAAAAAAGCAATCAAGTTTTTCAATCAAAACAGCTGCATGTAATATCTGCAGCCCGGGGCTATGGGGTCGTCAAGGCTATCGTCTAGACAGGACACGGACAAACTGACGGTTCTGATAATGTCATCTGAGCTATGTGCGATTATTGCTTTTGGACACGGAATGCAGACAAATAATGCAAAAGATGGCGCAAATTGCGCCATAAACTTTTGGTTTTTTATTAGTTGGATGAATAAATTATTTTGAGATAAAAGTACAGCTTGGTAAAAAGAGTATGATACGGTGACAAATTATACTAAATATTTTACTATGATGATGCCTACAAGTGCTAGTAATGTCACTTCATTTCTATATACTTATGTTTTTTCTTTTGTTGTACATTGGCATCTTGTTTTTATTTACATCCATATAATTTGTTGTAATTTAATTGTGTTTATGTGTGTCTTTTGTGTGCACTAAATAAATGTTTTATCTATCTATCTATCTAGTAGGTTTTGGGTCACAAGCCGCGTTTTTTGAAGCACATTTATTTTAATAATTTGTTTATTGTGTTTAAATTATTTTACTAATTTCCCATTCGAAGTGACCTAAGTGCAATAGTGGCGCCCAAATTTTTTCCAAACTGTTTTTTGCCAAACCATACCTATTTATATGGAAAGGACAGACAATTTTTGGTTTCAATCAAAACATTTGCTTGCATTATTGGCAGATATTGGCCATGCGGGTTGTCAAATATTATTACAATCATCTATAGACAAGAGATGGATTCTTCTATGATTTTCTTATCAAATCTATGCTCCATTGCGTTATACGGAAAAGATTATTTGCTAAGGTGAACCCAGATAACTCTGCTGTATTTCCTACTGGCATTTGATTTTTGTTCACGATTCCATGCCATAAGCCACTCCAAAAATATATGCTGTTTGTGCGAGTTTAAATGTTTGTAAAGGCACCCACAATACAAGAAAAATTCCTATTGTGGGGCAATGTTTAACAAATATATATATATCCACAGCTAAAATGCATAAGGCCCTTTGTACACGGCACGGTTTTTTACAGTGCGGCGTATAAACCGCGCCGTAGAAAAAACGTGCCTGTCATCAAGCTTCCATAGTGATCCATACAACACTGACGACCGTGCCTACACACGGCGAATAAACCGTAGTTTTTCACGGTAAGAAAAACGTGTATGTACACACGGCTACACATCAAGCTATACATGTCCAGTATAAGGTGCCCTCGCATTGTACGGAAATCCTATACAATGCGAGATCAGCATAAACTTAAAAAGTATAGCTTGATGTGTAGCCATCTAAAGGGCCTTATACGTTTTAGCGAAACCAACGCCCGTAAGTCCCTTGTCACTTGGCGCAAAAATTGACGTAATTTCTTCTCAATATCTCCATGGCAATAGAATGTTTATCAATATAACCTCACTTAATATATGCTACCCCTTAGCATAAATCTAGTAGGGTAGCAGCCCAAGGATTTCGTCTAGACAGGAGACAGGCACCATTATTAATAATGTCTCTTGAAATATGTTCTATTGCTCTTCTACTTGGATGGGAATAGAATTATGTGAATGTCAGACGGAGAATTTCACGAATTTGTTGTATTGAATAAAGAAGAACCATACTCCATTTGAAATAAGATTAGACATTTAACTAAACCTTTTTTACAGTCCGTTCAACCGATTTTGACTTCTATTGCGTTGGTGGCATGACAAATGGCAGCTGCAGTACGCAGTTGGTTTGTAACCACTTTTTTTGCGTTTAATGCCATCCTTATGCCTACGTAATAGAAGTCAAAATCGGTTGAACGGACTGTAAAAAAGGTTTGTTTAAATGTCTAATCTTATTTCAAACGGAGTATAATAAATAAATAATTGGAAGGCCAATTCTCGTACCTACTTAAAAAACGTTCAAGATCATGTAAGCTATAACCAATGTCAACAACTTGTCAAAAATGTAGGTAAATTAAGAAATTTCACAGAGAGACAGAACTTTTAAAGCTGTCATTAAATACAAATTTTCCATTAACTTGTTGCAGAAAGCAACATTAGACTCGATTTTAATGGTTTTTTGATTATTTTAATGAAATCATTAGCGTTAATGATCCATTACGTAATATGGTATCAATTTTTGTCTTTGTGCAACTGGGTATGAGACTGACATTACACGAACGTTGTAAAAAATTTGGCAATTGCCGTTTTAGAGGGATTTGGCATTCTGAGCGCAAGAGTGGTAACTTTATTGACCTTTTCACTCATCTCAAAAATGTCATAAGGTAGGTACTAATAGTCATATTCAATTTCATAACTTATGTACCTAACATGCATATAAATGCATTTTTACAGACTATTTTACTACATAGATAAGATCATCGCCACACATGCTGTTGTACAGTACGACACAACTAAGATATAGCATAATTTGTTTTCATTCATTTCAATTTTACGAATATATTTGGTTATATGACTTTACAAGTTATTGCGTTTGCGTAAAGATCATTTTCACCTAAAGTAGTAATAAATATTGATGATTTTGAAGGCGTATTTAGTTCGGGTGGTTTTCGGTTTTAGGAATTTTGCCGATGCTACATTTAAGTTATGTCGTACTGTACTTTTATTTGTTTTTTTTTGCTCAAATACATGTCCAACCCATCCCTTAAATTATAAAACAAGTTTACCCTACTAAAATCTTCCACTGTAACATGCCAGTTTACGTCGAGACAGGCGCCAGCATGAACTAAACCCCATTACAAGGCTGGTGACACCGTGACGCCATCACCATCGATAATTGACGCTTACGAGGACATCCCATGACCTTTCCAAGAGAGTTGACCCATTTTACAGATGAATTGATGGCTTGTTTTGTGGCCAGAATGTTGTGAAGGATTTTATTTAGTGGGTACTTAAGAATTTGTCTCTGAAAATAGTGGGTATTTAGACTTGTTTTTTTTTTTCTAGAAATAATTCCATTCTTCAGTAGAAAACAAATTAAGATAGAAAGAGGATTTAGACTCCGAAAAAATTAGTTATTTATAAATAAAATTGTCCTGCTTGGGAACATTCAATCTTCTATGTGACCAACCTATTTAGATCTATCTTTAGTAATAGTTTTAGTAGGTACCTGAACGAATCTCTCAATAGTTTACTTTAACTACGAAATTAGATAATAAAAAATAAAAATTCATATGTAGCCTGGCTACCATAGATATTACTGTTCGAAAATACACTCTATCGTGTTGCTTAAAATAAAAACAAATTAGACTTGAATTCACTTTAGGCTCATAAAATATTCAGAATTTCAACATGATAAGGTTTACCTAATAGATCATAATTCTCAATTAACTCTGGCATTTATTCACTGCAAGCATTATTCTATTGTTCTCACAATTTCTTTTGAGCTTGCAGTGAAATAACAGGTACATTTGATAATATTATTCTGTAATTCACATTAATTAGTCTGGGTCCGGTCTGAGCCGTTTATCATTTGTTAGTCCACTGAGTTTCGTTAACCTTTTCTGTTTCAAATCTCAACATGAACATTATTTTAAGCATTCTGCTAGGATTATGCATGTGTAATTATTTTAGCATAAAACTAAATAGTTTATGTAAATGTAAGCAAATAAAGATGACGCGTCGGTCTAAATGTTCGGATTAATCTTGGTAATTACTTGTCTGGCAACGCTACTTCGTCTGAATTCTATGGGGATGCCTACAAATTTCACTTACTATTTAAATATTTAAACACACATATTCCTACTGAATTTTAGTAGGATTACTGTAGGACAGAGATGTTGAAATTCTATACACCTACGTGCCTTTTTCTTCCAAATAAATATTGAATGTGACCATAACTGCCAACAAACAATCTTGTCTCAGTGACTACTGAAAAAACTATATTATTCACAATAATACTCTTTTCACTCCTATTGCTCAAAAATTTCGTCATTGTAGCGTACCAGAGCGGGGAAAAAATAGCATATCTTGCTCTAGGGGAAAAAGTAATTTTTGTCTGTAACCAACGAGCCTACAAAAATGAAAACGTCTTTATTCTTATGTAAAACTAGCTTTTTTACTACCGCATACCGGGATAAAAAATTCCCTTAAAAATTCAGATTGAACAAATATTGAAATAATATATATTTTTTTAAATAAAATAAACTATTTAATATTGTATTGGATTATTTTATTTTCTCGCAATAGTAGTGAAAAGTAGTGTAACACACGACGCTTAAATCCATTCTATTTACTCCCTCGCTAAAGCTCGGGAATAGAACTACCTCGATAGAATGGGTTATTTTAGCCCCTAGTATAACAGTCTACTATTATTTTCACATTAATACCTTTATTATTATACAGTAATTTTAACATTAACATTTTAATATTTATTTAAATGAAAGAACTCATTAGTGCGACTTCTGCTGTTGCAAACTAGATGATTAGGTAAGTTAGATACGTAAATTCCTGAAATGATGCTGTGCCCAAATTATTTTGTTACTTGCCACCAACGGCACGGGTGCCATTGGTTCCCCATCCCAGCTGTAGGACATGAAAGTATCTTACACACTGAAAGCGTTCTGGCGTTCTGTAGTTTCTGCCTATCCCTATCGGAAAAAGGCGTGAGTTTATGTAAATGTTCTAGGATAACTCATTATTACTTGTTTTGTGACAAATATTATTTTGTATGAAAAATGTGTTGGGTAAAAACTAGACCAACTCTAAGCTGTGTTAGCTTAAGTAATTGCGTCAACATTTTTTATTTTTGTTAAGTGAGAAAGTTTCCTGCTGCCCACTGACTTGAAACTAAACCAATTAAAACTGAGTCCGTACACTGAATAAAATTAGTATTTATTCGGAAACGTCGTCTTGATAATAACACATAACATAACATAACATCACGCCTTGTTTCCCCGAAGGGTTGGGCAGAGGTGTCCCTGTAGCAGGTACACCCACATTTCGCCAGTTATGTTTAAGTCCCATGTAATAGGGGGCGAGCCTATTGCCATTAACCGGGCACAAATCCAGACTCCGAGCTGCTACTGAGAAATTTTCAGATAGAAAAACCCAATAACACTTTGCCCGACCCGGGAATCGAACCCAGGACCTCATGCTCAGCAGTAGCGCTTGCGACCACTAGACCAACAAGGCAGTCTTGATAATAATATAATAATAATACTAATTAGCCCGTATTGTCCCACTGCAGGGCAAAGGCCTCCCTTTCCTTTTTCCACCCAACCCGATCCTGAGCCAATATAGACCAATCCCTCCTAAAAGCGTCAAGTTCGTCCCGCCATCTACGCCATAAAAAAATATTGTGTCAAAAACTAATGACTCAGTACTTCATATTTGAACCAGGAATCAACCAACCCTTTTCGCGTGTGTTGTATGAGGTGCTAATAACGATGATAACAATTGATGCAAGATAATGGTGGAAGAACTTTCCTCTTCTTTAGGTGCCGAAAACTTCTAAATACGATTGTGATCATCAATACGCTGGCCAATCATAGTGACTTACCTATACTAACTTTAGAGCAGTCTAGCCGTTCTTTAACTAGAATGCCGTTAATCCCAAAAAGTTATTTCCGAGAAAATGCCAAAAAACAAAAAAACGCGGGAATCGTTGTTTTTAAAAACTATGATTGTTGTTAATATTCTTTTCTGTTTATCCTAAGGAATACTTTTTGTCCAGAAACTCTTAAAGAAGAAGTGTGGATTAGACGCTTTCTAGTGATGGAATCATCATAAATTGTGTTACTTAACGGCCTACAAAAAATTTCATATCTCTGGAACTAAAAATGTTTCTTAGACAGAAAGATAGAGAATTTTGAACTCTATCACTTTCAATTTAAAAGTAAAAATTGGCCATTTGAGGGTTTACGGCTTACTAGTTAAAGGACGGCAAAGTTCGGATGCTACCCTGCATTTTGTTACATGATATTTTCGATATTATGTCTAGATTTTAAAAGAGACGTTGGCCCGTGAGTTCTTTTCGCTATTCCTTCACAGGGGAACCCAGATAGAAAATGTCGATTCGATCTACTTCTTATAGGCATAATATTAGGTAGATTTTCTTGTATGTAGATTCATTGCCGTGTGCGATTGCCAACTCATTCTATTTAAGAAAGAAATAAAGGATGTCTAATATTGATATGGTCACACAATAAAATGTTGTTGAAAAAATGCTCCCGTAGATAGATACTGAATTATCTAATCGACATGGTTTTACATAATGTCACAACTTTTTGCGGTAGAAGAACTGCGTTGCAATACTTGCATTTTATACATGTTATGTTTTTGTTGGGTACTATTTACAGAATAAATCATTTCATTTCATTTCAGACCGCCAGACATCTTGGAGGTTTCAAGAGGAGTTTCTTGGAGGATTCAAGAACTGACTCATGAATATTTAAGGAACTGACTCACGACCTTCTAAGATGTCTGGCGGTCTGAAACTTTAGATACCTACACGCACATAATATCATACTGATGGCAATAACATTTCATACAGTCGACATCTACTTCTATATTTTCTTCAGCGTAAAACAATTAAACACAGAGTTTCACCAATAAACCGTTTAACCGATTCCCAAGGAATTGATCAAACAGAAACTCGGAGCACCAAAACGTTTCACATAATTGTTTCACACGTCAAACGTTAGAAAGTTCCCTTTGAAACGGTTAATTTATTCCTAACGTAGATACATACGTAAATATTTACATCACAGAAGGATACACTAAACAATGCCGTCAGAGGAATTCCTTTCACGAATAAAAGCTTTATGATACAACCCCCCAACTTGATGTAATCTCAAGTATTACAGGATAAGTTAGAGTTAAGTTGCGTTCTCGTTTGTGTTAAGTTTAGTGTTTGAAGAGCAAGTAATATGTGATAATAAGCGTGTTTTAAGCGTTCCTGAAGTTTTGAGTACATAAGTAGGCTTAGTTAGTAAAAATATGGAGATGGTAAGGGGCTTGTGGCTAAGTAATAACAGCTGCACGGGTCGATCGATCAGGTTAAGCTACGCTTGCCGCGGTTGGTCCGTGGATGGGTGACCATCTTTACATACCAAGTCCCCTCCGTGCCTCGGAAAGCACGTTAAGCCGTTGGTCCCGGCTGTCATTTGTAGATCTTTGACAGTCGTTACGGGTGGTTAGAAGCCCAAAAAGTCTGACAACCAGTCTTACCAAGGGGTATCGTGTTACCTAGTCACTAGGTTGTGGAGGTCAGATAGGCAGTCGCTCCATGTAAAATACTGGTATTCAGCTGCATCTGGTTAGACTAGAAGCCGACCCCAACATAGTTGGGAAAAGGCTAGGCAGATGATGAGTTAGTAAAAATATGGAGGAGGCGAAACGCGTGAAAGAGAGGCAAAATTCACGCCTTCACGCTCCTAACCGCCGCAAGAGTATTTCCGGCCACCGTAGGCGCGGGCTTGTGGACGGTGAGCAATGGGTAGCTCGCCGCCCGATAAGGACCAGGCCCGGGTCGATGGCACGTTGTATTCCACGCGCGCCTCAAAGAAATGTCAGCAGAATTGACGGGGTCCGCTAGGGCCGATGCCTGCCGGGGTTGCGAATAAGGCCGAAAGGGAAATAGTGGCCTCCGGCAACATGGCAACTGAAGGAACATGGTTGGGTTTTAGTCAGTAAGATTTTGACACGCCCTCCCGCTCCACCCAGAGCGGGAGAAGTTATTTGATAATTTCTCACCCAAAAAAAAAAGTTTGTAAAAATAATAATGTGCTCAGTATCTATATGTCGGAATACGTTACTGAGTTGACTAATTGGGACGCTAGCGCCGCCTAGCGGCACTCGACAGTGTCTACAACATAATTCTCGGACCGGCTGGAGCTAAATAGAGTTTATGGATGGCGGTCAAGCAGTGAAGACGTTTAGAAACTGTCGCTCGTTCCGTATAATTGTGTTGTATACCTACAGTGTGTGAATTGCTAGTGTGATTAATTTGATCTGAACTGTAAACGGGTTTTCTATTGCACAATAACCAACACTACCCACAGTACGCCCTCAGTAGCTAAAATATGGCTGATAATAACGAAAGACACCTACTCTTCTCAGTCATATATGTGAAGTCAGAGAAATTAGTGGTTTATCAAAGTGACAACCAACTTATGTAAATTTTCCATTTATTCAAATCACAATAGTACTTATTCGACAGTTGTATGAAATGGCAATAACACGGCATATTGATGTCAATTTGGTAAATCATTCATTTCCGAAGCTGTATTTCTGGTTTCCTTTTAATACTGAAGTAATAAGTTTTCAAAAGATTTAAACTTGTAATGTCTAAAATAGAACAACGTATTACATGATATTATAAAATAAAAAAATTGTATTTCATGTTACTACATAAAATAATTATATTAATAAATAAATATATTATAAATAATATTTTTTTACTTAAAATTCTAATAGAAAATGCATTTGCAGTTTTCTTGAATTTCCCAATTTTCGCGGCAACTTTTCAAATTTTTCTTTCCAAACATGATTCGGACTATTTCAAACATTTTAAAACAAGAATTTGCCAAATCGGGTCCAGCCGTTCTGAAGCAATACGCTTACCAACAAAAAGCATTTCATTTGTATTATATAATGATTATTTCTATTCCAAAGCAATTATTTGATACTGAATGTGTCCACAAACCATTGAAAAGGGCAGTCCATACTCTACGGAAAGCAAATCTCATAAGTAAATAGCTCAGTGTCCAAGTTGTAGATTGAAGATAACCACAGAACATTGAAGTAGCCAAACATGAGGGCATTTCAAACAAATTGCTTGTCCGTTACTGAGACTTTGTGGACAGATTTCATCACTTACTAGAGAGGAACTAGAATCATTTTATACACATGCAGAATAGACCATCTAAGGCCCGCTTGTACAACAAATCACTAAATAGGTTTTGCGATAAACGAATTTAAACATCGTTCTGTTTCTGACAATCATTTGATAATGACAGAGACAATTTTTTTTAAACGTTTAGTGTTAGACGCTTTTAGGATTCCGTCCCCCAAGGGTGCAAAACAGAACCCTATTACTAAGCCCTTTCCGTCCGTCCGTCCGTCTGTCTGTCAGCTGGCTGTATCTCATGAACCGTATTAGGTAGATAGTTGAAATTTTCACAGATTGTGTATAATTTATCTTTGCGATTTAAAATATTTAAGATGCAAAATATTCTTCGTTTCGTATTTTCATTTATTTGCTAAATTTGTACGTTGGTATGAAACCCTTCGTTTGCGAATCCAACTCGCACTTGACCAGTTTTTTGTGATTTGTGGTGCATAACGTTATGAAATCAAATTTACATGACATATTGTAAGTAAAGCAGTTTCACAACTGACTGACAAACACCAGATACCCTCTGAAGATGTGTATGAAATGTGAGATGTGGTGTTTCTTTTAGCGAAACTTATACAGTGTGATTCTTCATAATGTGCATATTTCGAAATGAGTGAAGCTATGCTTAATTTTATTAAGTTCGTCCTCGTTCAATGGCGGCAATGCCGACGCATGTCTAGCGCGAACGAGTGTAATTAAAGAAAATATAAACGATGTCGAGTGTTGTTAAATGCAATAGTTGTAATATAATAATCAGTGAACTCCTTGCATACATCCAAAATAAGATCCAGGTGATGGACGAGGAAGGTATTGTGCGTGTTTGTGTAACGGGTTTTACGAGTGATGAAATCGAAGAAGCAAAAACATTGCTGTTCGACGCTGTATCCATGTCTTCCCATAAGAAAACTAGGAAACGCGAGGGTAAGTCCCAGAGAGATATTGATGATATCATTCAATTATTTAAAAGCGTTGAACCAGATAACACACCTATTTTTGTGGCAAGAGATTTATATAAACTGCCACCGATTAGTTTTGATCACCTGGATGCAACGAAATTATTGAAGGATATCTTAGTTTTACAAAATGAGGTGAGGCATATAAAGGATATTTACGTGACAAAGGAACAGGTAGCTCAGATTGAATCGAAGATTGATTATCAAAATAAGTTGCCGTTAAGTAACGATAAATATTCAAATAGAAATGTTACGAAAAAAAGAGGGGCTGGTTTGATGAGCAGTTTCGAGTGTGATAGTGGCCCTATGGGTTTTGTACAAAATGCTGATTACGTTTTAAGTCTCCAAAATGAGGAAATAATCAGTAAAAATGATCAAATCAGTAAAAAATCCACTAATGTTACAAAGGTACCCGCTTCCGAAAAAAGTGAGCAAAGTTGTCTACCTACGAGCCAGCGCACGATACAGACACCTGTTTTGCCCGCGATTGATATTTCTCCGAAGTGGTCAAATGTTTGTGCCGGCAGCGGCGGTGAGTCAACGTCATTGCGTAAAACCTCGGTTAACGTAAACAATAGCGCGGATGGTGTTATGCAAACAAAACCAATCGAAAATCATGGTTTGCAAGGTGACAAATGGACTACAGTGGTAAATAAAAAGGCAATAAAGAGGCAAAATAGACCTATAGGTAGGATGGGACGTGGCTCCAATAGTCCCGAAATAAATTTTAAAGCGGCTACGGGTAGTAAAATCCCACTTTTTATAACCAACATCCATAAAGACACTAGCGAGCAGCATATAACTGATTACATACGTATAAAATCACAGGAAAATGTTACGGTTATAAAACTAAATATTAGGAATGAGAAACATAATGCTTACAAACTGTTTGTGCCTAAGCACAAACTAAAGATGTTCCTAGATGACCGTTTTTGGCCTGAAGGTGTTATTTACCGTCGTTTTGTCCATGTTAACAACAACGTGGGCGCTTCAATACGGGTTGAGGCAGTCAATAAAAACTCAATCTAATGGGAATGACAAATGACGCTATGATACATAACGCCGTCCTTGCCTCGTTTAATTGCAAGTCACTTAAAAGATCAATGGAGGGAGTTAGATCTTTATGCAAGGAAGTGGACATACTTGCTCTTCAGGAGACGTGGCTGCTGCCACATGACCTATCTTGCTTGTCACAAGTCGATGAGGAATTTGGCAGCACTGGAACGTCCGCAGTAGATACTTCGGCGGGAATGCTAGTGGGGCGGCCTTACGGTGGTGTTGCGTTAATGTGGAGAAAAAGTATGTTCAGTTGTGTGTGCGTAATTCCGTGCGATAACCCACGTATCGCGGCAATAAAAATATCGTTATGTGACCGTCGCGTGTTGATATTTAGTGTGTACCTACCTGTAGACAATGTGAACAATTTAACTGAATTTTCGGACTGTCTAGGAACTATAAATGCAGTTATAGAGGAGAGTAATGTGGAATCGGTATTTGTCCTGGGAGATTTTAATTCACATCCTGGTACATTATTTTTTACCGAGTTACAGAGCTTTTGTTGTGAGCAGGAATGGCTATGTGTAGATGTAAATAAAATGAGTTCGGACAGCTATACATTTATAAGTGAGGCAAATGGAAGTCGAAGATGGTTGGACCATTGTATAGTGACTAAAGCAGCCTTGCCGCTAATTACTAGTGTACACGTTAAATATGACATATATTGGTCTGACCATTTTCCACTTTTAATCAAGTGTAATTTTGATTTGGTGAAGCAAAAACTGGGTAAGCAGTGTGCACAAATATCCGACGGTGTCAGATGGGGGGAAAGGTCGTCCGCGCAAATAGCACAGTTTTCAAATTTGTGTGGTAATTACCTACGCGAGATAGACTTTCCAGCGCAACTGGAATCTTGTAGTGGGAAGTTTTGCACTGACACCAGTCATAAGGTGACGATTGATGAGCTGTACGGTAACATAGTACACTGTTTAGGGTTGGCAGCTAGTTCCACACACCGGGAAAAGCCTAGATATCGCAAGTGTGTAGCAGGGTGGAACAGGCACGTCCGAGAAGCGCACGGGGAGGCGCGGGCTAAGTTCACTATATGGGACTGGCAAGGCCGACCGCCATCAGGTTCTTTGTACGATGATATGATAGAAGCGCGGAAAGTTTTTAAAGGGAAGCTGAAGTGGTGTCAAAAGCACCAAGAGGCCATTAAAATGGACATCTTAGCCTCCCATCACGCAAATTCCGATTTTCGTAGTTTTTGGAAATGTACCAATAAGTTGAGTGCGGCCCAGGGCCTTCCTGTGAGCGTTGAGGGCGTTACTGAACCACAATTTATAGCCGAGATGTTCAAAGACCACTTCATGGTCCGATCACCGTTGGGACCAGCGCAGCGAGTGTTCGATGATGAGACCCAAACAGAACCCAGTTCCACTCTTATCACAGCTAAGGACGTTAAGATAGCTCTTAAAAATATGAAAAGAGGGAAATCCCCAGGTCACGACGGACTAAGTATCGAGCACTTGCAGCATGCGGGTTGCCACTTGCCAAGAGTTTTGGCATTACTATTTAATCTCTGCATCGCACACTCACACTTGCCTGACAGTATGATGAGGACTGTGGTTGTGCCAGTGATTAAAAACAAAACGGGAGACTCATCAGTTCGAACGAATTATAGGCCTATTTCTCTGGCAACGATTGTCGCTAAGGTGCTTGATAGTGTGCTTAACGTACAGCTAGAGAAGTATATATCCTTACACGATGCCCAATTCGGTTTTCGACCTGGCTTATCCACCGAAAGTGCAATCGCGTGCCTTAAGCACACGGTCAGGTACTACGCTGACAGGAGTACACCAGTCTATGCGGCGTTCCTGGATCTCTCCAAGGCCTTCGACCTGGTCTCATACGACATTCTGTGGGATAAATTAAAGGAAACAGGGATGCCCAATGAGCTGCTGAACGTTTTTAGGTACTGGTACAGCAACCAAACTAACGTTGTGAGGTGGGGTAATAGCTGTTCTTTGCCGTACAGGTTGGAGTGTGGCGTGAGGCAGGGGGGCTTAACCTCCCCAAATCTTTTTAACTTGTATATGAATGCATTGATCGAGGGACTCAGCAATGCGCATGTTGGCTGTTTTGTTGACAATGTGTGCTTCAACAACATCAGCTATGCGGATGACATGGTGTTGTTGGCTCCCTCGGTCAGTGCACTCAGAAAACTTGTAAAAATCTGTGAGAACTATGCTGCCAGCCATGGGTTGTTATATAATGTGTCGAAGTCCGAACTCATGGTTTTTGAGGCTGTTGGCAAGAAATGTCCAGTGAATGTGCCACCAATAAAAATTAACGATGTTCCGTTGCGTAGGGTACATCAGTTTAAATACTTGGGCCATTTAATTGCTGACAGCCTTAAAGATGATGCTGATGTTGAACGGGAACGCAGGGCATTGGCGGTACGGGCGAACATGTTGGCCCGTAGGTTCGCTCGATGTACAGAAGCGGTCAAACTCACGCTATTTAAAGCATACTGCACATCTCTGTACTCGAGCGCCCTATGGATCAGCTGTACCAAGCGTGCTGTCAGTGCGCTGCGCGTCCAATATAATAACGCCTTCAGGGCGCTAATGCGGCTGCCGCGTTACTGCAGTGCGTCAGAGATGTTCGCAAAAGCCCGAGTCGACAGCTTCTCAGCTATCGTACGGAAGAAAAGTGCGTCTCTGCTCGCTAGATTGCGTGGCAGCGGCAATGGCCTCCTGAAGGTGATAGGTGATCGGCTTGATAAGAGCTCCATTATGGGACATCTCATCAAAACAACGCTGTCTGTCGCAGTGTACAAGTACTAACATAGATCATAAGCCACATTTGTTACTAACATCCTATATACAGGTACTAACGTAGATTATAAGATATAATTGTTACTAACATATTTTAAGTATTTTTTGTTTGTTTTTTTGTCAGTGTGGACCATAGTTGTCTGTTAAATAAATAAATAATAATAATAATAATTAATTATATCGAAGGAAAAAAAAAAAAAAAATTGTTTTTATTTTTTATTTTTGAGTATAATGTTTTTTTTTCTCTTTGGCATCTTTTTTATAAATTATACAATTATTGTAAAAATTGATGAAAAAATACAGATTTTTGCTAAAGAAAAATGTTTAATTTTAATTACCGGTAGTTTGTTTTTCCTCAATTTTATGTGGACGCCTAATTACTTCCAATCATTATGGAATTTGTTTCATCACGATAGATGATTCAGTTTAAAAGTTACACAGTTTTGTTACAATTTATTTTTAATTCCATAAAAAGTATTAAAAAATATTTAGATTTTTTTAAATATTTTTTCTGTAGTTAAAATTGAGCACAGATTCCCTCATTTCGATATGTGCACATTGTGAAGATTCACAGTGTATTTGTGGCTTTCTTATATTATGTTCATGCTTGGTTGGGTGTAAACTAATTAGGTATCATGTATGTTAAGGTTCTTTTCAAGTGTTTGACAAACATAGTTTGTCTCATGCAAAGCCTGTTTGTAATTCACTGTAGGTATTATTTTCATAGATTGAATCGAACCTTCTGTACATACGTTTATCTGTTTTTTGATTACGCTCAACACTGTTTGTTTTACCATTAGTCTATGTAAAGTTTTCATGCATATAAAATGAAAACTCATTCTCTCTATTGTATGTAAGACTAGATAATGTAATCCCCAGACGAAACAATACATATTTTGTTACGTATATTGCAGTTGTTATTTGCAATATCAATTTATAATACTTTGTGCACAAAGGCGAATTTAATGTCTTACGCACAGAGAATGCCTAAGGCCAAGGGTGGTGGAGAAATACCAATGCAGGAGCATTATTTGCGAATGGAAATTCAATATTAATAAGGTATCATAATTATAAATAAAATAGGTACAATATATACTACTTGTACCTGTCTTTCGATAAACGTCATGCATAATACACTGACTAGCAAAATAAAAAAGCCATTTGCAAAGTGCCTCAACTATCTAAATATCTCCTAAGCCACACAATTTATCAATCTATGATCTCTATAATTTTAGTAAGCTGAGGTTCTTATTCTTACAATTTAAGAATAAGAACCTCAGCTTACTAAAATTATTACATTACCTAATAAGAAACTAGATAAAAAAAGGTATCTCAATTTTCTTTCATCTGCAAACTGAAGTCAGTGACTGCGTTCTTGAGTGAACTTTTCATGAAGGTCATTCTAGGCCGAATATTCTATGTTTACTATCAAAGTGTATATAGTGTGTAAATTGACTATGTAAGTGTATGATATATGAAACTGTTTGTTAACTTTTTACCTCAACTTTGTATAATTGCATATCACATCTGTGAGCACTGTGACCATATACATTCCATAAAGCTACCATTTACTGGGTACGTCTTTCATTGACTTGAATGTGCCCTGGCGGCTGAGAGTGTCATGCTCACTCAAATGTCTCGCTGATGGTGGCGTGTGTGTTGAATCATTAAGTTCCCTTCAAAATGGTTGAGCTAAATGGTGCTGATCCATGCGTCATGTTCGTGAACGGGCGCCGTCAGTAGGGACTGGTCATCTCTTAGCTGCCACGGTTTATTTTAATTTTTGAATTGTTTTGTTTTTATTTTTGTTACGGACGCTTGTAACGTGCACGTCTTTCTACATTGTTCTCGCATGTATAATTTCAACATGAATAATGTAACCAATATTTTGTAACAATATTTTTTATTTAAAAGAGTGTCCGTGGAGTTTCTTGCCCGTTCTTCTCCATTGGTACCTACTACGCTTTGGAATGGGCAACTAGCTTCATCTTTCTGACTGACCGCCCCTTGACAATTCAAAAGTACCTGTAATTGGTTTATTTGAAATAAATGCTTTGAGTTTGACTTGATGATTTTTGTATATATTTTCTCTTTTATGTGCAATGTGCATGTGTCATATAATATACAAACTGTGTCTTAATTTTTTTGTAATTGGTTTTAACTCGTCTTAATAAAGAAAATAACTAAATAAATCATATCGTATCGTATACGTAGCGTATCAGAGATCTAGGCATTTACTTCAAAATGAGTCGCATTAAATCAATCACTGTTTGAGCTGCTTCAATATTTAAAGCCAATACATTAACGAGGTGAGTTACTTCAAGCGAACCAATACGTCTTAATGCTATCTCTAGAAGTTTATTTACTGAGAGAGCAAAGTAAATTACGAGTTACACGCGTTTCTAAGATGTATATTGCTGAAGTTTTAAATCGCAAAAATAATAAACCTTTACATATTATAAATGAATGTCCCATTTTCTCATCGGCTTTTAATGTGGTCTTCACCAACATTTAGAGATTTCATTCTGGACGTTTTGTGTATATTATAAATATTAAACTTTTATATTTAACAAAGAAATCTCAATGTTTTGTCAACTCGTAAAACATATTTTTTTAAAGAGAAACATATTTGAGAAAAAAATTGTTTGACTTTACATTAGTACAATCTAACCTTAAGATTGCGAGTTTAAAACCCTAGTAATTTTGTAATGAACAAGAAAATTACAAATAATCTAACCCGTTAAAGAAATAGTCAATTCGTTCTTAATATGGGTGGGTTATTTGTACCAATCGATACTAACGAGCATATGTCTAATAGAATACAATACATGGACAACGTTGTCCGCTATAATAAATATATTATTATCACCCTTTATATTGATGGGTCGTTGTAGTTGATGGATTGTTATTACGGCTAATCAGAAGCTCAAAAGTCTGACAACCAGTCTTACCAAATGGTTATCGTGTTACCCAGTAACTGGGTCGTGGAGGTCAGATAGGCAGTCGCTCCATGTAAAATACTATGCTATTCAGCTGCATTCGGTTAGTTTGGAACTGACCTCAACATAGTTGGGAAAAGGCTAGGCAGATTAATTGACATTTTTGTTATAGTTAAAATAATGCTACCCGTCCCCTTAAAAAAAAAAAACAGTGGCACTACGGGAGTGTCGACAGAAGTGAATACTTGAACAATTTTATTATGCAGGAAGAAAATACTTGTATAGAACATTGGTCCGTAATCTTATCTAAATAAAGAGCACAAACGCGTTTATAAAAAAAAAACTTCCAAAATCTTTAAAGTAAAATACTTGCATAGAACATTGATCCGTAACGAAATATAAATAAAGAGCACAATCGCGTTTACAAAAATGAGGTTTCGATAACGGTGTTGCGAGTTCAATTATTTTTTTCTCTTCTTAAATATGCCCAACGCACCTAAAGAAGCTTTCACTTCAATAAATTCATAGGACCATTTAAAAAAAAAAAAAAAAAATTATGACATCCAATGTAAAACTAGATTTCAGCCAAGATTATTATTAAATCTGTCAGTTGTTAAATCAAGATTCATGACCAACCATTGTTAAAGAAATGGTCTCAAGCTTTTTGCGACACTTATCCACACTAACTCAAACATCAAGGAAAAAAAAATTATATTTCTTACAATTTATATTTTCTTACTTACATTTCTCTAACTTCAATTAATTTTTCTTTGCATTTACTTTCTAACGTTCCCTCCTACGCTAGAACAAGTAGTGCAGAATAAAGAAACCTTAGACATAGTGTGGGATTACCAGGAGACGCCTACATCACCCTAAGGCTTTCTGAGTCACCGGCTAAATTAATTCCTTTCTTTGTACAGTTTGTATGTACTCTATGGGTGATTCAGAACATAGAATTTAAGACAATGGTGGGCGGTGTATGATGAATAGGGTTAGTCATGTTTGTCTATGATATATTGCATCTTATAATCCAAATGACCATGACAACCGGCGTGCGTGTATGACCAGATAAATGAATGTAAACGAGGCAAAAGGAGTATGTAAGGATCGTTGTAGGTGGCGTTCTGTAGTTTCTACCTACCCCTATGCGAAGAAGGCGTGAATTTATGTATATATGTGTATGTATATTATATATTTGTTAAAAATTCAAATGAAAATTCGTTATCTCCGTATTTTCACCCGAGCAGAGCTCGATCGCCCAAAGTTTTGAACAAGATGGCTACCTTAGAACAATGACATGGCAGCATGGAATTAGTATATACTATACATGGAATTAGTATGAACTATCCTATACTATTAAATGAGCATTCTCTATTTTCACTAGAGCAGAGCTCAGTCACCCAGGTACTTAAGAATAAATTCAAAAGAAACTCTATCTGTCTGTCTGTTACCTTTTCACACCTAAACCACTGAACCAGACCTGGAAAAAATTAAATACAAAAAAAACGCAGACGACGTCGCGAACAATAGCGAGCACAACATAATTGTGTATTATATGATTTGCAGTCCATCGAACTCTGGAAAATATTAATTAAATTACTAGAGCAGAACGAACGAATGAAAGTGGGCGATGCAAAAACAGTATAATAATTTTCCTCTGTTGCCAATCTGTCCAGCTGAGAAACTGTCCAGCTGAGAACCTGTCCAGTTGAGAATCTGGCCAGTCGCGAATCTGTCGAGTCGCGAATCTGTCCAGTTGCTCCGGAGAGAATAATCTAATACTTAAAAGAGCAATTCTTGAATATATTTATTTATTTAACCATTTTTGCACACACATATAAACAGACAAGAAGAAAGGAACAGAAAAATTCGTACAAAGGCAATCCTTATTTCTAAAGAAATCTCTAATATAATCTGAATCTCGGAAACGGCTCCAACGATTTTCATGAAATTTTGTATGTAGGGGGTTTCAGGGGCGATAAATCGATCTAGCTAGGTTTCATTTTTAGAAAACGTCGTTCAAAAAATAAAAACTGGGCTAAGCTCGGTTGTCTAGACATTTTTATTATAACGTAACACTAGCGTTCTGTAGCTTCGTTCCATCATGTAAAACATGTAGGAAACCACAATAATCTGCTAATATAGTCCCATGACCATACAAAAACCCAGTGCAAGTCGGACTTGCAGACGAAGGGTCCCCACCACACAACAACGACGAAAAAAACACGTTTCTTGCAAGGAATATTTAACTTTATTTTATTTTTATTATTTTTTGTTATAGCGGCAATAGAAATACATAATCTGTGAAAATTTTAACTGTCTGCCTTTTACGGTTCATGAGATACAGCCCGCTGATAGACATACGGATGGACGGACAGCGATGGCTTAGTAATAGGGTTCCGTTTGGCACCATCCGGTTACAGAACCCTAAAAATACAAAGGTTAATTTAAATTTAAAATGAAACCGGCTACCAACTATTTTGTTCTGTTATCATTATTACCACCTAAAAAAACCGGTCAAGAGCGTGTCGGACCACGAACAATGAAGGGTTCCGTAGTTGGGATGAATTTATCCCATGAACAAACTTAACTTAGTAGTTGAGAAACATGTTCTCCCATACACCGACATACGTCACGGTCAATTCTCCAACTGCAAACGAAGATAAAACTACAAGTTATCAATTTTCGGACTTTTTCCTTTACTTTTGCTGTGAGTCCTTGCCTCTTGCCAAATTTCATGATTCCAGGTCAACGGGAAGTACCCAGTAGGTTTTGATTTATTTGCGAGTATCAAAATGTCACATAAATGGCCGTATTTTTTATTGTGTTGACTTAGAAGCTTGATTTTTTAGAGCTTCAAGGGAATATAGATTTACGTAGGTATTTGATATTAATTTCAAGTTGATAACTCCACGCATTCCTGAGAAAATGGGGCTTAACAGACTGACGGACAGACAATGAAGTGATCCTATAAGGATTCCGTTTTTTTCTTTTGAGGTACGGAACTTTAAAAATTACATCATCTCAAAGGTCTATGTAAATATTTACGACACAACATTCCCCAACTTTCGTACTAAAAGCTTGACGCTCCTACCAAAATTTTGAAGCGGGACATATTCGCAAGTCGCCTAATGTCCCGCGGTGCTATTAAAGGCACTTCGTCCTGGTCCCACGTACGGCCCATTATAAACTTTGTACCATATTACCCTCTACGTCTTGGGCCGAAAATTGAGGCTACTTTAAAAGGATTGAATTTTTTTTATGTGTTTTGAACTTTGGTGGAGGTTTATTTTGAAGAAATTATAAACTGGTTGTATGAGTTCTCTATGTTACTGGAAAACACTGCGTGTTAAGTCACAGTCATAGAAAGTTTTTCCTTAGTACAGAACGTACTTTTTCTTCCAACAACTATTTCACAATTTATTCGTAGTTGTAACTCTTCACCACATTTTTATCCTATCATAACAATAGATATTACGACTGGCTCGTCGGTCTAGTGGTCGTTAAGCGCTACTGCTGAGCATGGGGTTCTGGGTTTGATTCCAGGGTCGCGCAAAGTGTTATTGAGTTTTTTCCATATGGAATTGCTCAGTAGCAGCCCGGAGTCTGGATTTGTGCCCGATTGATGGCAATAGGCTCGCCCCCTATTACATGCGACTTTAACATAACTGGCGAAATGTGAGTGTACTATAGGTACACCTCTGCCTAACTCTTCGGGAAATACAGGCGTGATAATATGATAGCAATAGATATTTTCATATTTTTGTGGATAATTTTTTGAGCTTTCGCTTCCAACATACAAATTAAAAAAAAAACTAACAGAAACCGTGCCTATTAATTTCGCTTAGTTTATTTTCTGACTTCGCATTTTGATAATGGAAAATAATCACTACCGCTTGACAAATAAAGGTCAAGTTAGATTGTGAGATGTCACAGCTCATTAAATACGCCTACACGTTTCTCTCCAGACAGCCACGCCCACTTAAGCCTACACGCATTCTAGGCAGATTTAATGGTATGAGAATCGAGGCGATTTGCGCATGAGAAAGTTCAAGAAATTTACGAAAATTTTAAAATCATTATGACTTTTAAGATGGATGTTCTTTTTACAAACAAACAAATGAAAGTGCAGTCAAATGTAGATTTTGTTTTACTATAGCAGCAACTAATGACATACTGAAACATATACCCAAATGTTCTTTCTTTGGTATTGTGCGTCGTTTTGAGCTCCTTATATTCTGAGTTGAGCTCCACGATTACTGACAAATGCTTGCACTGACTGGACAGGTCCACTCAAATCTGTGTGGTTCTTTCCTCAAAAGACCTTTTCAGACACTAATCTACATGGTCCTCATATGGCCTGACCAAGATTACCTATGTCTGGACTTTAAAAGAGACTGCGATCTCTGAGTTTGTTTCGGCCTTTCTTCTCAGAGTAGTCAGATAGGAAACGCCGAACTCATCTAGCTTATTTTAATTTTTTATATGACGTGTAAAAGTGATTCCGATACCCTATTTACAGAATAAACAATTTCATTTCATTTCATTATCTCTCTATATGTAAAAAATTCTCGTGTCACAGTGTTTGTTACCATACTCCTCCGAAACGGCTTCATCGATTTTTATGAAATTTTATATGTATAATTGGTAAGTCTGAGAATCGGTCGTAATCTATTTTTCATACCCTTAAGTGATAAGGGTGGTCCACCCCAAACATTTATATGGCAAAACAACGTTTTCCGGGTCAGCTAGTTAATTATAAAGTTGAAAAAATATATAAAAGCCGAGTAAAACAAATAACTGCACGTGCACTGTGTAATTCTATCCTATCCTATACTATTAAATGAGCAATGTTTGTATATATGTCGGATCCGGTCATTAGTACGGACACGAAACGAATCGCAAACGCGCCACTGGCGACATCAAGTAATCTACCCACACCAAAAAGCGCGCTTCTACAGAGTCGTGATGTTTTAAGGCTACAGCGAGGGGAGATTCAGCCTCGGATTGCATCGGAGTTAAGACGTCGCGGAACTGTTCTCGATTCGTGGTGCTCAGTTATTGTGTTAATTGTAATTTGTGATCATTGTGTTAATTTGTGATTTTAATAAACGCCTTAACCCAGTAATTTAGCTAGAGTGATTAATTTGATAGTAAATTATAATGTGATCTGAACTGCAAACTGTTTTTCTATTGCGCATTAACCAACACTACTCACACTACGCCCACAGTAGTTAAAATATCGCTGATAATAACGAAAGAGTCACATACCCGTCTCCGACATATATACGAGTATATTATATTTGTAATCACGTTCTCGAAAACGACTCTAAAGAGATCGATGAAAGTTGCAGGGGTTTACGGGGGTGAAAAATCGATCTAGCTAGGTCTCATATCTGGGAAAATTCGTTTTCTATAATGTCTACAAACTTGGGAATGTGATACAACGTGGTTATACCTGGACGATATGTTTATCTATTTTCACTAGAGCAGAGCTCGGTCTACCAGGTACTGCAAATAATAACAGCGGCATCGTGCGATCGAGATGAGTGTCCCTCCATTACATATCGAGACTCCTCCGTGCCTCGGAAAGCACGTTAAGCCGTTGGTCCCGTCTGTCATTCGTAGATCTTTGACAGTCGTTGCGACGGGTCAGAAGACAGAAGCTCAAAAGTCTGTCAACCAGTATTACTATGGGTTCGTATTTAGTGGTATGAGGAACAGGGTGTAAAGTTCACTCATCCACCATAGAAAAGGGAGGATCCTCCGACAAGACGGGTGTTGTGTCTGGCAGGCAACTGCCCATCGGTTTGTAGTTGAAATCTTGTATCTATGTCGATCGCTCGGTAAACTTTAACTGCGCGATGCAGGATTTGTGTGACGTCATGTCTTTGATGCGTAGTACGTATGTGGCAGTGTAACCGCTACATCACTCCCCTCCGGATACCGGAGGTCGATAATGGGCTGAATCTTGCGATGCTACACACAGTGCCAGTTGTGGTTCCAGTGAGTCGGAACCGGGTACCACATAGTTCGCGGTGAGTCGGAACTGTCTGTGGTGATTCCCCTGTGAGTCGGGGTGATTGAGGTGATTCATCAGTGAGTCGGGGTGATGAAGCTGACAGCGTTGATTCCCCAGTGAGTCGGGGACCCAGTAACTAGGCTGTGGAGGTCAGAAAGTCAGTCGGTCCATGTAAAATACCGGTATTCAGCTGCATTGGGTTAGCCTGCAAACCGACCCCAACATATGTAGTTGGGAAAAGGCTAGGCAGATTGATTAATTTTGTAATGAAATCACAACGTCCTACAAAATAAAAACCGAATCAGTTACAAACCAATTTGCAACTACATAGTAAATTGTAACGTAATAGCTGGGAAATTAATCAGGGACGCTAAATACAGCGCTGTTTTAAAATAAAAGCTATTAATTACTGTAGCACACATTAAATTACTGCCATAATTGCTTGATAAGTGAAATGGCGACAAAAGCTTTTAAGCGCTTCCCGCCACAGGTGTAACGGACCATAGGGGAAAACTATTTATTTTGTATATCCGCTGACATTTTGTGGACGACAAATTTTGCCCTGGACAGTATGAAAATCAATAGTATATTTCCAATGCCATAACTTTTAGGTAGGTATTCGAAGAATAATTTTTAATTTTGTCAGATTTTGTACAAAAAACTGCCAAAATCTGGAAAAAACAACCCTGAAATACCAGTCCCACCGCTATCGACATTTTCTCGCTCAAGAAACGTAGGTTCCATGTCAATAAAATAGATACGTACACACGGCTACACATCAAGCTATACATTTCCAGTTTATGCTGACCTCGCATTGTACGGAAATCCTATACAATGCGAGATCAGTGTGAGTCTTTATATCGAAATTATCAATCTATGCTTTATTTTATCGACTAAAAAGATATATATATATTTTTTTTTTGTTCTGTTTGGCGTCTTATTGAGACAAATTTACGATTATTATAAAAAAATATTTAAAAAAAACAGATTATTTCTAAAAGAACATGTTTATTTTCAATTGAGAGTACCTAGTTTTTTTCCACAATTTTTTATTTTATAAGGATGCCTAATTACTTCCAATCATTATGAAGTTTGTTTCATCGCGATAGATCATTTAGATTAAAAGTTACACCTGTTTGTTACATTATTTTTAATATTTAGATTTTTGAAATATTTTTTCCGTCGATAAAATTAAGCATAGATTCCCTCATTTCGATATGTGCACATTATAAAGACTCACACTGTATTAATAGTTGATCGCTGACTGGTCACACTACCGATGAGAACTCTGTCAAATAAACAAACCGTTGTTAGTGGCTGGCTCTACTCCCTTGTGAGTAGTCAACAAAACAACTACCTATACTCCGTTTGAAATAAGATTAGACATTTAACTAAACCTTTTTTACAGTCCGTTCAACCGATTTTGACTTCTATTGCGTTGGTCGCATGACAAATGGCAGCTGCTGTAAACAGTTGGTTTGTAACCACTTTTTTTGCTTTTAATGTCATCCTTATGCCTACGGTATAGAAGTCAAAATCGGTTGAACGGACTGTAAAAAAGGTTTGTTTAAATGTCTAATCTTATTTCAAACGGTGTATAATAGTCATTAAAAATCTTTTAACTGATGACTACGGGCTCATTTTATCTACGTCAGCATTTCAGCAACTAAGATAGTTAATTGATTCAGGCGTGACGTTGCGGAAATCCATTATAAATAAAATACAATAGACGTGGATAAATTTAGTAACCTGTTCCGCTTAGCTATTTCTAAAGAGCCATGAAAAACACTGAAAGAAATCGACACGTGTTTCACCTCTCATCCTGAGGATGCCTCGTTGAGAGGTGAAACACGTGTCGATTTCTTTCAGGATTTTTTATGGCTCTTTAGAAATAGCTAAATGGAACAGGTTACTAAATATATCCACGTCTCTTGTGTTTTATTTCGTGTATTCCCGTTCGTCCCACTGACTTCGTCCCCGTAGTGAGACGAACGGGAATTTACAAAAATAATATTAAATTTGTTCCCGATCGTCCCATTCATGATTTTAGGGGGACCAACGGGAATATGTTTTTAGATTAGCGCCATTCGTCCCACTAAATAATTTTGTGCGTATTGTTTAGTCGTTGTTTCGTAGTTTACTTTCAAAGGAGATGTTTGATTTTGGGCTACCACTATGTACACTACGTAGATAAGTAGGAAAAAAATAGGGGAATTTCATAAAAATACTAACAAATTAATTTGAAGAATGGTACAAGCGTACAAAAATGATCATTTAAATAAAAAACGTTTACTATAATATACAGCGACATTTACATAGTGTACATGGCGCTAGCCAAGGCTCCATACATTTCTGGAACATCTCCTTTGTCGGGATATTACATGGCTCTGGTGGGATGCTCTGGCGATGCCGCTAGTTAACAAAAGAGTGCCGATAACATTGTGTTATTTCCGTAAACCCTATTGGTTTACTCACATTACTCAACATTCTCTCCTAGTCCCATCAACAAAATTAGTGGGACGATCGGGGACGAAGTCAGTGGGACGAACGGGAATACACGTTTTATTTCAGCAACTTTTTGTCCGAAATCCGAAAACTTGTCAAAATTTCAACATTATTTCTTGGATATCTGGCACTCGAATAATCAGCCCTGCCAAGTCAATTTATTATACTTCAAACAAATATAATTAAGTTATTCTTATGCACGATGAGACTTGATAGTTACCCAGTTTTACTGCGTAAGTTTACTTGCACTGTGTAGACATTCCGAGCAAGTCGACTGCGTACATCAACTACGTGCAATGAAATTGGGTTAAATTTAACATCATTTTATTTAGAAGATAGACTTGATGAAATGAAGCTAGTTTAATAAAGTTTCTGAATTCTTTCATTATTTTATTTAGTACTTAACGCGTTGTGTAGGACGACCTTAAAATTTTAAATTGACCTAATAATATCACACGCCAAAGAAGCTTATCAAACAACACTTTTTACGTTCACATTTTTGACGTTAAATTAGATTTACTAATCGTAAATAATGTTGTAAATTATTGCTTTAATTTCATGTTCGCAGTACTTAACGCCTAACGTTTTTATTTCCACCGTAAATTATAAGTTACGAAGTAATGAAACAACTTATAATTACGGTTATTTATTAGTTTTGTCTCGCGACGACCCTAACAACCTTTAACGATTTTCCACATTGTTTTTTCAAGGGAATCCCACGCATCAAAGTGCGCTAATATCAGTAAGTGAGCTTGTGTGTAAGAGTATGTATGTATAGTAGATATATAAAGAGCTGAGGAACAAAACGCTTCGTCTTAACGTACAATGGTCCTCCCAGTCTGACGCCATGCCTCCCCCCTCTCTCTCCATACATCACACCCCTAGCCCGCCTGTCTCTGTGAGCGGCGCCTAATGAGAAGCGTTGAAACCTAAAATTTGGTGCCAACTCGAACTCTGAAGTGCTCTAGACGGTCGAGAGCTGAAACGTCGACAACTGGAGCGAAGCTTCCTCATCAGTGACAAAGAAAAATAGCCCCTATCTCACCGTGATAAAAACAGAAGTGGATGCAGTAAATAAATTTGTCAGTCTCAAGTGGGAAATGGCGGTATTGATAGAATTTTTACGGTTCTATTTTTAAGAGCTTTTATGTCAGCTGTAACCTGATTTTTCACTTAGAAAATACGATTGCTTTTACATGTACTTTGGGCCTGCATTTTTATAAAATTCCAAGGTTCTTTACTGTGATGTATTAAACATTTACTACCAAAAATATCTCCTTTATTTTTTTTTGTGTTTTCGATTGTTTATCTTGACGGGGCTATTTTGTACAGCCTAATGGCTCTACACAAAATCGATACGAAAACAGGGTCAGAATGATTACTCAACTACCCTTACCAATCATTCGACCTACCAATCGTTACATTGATGTATAATTAAGTAGAAAGACACAAAACATAATTACGACATACTCGTACCTACAAACAATAATTTGTGACCAAAAAAACAGAACAATAAATCATCACGTAATTAATATTAAAGATAAGACTACCGAAAAACATGTTGAATATTATAAAAGAACTCCTTTTGGGGCAAACAATGAGATTCATTAAATAACAAATACTTTTTCTTGTTAAAAAAGCTTTTTCAAGCTCAATACCTTCTTATGTACCCGCAAAAAAGTCTTTTAAGCTTCTAATGAGCACACTTTACAGTGTAAAAATATATTTTTTGTAATAAAAATCAGAGTAAGTTATAATCTAGAAGCAAATTAATAAGGTTTTATCAAAAGAATTTCTAACAAAGAAAACATTGAGAACCTTTAGAGCTTATTAACATTTTCTAAGTTGTTACGAAGAACAGTTTTTCAACGCAGTCCGCTACGACAAAGCTACGAGAGTGCTACGGAGCTACGAACTTTCGTAGTGAACACTAATGAACTGTTTATATATCGGAAATGTGTGGGTACTTTGTTACGTAGCTTAGTCCCGATTCAGAATAACTCATTATAGCTATAACAGTTGTATAGGTTAACATTATAACCTATTAGGTTTAAGACTACTTGCTGAGAAGTATAGCTGGAGCCATTCAAAAGATATCCATCCAAATTTTTTTTTTTTTTTTGTTCTCATCCTATATTCTGTAACAAGATGTAAATACCACCTATAACTACTACAAAATCGACTCCGATTTTGAAATAAGTACTGGTTACTAGGTAATCAATATGGATCACGAGTAAAATGCAAGACTTTCATTCAGGGGTATACTTACAAAAATAACCCGTCATAATTTATGCTACAAGAACGAAAAATATAACAAAAACTAATGGGTTAATAATTGCATCGGGTTTCCATATCTATCGACCGGCAGTAATTCCTCTGACAGATAAGGATCAAATGGATTAACATTCGGTATTGCTGTGACGAGTTTCTTCGATGTTTTTAAAACCTATTTTACTGCCAACGTTTGTACAAAGAAAACATGCAGAACATGCTAGTTTTACAGTGTGATGGGCTGGGCATTGTAATATGGTTTTCTATTACAACCCGTAATTTTCTCTACTAAATTAGAGGAAAATTCTTATCAGCGAGGGAGGTTGTCAAACCAGATGCAACAGAGTATCAATATTTTACACGAAGCGACAGCTATCTGACCTCCAATACCCTAATTTCTACTGAAATGCGAAGGTTGAAACAACTTTAAATTTTTTGGGCTTTTGACTAATACTACAATTTTAAAATGTACTACAGGTGATAAAATACAAATACAGAGTATGTTTCAGTTCACCTCCTTCTGCGAAGCAGTAATGCTCGCGAAGGAGGAGGCGGAACCCGTGAAGGAGAGGCAAATTTCGCGCCCTCACGCCTCTAACCACCGCAGGAGACGCACTGGGCGTCGGAAATCTCAGGCCGATTCGCGGCCACCGAAGGCGCGGGCTTGAAGACGGTGAGCAAAGGGTAGCTCGCTGTCCGATAAGAACCAGGCCCGGGTCGACGGCGCGTTGTGTTTCACGCGCGCTTCAAAGAGATGTCAGCAGAACTAATGAGGTCCGCTAGGGCCGTTGCGGGTTGCGGGTTTGTCCGAAAGGGGTACCGTGGCCCCTGACAACATACAGGCAACTGAAGGAACACGGGTGGGTTTTAGACAGTAAGAGTCTGATACGGGCTCCTGCTCCGCTCAGAGCAGGAGAAGTTATTTGATAATTTCCCAACCAAAAAAAAAAGAAAAAAAGGGTATCTTTCAATAGACAGAATTTTTAGTTACCCGATATTAACAAAAGTGCGGATCCATCACACTCGAGGTCAAACTAGGTACACATCGATGAAAAAAGATTACATTATCTTACTAGACCACTTGAAGGATTAAATCTCGGTAAACATAGTAAATCTAAGTGATATACATGTTATTCTGTCCTAAATAACATCATCAGACTATGGCAAACATCCAAAGAAGGTCTATGGAAAGATAGCAGTTTTAAAAACTAGGTTACAAGGTCTTAGCGAATATTTTATTGTCTACTAGCTGCGCCCCGCGGTTTCACCCGCATAAGTCTCGATCCCGTGGGAAAAAAAAAAGTATCCTATGTTCTTTTCCAGGGTATCATCTATATATGTGCCAAATTTCATTCAAATCCGTTCAGCCGTTTTAGCGTGAAGGCGTAACAAACAAACTTACTTTAGCATTTATAATATTAAGGATTATTACAAATATAACCTAGTTGGCACAACCTTATATGTCAGAGATGAACTAGATACTAAGATGTATGCTGTGTTTACTGAACTTTACCTTATGTCAATGACTTTTGAATTATGTGAAGTCAACTCCAGACTCAATTTTTTTTTGCCCGATGATTCCCCCTTTTTATATATGTTCATATTATTTATTACCTATGTACTCAAATTATAATTATGTGAGCAACTAGTGTGTTAGAGTGTTATCTTCAGCTCTTGGATTTTTTAAAATAAATATGTTTTGTTTATTGGTTTGCATATTTTTATTTTAAAAATCACATTATTCCTAGTGCCTCTTTCGAAAGATTTAGCAAAAGTATATCAAACTCACGCTAGGCCAGCTAAAATAGGTCTTATATAATAGAGGGTGAGCCTACACACAATTATCAATTATTTATCTTGGAATTAATAATACATTCTTTTTTTAAGAATTGATTCAATTTGTGTAACGTGGCAATGCGGCCAGTCTTTTGGATACATTACCAGTCGACATCAAGGTGAATAATTTTTCGACGCCATATTTTAGTTTTTGAATAGTTTTAGTTAAATTAGTATATAATTTTGTTATTTATGTACACGTTATTTTATTTCCCTATATTATATTAATAAAATATTTACAAAGTATAGAAGTAACATAAAATGCTTCTACAAAGGTAGAAAGAGTATACATACAACATTTTAAAAGTAGGTAAACATGAATCATGTTCTACGAAAACATGAAATTAGTTGAGCATTTATACGTCAAATATAAGCTGATAATACCCATAAAGGAGTAATTAGATTAAGGAAATGTATTGTTAAAACGATTTTCAGGAAAAATCTTCCGCTACCATTAGAGATGTCTCCCTATTATCCCGAATTTATCTCTTGTAGGAAAACGGGTACAAATAATATTATTATAAAGATTTTTCCTCGTTTTTAGGGTTCCATAGTCAACAAGGAACCCATAAAGTTTCGCCATGTACGTCCGTCTGTCTGTCCTTCTGTCCGCGGCTTAGCTCATAAAATGTTAGCACTAGAAAGCTGTAATTTGGCATGAGTACACATTATTAATCAGGCCGACAAAGTAGTAATATAAAATAATTTAAAAAAAATTTTTTTTAGAGTTACGTAAAGTCGGGATGTCTTTTTTTCTCGTCTATCCCATATTGTGGGGTATCGATAGAAATTTCGTTTAAAAATATTGTGAGCTTGTAAAACCATTTTTGGATTCAGGGATCCGTTTGCGAAATATTAAGCTTTAAAGTGCTAATTTTTGTTAGAGTCGAGTGCCCCCCCCCCCCTGCTAGCTAAATGGTTGGTTCTGTATATGTGGAAAAATTCACAGCAGTATTGTATATAACGTAATTAAAAGGAAAACTATCACAGCCAAGTAGGCTCTACAAGTTACCGAGTAATAATTGACCAACTTACATTTGCAGTTGAAAAAACATGTTCTCCCAAACATTCCGTATGGGAGTTCATGTTTTACAACTACACTGTTAAGTTTGTTCTTGGGATAAATTTATTTAAACTTTTCACTCTCAAAAAGGTAAAAAGGCGGACTTAATGCCTTAGGCATTCTCTACTAGTCAACCAAGGGTGGTGAAGATGGCAGGTGCCCTGGTGATAAATTCATCCCATCTACGGAACCCTTCATTGTGCGTGGTCTGACACGCACTTGGCCGGTTTTATTTTAATTCTATCTGATCCTCGATGAAAAGCTTACCCTACTTGCGACCTTCCAGACAGGTCGCTAAGAAATTACATCAAGTGGAGTGACACTTTACAACATTTTTGCTCTGGATGGACAAAGCAAAAATTAAATAAATACATGTAAACTGAAACGCATTCGTATTGGTGCATTCTCTAAGTCGCAATCAATACAACCCCCCTGCATGACGTCAGAGGTGATTGCGTAGATATTTCCAACATCCACGCTTAAGTTCATTGGGTTTTTTATGTGAAGCGATAAAACTGATAAATAAAATAGAATACTCTTTGTGAATAGAATACTCTTTAGGAATATAATACTCTTTACGAATAGAATACTCTTTATGAATAGAATGCTCTTTATGAATAGAATACTCTTTACGAATAGAATACTCTTTATGAATAGAATATTCTCTCTTTTTTCTTTTTCTTTATGTACACCATACAAATTACAGATAAAACAGTAGAAAAAAAAAACGGACTCTACAAATTGAGGACTAATTTCGTACACATTTCTCGGGATACAATAAAGCTCATCACACTCATTGGGGATAATATATATTATAGCGCTTAAAAATTCTTTAAGAGACAATATATATTATCTTCACTGTTTGTGGTGATCTATTAAATTGTACGGTGAGCGATATGTCGAATATAATTTCTATATATATAAAATTCTCGTGTCACACTCCTCCGAAACGGCTTGATCGATTTTTAGGGTTTTATGAAATTTTCTATGTATATTCAGTAGGTCTGAGAATCGGTTGTACTTCATTTTTCATACCCCTAAGTGATAAGGGTGGTCCACCCCAAACATAAATAATTTATATTGCAAAACAATGTTTGCCGAGTCAGCTAGTATATTTTATATTATCTTCCAATTGTTGTTTTCCAACCAACTTATGCTTGTAGCTCGTAACATTACGAATATTTTAGTTAGCACACGAGGTTGTCGACATGTGGGACGTAGACTCTGCAATCATTGTACCGATAATCGTTACGGTTAATGGATTAATAGCGGAGAGCCTCGACCAACACCTCAGTAGACTCTCATTGCGCGGCTGGATCAAGGGCTTGATTCAGAAAGCAGTACTCCTAGACACGTCACGCATAGTGAGGAGATTCTTCTCTCTAGAGCCCTTACCACCGGCACCTTGGACCCTGTTTCTGATGCCGATGGGCCACTATTTTATTTTATTTTTCAGACAAATGGAAATTGTAAACGTGTAACTCAACAGTGTAGATTTTCCTAGTCAACATTACACAACAAAAATAATCACGCTTGTAATCCGAAAAAGCATTCTGAAAGGTAGGATAGTACAACCTTGCCCGTCTTGTCACTGTTCTTATTCGTCATTGAAAACAAAAAAACTTTTTACAAAAAAAAAACAACCGACCTCAAAAAAAAACACTACAAAGTAAAAAAATAACTTTAATTTCGGAAGTCAGTGTCTTGGGTTTTGTATTTTCGTTTTTTGCCACCGACTTCCGAAATTAAAGTTATTTTTCACTTTGTAGTGTTTTTTTTTGGAGGTCGGTTGTTTTTTTTTTGTAAAAAGTTTTTATTTTTCACTTTTTAGTTGTGGTACCTACCCCACACATATTGGAATACCACTACCTGCTACCAGTGACAGAAACTTATCATATCATCTACATACTAAGTGGGAAAAAAATACATATTTTGTAGCTAACTCAAAAACTATCCAAGCAAAGTTAATAAAAATTTATATGGGACCATTTCGAGAGCACACCCTTTCAAACAAAAAAAGAATTTTCAAAATCGGTCTACAATTGACGGAGACATCGGTGGACATACATAAAAAAAAAACAAAAAAAAAAACAAACATACGCGACGAACATATAACCTCCTCCTTTTTGGAAGTCGGTTAAAAAATCGCGTCACAACAGTTTCAAATATTTGTTTTCTTAAACCCCATTTACACGGTGCAAGTTTCTAAAACGTTCAAGAGCAATAATCGCATGCCATAAAACACGTTTAATGATTGCCATTCAAGAATTGCATGGGACTGCTTACACGCGCGCGATTTCCATAAAATGGCATACAATAATTGAATGCAAGTTTTGCCATTCAATAATTGCATGCGACTTCTGTTTACACCAAGGCAATTATTGCTAGCCGATTATTGCATGCAAGTTTTGCTTCGTATAAACACAGAATTGCACGTCCTTGTACAATTGTTTCAATAATGAATGCGATTTTATTGTACCCATACCACTTTTGAAAGGCAACTAACTTACCCGTATCGTGCAATAATTTTACGTGTTGTTTAGACCCTGCCAGTCAATTATTATTGCTTCAATTTTATGGTATGCCAAAGGCAATTAACTTACACCATGTAAATGAGGCGTTAGTTCTGATTTATAATCGGTATATCTTTATTTAAACATAATAATTAATAATATTAAAAATTATTATATGTAAATAAATTAATAAATTAAAGTTGCTTTTCGTATCTGTCTTTGTGACCGCGTTATTATTCTAAACTTCGCAACGGATTTTAATGTGGTTTTCACTGTCATTTAAATAATTTATTCTGGAAGGTTTATATGTCTAATAATAAACTTAAGTGAAAATAGAGGATGCTCATTTAATAGTGTAGGAAAGTACATACTAATTCCATGCTGAAATGATAGTAGGTACTTACTAATTCCATGCTGCCATGTCATAATTCGAAGGTTGCCATCTTGTTCTAAACTTTAGGCGACCGAGCTATACTCAGATGAAAATACGGAGAAAACAATTTTTTCCAGATATGAGACCGAGCTAGATCGATTTTTCGCCCCCAAAAACCCCTTTTATTGCAATGAGTGGTCGCAAGCGCTACTACTAAACATGACGTTCTGGGTTCGATTCCCGGGTCGGGCAAAGTGTTATTGGGTTTTTCTATCTGGAATTTCTCAGTAGCAGCCCGCCGTTTGGATTTTTCTTACATGGGACTTAAATATAACTGGCGAAATGTGGGTGTACCTACTACAGGTACACCTCTGCCCAACCCTTAAATCTCGATATTTTGTCAAATCGTAAATATCGTGCGAAGCAGTATAGTCAAAAAGAAAATCTGCAATCTACATAAGGGTCATCGCCTGTTATATGCAATTGCTATAAGCAACTAGATAGGTACTTTTGTTATATGCTGTTGCTGTTACCTTTAGCATTGATTAGTAAATCCCTGATAAAAATACGACCTATTTACACTCAGAATAAAACAGGCATGGATCAAAATTCAAAAGGTTACAAACAAAGAACGTAAAACATTTTTTTTCAGCAACGACTTGTACAAAGTTACTAAATTGGTTAAACGGCAGACAATGACGAGAAACTCGACGGACGATTGAATTTATTATCCTAAGCTATTGTGAATTGAGTCGCTTGATTTATTTAAATTGAGCTGGATAAATGGAAACAGTTTGTAGCTATACGAACAATGATACTTTTAATTCGTTTTTAGATTATTATTTTCAATTTTTACTGTTGGTATCTTGCATGTTATGCTATTAAGGTTTATTAAATTGCAGATGATGAAGATAATGAAAATGAATAATAAAATAATGAATGAGACGATGATAATGTAGATTTTTAAAGTGAAAACTTCTTTAGGCGCGTTGGGCATTTATGAGATGGGAAAAACAATTGAACTCGCGATACTGTTACCGACACCAGCTTTTAACCGTTAAAAATACATCAACGCGCGATACATTTTCTTTGGGATTAATGACATTCCAATCAATGTGACATGACAACGATATGATTGACATTTTCCTTTTTTTTACCAACTTCAAAAAAGAAAAGTATATCCTACACAGTAAAATTGTTCAAATTTTCACTTCTGTCGGCACTCCCGAAGTGCCACTGTTTTTGTTTTTCCGATCCTTTTTTTGGGATTATTCTCACTATCAAAAAAATAATACTAATCTTTTGGAAATCGAAGCCCTACAATGGAAATCGTTAGAGCAGAACCAGGCTGCAAATAACTGTATAATATTTTTGTGGTGGACTCAAACAGTAGTGCTATTCTGTAAAAATCTCACCGTGATATCTTAGGTGAAGTGAGCTGCCAATAGTGCCAATCCTTAGCAACTGACAGCTCACTCCACGCTCACTTCACCTAAGATAACACGGTGAGATGGTTACAGAATAGCACTACAGGACCCTTTGCAGAGCCATGCTGTGACAATTATAATTTTAACACATACATAGGTATGTAAACTCAAGCTTTTTTCCCATGGGGTTAAATAGACAGAAACTACAGAACGCCACCTGCTACGATCCTTACATACTCCTTTTGCTTCGTTTACGTTCATACATCTGTAGTGCTATTCTGTAAAAATCTCACCGTGATAACTTAGGTGAAGTGAGCTGCCAATAGTGTCAATCCTTAGCAACTGACAGCTCACTCCACGCTCACTTCACCTAAGATAACACAGTGAGGTGGTTACAGAATAGCACTACTGGTCATACACGCACGATGTTGCTGTTGTAATTTTAAATGTATTTAAAATTGTATTGTAATAATTAATTGAAACCCCATCAAGTACATTGAACTTCAATATTAAATGGAAGCAATAACCATCAATAATCAAAGCAAAACAATATTCGAATCAGACAGCAAATTGATGGCTCAGTAAATAACAGTTAATGCACCATTAAAATAATCGAGTTAAATATCGATACATTTCCGAATAAAATTGTCGATGTATAAAAGTCCTTGAATTTTATTCGTTTAACATTACTAATTGTTGGTACTGATCGCGGCAGGCGCAGGAGATGGCGAAATGAACTAGACTCATTTTTCACAATTGCATGCTGCAGTGGGACAAGATTTTTTTTAGTGGAAAATTATCAAATAACTTCTCCCGCTCTGGGCGGAGCGGCAGGGCGTGTCAGACTCTTACTGTCTAAAACCGTCCCATGTTCCTTCAGTTGCCTGTATGTTTCCAGAAGCCACGGTAACCCTTTCGGACTTTCCCGCAACCCCGGCAGACATTGGCCCTATCGGACTCCTTCAGTTGTGCTGACATCTCTTTGAGGAGCGCGTGGAACACAACGTGCCGTCGACCCGGGCCTGGTCCTTATCGGACGGCGAGCTACCCATTGCTCACCGTCTACAAGCCCGCGCCTACGGTGGCCAACCTAGGCTTATAATACCAATGATGAAAATTGTTGGTATACCCTAATACAGCTTTCCGTTATTTGTTTTGTATAAACTGTTTTAATTTGTTTTGTTTTTTGGCAATTGGATCGCCCCTAATTTCATAACTGGTGAAGGATAGGGTCCAAAATCTTTGTCTGGCCCTTCATTGAAAACAGATTCCATATTGTGTTATCTTTTTATCAAAGTTCGTACATGTAGCACAAGAATATTTTTTTTTAGTCTTGTGCATGTAGTCTGCATTATTTGAGTGAAAAAACTTTTACAAAAAAAAAAACCACCGACTTTAAAAAAAAACACTACAAAGTGAAAAATTATTTTAATTTCGGAAGTCGGTGTCTTTGGTTTTAAATTTTCGTTTTTGCCACCTACCAAACAAAAAATGAATCATCAAAATCAATTCATAATTGGCGGAGCAAACATACAAAAAGAAAACATACAGTCGAATTGAGAACCTCTTCCTTTTTGAAGTCATTTAAAAAAACAATAAAACATTGATCCAACTCCGAATAAAATTATCGATCCTTCAAACAAATTCACTGATGCCCAAAAGTCCTTGAACTTTACCTTCCTATCGATATCCAAGCTTTGTTCTCATTCATGAAACATATTGACTGAAGGTAATTCGCCTTCAGTTGCCCGCCCACTGTGTGACGTCATTGGCTGCAATATTGTTTGCCGTGACAATAGATAGTGGAACACTTTGGACAGATAAAGAGAACGCACTAAGCCTATTAGCGCGCTTCACTTAACTGTTATCGCTTCATGAGCTTTTTAGGGTTAGGTAAGGAAATTAAGCTTGTGTTATTTCAGTCTTCCATCGTCCCACGTAACCGGATACTCCATGCTGGATAGTTGTTTTATTTTATTTGTTAACTTAGAAAAAACACAGATCTTATGTTTGGTGAACAAAGCGCTATATTATGCCAGGAGGTGTACAAATATGGTGAGATTAAAAATTCCTATAAATATTTGAAAATCATGCATAATTATGGTATTAAATTAGAAAATAAACTGAAACAATTACCATATTATCCAATACTCCAATTATGTCAGGACTTAAATGAGGATTTATTAAAATGTCAAAAATCTGTGGCAAAATAATTAAAATTTCTAAATTATTTAATGTCAATATTAATAATTGTAATTCTAAATTAATTCGTCATTTAAATATTCGTCAATAATATAATAACATTTATCAATTAAGAACAATTTCATTTTATAGTAAACATGGGATGATTTAAATGTGATAATTATTTTTATAGACTTGCACTGTTTCATCCAAAAAGAGAATAAGTAGATATATCAGACTGCCTCGTTGGTCTAGTGGTCGCAAGCGCTACTGCTGAGCATAATGTCCGGAGTTCAATTCTCAGGTTGAACAAAGTGTTATTGGGTTTTTCCATCTAGAATTTCTCAGTAGCAGCCCGGAGTCTGGATGTGTGCTCGGTTGATGGCAATAGGCTCGCCCCCTATTACATGGGACTTAAACATAACTGGCAAAATGTGGGTGTACTAGAGGTGCACCTCTGCCTGACCCTTCGGGGAAACAAGGCGTGATGTTATGTTATATTATTATCTGCCAAAAATTGCGGCAAAAAAAGCCGAAATTACGTCGCGTATATTTCCGCTGGTGTGTTGCTACGCTAAGGTTTAACTTGTTATCCATTGTGTTCAATGGATTAACTACGGAACCTTTCAATATGCGTTGGACAGACTATCAATTTTTTCAACAAATGTGTTAGCGCTGACACGGTTTGGTTATATATTTTTTGCAGTCAACTCTTATCAGTTTTTGAAACTAAGTGTGACGATAAAAAAAACAGTAATAAATCGCATGTTTCCAATTTTGAAGTCACTGTTGTGATAACATTTTTATTTTGGAATATGCTAATATTAGTTACGTCAGTCCAACGAAAAACCGTGTTTAAAAACTCGGACTCAAAATTATTTAACTAAATAGTTAAATTAACACAAGTGTCTAAACTGCCCTTCTTAACTTCCACGAAAGTATTAACTTAGCGGTATTTCAACTCCTTAACATAATTAACGTAACTATGCAAATTAACCCTAAACTGCCTAAGATACTTCATCGTCAAGTTGCGTCAACAAATAGTTGCCAAGTGGTCCAACAAGCCCCATGGAAAGTTCGTTATTTATTCAAAGCGCGTAGTACTTTGATTATTGTAATTTGACATAAGCCACGCCCGTCTCGGGGTGCTCAACCTTCAGTAAAGGTTGAATGGAGTGGAGTCACTTCACATCACAATATTGTACTGTGGGTGTTGATTATCTCTGACGTTCTCGAGTTGCATTGAATGTGAACGCAAACGGAATTGTCGTGTGTGAAAGGGATGGAGGAGTGTGGTGAAACTTCTTTAAAAGTTAGACCGTGCATGTTGTTGTTCAGTGGATAGGCGTTGAGCTGGCCTTTCATACTGTAGCTTTACAAACTTTAAAGTCACCAAATGGGTCATTGTAAGTACTTAAAACTATAATTTAATTTATTTCCAGTAAAAAAGTTATACAAACCAGACTAAAATATGTACAGCAATAGCCGGATTCAAAAGTGTTCTGAATATAACTCATTCATACTGAATACCCTAAAAATACAAAATCGGTGTCATCCACATTTAGATAGACGGAAAAATATGCTGCCCGCCGTTGCAAGGTTATATGAAATATGAGGACCCTACATATAATATTACGTCATCAGCATAAAAAAGGGAACGAATGTCAAATGTTGATGCCAGCGTTCAGTTGAATGTGAAAAAGTGTGATACAGAGGAAAAGGAATCGAAATTTGAACGTGAATATTCAAGTTAGGCGCATATTATTATATTTTTGGTACCGAGTCGTATTTCAACCCAAAATGCGATTGGTGGAAGATTGTTATATGTGATGTTCTTTGTAACTAAATCATCATTAAGACAACGAAAAATCAGGAACATGGGTTTTAAGATACAATGGTTTGTGAAATTTAATTGGACATGTAAATGAATAGGCCCTCAATTAGAGGTACTTAAGGGTGAAGTGTCAGGGTAGCCAGCGAAATTTAAATTTTCTTACGTTTTTTGCATTTTGCAGGTCAGTGTCAGGTTTTATGTTGATTAAAATATGATTCACGGTCGTAGCAAATATGGCTTTACTCAATTATAATCATTAAAATCAGAAAGAAGAAGATAAAGGTGTCTTACTTATGAAGTTGTATTGCTGATTGTAATGATTACAATTGAGTAAAGCCATATTTGTTACGACCGCGAATCATATTTTAATCAACATAAAGCCTGATACTGACCTGCAAAATGCAAAAAACGTAAGAAAATTTGAATTTCGCGGGCTACCCTGGCGCTTCCCCCTAAATGAAGGAAAAAGAAGAACGCAGCAGATTTTTGACAATAACTAATAAAGCCCAGGAAAATTAATTGTAACAAATTGACAGCCTACGTCAGTTTGTCGTCCTGACGCCATGTCATACAACTGTCAAAGAATGACAGTTGTGATTAGATTATACGCACAATTTAAGTCTGTAGTCTATTTGCTTATCAATTAATTTCCTTGACTTTGCGCAGTTACAAAATACTGCTTTTAATCTTTTAGGGTGGTAATGGCTGATCTTTGCGTTATGCTCGTGAACGGGTGCTGCTTGTGATGACTGGTCGTCTTGCTGATCATGGTTTTGTTATTGTTACTAGTAATTAACTGTTTATTTATTTAATCTCGATGGTCCTAGTTTATCATTTATACCTTCCAGTTACAGACTTATATAGCTATATGTAAGCGGGCACGCCCTTTATGCCTGGAGGTTTATATTAAGTTCTGTTTACGTTTAATGTTTTTTATTTTGCTTCTGCTTTCTGTTCTCGATATTTTTAGTTGATAGGTATATTGGCGTGTGGCGTGTGCTAGCTGACATAAATTATGGCTACTAGTTTATAATTTAAATAATTTATTTTTCTAACTGAACAGACAGCTGTGCTGCTGGGGAGTTTGTTGCGCCACTTCTTCTTCCCAACTAAAGGCTCTAGGAAGTGGTGAAGGGTGGACGTTTTGGGGGACTGTCTTATGTAATTTTGACGTTCGAAAAGTGCTGATTCTCAGCCTAGTTTGAATAAATGACATTTGAATTTGACTTGTTTTTGTAAAATTTTAGTTTAACATAATTTTAATGGATAACCATGATTAAATTTTGAAATTGATAAAAACACCGATTATTAAACCACTGTTTACCTTAAATAAAACCTGATTCCTACTTTTTTTAATTACCAATAAAAAATAAACACATTTTTTTATAGTATCATAGTATTCTTTGCTACATCGGTAATCGTTCCAGTAAAAAAATTAAACCCGAAAATGAGGGTTAATCAAAATATTTATTTTGTAAGCTTTGCTTTCGCCCCGTTCAACCCCATGCTAAAGGTACATATGGGCTATGTTTGACCTACATAAGCCATGACCACCCGTGGTTTGATGTTACGTTAATTATGAACCGTAGAAACGAGTTTAGTCGGTAGCTATTCTGTTTGTCCAAATCTAAATGAGGGGATGAAACAGAACATTAAATAAAATTGGGCGTTTATTTTAAACTGTGTGCTTTTTTATACCTGTAACCAGAGCAGATTTCATGGTATTTTCATTCAAAGGACGATTTTTTTTTAATAGATAAATACGTTATTGAGAGTACCTAGAATCTGGGTAGAACCTGTAATACCTGTTTTTTTAGCATTTGTTTTTTTTAGCACTCTATAAGCCTTTAATAGACTTTACTTATAAAGTGACTGCCTCGTTGGTCTAGTGGTCGCAAGCGCTACTGCTGAGCATGAGGTCCTGGGTTCGATTCCCGGGTCGGGCAAAGTGTTATTGGGTTTTTCTATCTGAAATTTCTCAGTAGCAGCTCGGAGTCTAGATTTTTGCCCGGTTGATGGCAATAGGCTCGCCCCCTATTATGGGACTTAAAACATAACTGGCGAAATGTGGGTGTACCTGCTACAGGGACACCTCTGCCCAACCCTTTGGGGAAACAAGGCGTGATGTTATGTTATGTTATTTATAAACTATCTCTCAACCTCATCAGCCTTATTACAAAACAAGGTTTCTCTTTTATCCAGTTTTTATGATAAGAACGTAACTGCGATTAAAATACAGTAATTCTTTAAATAAAACTGACAACTACGGCCGGTTCTAAGTTGTCAGTTTTGTATTAAGACCTTTAAGTACCGTTATAACGTAGCGTAGTCGGAATAAAGTTCAAAATTCAAAAATGTTTGGTAGAATTTCGGCAAGACAGTATGAGTTTCGTCTGAGGTAAGATGTAAGAACAAAGTGTTTATTATGTATGAGTGTAGGTAGATATCGCCTCCTTGCCAATAAGTTAATCTTTGTAATCCATACCCTGAGCCTTGTTTGTTTCATCAATTGAGATGTCTTAACTCATCTTAATCCTTATGGTTAACCCCGACAGGTATTCTATCCTATGTCTATCATAAATTGACCTCTGTAAGTTCTATGACTTAGACTATGTTGGAACTTATTTAACGACCAAATGATTAGTGTAGGTTGATTATGATTTGCCATGTCGAGTACCACTCGTGTTTTTATTTTAATAAAAGGTTATTTTATGTTGATTTACTTACATTTAGCATGACCAATTTAAGAATTGGTGGGAGTTTTATAATTTTTCTTAGTTGGCTCCAGCCCCCATTATGGAAAATCCAAACTAAATAATTTCCAGTTTTTTCCTCAAACCTACACAAATGCCTACACAAACCTACCTACAGCAATAGGATAAATATCTGTAAAACAGTACCAACTCCAATTCGTGACATGAATCATTACAACCATGTCACAATAAAACGCGACGAATAAAAGTCGAACATCATGTCTGGGCGGCACGAATTATTGTTCATATTTCTGACATTACTGTTTGAATATAAAACAATTCTTCTTCGGTGTATAAGGGCAAAAAATATGAGGCGTGACCAAAGAGGAGCAATGTGACAGGAGGAAATAGTTAATATCACTAGAAACGAGGATGCTGCTGTCTTTGCTCTAAAGCCAAAATTACGTTACGAAATTAGTGACATAAAATTATTGGGCGATTAGATGTGTAGGTAGAGTGATTTTATGTACTCGCATCATGAATAGTCATAGAAATCATAACATGGATAAGCCTTTTTTCCGGGATTTTATTTTGGTACTTACGGGATTTAATCAAATATTGTTAAAGTAAGGATTTTTAAACTACTATATTAGAAATTTATAGAATGCGATAGATAAACATATAAATATATTATATTATTATATTCTTTTTATAGTATACCTATCCTTTTCTTGGAATCCGATCACCTATATACTATTAAAAAGCCAGCAAAAGGATTAAATATTTCTTATTCATATTGATGTATTCTTTATTCTACACATTACAACATTTAAAATTCCTTAAAAAAGTCTTAATAATTTCAAAATCCCGGAATCCCGGGGGCATATCCATACTAATATATACGTGCCAGTGCATTGACCCCAAATCACTCTACCTACTCCGATCATTGGTAATGACAGTCCTATGGTTCACGCGGGCGAGCGACTGACGCTCCTGTCCTGCCCGCACACTTGTACGAAAAAGTCACCCTATAATTTTATACCACTAATTTCTCTCTGTAAACGTTACTTACCACGTACTTTGGCTCAGCGTTATTCTTGTCACCGTCGCACAACTGTCAAACTACAATCGCAAGAAAGAGACGAGAACATGTTTAAGTGAAAGCACGAGCTAAGGTTTACAGATCCATGTCTCAGTCTTAACGTTATCCTTTAGGTCTGATGCCAATAGATGAAGCGTACTCTCATCATCATCTGCCTAGCCTTTTCCCAACTATGTTGGGGTCGGCTTCCAGTCTAACCGGATGCAGCTGAATACCAGTATTTTACATGGAGCGACTGCCTATCTGACCTCCACAACCTAGTTACTAGGTAACATACAATACCCCTTGGTAAGACTAGTTGTCAGACTTTTAGACTTCTAACTACCCGTAATGTCTGTCAAAGATCTACAAATGACAGCCGGGGCCAATGGTTTAACGTGCTTTCCGAGGCACAGAGGAGTCTCGGTATGTAAAGATGGTCACCCATCCACGGACCAACCCCTGCAAGCGTAGCTTAACCTAATGGATCGACCCGTGCGGCTGTTATTTTTTAGCCACGAACTCCCTTTTCGGGGAGAATATGAAGCGTACTCTCATATATAGTGAAAACCTCATAAGTGTAAAAGAAGTAACTTTTGAGGAGGAAGAAAAAACCGCGTGCTGTAAAATTTTGTACGGCGTCTTTTATGTTTGCAGTTCTGGATATAAAAGCGGGATAAGTTTCCATATCAATTAATAAAAAAACATAAAAGACGCCGTACAAAAATTTTACAGCACGCGGTTTTTTCTTCCACCAAAGAAAAGTTACTTCTTTTACACTTACGAGGTTTTCACTCTAAGACGTCGATATTCTCCTCGAAGAGGGAGGGAGAGATCTTTAAGAGCAAGTGACAGAGTTTAATTAAGCGATTGTGATAATTTTAATATCCAGGAGACGGTTTAAACCATCCACCTTACCTAGATAAGCAGTTAACTATCCCAGGTGTAGGAAGAAAAAATGGCTGACAAAGTGACGTTTGCTGATGTATTACGGGCAATTCCTGCTGTGTGTATATTTTTATGGTGTACATAATAAAGAGTATTCTATCTATCTATCTACCTGAAAAAAAAGCGTGAATATAGTTTTTTGAAGTGAAAACTTCTTTAGGCGCGTTAGGCATTTTTGAGGATGGGACTAAACCATTTATTTCTCGACACTGTAACGCAATTTACCGACACCGTGGAGTAAAAGACATCAACGCGTTGATTACCGAGGTGCCGATTTTTTTTCAAGTTTTCACTTTTGTCGGCACTCCCGGAGTGCTACTGTTTTTTTTTCTTTATTTTTGTACTGTGTTGTGTATTGTGTTTGTGTCGTGATGGCCCAGTGGTTAAGGCCTCGCCTCTCACGCACGAGGTTGTGGATTCAAATCCGGGCAATTACCAATGTGACTTTTTCAATTCATATGTACTTTCTGAGTTTATCTTGGACTTACTAACATCGGTGAAGGAAAAACATCGTGAGGAAACCTGGACTTAGAGTTAAATAAGTCTGAAATCGCCAACCTGTCTTGAACAAGCGTGGTGATCAATGCTCGTGCCTTCTCTGTATGAGAAGAGGCCTTTGCCGTGCAGTGGGACAAAATAGGCTGTTTTTTTTAATTGTACTAAAATGAGCAATGACCTCATACTTTGTAGGTCACGTCTACCTAGCACATGGTCCATTGCAGCCATTTAACCCATTACAAGGAGCAAAGGTTATTTTTTTTTAAATCTTTATTTGTTTTTGGGGTTTTTGTCTAAATAGATATGTCAACCCCATCGTGCCTTTTACCTTATAACATCATCACTTATACTTAACAACTAAACAATATACGAAACACTTTCTGATTAAGATATAAATCACTGATGAAGGACTATTGTAATCAGATTGAGGACGTTCAGCATTTGCTGATGGATTGTGTCCGCAACAGGCGAGAAAGGGAGTCACTTTTGAGAGAATTAGACTTGAATAGGCTTAACGTGGGATTAATACAATCAATCTTATCACAACCAACTTCAGAAGGTGCCAAAAAGAGCAAAGGTTGAAAAGATTTATGTGTAGGTACATGAGTCTTACAAAGCCGAGAAGACAGCACTAAAAAGTCATCATCTGCCTAGTATTTTCCCAACTATGTTGCAGTTACTAGACACAGCTGAATACCAGAATTTCACATGTTTCGACTGCTTACCTAATCTCCACAACCTATATTGGGTAACAACATGCATTCTCCTAGATAAAAACTGATGATCAGACATTCGGGCTTCTGACTTACGCCCGTAACGAACGTCAAAGATCTACGAATGACAGCTGGGACCAAAAGCTTAACGTCCTTTCTGAGGCACGGAGGGGTCTCGGCATGTAATGAATTGTCACCCATTCACAAACAGACCGTGGCAAGCGTAGCTTAACTTTTGATTGACTTGTAGCTGTTTCTACTCAGCCATGAGTGGAAAACATAACATAACATCACGCCTTGTTTCCCCGAAGGATTGGGCAGAGGTGTCCCTGTAGCAGGTACACCCACATTTCGCCTATTATGTTTAAGTCCCATGTAATAGGGGGCGAGCCTATAGCCATCAACCGGGCACAAAATCCAGACTCCGACCTGAGAAATTTTAGATAGAAAAACCCAATAACACTTTGCTCGACCCGGGAATCGAACCCAGGACCTCATGCTCAGCAGTAGCGCTTGCGACCACTAGACCAACGAGGCAGTGAGTGGAAAAGTCAATGATAATAACTAATAGTACAATTCATAATAAGTGGGTTGGTACCACTTGAACTTAAACGGTACTTAAAGTGAAAACGATCACACTTCAACGTGTAATTATGTGTCAAACTTTCAACTCTCAGTAGCTATTAACTCTGTCAATAATTTTGTATACTCCTTAACTGTTGTTGGTACAAGAATACAACTATTTAATTATTGTAAGTATCTAATCAAACTTAGTACTTTGTATGTTGTTTTCAGGTTGGAAAATACCGAAGGGTACCTAGAGACAAGACTTAATTGCCGTAAGTACATATATTATACAGGTTGTTTGACAGAACATTGAACATACGAAAATGGTGGATAGGTGGGGTCATCTGCTACTTACTCACTTACTCAGCCCTAATTTATTTGGCCCTGGCCCCCTAGATATTTTTTTTAATGCAAGTTGAAATTAAGATTTAAGTATTTTTTACATCTTTCTGTAAGTTTGAGGACTCATAACTTTTTTCAAGCTAACATCTGAATAAAGCAATAATTTTATAAGAATCTGCCAACATTAAAGATTTAAAAAAAAACTAAAGTATTGCCTGTTTTAGCCATTTTTACTAAAAATTACACTTTAAAGTCAAGAAAGTGGTAAAACTGGAAGAAAGCAAAAACAATTTTTAAAAAAATATCCAGGGAGCCAGGGCCAAATAAATTAGGGCTGAGTAAGTAGCAGATGACCCCATCTATCCACCATTTTCGTATGTTCAACGTTCTGCCAAACACCCTGTATATACCATGATTGTTTAATACTAATGAATAATGAGACACTCAGTCCTTAAAATAATATGGAGTTATAACCTTTAGTCGATTTAAAATAACGGTCAAACCCCAATGAACGAGTAAAATACTACCCGCAAATTCACTATTTTAAGTGTAGGTTAGTACCAATGTCTTTGCACAAGATGGCGAGATGCTGCAAGTACCTAAGGCGTTACGGCGCCGGCAACCATCATAGTAACTATGTACTAACGATTGACTATTTAAATTACATTATTTTCACTGAAAATTACAGTATTTTATATTTAAAACAGTATGAAACTGAAATATGGATCTGAAGGGTAGGTACGGCGGGGCCGCAATAGTTTTAAAATAGAGTAGCACCACAATCTATTTTCTATGATCATCGCACCACAATCGTCGATGAATCAAATAATAATCGATTCGACGACCCACATTCATATGACCTACAGATTGATTACCCGCCCTTCAACGAAACTTCACTAATTGCTTAGAAAACGTGAACTTTTCAAATGTTCAGCTTCTTTGATCAATTAAACTGTCACAATACTTTATAAATGTCCACAAATGTAGATAGTTAAGTGATTAACGATACCAAAAGCGGTAAAGCCTTTAGCGCCCTGAAACTTAAGGTGAGGATCAGATGAAATTAGCTACAGGAGGGTTGCAATGAAATTATTTGATAACTGAACTCAATGATGGAATTTGATGACACGAACTTAGGCTAAGAAAAGATGAGAATCAAGAAGAAGTATGATTTAGTGAGGCATTAGTGAGCGGGGTCGTCGAACGGCGTAACGAAACGGCGTCGGCGTCCGGGCCGGGAGGGGCGACGGTTTCGGCGCGCGCTATCGATCGGATCGCATACCTTCCTGCGGCCGCAGCAGAGCATCCTCCGAGCGCGCGACTGTCCGCCCGGCGAAGACTTCAACCTGGTAAGTTTTCGCCACTGCATGGGTACAGGTTAGCGCGGCGCTTGCGGGAGCGGCCGCGGGGCCGGCAGCTCGCGCATCGCGACGCCGCGGGCTGTACGCGGCCGGAGCGCGCGAGCCTTAATCGCGAAGTGCCCGCCGCACGCCCGCGCCTGCGCGCCACGACCACCCCGCGCCACCCTCAGCCACCCTCCGCCCCCCTCGCGCCCCCTTACTCCTCGCGATTAATAATTCCGGCTACGCTGCCAGTGCGTATGTGGGTTAGTTTTTTGGCGATCGATGCGATTATTCGGTGCGAGCCGCTTCCGGTCGCCAGACCATCGCGGTGCACCCCGAGACGCCAGACGACCTATTAATCGCTTTCTGACATCACCCTTTTAAGTGTCGCGTTGACGCTATAGGTGTCCTTAATCGAGAATATAGGTCAAACGCATAAGTAGTATAAAATCACTTAACATGCAAGGAAAGATTATGTGCCCTACTGAACTATATTGACAGCTTTCATGGTAGTGAACTGAATATTTAAGAAGCTCACGAAGGTTTGATTGATTTTAAAGTAGAAAATAATTAATGAAGAAGAAACTAAACCTAAGCAGCCATGTTAACATAACGATGTAAGGAATTACCTACATCAAAGTAACTTCAACAGGTACTAATAATAACATCACACCTCTACTTACCATAAAAGTAGGTAAAACAACCCACCGAAGAGCCCACAAAACCTAAAACTGTAAATAAACCCATCACATCCCATTCGACCATAATAAATTCATCGCAATCCGTTCTAAAGCGCCAATAATGAAGGGTATAATAATTACGTAGGAGGGCTAAAAGTCAAACGTGTTTGGACTGATATTAAGCTACAATACAACGGCGAGGGTCACATCCGACCGCACAAAGACCGGTCCAAACCACACGAGGCCCTCCTCAGCCCTCCGAGACAGATCCAAGGCCCAAAAATGGGCCAAATGCGAGTCAGACTCGCGTATTACGGGTTCCTTATCATCAAAAGAGTTCCAGTTTTCCTTCTATTTCAACCGAAAAAAGATAGGAGGAGGTGTGCATTCGATGAGTTTTATTATTCTTTTTAAGCTATTGCATAGCTTTTATCGCGGGCTTTGAGCGCGGCGACCGAATCAAGAAATTCCGTAACGTAACGAAAATAAAACCTGACACCCCCCACTCCACCTACCATGTAATGACGGTTGATGACATGGAACGTAATGTTTGTTTTATGTCATCACGTCATCATCCCAAGTGTAGCGTTGACAAATAGGAAGTATGGAGGTTACAAATGCTATGCAATAGCTTTACCGCGGCAGTCCCCGAGTGCCACACGTTTTTTTTTTTCTTCTTTTCGTGTGGTTAATGACTAACCTGGTGTCAGAGTTTTAAAGCCGCCCATGGGCCTCTAGCTTGGCTTCACATGCCGTCGAGAAATATCTCTCAGGCATCAGTTTCCTCACGATTTTTTCCTTCACCGTTTTTGAAGCAAGTGATAATTATACAATACGCACATGAATCCGAAAAGTCAGAGGTGCATGTCTTGGGTTCGAACTCGAGACCTATGACTTGACAGTCCGACGTTCACACCACTAAGCTATCACTGCTCTTATTATTTGTCATGATAGATGCCTTATGCGTGGAAAATTTAAACCTTTCGACCTATTACGGTTCAAAAGATATAAATAAGCTTTGTGACAACAGACGCTGGGACAGACGGGCGTAATCTTAGATAGAGTTAGTTTTCATCCCTGCGAGTCTGGGTACGGAACCCCAAAACCGAGCTTTGAAACGCCCGAACGGATCACTTTCGTACTTAGGAGCAAATTAATGAAATTTTACTAACGTTTTTCCCGTACGCTGTTTTCCTTATACGGGATCCTCAACTTGAGGAAATGACTTGATAACTTTGTGTGTTATCTGGTTTGTGAGATATCGTGCGCACTTTGAAGTGGCTGTTGTTGAGGGTTAGTTGGTATCTTCATAGCTAATATATTTATGGGAAACAGTAGGCAACTGTCCATCATTATGAAACTGAATAAAAAATAAAGTTTAATAAAAAACTGTAACCCGACCACGGGAAAATAAAAATGATCTAAAAAGTACGAAACAAGCAAATATTTCAGACAGAAATCAAGACATAGGTACAAAAATGGTCAAGGTAAAGCCGTGGTCGCATGCCTGTATACCATGTGGGTGCCAGGAACACCTACAAAATTATAATGGCATGCGACGACGGCTTTACCTTGACCATTTTTGTACCTATGTCTTGATTTCTGTCTGAAATATTTGCTTGTTTCGTACTTTTTAGATCATTTTTATTTTCCCGTGGTCGGGTTACAGTTTTTTATTAAACTTTATTTTTTATTTAATACTTTTCCGTTTTTACACTTGCTAAACGTTACAACAACGCCGCGCGCAACGTCTCATTGAAAATTGAATTTACAACGAGAACATTTTCGCGCGATGATTTTGTACGATTTCAAATGTCGACTAAAACCAAAAGAATCATTTAAAAGACTTCGAATGATGTTCATAGACAAAAGCCCTTCTAAAGCGACTGTTTTCCGCTGGTTCAACGAATCTATGACGGCTGTTACATAAGAAAACGTGCTGGCTGTGAAAAATTAAATTTAAGTGAATAGGCGAATTACATATGAAGAGATTCAGCATATACTGCAGATTAGATCGGGAAGTGTACATGAAATTCTACACGGGCATCTTCAGGTAAAGAAGATAGTTTCACACTGATTACCACACAATCTAACGCAGAAGGAGGTTCGGGTAGAATGGTGCCGAGACATGATAGCAAAATTTGAAGCAGGCTCGTCTCGGCGCGTTTACGATTTCATTACGGGTGATGAATCATGGATTTGTCATTTTTGTTCCCCAAAATAAAAAATCAACTCAAGGGAAAACAGAGATTAAAGAGGTGTCTGATGTGGACTGGAAAATGTGTAATGAAAATTGGTTAAGACGCATGAAACTGTGTATAGACGCCAATGGAGAGTTATTTGAAAAGATTTAATGAATAAAATATAACCTGTAGTATATTTTTTTTTATTACCCATTGCAAAATTTTCTGAGTGCCCCGTGTATAAATATTAATATTTCGTTGTACACAGTGCTACACATCAAGCTATATTTCCAGTATTAGCTGACCTCGCATTGTACGGAAATCCTTTACAATGCCAGATCAGCTTAAACTGGAAATGTATAGCTTGATGTGTAGCCGTGTACTTGTTTTTCTTCATAGAGGAATTGAGGATGGAATTACAAACCGTTTTTATTTATTAAGATTTGATTAACTGCACGTTGGTATCATCTTGCGATACAACGTAGCAGTCTCACTTTTGCTTGTTTTTAACAATTTAAACATATTTATTTACTTTGAAAGTATAACATTATTTACATATTTGTAATGTGCTCGTCAAGACCTTTCTTTTGGTACCAAACATGTTATGATCATATCATTTTAATTTTTTTCGAGGTTAGAAATTTACGTGTAAAATCCACCATATTAAATTTAGGGAAAATTTATATAGCCTATGTCACCCGGACTATTATTATGAATCTATTGATACCTCATTCATCAAAATCGGTTCAGTAGTTTAGGCGCTATGGTGGAACACACGTAAAAGCAAACATACATACATACATACATACAAACATACAAACATATAAACAGACATACATAGACTGCTAAAATCATAACCCTTCCTTTTGGCTTTGCCGTAGTCGGGTAAAAACAAAGTTTTGACGACCTGATTCCACTCAGGTTCTAACCATTTGGCTTTCTAGAATGAGGGTTTGGGGAGAGTAAAGCAATTTTAAATAATTGTATTATAATACAATAGCGCCTAAAGCACAGCAACAAGCAACCGATCGTTTACCACTTTAATTATGATTAAGTAATACAGTGAAACTTGGATAACTGGGCCATTAAGGGACCTATCTCAAGAGACTTATCTCACTTAAAGAGGTATTCCACTTACCCAGTGTCTCAGATATCTAGGAATAAATAAATGTCTGCCTCATTTACAGAGGGTTCAATTAATAGAGTTGAGAATAAAATAAATATATTAAATATATATATATTATTAAATAAAATAACGTATTTTCTACACATTATACATTTGCCTTTGTACATATTTTTCTGTTCCTTTCTTCTTGTCTGTTTATATGTGTGTGCATAAATGGTTAAATAAATAAATAAATACATGAGTTGTAATCTTAGAGGAGCTCATGGCTAAGTACTGTCAGCACCTCACTTGGCTGCAATACTCGGGATCGTATATAGTGTAAAAAATTAAAGAACTTTCAGAAAGAACAAGACTATATTTAAACCAATAATACAATGCAAAGAACAATATTACGCGACCGACGCCAGGGGCTAAACTAGTTTTCCTTCATCAACAAATGAACACCATACGAAAATCCTAATTTAAATATATAATGTTCGATTGTTCGGATACCATAGAGTGTTCTTGCCAGCCTGCATAATGTGTGAGGTCGAATTCCAATTATAAGTCCTCACAGTACTAACAGCCGCACGGGTCGATCCATCAGGTTAAGCTATGCTTGCTGGGGTTGGTCCGTGGATAGGTGACCATTTCTACATACCGAGACTCCTCCGTGCCTCGGAAAGCACGTTAAGCCGTTGGTCCCAGCTGTCATTCGTGGATCTTTGAGAGTCGTTACGGGTCGTCCGAAGCCCGAAACTCTGACAAACAGTCTTACCAAGGTGTGTCGTATTACTCAGTTACTGGGTTGTGGATGTCAGATAGGCAGTCGCTCCATGTAAAATACTGATATTCAGCTGCATCCGGTTAGACTGGAAGCTGACCCCAACATAGTTGGAAAAAGGCTAGGCAGATTGATATTGATTCTTTAAAATAATTATAGTCTCAGTAAAAGAAATAAAATACACTTGCTGACTCAATTATCTGCTCGTTTATATAACAGAATAAATAAAGAAATATGTATATGTAAGAATCTGTTTTATGAAAGCAAAAAAAAAACCCTGAAATGGATCAAACCACTTACCTATGAGGAAACGGAAGAGCTCTTGAAACCCACAGCATAACCTCTCACACAGGGACATAAACCCACACATACACACGCATACACAAAAACAGACGCACAAACACATGCACACACACACATACCCAAGCACACACACACACGCACACATAAACTATTCTTATGCTAATTTTTGTCTTCTTATACATGATTTTGTTATAATTAAATTTTCTCTTTTTTTTGTTATGGAAGAGCGGAGTCTTCTAATACAGGCATTGTTTGCTTAAAAGAAGGCTCCAATCACAAACTAATTGTGTAATTTGGTTATAGAAATAAACAATTTTGAATTTGAATTTGAATTTGAATTATAGAGGTAATTATGACGATAAAATTGAAAGAACTGATCCCAGATATAAAGATTTGTTTTGTTCCACTAACAGAGGTAATTCAGTGCTAAAGTGTCGGGACCACAGCATAAGTTCCAGCTATGGAGGTTTCTCACTTATCCAGGTCCCACTCAACCAAGTTTAACTGTACTAGAAAGAAAGAAAATTCGTTTATTTGCGGTAAACATGACGCAATGTAAGAAAAAAAAACACTTAAATAACAAGTTGGGGGAAAATATGCGTCACATCCACGCAAAACGGCCATCGCTCAGCATAATGCTGCGACCTCATGCGAGACAGAGCCGCAGCGCTGGTTTTCAGCGACAGCCGGCGCTGACGTAATGACGTCAACCGGTGCAACATATTATAGTGAAATAACAAATCAAAAATAAAATAAATACAATACTTAGTCCTAAATGTTTATAGAAATATAATATTTAAAATGGCAACATTTCGTTCCGTACTCTCGTTTCAGGAGCAGCAAATTCTCCAATGACTACTGTTACATGATGATCTCATTCAGTTCAAGGTGATTCTACGGTGAGTCTACGGTCCCCAATGTAGGTTTAGCAAGTTGATGATTTTCTAAGGATAACATGGACTCTCTCGCTGCTGGAGAGTTTGTTGCGCCACTTCTTCTTCCCAGCTAAAGGCACTAGGAAGTGGTGAGGGGTGGGTGTTTTGGGGGACTGTCGTATGTAATTTTAACATTCGAAAAGTGCTGATTCTTAGCCTAGTTTGAATAAAAGACATTTGAATTTCTTAATCTTAGTACTTACTATTCTATTCAGCATTTCCTTAACACCGTAAGGTAGGTGTCAGGCAAGCCCTAAGAACAGTGTCTGTAAGAGCTAAGCATTCACCCGAATAACGGCTATTGGATTAAGTGTTTACACCCACTTAGCTGTAGACACCCTTCATTCTAACAACACGTGGAGTGCATTTCCACTATAACCCGTGAAAGACTTGATCGTCAGAAATGTCCATAGTCCATTATTATCCGTGATGGAACCCGAAACGGTTCGAGAAAACTAGCTGCTTAATTTTTGCCAGGTCATGACAAATTCAGTGCACAAGGTTCATGCCAGTACCGTTTGTAATTCTGCTTACACCCTCATAATAATCTTCTTGGTTGTTCCATTATAACCAAGTATCTACTTAAGCTGTTGTTGTGTAGTCGATGATTTCGGTGCACGGTAAAACTCCAACGAGTTTATGTTGGTGCTAACTTAAATGTATAACTCCATTATGTGTATGCCTGCCTAGTCTTTTCCCAACTATGTTGGGGTCGGCTTCCAGTCTAACTGGATACAGCTGAATACCAGTATTTTATATGGAGCGACTACCTATCTGACCACCACAACCCAGTAATTGGGTAATACGATACCCCTTAGTAAGACTGGTTGTCAGATGTTCGGGCTTCTGACGACTCGTAACGACTGTCAAAGATCCACGAATGACTGGGACCAACGGCTTTCCGGGGCACGGAGGAGTCTCGGTATCTAAAGATGGTCACCCATCCATAGAACAACCCCGGCAAGCGTAGCTTAACCTAATGGATCGACCCTTTCGGCTGTTATTACTTAGCCACGAGCTCCTCATTACATAACTGTATTATGTACTACTGAATAAATAAATAAATGGCATATGATCGATTATACCGAGTTTTTTTTTTATCAAGACGATGCCCTTCACAAAAAGAAAGTGACTTTGTTTATTATGCAGGCAAAAAATTAACGTATCATGCACTAGACCTTTCCGTGACCCGAGACAGCTATCTATTATAGGTGAATTCCGTTTCGTCGAAGCAATCACACACGTAGTGACCACGAGTTAGCATTTAAATGGCACGTGCAGACCGACGGTGTTAGTTGTTATTGTTGTTGCATGTTATTGGAATTGTCTCCTCTCTCCTAACTGATTAACTAAGTCTTCTGCTGTCCTCTGATGTTCAACCTCTGTACACAATCTTTTAGTCGCCTTTTACGGAACCCATACGAGTGTAGAAGGGGGTTTGTTGCATGTTATTGGAATTGTTTCCTCTCTCCTAACTGATTAACTAATTCTCCTGTTGCCCTCTGATGTTCAACCTCTTGAATCAATCTAGTCGCCTTTTACGGAACCCATACGAGTGTAGAAGGGGTTTTGTTGCATGTTATTGGAAATGTCTCCTCTCTGCTAACTGATTAAGTAACTCTCCTGCTGTCCTCTGATGTTCAACCTCTTTTTTTTTAGGTAGGGCATCTCGTAGTTGACCTCTGAGATCATGACTACTTAACCGGGCTTTCTTGTGGGTGCCTTAAGCTACTACACTTAAAACGTCCAGCCAGGGGTTATTCAACTATGCTAATTAAAACTAGGTGAACGCTCGCTAAGGGCACCACCAGTGAGGTACGAACCTCGGCTTAGGGCGTCAACCGGAGGGAGGACATCAAGGATGGGACGGGCTGGGACCCATACCAGTGTAGAAGGGGTTGTGTTGCATGTTATTGGAATTGTCTCCTCTCTCCTAACTGATTAACTAAGTCTCCTGCTGTCCTCTGATGTTCAACCTCTTGACACAATCTTCTAGTCGCCTTTTACGGAACCTATACGAGTATGGAAAGGGTTATGTTGCATGTTGTTGGAATTGTCTCCTTCTCTCTCCTAACTGATTAACTAACTCTCCTCAGCAGGAGAGTTAGTTAATCGAGTAATTAAGAAAATTGTGTCAAGAGATTAAACATCAAAGGACAACTCCTCTGATGTTCAACCTCTTGACACTATCTTCTGGTCGCCTTTTACGGAACCCATACGAGCATAGAAGGGGTTTTCTACTCTATACCGGAATAACACGATCGAATCTTTTACTGTAGGTATGTTGTTCGTTGTTATGGTTCGATACTTCTTTTATAGTGATAAAGTTGTTATCCTGTCTGCTTTACTTTTCAACCAAAACGAAGAGACTGCAAGTATCGACCGAGACTTATCAGAAAAACGGCTTAATACATCAGTGGGAAAACATTAAAATCTGCATAACAAGGTCACGACTCCATAATTTCGGAATGGCGTGGTCCTCGACAGAATTGATTGGGGCAATTTCGTAAATTATATTTGTTTCACCGTTTAATCGGAGCGATGTGGCGAAAACCTCCGTATCGAATGTTGACTTTGTTAAGAAATATTATGAGCAAAAATTGTTTTTAAATTGAGAAAATAGGCTAGTTGACAGATTTGAGAAACCAATTAATACCTACTTTATAAATTACTTTTTATGTTATTCAGTGATAATATAGCATAACTACTGGTAAAAGAATTTTTTAAATCGGTCCAGTAGTTTTTAAGTTTATTCATTATAAACAAAAATGCAAATCATTTCTTGTAGATAACAGATCTAATTTTTAATATTTATATCGCAACTAGCAGCGCCCGCGGTTTTACCCGCATCAGTCTCGTTCCCGTAGGAATAGCGGGATAAAAACTATCCTGTGTTATTCCAGGTTATAAACTATCTGTGTGCCAAATTTCATCCAAATCCGTTCAGTAAGTTTTGCGTAAAAGAGTAACAAACATCCATCCATCCTCACAAACTTTCAAAAAGTATAGTGTAGTGTAGTTTTTTTATTAGTAGGATAGAATAGTAGGATAGGATTTACTTTGGGAAATAATTAACTGCGCCTCAATAAACATTTCAAAATAAGTTCCGAGACATCTTGATAATAATCATGAAATTCAACTTCAGTCACCAATCCATTTGCCAACCGCAGTGATTGTGGATTGATAGGATTCCTTTATGATCAGTCTGCGTAGCGCCTGCAAATAACACGATGCAATTAAGTTGTTCATAATGTAATGATACACTTGTTCCAAAACAAATGTATGCAGCTTTTAACAAAACATTCTAGACAAAAAGTAACTGGTTGCTAATTTAATTGTATAATTTATAATTTTTACGACATTAATTTTACATTCTGTGATGTGTCCCACTGATTATTTTTTGTAATAGGAAAATCGTCTAATTTTATAATATTTGTAAATAAGTGAGTGCCATGTATCTACAGTCCGCGTCACGATTGAAGTCCGGGGTAAAATTGTGCAACTCAGTTTTAAGCTATTGCATAGCTTTTATCGCGGGCTTTGAGCGCGGCGACCGAATCAAGAAATTCCGTAATGAAAAAAACCTAACACCCCCCACTCCGCCTACCATGTAATGACGGTTCCCATGACAACGTGATGTTGTCATGGGAACGTAATTTTTGTTTTATGTCATCACGTCATCATCCCAAGTGTAGTGTTGACAAATAGGAAGTATGGAGGTTACAAATGCTATGCAATAGCTTTACCGCGGCAGTCCCCGAGTGCCACACGTTTTTTTTTATTGTAATAAATGAAAGAAATAAAACTTGTTTATTCTGTACAAACAAAACGCACATTTAAAAAACTAGACATAAAATACACACAATACAAAAGTAGACAAAAGCCTCGTATTCAATCCAAAAAGCAATTATAAATGCAATTGTATTGCAATTTGATGCAATGACTTGGACACTAGCGCGCGCCGCGTCCATCGGACTTGAGTGGTGGCGCCATTGATATATAAAATCGTATGGAGAAGAATGGGCAAGAAACTCCACAGTTATTGTTTTAAAATGCTTTACAATATTTTGTATACATTAATTATATAGTTCTTGCATCTATGCAAGAAAAGTGGAGCCAAATTACAACGAATTGGTATCCAAGAGATGGTAAGAGATGGTTTTTATATATCAATGGGTGACGCGGACTTTATCTCATAATTAATTTATCTGTCATTAGTGTCATTGCTTTATGTTTAATTCTTTTTACCAATTGTTGTCCCCTTGACTGTCACGAGCTCTCCTGGAGATCGATAACAATAAATTAAAATTCTATTGTGTCTCATTAATGATAGTTGAGCTCATATTTAATGTAACTAGGTATATAATTATTTATTTATTTAGCCCGTTAAACTGGGTGAAATTAATCTTTATGACTGTATTGTTTGATTCGTTTGGCTACAGGATGTCTCTCAACTCAGTGTACATTTTGGCAAAGACCTCCTTCAGTAGCTTCCATTGCTTCCTGTCTTGAGCAACTCTGCTCCATTTGGGTCCCGCAGTAAGTTTCAACTCATCTTCCCAGCGCATTAGTTGTCGTCCTCGACATCTCTTGCCATCTCTTGGATACCAATTCGTTGTAATTTGGCTCCACTTTTCTTGCATAGATGCAAGAACTATATAATTAATGTATACAAAATATAGTAAAGCATTTTAAAAGAATAACTGTGGAGTTTCTTGCCCATTCTTCTCCATACGAAACTAACTTTTGTCTAATTGACGTTCAAAAGAGCCTTTCATGTGCCTATTTGAAATAAGCCTGACATTTTTTGCTGTAAGAATGAAACATTTTGCACCCTTGTGATAGAGCAATTACGTATAGGTGTGTCTTAATAATTGGCCAATTCCAAACCAATTTCGTTTGATCTATCTTGATAAGAGTTGATCGACTTTTGAATGAAGTTGCAAGAACTATTATAGAATATAAACTAAATTATTTTTGACGAGTTTGACGTGTACTTCGTAGGAATTGTTTAACTTGTCTGATGGTGTCTGTGTTTAACTACTATGAATTTTAAAAAAAACCGCCCAAGTGCGTGCCGGACCACGTACAATGAAGGGTTCCGTAGTTGGGATGAATTTATCCCAAAAACAAACTTATCTTTTGTAGTTGAAAAACATGTTCTCCCATATGGAATGTATGGGAAAACTGATTTTGCAACTGCAAATATAAGTTGGTCGATTATTACTCGTTAACTTGTAGAGCATACTTAGCTGTGATAGTTTTCCTTTTAATTTCATTACATAAACTACTGCTGTGATTTTTTTCACACACCCAAAACCAACCATTTAGCTGACAGGGGAGGACACACCTGATTCTAACAAAAATTAGTACTTTAAGCTTAATATTTCGCAAACGGATCCCTGAATCTAAAAATAGTTTTCACATACTCACAATGTTTTTGAAGGACCTTTCCAATAACATCCCACACCAAGCGATAGAAAAAAAAAAACATCACCACTTTATGTGTAGGGGAGGTACCCTAATTTTTTTACGATTTATGTATAATTTTTTTTTACCACTTTGTCAGCATAATTTTAATATGTATACCCATGCTAAATTACAGCATTCTAGTACTAAGAGTCTCGGAGCTAGACCGCGGACAGACAGACGGACTTGACGAAACTATAAGGGTTCCTTATTTACTACGGAACCCTAAAAACGAGCTCTGTTCTGCTTTATAAAATACTCGAACTAACGAGTTATTTAAATAAAGACAATCTAATTAATAAATACCTAGATAAATCGACAGCAACAGCAACTCATAGGCTGCGTTCGCGATTTAATTTCCAAACATGTAAACAAATATGTGTTTTTGAAAAAACAACTTTATTACCCACACATAAAGTTCAGTTTGCATTACAATTTTAAACATTTTTAAGACTATATCAATAGTACTGCTAGCATAAATTGATATTCTTGTTAGTGGAAAATACCACAATTGGAAACAAGGATTTGAATAGACATTAGATTATAACATTGACATCAAAAGTAAACATGTCAATTTCCACACGAGAAAAAAGGATGAAAACAGCGAAGTAATTTGATCGCCAAATAATAGTTGTGTTTGGGAAGATTACTGCTCAGCACACTTAGCATGACCAAAATAGAAACTGGTTTTGTCGACGGAAGAATAGACAAAGTGACAGATAAACAATCACAACCTGTCATTTTGTCTATTCTTCCGTCGACAAAACCCGTAGAAAACCCTTGTCTATGGTTGTCATGCTACGCAAGCAAGCGCTTCTCTCCTGCATAGTTAACTTTTCTGGGTGGGTACATTTACGTGCACTAAATAAAAATTAACTACGCAGCAATATACTGACACGTCACACAAGTTATTTATTGACCTGACATAAGTAGATATCAGTCTGTAAAAATAAATAATAATTTTCTGACACATTATGTTTATACCAACTAGGTCAAAGATAAGAATGTAAATCGAATTGACCCCATTTCTATTAATCATGTGTTTCGTAGATCTGTCTGTATAGGAACACAGGGTTATTCTTTAAAACATTGCCCAGAGGACATATAGTGACCTTATTGGTAATACACATAAACATAACATCACGCCTGTAATTCCCGAAGGGTTAGGCAGAGGTGTACCTATAGTATCCCCACATTTCACTAGTTATGTTTAAGTCCCATGTAATAACAAACACAAATCCAGACTCCGGGCTGCTACTGAGAAATTCCAGATGGAAAAAACCAATAATTCTTTGCCCGACCCGGGAACCCAGGACCTCATACTCAGCAGTAGCGCTTGCGACCACTAGACCAACGAGGCAGGCATTGGTAATATTCTTCAGAAAGGTCAGGTGCGTAGTACTCGCAACCGGTGTGTATACCAGGCTAAAGGAGTATGTAAGGATCGTAGCAGGTGGCGCTCTGTATTTTCTGCCTACCCCCATTTGAAGAAGGCGTGAGTTTATTTATGTAGGTAGGTATTGTCTTTTTCCTCTTAGACAGACTAGTCACTAGCACTAGCAGTTCCCTTAGGAAGGTCACTGTGGTCATGATCAGAAATTTTTGAGAAAATCAACAGTTGGGTCTGAAGGCAATCAAGTTCTACTTTAATGCTAAGTTGTCGAACAAGTGTGTACCTTGTTCGGTTCGACATTATTCGGCACAGCTGGACAGTCAAATTAATACAAACAGGGTGGCAGGGACTTCGACAGGCAAACTGTAACCATGAATTGAAATGATTCTAGACGAATTCTAGCGTAGAAAAGAGCAATACCTATGCGGTTAAAATATATGGAACAGGTCAATTTTGTCGTTCAACAAATATTGCAGAATCGAATGGGTCGAATAAGCCCATGTTCGCACGGACGTAATAAAATCGCGGCGATTTTTTATCGTGCTCTTGATTTTCAATGCTCTGCTAAGCGCCAAGAGTTGACGCGCTGGGACGAGAGTGCGTCCCAGCGCGTTGGATTCTCAACGCTCGACTTAACACTGAGAGTTGAAAATCCTATGCTAAGTAGGCTAAGTATGTAACACACCTAACTAGTAGGTACCTACATATTCAGAATCTATAGTAACTTCTATTGTCTTCAATAAACACATCACCACTTCGGATTTCCCCAGTTTTTACACGCAACAGTAGGTTATGGTAATGCTCAGCTGAGTTATCGTACACACGGCTATACATTACTTATACATTTCCAGTTCCTGCTGATCTCGTATTGTATGTGATTTCCGTACAATGCGAGCTCAGCTTATAATGGAAATGTATAGCTTGATGTGTAGCCGTGTGTACCTCGGACATTTTTTTTTTAGTTATGGCTTCTCGTAGTTGACCTCTGAGGTCATGACTACTTAACCGGGCTTTCATGTGGGTGCCTTAAGCTAATACACTTAAAACCTCCAGCCAGGGATTATTCAACTATGCTAATTAAAACTAGGTGAACGCTCGCTAAGGGCACCCCCTGTGGGGTATGAACCTCGGCTTAAGGCGTCAACCGGAGGGAGGACATCAAGGATTGGACGGGCTGGGTACCTCGGACAACCACTCGCTATTTGTAGGTAACCATAATTAAAACACAAAACTTACTTCAAATATTTAAAATAACTTATAAACATAACAATTATCACTCATCACTCAACCTAGGTCCATATGGACCTGGACCTATGTCTGGACATTTCTCCACACACTCCATGGTGATAGAATCCCTCACAGTGCCTGGGTTACACCAGCAGTCGCAGTAGTGTTTTCTGGCGGAATGGGCGCTGGGTAGACCGCAGATGACCTCGAAGGAGCAGTCGGGACCAGGATTGTATTGCCCAGGTGGACACTCGGCTGTAAATATAAAATAAATAAATAAGTAAATCTTGTGAAGGAGTGAAATATTTTGCAGTTTCCGATATGTAAGTGGAGTCAAATACAAAATAAAAAATATTTTATTTCACATAAACCTACATGGGCACTTATGAAACGCCAGAGGCTGCACGGTTCCAATTGATCGTTTCCTATGGAGAAGAGCCGGCCAGAAACTCTACGTTTAGATACACTTTAAAAAATAATTGGCTTTAACAATGTTTTGAAATTACAGTGTTTAAAAGTACCTATGGGAGGACAGTGTAGGCCTATCAAGAAGTACATACGGCTACACATCAAGCTATGCATATCCAGTTTATGTTGATCTCGCATTGTGTAGAATTTCCGTACAATGTGAGATCAGCTTATACTGGAAATGTATGGCTTGATGTGTAGCCGTGTGTACCAGGTAAGTACTTATTAAAAAAATTGGAAATTGCCAACAAATCAAAACATCTATGACTCTACAAAGCGCGAGAGGGGCTTGTGGCTAAGTAATAACAGCTGCACGGGTCGATCGATCAGGTTAAGCTACGCTTGCCGCGGTTGGTCCGTGGATGGGTGACCATCTTAACATACCAAATCCCCTCCGTGTCTCGGAAAGCACGTTAAGCCGTTGGTCCCGGCTGTCATTTGTAGATCTTTGACAGTCGTTACGGGTAGTTAGAAGCCTAAAAAGTCTGACAACCAGTCTTACCAAGGGGTATCGTGTTACCCAGTGGCGTGCGTTTCATAAAGACAGAAAGACACTGCCTACCCTAGTTCTGATAATAGATCTAATATTATTTTATCAATAAACAAAACAAATCATAAATCAGCTCCACCTATCGAGTGCCGGTGGTATCATCGTTCGCATTTCGCATCATCTCGATTCGCGCTGCACTAGCGCCGCCTCGCCTCTGCCACGGTAAAGACACAAACTATTCGTCTCTGAATGTTTTTATGTGTGCTCTCGTGGTAAGTCGTATTTAATGTGTGTGCGTTCCTATAGCTACGTGGACTTTGCTGACACACAATGACAAAAATCACGCACACAACTGCAAGAAAAGCCAGTGTCTGTTTGTAGTTATTCTATACAGCTAAGACGAAAAATTACGACTCGTACCGAACATTACCGAACGAAAGTTTGTTATGCAATGCAATGCAAATATTTTAGGAAATAACATTGTTTCATTGAATTTTATACATTTAGATGACCATAATTTTTTGTCGTATTACTTTTTTTACCCTTTAATGCTCGTTTTACTATAGTCGCCATATTGTTTGACGTGTGTTGTGTTTGTGAATACGCTATCAAGTAATTAGAATTTGATTGTTGTTATTAGTGTAAAATGGATAATATTGTCTGTGAAAGTTGTTCAGATGGTGTGTGTATTGAGAAAATAAAACATGATGCGTTTTCAAAACTATCTTTCGGTGAAAAAAAACAAGTTATCGAGATAGGTCGTGGTACACCGGATTTGCAATTAATACAAATTAAAGGTAAAGTTAATCGTAAATTCAATAAAAAACAATATGATTCATATCATTGGCTGACAGGTTGCATACACAGTAATCGGTTATTTTGTTTCGTTTGTCTACTATTTTCAAATAATAAAACCGTCTGGAACGACACCGGTTACGCTGATATTCATAATTTTCCTACCGCCGCGAGAAAACATGAACAATCTGAAAAACACTTAGAAGCTTCCCTTAAATATCACACCTTTGGAAAAAATCGTATAGAGACGCGTTTAAACTCTCAGATACAAATAGACATTGATAGACATAACGCGAAAGTCGATCGGAACCGAAATATTTTTCAGCGACTAATTGACATTGTTTGCTTTTTAGGGAAACAAGAGCTCGCTTTTCGTGGACATGACGAATCTGCTTCGTCAGTGAATAAGGGCAATTATTTAGAAATGGTCGACTTGCTCGCGAAATACGACGGAGTGTTGGAAAACCATTTACAAAATTGTACTAGCTCATTTACGGGTTTATCAAATCGTATTCAAAATGACCTAATCTCTAGTATAGCGTCTGTAATGATCGAAACAATAAAACAACAAATCGCTTCCACTGATTTTGTAGCTGTGATGGTCGATGAAACACCAGACGTAAGTGGCAAAGAGCAACTAGTACTGGTTTTAAGATATTTTCATAAGTCAGAAGTGTTTGATCGATTTATAAAGTATATTGACGTAAGTTCCGACCGCACCGCGAAAACTTTAAGTGCCATCATACTGCAGATTTTATCAGAATTTAACTGTTTGTCGAAATTAGTAGCTCAGACATATGACGGTGCAGCTGTCCTGTCATCTGAACGGAACGGCGTTCAGTCGCTGGTTCACCAGCAATGTCCTCTTGCTGAATACGTTTGGTGTTCCGCCCATGTCCTTAATTTGGTACTTTCCAAATCGTGCGAACGTATTCCAGAAACTAAATGTTTTTTCAATCTCATAAAAACATAAGCAAGTTTCTTTCATAATAGTACCAAAAGGCAAAACCACTATAATAAAATAGCTGATATGAAAAAATTGCCTCGCGTTGCTGACACTCGATGGACTTACAATTCGCGTACTGTAAATGTAATTTTCAATTCTTCTTTACATTTAATTGATTTATTTGAGGATATGGTTGAAAACGAAGACTCTTGGGATGGCGAGACATTAAGTCAAGTTTCGAATTTGTTACACAATTTAAAAGACTTTCAATTCCAGTTTTTACTCCATGTGTTTAACGAAATATTCGCAAAAACTGATGTGCTTTACGAAATTATGCAAAAAAAGACATCAGATGTGACTTATTGCATTAAAAAAATTAAGGAGTTTGAATCGTTTTTAGAATCATTCAGATCTAGGTTTGAATTAATTTTTGAAAGCGTAAAAATAATCACAGGGCCGCCAAAACGAAAACGTAATGTTGTAGACGCAAAAATCAATTTTAAGCGGATTTTTATTGAAATTATAGACAATATATCCAACGAATGTCGCGACCGGTATAAAAATCTGAAAGAATTAAATTTTTTTGGACTACTTGAATGCGAAAATTTCAATAAATATAATGACAATTTTCCGGTTGAACTAGTATCGCAATTCGTAAATGTTTATAAATTATACGACTTTAACTTAGACCGCCTTATCAATGAGCTCAAATGTGTTTATAAATCTGCCGAATTCAAAAACCTTAGTATTTACGAAATTATAGAACATTTTTATGAAAATAACATAAATACAGTTTTTCCCGAAGTGCTGCGTTTGGCAAAATTAATTGTTACAGTTCCCGCGAGCAGTGCTTCAACCGAAAGGTCATTCTCGTCGCTAAAACGTATACACACCTACTTAAGAAATACACAAGGCCAGCAACGACTTACAGATCTTTCCATGATTTCAATAGAAAAAAATCTTCTTACGGAAATAAAACGCCTTCCCAACTTTTACGATTCCATATTGCACACATTCTTACAGAAAGATAGGCGTGTAGATTTAATATACAAATAAAACAATCCTATATAGTATACTCACATCCATCACCATCTTTTCACTGCTTTTATTTAAATTTTGCAAATCACACAAACACTACAAAACATCAAACAAACGCGCCGAAAGGCCACTTTGAATATCCGTAAATTGATGTGTCTATAAAATCAGTCAATCTATTGATATTTGAGCTGGAATTTGGCAATTACCTACATCATCAATCGACAAGACGACGCGACGAACCAAAACCAACGTGCAGTATTTTTGGTGAGTAAAATTTTCTGCCTACCCTGTCTTAAAACTGTGTGCACGCCACTGGTGTTACCTAGTCACTAGGTTGTGGAGGTCAGATAGGCAGTCGCTCCATGTAAAATACTGGTATTCAGCTGCATCCGGTTAGACTGGAAGCCGACCCCAACATAGTTGGGAAAAGGCTAGGCAGATGATGATGACTCTACAAAGCGTACCACGTTCTCACATTCACAAAATAGAAGTGAATCATCGAATCAAGTAGTGAGAGTACTTTGTACTGAAGGTACCTTTTACTTTTTTATTTTGTTTGTATTTTGTGTTTCACGAACGGTGTCCAAATAAATATTTTCTTTCTTTTCTTTCCTTTTTTTCAGACTTTTAATAATTATAAGATTTATTGTCAGAAAAGAGTTGCTTGTGCATCAAAGTAACAATATTAATATCAAATTATTCAACACTAGCTTCTGCCCGCGACTTCGTTCGCGTGGAAGTCGATAAAATATAGCCCATGTGATTCGCTGATAGTTAAAGATTTTTTTTTTTAATATATTGGTTAGGTAGTTTTTGAGTTTATCCATTACAAACAAATACAAAAAATCAAACCTTTTCTTTTTATAATATTAGTGTAGATGACATCATTGTTTGACTAGGACTTCTGCTCTCTGCCGGGGGTTCGAAGAAAACCAATCGGGAAATCGTGGCCCCCGGCAACAGGGCAACCGAAGGAACACGGGTGGGTTTTATTCAGTAAGAGTCTGACACGCCCTCCCGCTCCGCCCAGAGCGGGAGAAGTTATTTGATAATTTCCCACCCAAAAAAAAAAAAAAAAAAAGGACTTCTGCTCTACCTTTTATAGAAATTCATAGGTACCTATGGATACTTTGCGGCTACAAACAACTAATTAAACATACTTTAATTAATAAGACAAGTGCCATATTTAATCAAAACTGGTCACGAGTCTCGAACAAAACGTAGATCTCTTTAGAATACCTAACAAGTCGGGTAAAACCTTTGCATATAACCTACACATAGTCATTAATAAAACATAATTATTAAAATACTCACCGATCGACAGATGGAAACTAATAACAGACACAAACAATACAATCGTCCAGAGTTTCATGTTGACTGTATTCTCACACAAACACGAATGCAGTTTATCACAACACATCACTGTTTAAATAACATCTTCACCTTGATTATCTGTGCCACTAATTTGTATAACTAGCTCATACAAATCAAATATCTTAAACCAAGTGTTTTCTGATACTTAGCAGTATTTTAGGACTACTGAACAATGGGTTATTTGGACAACCATTCTGAAGTCAGATCCATTGGACGATTTACTTTGATTGTTACTCGTAAACAAAAGACGTATAGTACGTTAAAATGTGACCACATTGGAACCATTTAATACATTATGTCTATCATTAAATAAATTGTTAAACTATTAATAGGTATACCTATTTCACTGATAAAGTCAACCTACTGGCAACAGACAACCGTATAGAGACTAAACTTTGCGTCGTATTCAGAAAACTAATTTTAAAACGATTAACTCCGAGCAACTAGATGATACTGATTGACGCAAACAGGATTCTCACGTAATGTACGCAAACGTAACTTAACAATAGAAGTATATACGTGTATATTAGGTACTCATACTTTTAGTATGTTATTAACGCTCACGTTTACCTACCTATAAAGTCTCAGGCCAGGCCATATACAGCGCGTTATAATGATACTACAAATAACAGAGCTCCCACCTCTTTCTTGCCTTTATTGGCCGGCTTGAGTGGAGATTCACGGGATCTAATGTGCTCGGAGGAAGGAAGGATTCCAGTAAAATGCTGGTAGGGATCTTGACCGTACCTCTGGAATTGTCCTGATAGCCGTGGAATACTTCTCCGCTCCTCCTAAGCGCCTCAGGACATGCTGCCTGTGCTAGCGACCGTTTTCGCAGGCCTATTATTGAGTGTGCAAGTCACCCCCTGCCATTTTATGTGTATTTTATATAAAACAATATCCAATATCTTTGTTTCCATATCCTGCAATAGTCTTATACACCAACCAGACTTTGTCCTAAGAGTGTACTTGCATAGTGCGAACATGCAGGGATAATTGTCGGTTGGTGCCTCATTTTATTAATAAAAACGTCTAACGGGCCTCTGCGAGTTGATTTTGGCCCCTCGTACGCCTTCCAAAGGTCCAGCCCAGGAGCCCAGGGTCCTGATATATTATATCAGAAACTACAAATAATAAAAATAGGAAAGTAGCTCTATCTGTCTGTTACCTTTTCACACTTAAACCACTGAACTGATCGTTATGAAATTCCGGAGAAGTTAAGAAAACATAGGCTGCTTATGATCCCGGAAATTTGTATTAAAAAATTATGAAATATAAAGTAGGTACACTCAGACGAAGTCATAAGCAACAGTTAGTTTTACATAAAAACACTGGCAACGTTAAGGAAACAGATGATAATAAAAAAACAATATGTTACGTATTGGCATGAAGATCTTGCCATTGTAATATAAATCATTCAAATGAGTTCGTTAAGGATTATAACCGTCACGCTATGTAACATATTTTGTGCTTTGCTCATATATATTGCTTAGAGAGGTAATTGTTTATTTTTTTGCTTCGCAGCTAATTACCTATTTCTGCCAAGCATAAAGAGCCCACAAAATATTCTGAGTTAATATTTTTTGTGATGAATCTAGTTTATGTTCTGGTTTGTAATAAAAAATATGAGATGACTGCGTAGGTCAGCGATGTTAAGAAAAATTGTACGTATGTTTTAATTTGTTTGTCTTTGTCACAGTCGAAATTCACGAAAATACGTCATGGATTAATCATTGTCTTTTATGGAGGAGAGGTAAGTAATCTATAAATTTGTATCAAAATTTGGTATGGGCGTCATTTCGGCGATTTGGCCTTAATTTATTGGAAAAATGCCTCAAAGATGACTGGAGATTACAGACAATGGAGGAGTCTGGACACCGTATTGATAATACAGCATGCAAGTGTCAATTCTAAACAACTATTTATAATTTTCAAACGCCTTAGTAAGTTTTAAACTCATTTTGTCGGACACGCTCTTGTCGTACATAGTGTACACTCGTTCAATGCATTCGAGACTCAATTAGCTAAATATATAATCGCAAATAACACTCTTTCTAAAAACTAAATATTCATAATTTCGCTCAGAAACAAAATAAAAAAAACACTTAAGAGAACAACTCGCGTAAGTAACTTTGTCTTTGCATTTAGCTCAAAGAAAACGAAACCACCTAGTAATTTAAGGAGCTAGTATTTATATAGAACTACTGTTTGAATCTTTCAGAATTGATCGCAAGACTTTCGTTTCAACAGCAAAACACGTCTCATTTGTCAAATTATGATCAGTAGTTTAGAAGCTATGAGATAACAGGTGAACATACATACATACATACCGGTCAAAATAAAAATAAAAATTTTTTGGGAGGGTAATTATCGTATAACTTCTCTCTCTTCTTCTTTTTCTCCTTTCTGCTTCGCCGTAGTCAGGTAAAAATAATAAAACTCTGACAAGTTTCGTATAAAAATATTATTTAATCATAACAATTGCTTAGCTCCACACAGGCGTCGGTATCCAGTCTCCTATAAGTGCCAGCTTTGCACCAACAATCGCAAGTATGCTTCGGATATGCATGGGAGCTCTTCGTAGAACAGGAAGGCTCTAGGCCGCAGTTGGGGCCCGGATTGTATTCACCATCGGGACAAGCCGCTGGAAAGAAGAAAATTTCAGATTAAAGATAGCTATGAATTCATCTTCTGGAAAGACAAATATTCTGGTCAAAAATAGGTAAGCGCAACCCATTTTAACGGTAGGCACAGTCATCATATCATATAAATTGAGAGATTGATGAGGTCCTGGGTTCGATTCCCGGATCGGGCTAAGTGATATTAGGTTTTTTTATCTGGAATTTCTCAGTACTAGCCCGGAGTCTGAATTCGTGCCCGGTTGATGGCAATAGGCTCGCCCCCTATCACATGGGACTTAAACATAACTGGCGGAGTGTGGGTGTGCAATGGGTGCACCTCTGCCCAACCCTTCGGGCAAACAAGGCATGATGTTAGTTATGATACAAAAAGTTTCGATATATTGCTTTTCAGCATTTCTTGTAGTTTAGAAGAGTTAACAACACTCTTCCAATTTTATATTAGGTCTTATAAATATTATGCTCGATAATTATGATTTATGAAACTGAAGTATTTATCGACTTCTGTTGCTGACTGTTGTAAGTACCTATGTTACAGACTTCCCATACCTACTCTACTTTACTACACTGAAAGAGCCACTAAGGCTAGTGAGCAAATCATTAATCGAGAGCAATCAAGTCGAGGTCACCAGTATAGAGGTATGACCAGGGTGTAAAGTTCAGTCATCCTCTATCCGCAGGAGACGCCCTGGGCGTCGGGAATCGCAGGCCGATTTCCAGCCACCGTAGGCGCGGGCTTGCGGACGGTGAACAATGGGTAACTGGCCGTCCGATAAGGACCAGGCCCGGGTCAATGGTGCGTTGTGTTCCACGCGCGCCTCAAAGAGATGTCAGCAGAACTGACGGGGTCCGCTAGGGCCGATGCCTGCCGGGGTTGCGAAGAAGTGTCCAAAAGGGAAATCGTGGCCCCCGGCAACATGACAACTGAAGGAACACGGGTGGGTTTTAGTCAGTAAGAGTCTGACACGCCCTTCCGCTCCGCTCAGAGCGATGGAAGTTATTTGATAATTTCCCCCCAAAAAAGAAAAAAAAAAGTCATCCTCTATAATAGAAATGGGAGGATCCTCCGACCAGGGCCTCAAGTCTGCTATTACAATAGTGTCAGAATGGTCTATCATTGATTTCATAATTGTTGATTTTGACAAGTTTGATAATCTACTAATATAATGGCGTCATTATGACTTTCCAATGGTCAGCCACTGACACTCCATTGAAAGAAATAGCACTTATTGGTAATCTCGTACATATTGACAAATGAATGACTGACTTAGGCAGTAGGTATCATTGGTCGTATTGTACGACAATGCCATTATAACACAATTCTATTACGAGACCATTGACCGACCAATGATCGACCATTATGAATTTAGCAGATTACGAACTTTTAGCAAAATGACAATGGAATCGTGTTGGAATGACGAATTTATAAAAATAGCAGACTTGGGCCCCTGACGTGTCGTGTCTGGTGAGGAAGTGCCCGACGATTGATGTTGGAGCGTTGTATAAATACTCGTCGCGCGGAAAACTTAGCTTGCGCAGAATGCAGAATTTTACGTGACGTCAGTGAATTCGTATGTGGCGTTGTAGATGCCGCCACAAGTCCTAGGGTAGCAGAATCAGTTTTAATCAGATAATGACCTGGACCAGTACCCTAATTGCGTAATACAACACAATCACAACCTGGGGGCCTACCACCAACTCAAATGCAGTATTATTTTAATATTACTTCAGTGAGAAAAAGATGGAGCTATACGTCCTGTAGAGCTTCATCTCTTTCCCACACTGAAGTAATATTAAAATAATACTGCTTTATGAACTTGTGGTAGACCCCCTGTTTCGATTTGATACAGATTACTAAGCTTCATAAGTTGGAAAAAAATATCAAATAACAACGTAAATAACACAATGAATGTTGTTGAACTGTCAAAATGAAACAAATTAGGCGTAATAAGTTACGCAATTAAAGCACTGATCTTAACAAGTTATTTTCTTTTATAGTAAAATCTAACATACAAAACGGCAAACCCAGAATAATTAAGTATGGTAATCCATACAAAGTTATTTATTTTGTGCGGGATCGAACTCGCGACCGAGAAGCTCGCTCAACCACTCAAGCGAACAATCTAAACGTTCAATGCAAGAAGCTGGATAAATGCTAATCGTAGGTAAGTATACCGGCTCTTTGCAAGTCTAGTACCTACTGGAATTAGGTCAGGTATTTAATGATTGGATGTTTTAAGGTGTCGTAAATTTTATGGGACTGGTAACCGGTCTTGCGGAAACCAGTAACTTTAATACTCCTTCGGAAACTGGTACCTATCTCCTGAAAGCCGGATATTACTAATAGGTATGTTGATACATACTTAGGTAGGTACCACATAAACTTCTACATAATGCTTATTTGCAGTCGTAAACGATTAATGGTGGGTACCTTCATAAAATCAAATTATATTAGGAAGTAGGCATCCTACCGTAGTTTCAGGTACCAATAGGGTTGGCAACCGTTCTCTAATTTAGAGAATTGTACTCTATTTCGCGTAGGCGTACTTTATTGTCTACAAAAGCAATAGAATAGGTACCTACGCTAAAATACTCTATTTCAGTGATTCCTAACCTTTTCAATATTGTACCCCTGTGACCTATTAGGAAAACTGATTTTACCCCGACCTTAAAATGTTATCAATACAAATAAGACAAGCTTATAATTCTTACGTATTTTATATTTAAATTAAACAATGAATTAAGTAAAAATTGTTAGTGTGATGGTTGGTATTGTTTTGCATTCACAAGTTTTTTATGTTAGGTTAATGCCCGTTTTCACCTTCACACTTAAATGAATCCCTAAATAAAACTGCATTGTTGGATTTTCAACTCTTAGCGCTGGGTCTAGCGTTGAAAATCCAACAGTGCACTTTTATTTAGGGATTCATTTAAGGGTCACTTAGTGAAGGTGAAAACGGGCATTAGTTTCGTTTATAGCGTATCTTAAGTCATGTTCCACATTGAAACGGTGCCTTTGTTTTCGGTGTAACCAAAGTTGAAAAACGACTCTCACATCTATAGGTGGTGGCAAAGGGTACTCATAAGCATTTTTATTAAAGCTCTGTTAGCTATTAACAGTATATTCGGCACCAGCTTCGGTCCCACCAGATTAGGTTCTTTTTACCCCCGCGGGGGTAATTACCTCCAGATTCGGAACCCAGGCTCTATTTATATTGACTCTCAATTTGAATTGAATTTATTCAGCATTCACTGAGACATTTTTCGTAGGGCCGCCTTTTTCTTTGGCCACTCTGGGCAAGTGCCCCAGGACCCCGCGATCCAAGGAGTCCCCTAGTTCCTGCCAGCGTCATAGTTAGAAGCTGCAGAAAACCTAACTTATTCGAGGCGGGTGGCAATAGTTTTAGACGGTCTAGTTTTTGGTCAAAATTGCAAAGTGACGGGAAGACAGAAACAGGGCTTCGTTGAAATATAATAACTGAGTACCTCATCAATTTGAACTCAGAATTAGTAGTGTAGAGACTTCTAGAGTCACACAAATTTTAAAAAAAAGTTATCTTCCGCAATAATCAAATAAAATTCTGTTTTAAAAATAACACAAAGTTGTACTCTTTCTTATAAGTCTGAACTCTATAATTACCCTCTCTAAAATCAAAAATATTTTATTTCTTTTAAATAATTAAAGTTGGCAACCCTAGGTACCCATGCGATGGTGCAATGAGAGATCAGCTTATACTGGAAATGTACATAATAGCTTGATATGTAGCCGTGTGTACAATAGATAGTTTACTCGGTAAATGGGTAACACGAACTACTCTTAAAACTACTACTTATTTGCTACGTCATCATATCGATTCAACTAATAAAACTCTAAGTATTTGCTGATGGATTGTGTCCACAACAGGCGAGAGGGAGTCACCTTTGACAGAATTAGACTTGAATAGACATCCCAACCAACTTGTTATTGTTATTAAATGACATAACTTTTTGGCTGTTATTAAATGACATAACTTTTTGGCACCTTCTGGCCAAAAAGTTATGTCATTTAATAACAGCCCTTCATCGGTGACTTCTATGTTTATCACAAAATGTTTCATACATATGTGTTAATTATAAGTGTTAAATGTTACAATGGTAAAAGGCACGATGGAGTTGACATAAGTATCTATTTAGATAAAAACTCCAAAACAAATAAAGAGGAAAAAAATTAAAAAACCTCTAAGTAAGTACCTACTTACTTAGAGGTTTTTTAATTTTAACTACATTATGAAGTAGGTACCTACCTAGGTACCTGCTTCATAATGTAGTTAAAATTACACGCTAGGTTCTTAAAACGCTCACTAATCATCATCTTTTACAAATTCGCGTAAAGCCATCTACTTATCCGTTTTGCTGAGAAAACTAAAGCCAGGTAAGAACTTCTATGCTGAACAGTAGGTAAATACTTAGGAAGGCAAACCGCAGTTTAAATGAAACTTCTGTGCCTTCCAGTAGTTACTAACAATGTTTTGTTATAAGTTTGTTAGCAACTTCCTTATTAAAGCGGGTAGGTGCACCGCAAGAACAATAGTTCTGTAGCTAGTAAAAGGCTTGTAGCGGTAACACCGCCACATATGAACTACGCATCAAAAAGACATGACGTCACACAAATTCTGCATCGCGCAATTAAAGTTTACCGCGCGAATGACATATAATATAAGACTATCCAACATCAACCACCGAGACACGACACCCATCTGGTCGGAGGATCCTCCCTTTTCTATGGCCGATGAGTGAATTTTACACCCTGTTCCTCATGCCACTAAAGGCTGGACAAATACATAGTACCTAGGCATCTCCTGAAGTGTAATTAATTATTTAAAGAATGTTTGTACGTAGGCGTTGGCAGTCCAATAGCCAGATGGGACGACCTACAAAAGATCGCGGGGAAGACCTAGATGAAACTCGCACATACCAGGGAAGCATGGCAAACAAGGGAGGAGGCCTATTACTTAGCAGGGGTGAGAACAAGGGTGCCAATGATGATGATGAAGCGACAATAGTCCTGTGGTTAAGGCATCCTGCACCCTATTTGCGTAACACAAGATCAATTACAATCTGTTTCATTTTGACAGTTCAACAACATTCATTGCGTTATTTAGGTTATTGAGCAGACAAGTCTTTCGAACATACGAAGCAATGGATTAGCAATATCCTTCAAAATATTTCAGATTATATTGATTGTTTGTTACGCAATCAGGATGCTGGCTAGTCATGATGGAAACGAAACCCACCCATTGAAAATTAAACATATATTATAACATCAGACCTGGCGGCCTACCACCAACTCAAAAGCAGTATTATTTTAATATTACTTCAGTGGGAGAAAGAGATAGAGCTATACGTCCTGTAGAGCTTCACCTCTTTCCCATACTGAAGTAATATTAAAATAATACTGCTTTATGAGCTTTTGGTAGGCCCCCTGTACCTATTCCCCGATGGGGTAGGCAAAAGTGTTTATAGCTCCCCACATTTTGCTATTATTATGTTTGGGATTCATTTAGGAGCCTAATAAAGGGCGACCTGTTATTACCTTCCACCGAGCACAAATCCAGACTTGACCGAAATCGACTACGAGGACTCAGTGCGAGTTGGTGGACGTCATATTGTTCGGATTCCGTACCCATGTGGGAGTCCGACTCGCCCATGGCTAAGTTTTTTTTAGAAAGTGAGGATCTTAAAGACTTATATAGACCTACATCTCTAGCAAAATAATAGTAATTTGCTACTTACCCAAAGCCAACGCCAGATTGACGAGGAGAACACACAACACTAAAGCCCAGAACTTCATTTTGTCTTTGAGTCGGAGAGCCGTATGCAAATACAACGAACGATGCACCTTTATACTCCACTATCGATAGAAAAAAGACCACGACGACCGGTCCGGTCACTCTCCATTGGGACTCTGGATTGTTTTATTTTAATGCGTAGCCGATAAAGGGGTAAAGGACGTGTTTATTGAATTTGTACTGGTAGCAGGAAAAGTGGGCTACCTATGGTCCATATTAGTTCTACCAAAATTGAAAATATGTATGAGGTTTGAATGGAATCTTACCCAAACCAGTTTTAATCTGTAAAATATTTTTCCTTTGCTATAAGTAGGCCTACCTACCTTTTTGTCCGGGTCGAGTTGTCGGGGTCGAGTTGTCCTGGGGTTGAATTGTGACGGGGTCGAGTTATCCGGGTCGAGTTGTCTCGGGGTCGAGTTGTTCTGATACCCTACTAAATACATGAATTGGTACGGTCAGCAATGAAAGTCGTTTAACACTGATATTTTAACATAAATCTAAATTGACCGAAAATTATAATAAATTATTAAATCGTTTATTGGGAACAAAAAGTAAATACATACAAAGACAAACAATGTTAAACGATGATGCAATAGTTAAAACTGTAGCGCATCTCAATTTTACACCAGTGCCGATTTTTTTTTATAGATCGTTCATTAATCTTCTGCTCTGCTAAGCCAAAAGGCGCTATTTCAATCGGAGTAATTTTGGGAAAATTGACTTTTTGTAATTGTAATTTAAGGATAAATTGAGATAGGTATAAAAAACTTCTTAGTGGGTTTTTAAATGTTTTAAGTTAAATGGCGCTATTTGGCTTATACCATTAGATGCAAAATTGTTAAATGGTATAAAAAATCTAAAAGGGCGTATCTCAGAGACAGCGCCTTTCGGCTTAGCTAAGCTAAGCCGAAAGGCGTTATGCACTTTAGTTTTTGAAATCATAAGATTTCAAAAAATGGCTTTAAGTACCTACTTATCTACTTTTATAGCTTCTGTGACAAAGAGACTCATGATACCTACCTATACTCCATTTGAAATAAGATTAGACATTTAACTAAACCTTTTTTACAGTCCGTTCAACCGATTTTGACTTCTATTGCGTTGGTGGCATGACAAATGGCAGCTGCAATAAACAGTTGGTTTGTAACCACTTTTTTTGCTTTTAATGCCATCCTTATGCCTACGCAATAGAAGTCAAAATCGGTTGAACGGACTGTAAAAAAGGTTTGTTTAAATGTCTAATCTTATTTCAGACGGAGTATAGTAAGTTAAAAGTCGATATTTCAGTTCATCCTCGGTTAAAAATAACAATTAAACCAATAAATGTGAAAGTTTGATATTTGGATGATTGATACTTAATCACGCAAAAACAGCTGAACGGATTTCGATGATACGCTGGTAGACCATATGACCTGAGTAATGACTTTTACAGTACTTTCTTGTGGGATTATTTCAGACATCGACGCGGGCGTAACCGCAGATAAAAGCTAGTATACTTATAATGCTCACCGTACCTACCTACTTGTGATATTATTATGCATCCATTTAATATTATAACTTATGATGTCTTTACCGCATGTTTACACTTTGATTAAGTAGTAGGTTACATTGGTAAATAAATAGAAACAATAAGTATATAGTTATCAAATTCATTTAAAGACAGAACAAGTTGGTACCTACACAAGGACACATACTCACGGCTACACATCAAGCTGTATATTCCAGTATAAGTTGACCTCGCATTGTACGGAAATCCTATACGATGCGAGATCAGCATAAACTGGAATTGTGTAGCTTGATGTGTGGCCGTGTGTAGGTACGTAGGTTCTTGGATATGAATGATGCATTTCACATATTCTCTAGCTTCCAGAACACATAAATAATTTTATTAAGTACCTACCTTGTGGATCTTTGACAGTCGTTACGGGTCGTCAGAAGCCCGAAAGTCTGACAACCAGTCTTGCCAAGGGGTATCGTATTACCCAGTTACTGGGTTGTGGAGGTCAGATAGGCAGTCACTCCATGTAAAATACTGGTATTCAGCTGGATCCAGTTAGACTGGAAACCGACCCCAATATATTTTTGTGAAAAAGGCTAGGCAGATTGATTGACCTACCTTGTGGCTAAGTAACAACAGCCGCACGGGTCGATCGATCAGGTTAAGCTACGCTTGCCGCGGTTGGTCTGTGGATGAGTGACCATCTTTACATACCGAGACCCCTCCGTGCTTCGGAAAGCACGTTAAGCCGTTGGTCCCGGCTGTCATTTGTAGATCTTTGACAGTCGTTACGGGTAGTTAGAAGCCCAAAAAGTCTGACAACCAGTCTTACCAAGGGGTATCGTGTTACCTAGTAACTAGGTTATGGAGGTCAGATAGGCAGTCGCTCCATGTAAAATACTGGTATTCAGCTGCATTCGGTTAGACTGGAAGCCGACCCCAACATAGTTGGGAAAAGGCTAGGCAGATGATGATGAAGTACCTACCTATAGATTTCTGCCAAATTAGCATTGAGGTAAAATTAGTGGTCCAAGCTTTGTACCCTGTGAAGTAGTTACCAGACAAAATAATAAGCGATGTTTAGAGGCATGAGGAACAGGATGTCAAGTTCACTCATCCTCTATAGAAAAGGGAGGATCCTCCGACCAGACGGGTGTCGTGTTTGGTGGGCAACTGCCCGACGATTGATGTCGGAAAGTTATACAGGGTGGCAGGGACATCGACGATAAATCTATTACCATGGATTCAGTACATGATTCTCAACTTCCCTGCGTTGAAATATTTCGTTGGTTATTTAAAAAAGATTGCTTTTCCATACATTTTGACCGCGTAGGTATTGCACTTTTCTATGAAACAGCAGTTTTTTAACCGACTTCCAAAAAGGAGGAGGTTATATGTTCGTCGCGTATGTATGTTTTTTTTTTTATGTATGTCCACCGATTTCTCTATCTAAATTCTTTTTTTGTTTGAAAGGGTGTGCCTCTCGAATTGGTCCCATATAAATTTTATTAACTTTACTTGGATAGTTTTTGAGTTTGCTACAAAATACGTATTTTTTCCCACTTAGTATGTAGATGATATGATAAGTTTCTGTCACTGGTAGCAGGTCGTGGTATTCGAATGTGTGTGGGGTAGGTACCACAACTAAAAAGTGAAAAATAAAAACTTTTTCCAAAAAAAAACAACCGGCCTCCAAAAAAAAACACTACAAAGTGAAAAATAACTTTAATTTCGGAAGTCGGTGGCAAAAAACGAAAATACAAAACCCAAGACACCGACTTCCGAAATTAAAGTTATTTTTCACTTTGTAGTGTTTTTTTTTTAGAGGTCAGTTGTTTTTTTTTGTAAAAAGTTTTTTTAATAACGGACGAAAAATTTCAACGTAGAAGCGCTTAGAATGATGTAAGTACTGAATCCATGGTAACCGTTTTCGCGTCGATGACCCTGCCACCCTGTACCTACCTATATAGGTATACTGATCGCACGGTAAACTTTGCTAGCGCGATGCAGGACTTGTGTGACGTCAGGTCTATGATGTGTTATTCGCATGTGGCGTTGTAGATGCCGCCAGATGTTTTTCTGGCATGATAACGTAGATTCTCCTTACAGGTTCATTGATATACCGATATTATCACCACAATGAAGGGTTCCGTAGTTGGGATGAATTTATCCAAAAACAAACTTAACTTTGTAGTTGATAAACATGTTCTCCCATACGGAATGTATGGGAAAACATGTTTTTGCAACTGCAAAGTTAAGTTGGTCGATTATTACTCGTTAACTTGTAGAGCCTACTTAGCTGTGATAGTTTTCCTTTTAATTTCGTTATATAAACTACTGCTGTAATTTTTGTCACACATCCAAAACCAACCATTTAGCTGGCAGGCGGGGGAACACTTGACTCTAACAAAAATTAGCACTTTAAAGCTTAATATTTCGCAAACGGATCCTTGAATCCAAAAATGGTTTTACAAACTCGCAATGTTTTTGAAGGTCCTTTCCAATGATACCCCACACCATGGGATAAAAAAAGAAAAAAAGAACATCACCACTTTACATGTAAGAGAGGTACCCTAAAAAAATGTTTTTCATAATTTTATTTTACCACTTTGTCGGCGTAATTAATATGTATACCTATGCTAAATTACAGCTTTCTAGTACTAAGGGTCTCGGAGCTAGACCGCGGACAGACAGACAGACAGACAGACAGACGGACAGACAGACAGACGGACATGACGAAACTATAAGGGTTCCTTGTTTAATACGGAACCCTAAAAAGCGTGTGTTTAGGTGAAGCACACGAGACGGTCACTAAGCTAGTGCCCTAAAACCATACTCCTTGGGACAAATTAACACCGTGCCGTAATGAGGCATCGTAATTTCTCATCTGCTAGCTACTGAGCATGCATGATACAGTACCGGTCGCTAACCTAAGGCCTTAGGGCCACCAGAAGGTGGGGGATTTGGGCCCAGGTCGCCAGTATTCTGTAAGAATTTCACCATCATTCATCATTTTCATTTCAATTTCGTGAAACTTAGGTAAAGTGAGTTTTTTTTTTAGGTAGGGCATCGCGTAGTTTACCTCTGAGATCATAACTACTTAACCGGGCTTTCCTGTGGGTGCCTTAAGCTACTAGGTACCTACACATAAAACATCCAGCCAGGGGTTATTCAACTATGCTAATTAAAACTAGGTGAACGCTCGCTAAGGGCACCCCTGTGTGGTACGAACCTGGGCCCAGGGCGTCAACCGGAGGGAGGACATCAAGGATAGGACGGGCTGGCTTGAAGTGAGTGTCAATCCCTAGCATCAGGTGGGATAACAGCTCATTTCACGTAAGTTTTCACGGTGAGATGATTACAGAATAGACCGTGACATGTAGGACCAGAACGCTGGTTCCACAACAGGATTAACCCTAAAAAGATGAGACACCGTGAGCTGTACCGCCAAATTAAATAAAGCAAGCTGTCTGACAGAAAAATCACCGTCGAGTAGGTCGATAAGTAGCCCCATAAGATCGCCATACAACTGACATGAAATGAAATAAATACTTAGTGAGGTACCTAAGTATTACATTTTTAGATCACCTTACAACTTTTAACATTATTCTATTCTCCGAAGGGTTAGAGGCAAAGGTACAGTACACTCACATATCGCCGATTATATTTAAGTCCCATGTAATAGGGGGCGAGCCTATTGCCATCAGCCAGGCACAATTACAGTTGCCGGGCTGATACTGAGAAATTCCAAATGGAAAAACCCAAAAACACTGTCCGACCTGGGAATCGAACCCAGGCCCTCTTGCTTAGCAGTAGCGCTTGTGACCGCTAGACCAACGAGACAGTGCGTTATACCTACATTTTTTTATTACTACTGTGTAGGTCTTCTTTTCGTGTGGTTAGGGTGTCAGTTTTAAAGCCGCCCATGGGCCTCTGACTTGACTTCACATGTCGTCGAGAAATATCTCTCAGGTTCCCTCACGATGTTTTCCTTCACCGTTTTTGAAGCAAGTGATAATTATACAATACGCAAATGAATCCGAAAAGTCAGAGGTGCGTGCCTTGGGTTCGAACTCAAGAGGTGACTTGGCAGTCACACTGTAGGTAATTAATGTAACATTCTACGTACTGGTTTATTTTAGCAAGATTTATTATCCATCTTATCACTAGGATTTATCCACACGGTCCACCTTTTATGATTATAGTAAAAAAACAAATACTTAAGTAGGTACCTACATTTAAATAGATTATATACTTTTATTACCTGTACCTACCTACCCAAGGATCTTAAAGGTCAAGCTATGTTATTGCAATGTTGTTACCTACAATAATACAAATAGGACAATAATTTGATATTATGGAAACCTGATCTGGCTGCAAGTTGTCTTATTTGAATAGAATCTTCATTTGACAATGTCAGATGTTCAATAATCTTTGTAATATGAGCGTAGTGATTAGTTGAATAAGATCAAGAATCATCATGTAAATAATCCGTGCCACTAGCATTTGCATTCGCGATACAAGGCATATTGATCAAATTGAAACCAATAGCCAAGTTATTCGGCTTCGACGATGGAGCAGCCCTACCTAGACAAAACTGATGTACAGACGCCAGCACATCAAGCTACCCGAAACTGTCAAATTTTCCCAATCAACTTTGAACCTTATACTCACTAACGATAAAGTTGAAAATCTGTTAAATAAATTTGACAGATTGTGGTAGCTTGATGTGCTGGCCGATGCACAGAGAAGACGTTGATTGCAATAAATCGCGCTAGATAGATGAGCTTGTGTTATGTTATGTAATGTTATTTATATATTATCATAATCTTTGTATCATGAAGCAAACTTTAATGGGTGTAGTATAGGCGCATCTCTGCCTAACCCTTAGGACAAAACAGGCGTGAAGTCGTTTTATGAAACTTTAGTAAGTACACAATTGTTACATAAACCTATCAATGTTAAGGAAAAAAATATATATCGTTTAATTTCTCATTGTTTTATTTGAATTGAGCTACAATTTGTAATGATCATGGATTACCTTATAATAAAGGCAATAAACTAAAAAACTTAATTCTTAAAGTTAATGATTCAAAAAAGTTGTAATTAATAATTCACATATTCTATATTAAAATCAATTGCCCTGCGTTAGTCTCGCAAAAAGTCGAAAATGGCTCGACCGATTGTGATGAAAATTTGATATAAGTTGGGTGCGCGCCGGAGGTTCCGCAGCCGGTCACTAGCTAGTAATGAAATAATTCTAACATAACTAGACAGTAACAGAACAGATTAAAATTCAATGCAATAGGCTCACAGAAGCCAAGACTAAGTATCTCAAGGCACTCCCTCATCGGGAGCATAATCAGCCCTTAATGTTCCCACTGCTGGGACACAGGCCTCCTCTATGTGAGAGAGGGAGTGGGCCGTTATCCACCACGCTGGCCCATTGCGGGTTGGTGGATGTCATCTTCAAAATCAGCATCTTCGAATTTTTGATTTTATGACATGCCGGTTTCCTCACGGTGTCTTCCTTCACCGCTTTGTAAGCAGTGGTGATGAAATAAATTACACAAGTTTAGCGGTTACTTGGGCCAATTGATACCACTGGGCCCCCAGTGCTCCACTGCCACCGGGAGCATTCGCCTGTAATGTAAAGGTGCCATTCCACCAGTGTGCGGCACAGTGCAGCACTGCCGCACACTGTTACAGCATAAATGTTTCTCTTGGTGGACTCATGCGAGTGAACATTAACAAAATGTGCACTCTATTGGAAAGTTCGCGCACAACCGAACTCATTCAAGTGCTGGACTCGCACACACACACGAGTCCACGCACTGTTTTGTTTCGAGCGAAAACATTTATTTGTTCGCGTACATTCGGTGGCGCCTGGTGGATTTTCATGAGCATTTGTTTGTTTTAATTACGGATTGCCGTGCAAGGCAATTCGTAATTAATTATGGAGTGGACGAATGAAGGCTCTTTTAAACAGGCGCGACACAAAGACACCGCTCGTCGCGCGACGAGCGGTGTCTTTGTTTCGCGTCGCGTGTCACGCTGGTCTTCACAAGTCTTAATAAAATTGTTGAATTTATACAAGCGGTCAAAACAAAGCGGAAAAAGCATGATAGGATCATGCTTTTTCCGCTTTGTTTTGACCGCTCAAGAGTAAAGTCTAATTTTCAATTATTGAGACTCAACAGGTAATAAGGAAATGGTTTTTTTTTTGGCTCAGTACCAAAGAGAGAAGAAAAAGATAACTGACTCGAAATAAGATATACAAGCCAAAGTGGTTTGGATATACACATTTTTTTACATAGAAGGGAGCAGCAAGCAGAGCTCTAGCAGAAAACATGTTCGTGTACAAATGTGCTCTACAGCACTTTTACAAAATTGACACACAGTTTTGTCAGTGTAGACAGACTAACTACATCCAAAGCTCAAGTATACTGCTGCACAAAATGTTTGTCAACAAAAGTGCAAAACACTATTTTGGTGGAATGGCAACTTTAGTTCCGATTTGAGCATTACAGCAGTAAACGAGGAGAACCGATGTATGGTAGTACAGTATTGCTGTAAATTGAATCTTGGATTATTACATTACAGGTGAATGCTCCCAATAATAGCGCCTTTATAATATTATTAAAGTTACCATTATGTCCTTGATTATTACTTTTAAACAGAACATCAACGAGTATTTTAAAACCTACAGATTATGTTAGGCATACAACAAGGTACCTACAAGTTCAAAAGTATGAATACATAATAATTATCAGTAACAAAATCTAACACTGTGGATGTCAAAATATGCAACTTTTCAGATGAGACGAAAACTGTGTCATTTCTGTACAAAACAGATACAAATTTGACTTCCGCAGTGTTAGAACTTAAGCAACAAATATTACTTATTAATCAACCCAGTTAATTACTTACTGGTAGTCTTGATACCATCTACAAATATTTTGGATTTATATTTAAAGGTACAAAATTCTTTGTTCTTAGCAACTTTTGTATTTTAAACAAATAAAATAAATTACTTGACAAAGACAAACAGCATCATCTGCACGCGTAGCATGACCTCTGTAGAAACAGCACAAAAACCGTTTCTAGGGTGGTCATGCTACGCGTGCTGAGGCAGTAAGCAAAAGGTACACATTTAACCCAATTGCCTAAGGCGCCTGTAGAAAATCGCAGCTATAGTGTCGCAGTGCCATCGAATTCAATAGTAACTCCATGACTCAATCTCCACATGGCGGTATCATCGCGGCAATAATTTGAAGGCGTGACTATCGCTGCTATTCTCTCGTTTGTGAGGGTAGCTCCTAAATTGTCCGAGTCTATTTTACATAAAACTTATAAGTAACATGATAAAATTATGATGTACTACTATTGTGTCTGCTAGCATTGTATTGCCGTAAACTAGCCCACGGATCCTGCAGCATTGAGGGATGTAAGTAAGCATCAATGTTGTGCCTTTCTTGACTATAGCTATTGTTGCTTGAATTGCTCTGTAATGGAATAAAGAAGATATCATTAGTACCTGGTTACATGAAAAGAGATTTATGTAATGAAGAAAACACATATGTATTTTATACTATCTTTTACCCGCCTGACTTAGCTGCCAAACATTGCACGGGAATGTATTACCAAAATAAAATGTACCCTATGTGTTATCCGGATTATGAACTATTAAAATCTATGCTTATGTCAAATTTCATCCAAATCCGTTTACCCGTTTTTGCGCCACTTTGGAACATACATCCAGACTCAAACAAATAAAAATTCTAAAAGCTTTATTTTTGGTATCAAAGTCGTGCCCGCACCTCGTAGCAATTACTAATTCAAAATTATACAATTAACACTTTTGACTAAGTTACTATTTTATTATGTGTTAATGACTGTAATAAAATTGAATGTTAGAGCTTGATTTACATGGTGCAATTTAATTGCCTGTGGCATTGCATTATTTGAAGCAATAAAGTTTGCACCGTCTAAACAGCTTTTATACGATGCGAGTCATCTGTTGCTTCAATTTTATTTATACGGTAAAGGCAAAAAACTTACATCGTGTAAATGAGGGTTAAAAACGGTTTTTATTTTCACTTGGGGTAATCCTCATGGATACTCATGGTTTGGGAGAACGGAGGCCTGAATATTCTTAGTTTATACTCACTCCATAGCTACTATTCCGCGAGTTATTCCAGTTATTGTGACCACCACCTCGCCATTGGCCACTGTGTTGTCGATTATTGTATCTTTGTTGTTGCTGACCTTTGTCCTGTTGCCATCTATTTTGAACAGGAGTGCTCTGGTTTAAAGGTATGAAATTATCTGACATTTTGATATTTGATTGATTTTAGGTTCCTTCTTTTTCAGAAATTATTTTTGTTTTTACTTTTTGCTAGCAAACTGCCAAGCCAAGTGCCAAACAAACTGTCAAACAATCTTACGTCAAAACTGTATTTTTCTAAACAAACGTTGTAGTCAGCTTCCATTGGATAATCAAGTCGAGTCTACTTCTTTTCTAAATCTAAGTCATATTAAATTCAGTGTCAGGATCTATTGAAATAGTGAAATTTCATCATTATGTAATATATATATTACTATTGACTAGAAAAGGACAAACACTAAAGTAATATCGAACGAACGCGGAAGAAAACTACCAACTTTTGCCACGGGTGTCGCTAGTATCGCTTGGCCCACGGAAAAAGTACCGCTAAATACCGTACAAAACTTGTTTCTAGAGAACTTGAGACGGCATCTGACAAAAAGATACCACACTGTATTGTAATCGGTTGTAATAACAATGTATATCTATTATAACTACTATTATAAATATTAACGAATTAAAATCTATGAGAAAGAGTGACTAGGGTATGCAATTTTACAGCTGTCTAAAAATTCAGGATATTATTGTTCTCAGTAGCTCTTTGGACGACCAAGATCCACCTTTATTTCATAAGTTTCATGCTGCTGAGGTATCTTGAAGTCCCGAAGAATTACAATCAAATGTTTTTAATTCTGAGTTAATTTAGACAGTTTTGTTTAAGCCCCATGTGAATTAGAATAAACTTTCTCTTCTTTTCTTCTTCTTTTTATTTATTTTTCTTTGTTCTCTTCTTCTTTTTCTATCTTTTTTTTAATTTTTTCTTTCTTTTCATTTTTTGTCTTTTCGATGTTCATGAACTACGATAGGTACGTAATAAAATTACTGTGTAAGTAGGTACGTAAAACGAACGTTGTAATAACTATGATAAAAAAACCGGCCAAGTGCATGTCGGACTACGCACAAGTGCACAATGAAGAGTTCCGTAGTTGGGATGAATTTATCCCAAGAACAAATTTAACATTGGTGCCGATTCCCTTGGTCACAAACTAAACTAAATTTAAGTTCAGTGCATCTTTTTCTTTCTATTTCATTAAGAAAAGGACAGAAGATGAATTTTAGTTTAGTCCTGTCAAATTATTCAGCGCCTGTCACTACTCCATACAAGTTTAGACGTGATTAAAAATTTGCCTACTAAAATTACGTAAATTTACGTCAAGAGCTGATTAATTTGACAGGATTAGGAAACTAAAATTTATCTTCTGTCCTTTTCTTAATGAAATAGAAAGAAAAAGATGCACTGAACTTAAATTTAGTTTAGTTTGTGCACAAGAGAATCGGCACCACTGTAGGTGAAAAACATGGCCTCCCACACATTCTGATTGCAAATCGTCGCTCGGCATCCAATATCACGAATGTGACATTTTTGACGAAAAACAGATTTTTGTTTTATTTCATTCTACACGTTCAAATACCTGATCCTGCATTTAAAAAAAATTGGTTGCGTGTAAAGTCGGTATACGGGCGAAAGTTTTACGTGACAACGACTTTGAGTGGTAAAATAATTTTAATGTGAATATTCATTCGTATAGTAGGAAGAAGGATGAAATAATAGTAACAATTTAAAACATTAATTTATACAAAGATATCCTATCTATCAAGCCTATCTCTCTCACTCTCTCTCTCTCGCTCTGTCTCTCTCGCTCTTAGGCGGGCTAACTGTGCTCGAGTGGAAGGGACGCGTGCCTTTCACTTTTTATGTCTGTCTCTCTCGCTCTTAGGCGGGCTAACCATGCCCGAGTGGAAGGGACGCGTGCCTCTCACTCGCTCTCATTGTGAGCGCATAACGTGAGCGGAGAAAAATTGAGATCCTCACAACAAGCCCTTTCATTTCATAATTATGTCATACGGTTTAGTTTGCAAAACTTAAAAAAAAAATCTGTTTACCCCCGAAAAATGACCCCCATTTTTAACATTAATTTATTTACGTAACACGTCCGTGTTGCGGTTTCTAAATTCATATATGTACCTTTCAACTAAATTGGTCCAGTAGATTCGGAGCAAATTGGCTGACAGACGGATAGACAGAAATACGGACAGACAGACAGACAGACAGCCAGCCAGACAGACTCACGAGTAATCCTATAAGAGTTCCGTTTTTTTTCCTTTTGAGGTACGGAACCCTTAAAATGAACGACAATAAGCTATTTATAAATAATAATAGCATACAATTGTCCCACTGCCTGCAGTGTCCTGGCAAAGGCCTCTTCTCATTCAGAGAAGGCACGAGCAATCATTGATTACCATGCTAACTCAAGACGGGTTGGCGATATTTGCGCTCTCTGTTCATAGTTTTGTTTTCCTCCCCATTACGAGATACAATAGTCTGCATTTGTGTAGCCTTTTTTGTTATTGTTATTTGTTTTCGTAATAATATTATAATCAAAAAATATTTATTTTAGTTTAAATAAACGAAGGTACAGTTGGTGAGAAAAACAAAACTTACACTAGTTACAAGCAAGTTGTGCAAAGTAATCTAAGTATTATACATTTTATGGTAAAGAACATGTTGATGTAAGTACAGACGCCAGCACATCAAGCTACCCGAAACTGTCAAATTTTTCCAATTAACTTTGAACCTTATACATCAGCGATAAAGTTGAAAATCTATTAAATAAATTTGACAGATTGTAGTAGCTTGATGTGCTGGCGTCTGTACATGGAACATCTGTTGACAATTTACGTTACCCTGTCTAGGGTATACATGTATCTTAAGAGGCAGTGGATGGCCATAAAGTTATGTTTTAATATTACCTATAATTTAAGTAAGCCACAAGCAAACAATTTTGAGATAATAGTAAGGAAAATTGAGTAAAATTAAATATTAAAAGAACGTAATTCTTGTGAGTGTGTATGAGGGTGTGTGCGTGTGAATGTGTGCATGTATGTACGTGTGTGCATGAGTGTGCATGAGCTAGGTTATGTAGGTTAATAGTGATTCAGTGTGATCACAGTCCTGTTGAAGTAGCCACTCGGTAAGTTCCCGTTTATTTTCCCATTTTGTCAGATCAAGTATGTTTAGAAGTTTGTGAATTTTTCTGTAAATGAGGCAACTCAGAATATGATATTGGTGTTTAGCAAAGGCTGTTCTATGTTAGTTTAAGAGAAGTGCATCCTTATTTTTTCTTCTTGTCTTCTTCTTAGTGTTTTTGTAACTTTGTGTCTTCACTGTATTTTTAACCTAGGTAATCTGTGGAAACGTTGTGGATGGTATATTTACCCACTTTGTTTTCCCTAACAAAATAAATAAATAAATTACACGATGAAAATAATTTCATAGCTCAAGTGAAATATCAAAAAATGATCAAAATGTGCATCAAGCATACCTAGGAAAGTGTTAAAGGCACATTTAGGCATACACATCTGATTGAAAACTTAAGGTGGATCCGCATCTGTAGCCGCAAAATTCAAATTTTCTGTCGTTTGACCTGACCTGACCTGATTCATCAAAATGCGAAATAAAAGTGAAACAGAATGTTGATAAGATGTGTAAGTACTCGACTAACAGACAAACGTTATTTATTGTTTTTGACAGTACTTCGTTCTGTCCATATCTCTAGGTAGTCTGTGGTCCTGGCTGTCAAAAATTTGATCGAACGCAGGTTTTGTTCGGAATTGATTATCTATTTTCGGATGAAAATATCAATTCTTCAATAATGATTCAGTGAATGTTGTGTACTAAATTCGTAGAAGCTGGCAGCGTTTGGTGTGAAAATGTGGAATCCTACGAAATCACCAAAGCTAGCTGTTGGTAAGTTGTAATTTTTTTAATCAATCAGCATTACGCGGTCCGGATACATCCTGCCAATTACAGCGGAAACGTAATAACATGTTATGAATTTTAACTATTTTAACAAGTTATGGGAAGGCATACTAGTGGTAGGCCCATGATTTGTTGATAACATTTCTTAGCAATTTGCTTGACCACTGATTATGCCCATTGTTTGTCAACCATGTCTTATGTTTTCCTTATTTTCCGGCCTTGTTTTTTAAATCAAGGTGTTTCACTATTATGCCTATTTATAGAATAAGTCTTACTTTTCAACCACAACTTCAAGATTGATATCCTAAGAGGGTACAGAAACGCTGATAATTGTGTAAAAGCAATTACTATTGTTATGCATTTATTACCACAATAAATTAATAAACTGTTGATTACATAAAAATATGTTTAAAAAAATAGTGTTAGTTGATAGAATAAATTTTAGAAGAATAAAGAAAAAACAACTTGTTTGATAAAAAAGTATCTTCAGATATCAGCTTGTGCAAACTATCTTATCTGCATTTGTTCAATTCCCATTGAGTGATGTTATTTGCAACACATAAATAAGTCATTGGCAATTCATTCTGATTCATTCATAGAGACCATTAATGAATTAAACTCATTTCTATGCATGTCCGCTTGCAGGAAAATTTACTGAACATAATTATAGCATGTTTATGGTCAAGAATGTGTTTAACATAATAATACATGCCATTGTCAGACGGTAGGGCAAGGACCTCTTCAGATATTGAAGAAATAATGTGTTTAAAATATTTAAGGTGAATGTGCTAATGGTGCCGATTCCCTTGTTCACAAACTAAACTAAATTTAAGTTCAGTGTATCTTTTTCTTTCTATTTCATTAAGAAAAGGACAGAAGATAAATTTTAGTTTAGTCCTGTCAAATTAATCAGCTCCTGTCACTCTCCATACAAATTTAGACGTGATTAAAAACTTGCCGACTAAAATTACGTCAAGCGCTGATTAATTTGACAGGACTAAACTAAAATTTATCTTATGTCCTTTTCTTAATGAAATAGAAAGAAAAAGATGCACTGAACTTAAATTTAGTTTAGTTTGTGAACAAGAGAATCGGCACCATTGTAGCCTGGATTTTTTTTATTTCTAAATAAAGTTACTTGCAAAAAAAAAAGTATTTTATGGGCCATGTTAGAGCAAATCCTCTTATAGACTTTTATAAAAAAAAAAGTTATAACATAAACTATTTTAATTTCAGCTGTTTACAACTGGAAGGGAGATGTCAGATCAGGACTGCCATTGGAAATTGGAGAGACCGTCCAGATATTGGAAGAAAATGGAGGTAAATGATTGAATTGTTACCTCTTTATCATGCATTGGCCAAAGCAGATGGAAAGTTGGGTGGACCAAGCTAAGATATGATTGTTTTTATTTTGTTTAATTTAAACCCTTATATTTTATTAAACTCAAAGTATAGGTATTAGAGATTCTAATACTGAAAGACTTAGTAGCTGTAAACATACTTATTTCTGTATATTATAAAACCTGAAACATAATAATATGACTGATTCACCACATTACATCATTCTGTAATAATATTCATTAAAATGCAGACAGACATTGACACAAAAACACAATCTGAAATGTTAATGAGTTACAAATTCTAGTTCTCTTTTTTTTAATAGTTATCTGTAATGAAATAGAAACATAATTATGTACTGATGTACCTATTTATTATCTTCCCACACAGTACTGGCAATTGACCCATAGGAAGAGACCTAGCTCTTTCAATTAAAGTCCTAGAACACTAATTGTGTAATTAGTGTCATGGATTATAGTAAAAATGCCAAAATTAAAATAAGTTTGACCAATAATTATTAGTATACTAGCTGCGCCACGCAGTTTCACCCGCATGAGTCTCGATCCCATTGGAATATCGGGATAAAACTGTACCCATGTGTCAAATTTCATCCAAATCCATTCAGCCATTTTAGCATGGAAACGTAACAAACAAATTCACTTTTGCGTTTATAATATTATAGTTAGGATGGGTAATCCCCAGGTTCAGTAAAGCTAATCTCATCGCATGTGAAGTGATATGATAAGTCAATTTTTGTTTATTTTTATTCACCAACAATATTACAACACATTCTACCACAAAGTGCAAAGTTCGACGGCTCATCTTGCTGTGCTGCTGCACAAGAAAATAAATAACTAGTCACATAACATTTGAAAGCAGATTTACTGATTAGATTTGAGTTCATGCGCAATTTATTTTTTAATTTGTGAATGAGATGATAATGGTGCCGATTCTCTTGTACACCAAACTAAACTAACTATAACTAAAATTACTTACTTTTAAAGCTTTTCTGCAAAATAAATTCTCTAAATTTAAAAATATTTTTGACATATCTAAATCGAATTTGACATTCGCGACTCCACACGTGATACCTAACCACGTAAATCTTTTTAGAGCCGAAGGCGCACAAGGGGGGCAGCCTCGACGTGTTTTATATGGAATTTTTCACTTTTTGTATGGAAAATAAGAAAAAAATATTACCTACATGTAAAGTGTTAGGGGTCTAAGGGTCTTATAAAGGGGGTCGAAATTTTCATTATTTTTGCGATTGGACACACCGTTTTCGAGATAAAGCAAAAGAAAAAAAAATCAGTACTGTTTTTGCATCTGAAGTCGAGGTGTTGGTGTGAATTTATAGTTCATGACAACCAATTTTATTCCATACGTTTTTAGTCGCTATTAAAAATAGTCATTTAATTAGAAAATCAAAATTTTTGGTGAAAAACATCAAATTCAGAATAGCAAAATTCCCATTTTCACTAAATTAATATCTCAGTAACATCTTAGTGCTGTCAAACTAAAATATAGTTAAGTTGTGTCACTTTAGTCTATTTCAAAGTGGGAAATCGTCGTTTGACAGGAATAAACGAAATTTTGGTGATTTTTAGTCTAGTTTAGAAGCATTTGTGACTAGAGAATCGGCACCAATAAGGGTTTGTTGCAGTCTTAGAGATAGGCATTGAATTTGTATACACTGGAGAAAATTTGTCAGAAATCTTTCATTAGTGCTCACCTTCATAATAAAAGGAACTTTTGTGAAAATTTTCAAGCTTCTAGACCCAGCGGTTTAAGCTGTGCCTTGTCTGTCACTGAATTAATTAAATATTTTTACTAAGTAGAATTTGTTCACAAAAATTATCTGGAAGTGATGAACGCAGAGTGACTCACACTCACTCACTCTGCGTTCAGCGCTCGGTGTGGCAATACGCCGTGTTCGGGTTCTCGACAAGTCAATCGTCATCCTGAGGATGCCTCGTTGAGAGGTGAAACGTGTCGATTTCTTTCAGGGTTTTTTATGGCTCTTCAGAAATAGCTAAGCGGAACAGGTTACTAAATATATCCACGTCTATTGTATTTTATAATGGATTTCGGCAAGGTCACGCCTAAATCAATTAACTATCTTAAACATACCCTTAGTTACAATTTTAAGTTTATTTTGATATAGGTAATATTGGCTTTGCTTGTGGGTTAGGTATACGCAGAAGGCTTACAACGCTTTGCGCGTGCAGTATAATAATGCGCTGAGGATATTGTTGGGGCTACCTCGGTTTTACAGTGCATTTGGCATGTTTGCGGAAGCGCGAATAGATGATTTTCATGCCATCAGGGGTACCCCTAACAGTATTTTAGCTACACTGGCGGACAAGGTGATGGATCATTTATCAGGCTTTGGGCTGGCAGACATGTGCGTGCACATATTCATGTTACCAATTAATTTATAATTATTGTATTTTTATTTTATTGATTTTACTAATATAGGGTAAGTTCATACTAACACTATATGGATCCCTTGGTCTGTTTTTTTTTTTAAATTTCAATTGAATACTGGCCTATTACTGTCCAACTGCAGGTTAAAGCCTTCTTCTCATACAGAAAAGGCACAATCATTACTCACTATGCTTACCGAAGACGGGTTTGCGATTTCAGACTTGTATTAACTATATGTATTAAGCCCAGTTTCCTCACGATGTTTTTCCTTCACTTGTGTCAGTAATTTTAAGATATTTAATCAGTATTTATTTCTTCTAGTCTGGTACCGAGGCTTCAGCTCAAAGAACAGGTCATCGTGGGGCATATTCCCGTCATGCGTGGTGACCATTCGACCATGCATTGTGAAGGGATCTGGAGCTACAGCAATAGCTGAACTGAAGGATGATCCGTTGGTTCGCGAGATAGCATGCGTCTTGAGAGAATGGGCTCGATTATGGAAGAAGCTTTATGTGGTAAGTGAAATATATTAATTACTAGCTGTTGCCCGCGACTTGGTCTGCGATCCAGGATAAAAAGTAGCCTATGTCCTCGAGGTCATGGTCTACCCATGTGCAAAATTTCATCTCAAAAAAATCAAAACTAAAAGCATTTATTTAAATTAAACCATTTACAGGCACTTTTGAACTGTCAAAGAATCGGTCAGTTAGTCAGAAAGTTGAAGCTAGTTGCCCATTCCCAAACGTAGATCTCTATGGAGAAGAATGGGCAAGAAACACTCTTTTAAAATGATAGATATTACAAAATCCTGGATACTCTTGTTGCTTCTATATGTGAGAACAATGTACAAAAAATAATCAAAGCAATTGAAAGTATAAGATAAAAAATAAGCCCTGGCAGATAAGAGATGACCAGTCTCAACTGACGGCGCCCGTTCACGAACATGAAGCGCGGATCAGCACCATCCAGCTCAACCATTTTGTAGGGAACCAAATGATCCAACACTCTAAATCCGTTCAACCGTTTTAGCGTGAAAGCGTAACAAAATACTCACTTTCGCATTTATAATATTAGTTAGAACTAGCCTTTGCCCGCGGTTTGGAAGGTTGGAAAGGGGATTGAAGATTTTATATGGAGCCTTTTTTTTTTAGGTGGGAAATTATCAAATAACTTCTCCCGCTCTGGGTGGAGCGGGAGGCGTGTCAGACTCTTACTGACTAAAACCCACCCGTGTTCCTTCGGTTGCCCTGTTGCCGGGGGCCACTATTTCCCTATCGGTTTTCTTCGAACCCCCGGCAGGCACTGGCCCTAGCGGACCCCGTCAATTCTGCTGACATCTCTTTGAGGCGCGCGTGGAACACAACGCACCGTCGACCCGGGCTTGGTCCTTATCGGACGGCGAGCTACCCATTGCTCACCGTCCGCAAGCCCGCGCCTACGGTGGTCGGAAATCGGCTCGCGATTCCCGCCCCGGGCGTCTCCTCCTATTGCGGCGGTTAGGGGCGTGAGGGCGCGAAATTTGCCTCTCCCTCACGCGTTCCGCCTCCTCCTTCGCGAGCATTACCGCTTCGCAGAAGGAGGTGACGGCCTGCCATTTCCTCTCGCTCCGTACCATGGCCTGAACCAGGGCCGGACGCGAGAGATCACCGCCGCCGATCGCCTCTACGAGGACACGGCGTTGCTCTGCCCAAGCCGGGCAGACCTCCACCGTAGGCAGACCTCCACCGTATCTACCGTTCTGCCATGTTTTTTTTTTTTCAAAATGGCGCGTTTGAAACGTGAAAAGGTAACACAGACAGGCACAGTTACTTTCGCATTTATAATATAAGGATTGGCTTCTATATGAAGTAGCCATTTGCCTAAACTTAAGTGGCAGTGGGTAAGGCACATTGCTCACAGAGCAGCATAGGACCAGTCAATGTGGTGACGCTTGTAAGAGGTTTATATCCATCAGTGCAACGTCTTTCTGTAATGATGACGATGACATTGAAAGGTCAGGAAGTAAAAAGTCTGAATAACATGCTCAAAGCATTCTCACAAAACATCTGGAGTAGCACAAAGGAACGGAAACTGTTACAATGGCTGATTCTATAATCAGTTGGATTAATATCAGCTGAAGAGAATGATGATGAGATTAAATTCTCTACATTGAATTGCAATCATTATACTATATACAATATTTACAATGTCTGAAGTCTTGTTTAGTCTGCTGTCCCATGCAGTATGGGAAAAAATGAGGTGTTCATTTATTATGGTATACTCAAACATGCTTTGTGAATAATCATTTGTTTTTGTTATAAATATCCAGTGTGTGGTAGTCGTGGCGATTCTTTAGGGATACCTATTATGTCGAGCAATAGACCTCTTTGGGTGATGAAGTACTGAGCATTCAGTTAACATTCTGTATTCCGCAATTTGTATAGTAGAGGTGTACCTATAGGTAATACACACACATTCGCCAGTTATGTTTAAGCAGGGCTTAAGTCACATGTTCTATGTTCTAGGGTTTGGTTTCCGCACTTAGTCCGTAAAGTGGACCATTGTGCATGGGCCATGGCGGCCGTTTGGTGGTTATTCCAACCAGCCCATCTCCCTCCAGAAGCTAATTAAATCTCCTAGTCTGTTCAGAACATCTGTGTAGGATCTGGGTGACCCGAGGGTTTCTGTTCTAATCTGGGTGACGCCTGTGCATTCAAAGAGCACATGCGCATCGGTTTCTTCAGCCTCCATGCACGCCCAGAGGACTGTACGTTATGCGTATTGTGTGGAAGTGTTTATTTAGCGAGCAGTGTCCCGTGATGGTCCCCGTCACTAGGCGCAGGCTTAAGTCACATGTAATAGGTAGCGAGTCTATTGCCATCAACTGGACACGAGTCCAGACTCCGAGCTGCTACTGAAAAAATCCTGATGGAAATACCCAGTAACACTGCCAAACCTACGAGGCTGAATGGTTCAGTTATTGACTGTTAAGAGCGTTTATTCTGAAAGTGGGCAACGTCGCAAATATACCTATGTCAAGTATTTCGCTGTTTTGATTAATTTGGCAATATTACTGTATGGAAGAGGGGCTTGTGGCTAAGTTACAACAGCTGCACGGGTCGATCGATCAGGTTAAGCTACGCTTGCCGCGGTTGGTCTGTGGATGGGTGACCATCTTTACATACCAAGACCCCTCCGTGCCTCGGAAAGCACGTTAAGCCGTTGGTCCCGGCTGTCATTTGTAGATCTTTGACAGTCGTTACGGGTAGTTAGAAGCCCAAAAAGTCTGACAACCAGTCTTACCAAGGGGTATCGTGTTACCTAGTTACTAGGTTGTGGAGGTCAGATAGGCAGTCGCTCCATGTAAAATACTGATATTCAGCTGCATCCGGTTAGACTGGAAGCCGACCCCAACATGGTTGGGAAAAGGCTAGGCAGATGATGATGACTGTATGGAAATCAGAAATGTGGCTAACTAGCGAACTAGAATAATAATAATGAATTGCAATTATAACACCGAATTTGATGTTATAACCGTTTTAGGTGTAAAAAGGCATTTGAAAAGTTTTCAAATACTTTTTTTACATCTAAAACTAAATATTCGGTGTTACAATATTAATTATTGCATTTCATAATCAATATTTTAGTTCCCTAGTTAGCCACATTTCTTAATTCCATACAGTAATATTGCCAAATTAATCAAAACAGGTAAATATTTGACAGCTATTTACGACGTTGCCAACTTTTGGGATAAACCCTCTTAACTAGGATAATAAAATAATAAACTATAGCATTAGATACGCAGTGAGACTATACTGAACATCTCTGACCTCTGATCAAATGCATCTTAGAGCCGCAGCTGTGTTTATCTTTAGTAAAGCTGCAATTAAAGTATGGATCACTGGTTCACTCAATACGTACCAAAGTAGCTACTGACTAATGAATCATACTGCGTACATGCATCGTCTTTGTTTTGTTGTAAAGTTATTTCAGCTCATTTCTGGGTTAAAAAAAAAAAAAACTGAAAAACACATTTAAATACACATTTTTCTGCCTTAAACAAGCTTTCTTTTCAGTGCTTAGAAAGAAACAAAAAGAAAAACTGCAGTATGTTAACTAACAAAGGGCGGTCCCGTTAACCCTCAATAGAATAGCTCACATACATACAAAAAAAAATACGTACCATAAAAAAAAAACTTTCTTAGGACACAATAATAAAAAAACACTGTACCTACACGTGTCACGTGCACTTGACTTTCAACGTCGAAAGACAAATGCGACAAGTGCACGTGTAGGTACTTACAGAGTTTTGTAACGTATCAATTTAATATTTTTGTGAATATTTTATTATGAAAAAAAAAACTTTTTTTTTTTAAAGAACAATTTTTTTTTTTCATGTATGGACGCCATACTATTACGGGATAACGGGAACGCCCTTCGTTAGTTAACACACTGTACTTATATGAACAAATATAATTAAGCAGTTATTATCGCAAGAAATTAATAAGTATTAACAATTAAAATATTCCTTAAAGTTATTTAATGAAATAACGAACTATAGGTAGGTACAATTAATTAACAATAAATTATTTTAGTCTGGTACGTACTTATTATGATTTATTGCAACTAAAAACAAAACAAATAATTTCGCTACAAACAAAGTTAATTGTCGACTTATTTAGCGCCGACATTACACTGGCGGGACAGGAAACGCATCACACGGATAGAATTTCTAGCGCATGGATTGAACTTTAATTGCTACCTATATATATATAAACGTTAATATTTTATGCAACATAAAGAAACTTTTCCGTTTTCCGGTACAGATAGTGTGGCAATAACAATGAAATGATTTATTGAATATTAATATTTTATGAAAATGAATCATCGATGTGTAATACAAACAATGTATATTAATTTTAGATAGCATACTGCTAAGTGCTAATGTTCCTCAGTCCTTCACAGTCAAGTTGGACTTGAAATAATCTTGAAAAAGCGGAAATACATTTTACGGCGATGCTTTGTACTGATAGCAAAATGAGTATAAAATCGACACTCAGTTCAGTTGGAGAAATAAATAAAGAAATAACATTTTTATTCTGCATTTCATCGTCGAATGCATGCGTTCAATCATATTATGAGACAAGGCACAGAAATAAACAACGAAATAAAAATGTTGTTCTGCATTTCATCGTCGAATGCATGCATTCAATCATATGAAACAAGGAACAGAAATAAAAAAAATTGTTCTACATTTCATCGTCGAATGCATGCATTCAGTCATATGAGACTAGGCACAGAAATAAAAAAGAAATAAAATTTTTGTTCTGCATTTCATCGTCGAATGCATGCATTCCGGCCCTGATTCGGGCCATGCTACGGAGCGAGAGGAAATGGGAGACCTCCTTCTGCGAAGCAGTAATGCTCGCGAAGGAGGAGGCGGAGCGCGTGAGGTAGAGGCAAATTTCGCGCCCTCGCGCCCCTAACCGCCGCAGGAGACGCCCTGGGCGTCGGGAATCACAGGAAGATTTCCGGCCACCGTAGGCGCGGGCTTGCGGACGGTGAGCAATGGGCAACTCGCCGTCCGATAAGGACCAAGCCCGGGTCGACGGCGCGTTGTGTTCCACGCGCGCCTCAAAGAGATGTCAGCAGAATTGACGGGGTCCGCTAGGGCCAATGCCTGCCGGGGGTTCGAAGAAAACCGATAGGGAAATCGTGGCCCCCCTGGCAACACGGCAACTGAAGGAACACGGGTAGGTTTTAGTCAGTAAGAGTCTGACACGCCCTCTCGCTCTGCCCAGAGCGGGAGAAGTTATTTGATAATTTCCCACCCAAAAAAAAAAAATCATATTATGAGACAAGGCACAGAAATAAAAAAAGAAATAAAAAATTGTGTTCTGCATTTCATCGTCGAATGCATGCATTCATCATATTATGAGACATGGCACAGAAATGAAAAGGATATAAAATATAAATCTACATTTTCTCGTCAAATGCATGCTTTCTATCATATTATGGGACAAGGCACTTAATTCAAAATATCATATTTCCAGTCATAGGTATTTCTGCCCAACATAGCAACACAAAATCTTCATCTTCCCATTTATTTAAATATAAATTGGACATACGTGTATGGCAGCTAGTCAGCGTAATATTTGTTTAAGACGTACATATTTGACATTTTAAAGAGCCTATTCACAGTTTCCTTTGTTTCTCTTAGTTATTCATGAATCATTGTTTGTCCTGTTCCGTGTGAAGTGTTTCCTTACTAAGTAGAATATGAATACATGAAACTAACGTTTTGAATATCGTAACTTATGTACCTATTAGTACTTTGTGAGTCTTCTAGGCAGTGGTGGCCTAGTAGAAACAACTGCTGCTTATGAGTTGTAGGTCGTATGTTCGAACGCAACCAGGTACTTTACTGTATGTAAATTATCTCATCACCACTGCTCTCAAAACTGTAAAGGAAAATATCGTAAGGAAACCGGCATGTCCCGCATTGGGCCCGCGCTACCGCGGCTCACTCCCACTCACAGAGATGAGGCCTGTGTCCCAGCAGTGGGAACGTTATAGGCTGATTATGTTGTCTTCTGGTAGAAACTCTCAGAACAATTCAATGTCAAGTACCACTTACAACAAAGTTTGCTAGTAGTGGGAACCAATCTTAAGCCATGTAAGTGGTCATCCTGTCACTCATCATCAAAACGTTTGTCAGCTGATATCATTTGGCAATTCTAAAGTATCATAGAATACGTCATATTGTCATGGGTAATTTTACTACGCCATACATATAACAACTAACAATAGTAACTTTTCGGTCAGTTCACATTAACAATGTGTGCAGAATAAGGCACTTGAAATGTATGTGTGTGTGTATTTTAGTATCCGGTATCTTTTTGTTCACTTTTTTGCCTGCCTTGTGGTTGTCAGCACAAATTCTGCGCCTGTGAGCTTGGGATTGATCTCTAGGTTGGGCAAAGTAAATAACTGGCGAACAGTAGGTGAGCTTTAAACAGCTGCCCTCTCTAGAAAAATACAAACATGAAGTCAAAGTCATCAAGCGTGAATGATAGCGTGGCGTCTTTCCATTCTATACAAGGCTAAAACGTAGCCATAGGAAAAAATCACTTTTTTACTAAGGTCTTCCAATATATACGCAAACACTCGCGTATACTTCGTAGTGACCAAATTAACTACCTCATTCCATAGTATACAGTGCCAGTACGCATACGGACTAATCGAGTTTAGATTGCATTTGTATAGAATGGAAATACGCGATAGCGTGACTGTTGACAGGGGAGAATAGAAGAAGAAAACGTGGTGCGCCAACCCCACGTATCATGGGACAAGGGAGGGAAGGTGATCTTGGCATCAAGCTAATGTTGGCGTCGGCTTCCAGTCTAACCGGATGCAGCTGAATCAATCAATCAACTCAGCTTATCGCAGTCCACTGCTGGACATAAGCCTCTCCCAAGCTGCGCCACAATACCCTGTCTTCCGCTTTTCGTATCCAGTCTGTCCCAGCCACTTTTTTAAAGGCGTCAGTCCATCTGACTGGGGGGCGTCCCATACTACGCTTGCCGATACGCGGCAGCTGAATACCAGTATTAAAGTACAGGCATTAATTAAAAATATTATTGCCTATTACTTAAAATAACATCATTATACTTTATTCGGAGAGCAGTGGTGGCCCAGTGGTAACGGCCGCGACTTACGAGTTGTAGCTCGTAGGTTCGAACCCAGATAGGCGCTTTACTTTGTGTAAATTATTTCATCACCATTGCTCTCAAAACGGTGAAGGAAAACATCGTGAGGAAACCGGCATGTCCTAGAACCGAAAATTCGAAGACATGTGACATCTATCAACCCGCACTGGGCCCGCGTGGTGGATTACGGCCCACTCCCTCTCACAGAGAGGAGGCCTGTGTCCCAGCAGTGGGAACATTTATAGGCTGATGATGATGACTTTATTCTGAAGCCTACCAATTTGATGCCATTGTGTGCAGAATAATACCTCTCAATTGAGCAGGTATGCTATTCTGCATATGATACCTAATTGTTCCACGAACTGCAGGCACAAAAATACCCTGAAGGTATTTGTGCATTAACATTAGCAATGTTCGGCTAACAGAATGTTTTCCCTGCAATGCTCGATAATAACACAGTTTTAATGAAATCTGCATTTTTTTTAAAGTAGGCGTTTTTTTTCACTGGAATAAGTTTCCTTGTGTTTGTCACCATGCAGTTTTGGGGTATTTAATTTTCTGCTTGGGTAAGGCAGACTACTACTAGAATATAATTTTCAAAACAACATAACTCCTGTATTCCCAAAAGAGTTAGGCAAAGGTGTAATTATAATACAACCCACATTTCCCCAGTTATATTAAAGTCCCATGTAATAGGGGCCGAGCCTATTGCCAGCAACCGGGCACAAATCCAGTCTCGGGGCTCAGAAATTCCTGATAGAAAAACCCTAAAACACTTTGCCCGTCCTGGGCATTGATTACCGTGGAGTAAAAGACATCAACGCATTGATTACCACGCTGCCGATTTTTTTCAAGTTTTCACTTCTGTCGGCCTGCCACTTTTTTATCATTCTACCCCTTTTCCAGGAGCGAGAGACCTACAGGTTCAGCGCAGTAGCCAAGGTGATGCGGGAGCTCCTAAGCGGTAGACGAGCTCTTTTGGCCGGCACTTTGACCCAGGACCAAACGCGAGCGTTGAGGCTCAAGCTCGTCGCCAAACTGGACTGGGGGAACAGGTGAGTCGTGACAGCATGGTTTTGTGAATGGAATGCACTGATTTGTCTGTTGACTGCACATTTACGGGCACGTAGTTACGATCTGTTCTAAAAGTATCTGATTAAAATGTAAACAAATGGATAAGAAAACGAATGCCAATTTTTTGTGCCTATAAATTATAAATTGAGTGTATTGATTATTTGGATACTTAAGGGGGAAGCGCTAAGGTAGCCCGCGAAATTCAAATATTCTTACGTTTTTTGCAATTTGCAGATCTTTGACAGTTTGTATGTTGATTCAAACATGATTCGCGACCGTAAAAAGTATGTATTTACAGAATTAGAATCACCATTACAGTTCCTTAAGTTAGAATTGCTCTCAAATGTATTGATTTCATGAAATAGTCATTCAATAGGGTAAGTTGGCCTTAGACAGTTGTATTGATGATTTTAACGATTATAATTATGTAAATAAATACTTGTTATGGTCGCGAATCATATTTTGTTCAACATACAACCTAATACTGAGTTGCAAATTGCAAAACACGTAAGAAAATTTGAATTTCGCGGGCTACCCTGGCGCTTGCGCCTTAAACCCGAAATTCTAATTTTAAATCACCATAAAGATGTTTTTCATTTGAAAATTGAGGTTAGTTTTATAACCTCAATTTTCGTCGATGATTTTTCTATTACAACTTAATAATATTATTCAAACAATAATTGCTGGAACAAGTGGTGTGATATAAAGTCTATAAAACCTTCCAAATACAGATGAATGTTTTCCTAATCCCCTTTATTTATTTATTTAACAGTTTATGTACACACATATAAACAGATAAGAAGAAAGGAACAGAAAAATTAGTGAAAATTTGTGTTTAGTGGGCGACTGCGTAATAATTTAACCTAAACAGGGTTTATTAACACTTTCTTCAGATAGTTTTGGAACAGATTGTAGTGAGTTTTGGTGCACTTTAAAGGATGTCCATAAAGTGACTGTTCTGGGGTGCTTGGGATGCATCCAAAAAATTTTATAATGTAAAATAGCGAATCCACAATGGCTGCGAACTTATACCTCACAGGTATAATTTCCATAGATATCAAGGTCGCTGAAGCGAAAAAGGAGGATAAAAATCCAAGATGACGGACGTTAAAAAACTAATTAATCGTCATGGGCATCATTTCCATGGTTTTTAGGGGTTTCGAGGGTGATCCTGGTGATGAAACTGAAGAAAATGTACAAATCCAAGGTGGCGGATATTTAAATAAGAGTAATCGTTGTGGCTTTCGGTTATGGTGGGCGATTAAGTCGAAAATGAGGATAACTCGGAAATGAATTGATAAAAACGGGTTAACTTTTAATATATAGTATATATGTCACCGTAAGATTGTTAGAACCGTTAGTTTATAATGTGTCGGAATTATTTCCGTTAGATTATAAACTGTCGAAAAATTGTGCACTGGGTGAAATGGGTTAGGTTAGGTTAGAACGAAGCGAGCGAAGCGAGCGGTGTCGCGGCAGCGGCCGGCGAGCGCTACTTCCAAGTTGCTCGCAGCCAGGCAGGCTATTTAATATTAGCGCAAGGTGCGTTACGTCGCAAGCAAGTTTGATACCAGTTCACATTTTGTCGGTTTCCCATGAAAAGATTTAAAACTAGCGAAAAATAATGCGTTAAATTGTAAATGGTTCGTTGCAGTTCACAATTTTTTGACAGTTTATAATCTAACGGAAATAATACCGATAGATTATAAACTAACGAAGTTCATAATTATACGGTGACATATATACCACGTAACGAAACGTAACAGAGTCATACGCATGTCGCATGTAACACAAATTATCAATTAATAATAAATTTTATTATTAGTTATTTCTTAATTTCTCATACTGGACACTATTTACAACTTAGAAGAATTCTCAGGGAGAATTCTCATTTTGACACTTTGGGTACAGGTGCTATAAATATTATGTTCTTTTAATATAAATATTTGGCTTTTCGTTTTCTGCATTAAAATTATATTATTATAAAATCTATGGTTCTCATGATTCTTTCATTTGTCAAATCTGTAAATAACATTCCCATTCGATCATACTAACATTATATACCTATCCTTGTGTGTCGATATTTTCCTTCTGGGCTGTATTTTTTTTATTATTATTATTTCTTGTTCATCAATCACTAAAGTTTTCAGAATATTCATTTTTAGAAGGCTTTGTGTGGTCTGAATTGAACAATGGTGTTCATTGAAATAATTTTTTGTTTTGTTTTTCATCCTTTTTAGCGCCCGAAATACAGGTTATCCTAGTTTGGGACCAATGTTAACTTGATAACTTATATTTTTTTACTTTCTTTTTGTTTTTAGTAGATACTCTGTATTAATAAATAAGTGTTTAAGAAACGTATTTTTAGTACACAAATAAAACTAAAATGCAATTATTTGAAGTAATTTATTACCAAATATAATGTAGACAATGTAACACATTGAAATAATGAGTGCAGTCTCAGAGATATTACGTAGGAAGTAAGGCAGCATCGTTTATACACTACAAAACATGTTACATAGGAATGGCAAAGTTTATATTAAAAACTAGTAAATACAAGGCAAACTGCAGAAGTCAAGTTCCATCTAAACACTGCTCGAGTGTATGGAAGACATTTTTTCGAGATTCCAAGAAAGTTTATCAATTCATACACACATATCTATTAAAATAATGCATGACTCGTCTTATTCTACAATAATATTTGAGATACGTTGAGAATCGTGGCTTTTCCCTCTGGACATCTTATTTAATGGCACATTTGGAACAATTTATGAGTATAATGTATTCACTTTGAACTTATAGATAAACGTTCCTTGAATATAGTCCATTCACACTTCATACATATTTCTGATTTCCCTTTTTCTTAGTACCAAATATACTTTTGATATCAATCACGAGATTGAAGTAACATTACATAAAATTTGACTATCAGCAGATACTCCCAGACGTAGCTATTCATACAAATAATTATAAAACTATTAGTTACATGTATAAACACGTGGTTTACCAAATCAATGGAACAAAATAAAAGCACGTTTAAAATACTCTAATCATATAATATCTACTTAATTGTAATTGAAAGACTTAATTTAAAGTCGATATGTGTATTCTGAAGCATTGTTATAGTTTTATCCTACTACATATAACTCACTGAATATTTCATATCAATTAGATTATCAATCAATATCAAAGACCAGCCTGTATAAGATTTCATTGGAGTATAAATCACTTATTTAATTTCATTAAAAATGCATTGCTATGGTCTCAATATTTTATCATCCCTAACGATACAAAAAAGGAAAAAATATAAAGAAAATGTTAACATTAAAAATGTCTTCTATATCTCACGTATGAGGTTACTAACAGCACGATATGGGCAAGTCATTTAATGATACATTATTATAACATTTAATGATGGAAACTAAAATAAAAATACCTGGATGTTACTTGCTCAGATCTCACTTGCTGCAACCTCTTATCATTTTCATAATATCCTAATACAAAAGATATGCTATACTTAAAATAAAATTGAATGTAGGTATGTATACTATGTATGTACTTTTAAATATCAATTGCATTTATCTGCGAGTTGCTTCGAACTTACAAAACTAACTAAACATGTAATTCAAATATCGTTATTCAGTAAAATGTTGCTTATTCGCAAAGTCGTAGTACCACAGCAAATTCCATCATAATAACAAACAAATTGATTAGTATGTTATACGAAAAGTTTCAACAATTTTATTCTAATTATAAATCGTATAGATTCACTTAATTTAAAGCTCAAGGCAAAAAGGCAAATGTTGTCTTAAATAAACAGGTAAAATAAGGAATGTCATGGTCATTCATATCGTTGGAACTGAATTTCTTACATTACTGCGAATGAGCGTTACAATTACTAAAAGAACAATACACTGTGCGTCCTATACCTTCTTCACAGAAAGTAGTCTCGGATACAAGAATCGAGACGGATCGAAATGGATTGTATAGGAATCTCATTCATTCTCATTTCTCAAAAGTCGCATTCGAGACAAAATTGCATACATTTTTAGGACTATTCTGGGAGTGTTGCGTGTATTGTCTAAGCTCAGTCTGGAAACTTACGTCTCTGTTTCCTTTGCGTACTTGTCAATGTTGGGGTAGATGGGGGCCATCTCGAGGGTCGAAGGGGCGGAGGGCGCGTTCGAGTTCATGTGCAGCCTTCGAGACAACTCATCTAGTACCTCTCCGAATACACGCAGTGACATGTTCTGACCTAGCAGGTGCAGAAGTAGGAAGTCACCCACCTAGAAAATATACAAAATAATCGATTAAGGAACAGCTAATTTGTAAATCGAAGCCGTAATAGTTCCCAAAGTTATCATATGAAATAAATCAAATTTAAGGAAACCATCTTAACTGATCAGGCTTTGGTCTTTACTATACATATCTTCTGGCACTACTAACACTGACATAATGACTTACTAAATATACTATCTTTTAAAACAAACCTGAGTTTTCCTAACGAGCGACTCGACACCGGCTGGTGTTCCGAAACGGAATCGTCTCTTGAGGATCGTTTCGCGGGTGCGTGGCAATAGGATTACTGCTGCTGAGTATACTAGGGCCAATCCGGTTACTACCGATAAGATGATGAACCTGAAATAAATAAAGAAATGAGTGATGATACTGGGTACATTATATGCTAGCTAATTACCAAGGGGCATTGTGTTACCCAGTAACTGGGTTGTGGAGGTGAGATATAAGCAGTCGCTCCATGTAAAATACTGGTACTCAGTTGTATCTGGTTAGACAGGAAGCCGACCATAACATAGTTGGGAGTGTTGGGAAAGGCTTGGCTGATAATGATGATGAAGTTGACTTGTCAAAAAGTAGATGAGGAAAAGTAGTCTCAATTTTTTTTTTTTCATAATGTAAATAATGAAATTTAAGATTATGCACGGAAGTCAAACAGACCAAAACATTTTAGAAAAGTATATGATATCATGCAAGTAAAGTAAACAGAGGTCAACGTACCAGAACCACAGGAAGATGAAAATCTTCTCATTAAGGATATTCAAGGCTAACACACATAGCGCATCGTGTTTCTGGATCGTTCCAGAAGCTCCGTATTTGTGGAATGTACACTTTGTTATTCTTGGGAAGACTTCAATCTGGAAATGAAAAATAAAATATTTGCTAACTTAAAAGTAACAATACTTAAGATATTCGGTAAGACTGGAAGCCGACCCCAACATAGTTGCCTACTTAAGATAGTCTTTCTTGAGCAAATCTGACAAAATTTGAATGTTGTTTAACTAAATGGTTTTACTTATGAGAATTAAGTTATCTCAAACCTCAAATGGGGTAAGTAATGTCCTATAATAACTAAGGAAATTATGCAATTGTAAAATAATAATAACTTAGGATTGGTGACCTAAAAGCAGATAGCTATGGTTACAACTGCGTTTGTTTTACTCATTCATATAATCTATTAGTAATTGTAAAGACAATAGACTAAAGTAAACAAGCTGATGATGCAATAGTGTCTGTCTGTAGTATGTTAATTATTAAGTTAAATGTTCCTATGCATCACCTTGTGATAAGATTTAGTACACAAATAGTGTCTTGCTACTGATCCTATACTATTAAATGAGCAATACGAAAACTGTTCTAACGATTCGATGAAAGTTGCAATAGAGGGGTTTACGGGGGCAAAAAATCGACCTAGCTAGGTCTCATATCTGGGAATATTCGTTTTCTTCGTATTTTCACCCGAGCAGATATCGATCGTCCAAAGTTTAGAACAAGATGGCTACCTTAGAATAATGTCATGGAATTAGTAAGTACCTACTATCATGACAGCATGGAATTAGTATGTACTATCCTATAATATTAAATAAGCATTCTCTACTTTCACTAGAGCAGAGCTCGGTCACCTAGGTACTTACTATGATATGAAACAATTGAAGGATGATATATTGTTTTACTTACCATAGGATCAGTACGTTGCTCTTGGTTCATGTTGGAAAACCTTACAACATCAGTACCATAAGTCAAGAATGCACCACCGAGGAATGTGTCCAAGAAAAATATGTTGCCAACCTGAAAAAAACAAATGGACTAATGTAAATGAATGATAAACGGGTATTGTGTTATCCAGTGTCTGGGTTTTGAGGGTCGAATAGGCAGTCGCTCCATGTAAAATACTGGTATTCAGCTGCATCCGGTTAGACTGAAAGCCGACCCCCATGGTTGGGTCTCTAAAAGTCTTGGCTAGATGATGATGCAAACGAATGATACGAAATGTATGTCTTAAGATCATTTCATTATTAGGAGATTCGCTTATGGTTAAGACACACCTCCTATTATATGGGATTTTATCTTTGTAGGCGATCTGCTGCTGCAGGACAATGCACCTTTGATAGCTATGCTATGCGTGACGATACACGTTCACTAGTTTTTTTCAACTTGCTTATAACCATAACTGGCGAAGTGTGGGTGTACGCATTTACTATAACTTCTTTGCCTCTAAATACAGGCGTATTGTTATGCCAAGCTAGTAATATTCAAAAGTAAGTACTTACCACGTTTATAAAGTTCAGTAACTCACAGAAGAAGTAACCGAAGGAATAAGTATTGTGCATGTGTCTGGTATCCACCAAATACTGGACAAGACGAGTCTGTAATATACAATGAAAAAATATTAGCCTAGGAACATACCCATCTGAACAGAGCAGAATATTACATAATAGACGTTCCAGGCTCAGTTAATTTGTCTTATTAGGGACGTTCATCAAGTTTCATTAGTATCGGGACTTATCTCAATTGTGCCACTTTATTAAGAAACGAGATACCTATGTATATTGGCCTTATTAATGTACTGACATTATCTGTTTGTTATTCTACTCCCACTGCTACGGGAATATTCAAGGAGTATTGGAAATTATTGGAAGCTTACCAAACGGTTGCTCTTGTCGTCAGCTATACTGGCAGCAGTTCCACGCATGCCATCTGAGATCATGCGGACCTTGCCTTCTTCCCAATTCTTCCACACCCAATGGGGCACGTAGAACAGCAGACCCTGAAAAATGAGGTTAATTGTCAATTACATCAATTACGAATAATGCCAAAGTCCACACGCCATTATGTATTCGAATAGAAAATACATGATTGAACTTTAAACCTGTTTGTTTCTAGCAACAAAAACTTAAAAGGCAGCAAGTCGTCAGGTTTACTCGTTGAAAAATTACATCATACTTTACGTAACGCAATACAGAGACCTCTCGATCGAGTACAAAGAAATCGCAATTTTTAATGATCTGAGTTTAATGATAATAAAATATATGAAAGTGCTTACTTGGAAGAACAGCATGAAAGGCACCCACTGGTAGTAGGCGTGGATACGTTTCTCTTCGCCATAATCATTGCCAAGGCCAGGATGGGCGATGCCCCTGGCCTGGGCATTTGGAAGTGTGAACGTGTAGGTGATCCAGCAATAGGTGTTGAGAACGTGGGCAGGAATCGCTCCGTCGTTGATACATGAGATCGGGTCGCCTGGAAGGAAGTAGACGATGAGGATTTCAAATGCATTGTTAAGTATAATCCTACGCTTTTCTGTCTACTTTTTCTGTACAATGGCAATAATCACAATAGAACTCCTTTTAAGTCCTTCAATTACTATGCAATAATAACTCAAAATTCACTGGAACATGGCACACGCTTAGCTAGAAAAAGAAGATAAGTTTTCTCAGGAGCCATAGTTTTTCAATGTATCTAATAATATTTAAATAAAGTGTGAAGCCAAAAACCGCAGGCTGTATTGCGAAAGTCAGTCGGACCCTAACCAGGCACGTAGGCAAATCGTGTTCTGTGGTTTTTACCCGACGTGAATTAAATGGAAGTCGTGATGATTCAGTGTTACGCGATTTAGGGTAGTTCTTGTCTTCGTTTTCCTTGTCAAAAGCTTTTGATGTTAGTTGCCAGCTTTCTCAGACCATGACCCCTGAGTCATTTTACTACTACTTATGTGTTTGCCGTTATGTTTTAAAGTCCGCATTAACATGATCGTTATTATTGTCAGGCCTTGAAGGGCCATTTAAACGCTTCGGGCTATAGATATGTAGATTAATATTATTCGTTCTACGGCCCTGACATTGCAACAGCGATTGAGGATGCGCTAATATCGTCAGTAATAGTGCATCTGCCCCACAACCTGTCGCAATTTGTCGACCGTGATTCAAATCACCTTGGTTGTGTCGAGAGATGTAGTCCGATGTTTTATGTTCCTGTTATCAGTTTAAAAATAAATGACCCAATCACGTGCAAAAATTGTTGATAGAACGTTGAACGTTGTTGATGTTGACCTCAAGAAAAGAACGGGCCTTGTTTTAAAAAGTTTCAAGACCGTCGTTGATAAAATTATTGCATTTAAAATAATTTACCTACCATTTAATTAGTTTTCTCCTTAACGATCTTACAAATGTATTTAAAATACCTAGGTATAATATTACCTCTATGTAGGTAATGTACATTAACGCATTAAATATGGACAAACGAGAATTACATTTGTCTTGTTACATCCAGTCATATGATCTCATTTAATTTAAACTTGAATAACATTGAACTATACAATACCATGTCAATACCACAGAAGTGGTCGTTATGTCGGTAGGTACCTAAGTACACGTTACAATGTTGGGAGTGACCAGCTTGCTACATAGCGGATGCTGTAGGCACAATCCTGGGAATATCATGTTTTAACCAGATATTGCATAATACGACCTCTTCTAGCGTCTAGGTCCCTGAATTTTCCGGTTTCCTTACAGGAAAATGTTGATGTTTCATTAATTGTTCTCATTGACTCTAATTATTATTGATTGTTATCGATGCTACTACAAAACGAAGCAAAAACTTCCTTGATAGTAATTTGTGTTATTAATAGTCCTTGGCTTTACGATTACGTAACAAATAATAATTTTTTTCACATTTCTAAAGAAAATTATATTCCGCTATCATATTAAAAAATCTAAGAATCTTCACGTGTAAAGGTCATTTCACATTGCAAAATATTGTATCATGTATTATGAATACCGTTAACTCTGACTCAACAGACGAGGTGTCGAATTGACTAAAGTCACATGCTTGCTAATTGCTCCATAACGAGCACTTACAATCGTTAGTGCATTTATCATCGTCTTGAGAATCTCGAACGGACATACAAATAAGAATGACTTAACAAATAACGTGGTGACATTTTTATAGCTCGAAGAGTCGAGAGAGAGTGCTGTATCTGCTATTGCAGATGTCGTCATAGTTAAGGATTGAACATGGAATTCTATCACACTTGAAGTACCCATCCGCTTAAATAGTTCAGCGCTTTGTGCACACAGTGAAAGGTTAATTATTACATTACGTTTGGGTATACCTACCGTCACTGTTTGAGCAGTTAGACTATACACACAAGCTTTGAATTTTAAAAGTATACTCACTATCAGACAAAAAGAAATAAACTTTTACGCCGAATGTAAGTTAGTAGCGGTCTTCTTTATCGCAACAAAGTGCATTGACTTCATAAATTCTAACAATCGAGAGAAAACGCAAGCGACACATACTTAACTGCATTTATAATCGCAACGGTTTGTAGTAAAGTTGTACCCATCAACAAACCAAGCAAATTACCTTTCCAATGCTGTTAATGTTATCGTCAAGCTATTCAAGTTATGCTAATTCTAAGTTACATAGCATTGTACTGGTAAAAGTACACGATAAGGATTTAAAACGGTTCTATCAATAGTACCCTGAATTACTTGTTTTGCTGCGATTGCCTGGTTATTACTGGGTCATGGTGAGCAAGGCTGCATGAATTTAACTAACTTAATAAATAAAACATATAGGTAGTCGTATAAATATGCTCATATGGGTACAAAAATATATATCTAATATAATAAATGTGGAATGAAGAATTTAGGTCGTGCCGTTATAGTACAATGTTCATCATGATGTTGACGATTGCAAAATGTACTCACTGTCAGTTTTGTGTACGATCAAAATTATGAACCTATTGTTTGTTATGAAGTAGGTACAAGGTTTTATCTACCAACACATCCCTTTTACAAACCGAATACTGTAAAAATATTAAATGTGACTCAATATAGAGGTACCTACCTAAACTAGTTTTTTTTTATAAGTTGGGTTTTTGATGATTATTCATCAAACTATGCAAACAATATCCGTAGTAGTTCCTTATACAAGGAAAATTGTTTTATGATAGAGAAATTATCTAGTTCATTGTCCTTATTAGCAAGTAATATAAAAGCTCGTTAGTTCTCACAGCGAGATGCATAGTAACAGTTAATCTGTTATCGTTGCTAACGACTGCGCTTTGATTACCAACACCTGAGGCACAAATGTGATTGTTCAGGCTGCATGTAGGGCAAAATATCACGGACTGCAACGCTGCAATAAACTCCATATGGATTGCTGACTAACTACCTATGAGACAATGTGCACTAAGTACGTGACCTAGCGTAAGGAACCTGGACGCTTTAGTATGCAGGTTTATTCGATATTACTATTGTTGGACGGTACATACTGTTGGAAAGTTACAGACAATGAGCTACGGCCTAATGGCCCATTAAGTGTCTCGAGTCGTGAAAATTACTTACATACTTGTACGTAATTGTTTATTTTAGAATTCAAACTGTTAGACCTGAATTCTCTGTTGATTTATGGACACTAAATAGAATTGTCAAGGTAAACGCAGGTTAAGCTAATCTGCCTGAAGTTAAATTGTCTGTCACGAACTGGTCACAACAGCTTGCACAAATAAGGAAAACTAATAATAGAAGTAGTTGTAGCACTAAGCAGAATATGTTTTGTCAAGTTCTGAGATGAGGAAGATGACTAAAACAATGCCGTAAGTTCAATAACAATAATCCTAACATTCAAAATACAAATCGTGCAATCGATAATCGGTCTATTGGAATCAATACAAACCTTGAACATTTCACATGTAAATTCTGTATCTCACGAATCACGACCTTATTTACTGAATTCGAATAGCTTATTCTATTTTTATCGTTTGCTCACACAGCAATAATCGTCTGATGGTTAATAAGTATAAGTTACAAGTGGCTATTAAGCAGTAGTTTGTTTGTGTTTGTGGCTCATCGAATGGGGAACATGCGATAACGTTGAGCGTAAACATCGTTTGTTCCACCGGCTCATTGGAACACTTCCTATCATCACGTTCTTTACATAATAATGGGTAATGAGTATCTTCGATTTGCTAAGAACTTGTTTATTGCACGATACCTTTAACTGAAAACGAGTCGTTTATTTTGACAACAGTAAAAATTGCATATACTGTGTGATTTAAGAATCTCGCGCACTAAACGGCCACGACCACGACTTTTGGTCGCACCGACCAAATAAACTAGAGAAACTGGCTTGTTGGCCGTTGCGACCAAGTGCGTGATTCGTACCAGTTTCTATAGTTTAGGACCTTAGGACAGATACTTCTAATGAGTAGGTAAAATTTTCCACGCTATAAGGATTTCTTTTTTGGTTAATGCACAAGTCTTCGGTTACCTGTATACATAACGTTTCATATAAGAATCAGGCTTGCAATAATACTGGATGTCTTAATCGCTTCATTGACACGGTAATTGGGGATAATGTAGGTACCTAATGTTTATACAAGACGTTCAGCGATTGCTTATGATCTTTATCATGTGTATGATAATGATGACTGTTATGGTTCTAATAAGCCTCTGTCTTGAACCCGTCCAGATGCGCGTTATGTAAGAGAAACTTAGAAGTGTAAATAAGATGATTCGGTAGTCAGGGACAATTATTCAATTATTGATGATCTTTGAAGCTACCCTAAATCTAACAGATGAGATCATTCAGAATACAAATTCCAGGAAAGCCCAGTAACAGTTACGCTAGCCGTTTGTAATAGAGGAGCTATCGTTCAGTTACAAGCTGTAAACACTCTTAAGATAGTGAAAGTTGAATACTAAAGATAAGCTAATGGTGAAGAATAAATAGGACACAGTGAATTATGGTAAGGATTTCCTCAGGATTTCACTAGTAACATAACGTAAACTTCCGCAATAAAGGCTATTTATAAATTAAGTTCAACATGTAAACAGGAGCATTAACACGTTTTACATTGTATTTGACTTTGAACTGTAGAATAGTGTACAACATCAGTCGACCGTAAAAAGATTTCCATGGCCTTTAGTTTTCTATGTTTAGGTGATTAGTTGACACAATTAGATCGTGTAGGTTTTTTACAAGTTGGTTTTACTACATTAAAGTTTCTAATGTCAAGTGCACAGACTTGGGTTAATTGTTCTGGGTGGCAAATAAAAATAATTGAGGAAGAAAGAAAGGGTACCAAAGATACAAAGTTCGTCCATGAGTGAGTGGGTGGATCCTGTCATCATTTATCAGGATTCAGAGTAGGTATAGATAACTCAAAATTTGCTGTCGGAAAAATCCGATTCTGCGGTGCTCAACAGGTAAATAGAACTGATGATCATGCAGTGCCTCATTTGATAAGAAATGGTTGCACTGAAATTAAAGAACCATCTGAGAAAGACGGATATTTATTAACAGAAGAATAATGAACGATGTCAGTAGCTAGTTGCGATATAGGCATCCAGTTTTCTCGAGATTAAAACAACACACAGTCATTATAAAAATAAGAAAACTTTGGAATTGAGAAGAATTATCAAGAAATAGATGCAGCCTCGATGCGCATGATATCTCTCAGCCGCCTACGCAAATCGCTATGCACAAACTCTCCACAATCGGTTCAATCAAATACACTTGTTGCCTAATACATAGGTAATCTGGTATGCTTTGTAAGTTCACTGACCCGTTTCGCTCTACTGAATTGAATCTTATCACGTACGTTTACGGCTCTGCGTATGTTTGTACAATCAATATGTCATGACGTCTCAATTTGGGTAACTGTTACACACTCACGGTGTTCCTGTTCTGAACAATGACCTGAAAATGATTCACACTTTTACGGTAGTTACGAGATCAGACGAGACTGACTGTTATTTCTGGTTAGACTCTTTGTGTTATTCGGTCTTTAGGTTAGTGTCTAGGTCAGACTTTGCATCTTTAAAAACACAAACGTTTACAATTAGGGGTTCAGTTTTAATACGCTTTCACTTGAATGTAACAATTTCTCGCTTTTGTACTTTCTCGTTGGTGATATGCTCAAGATAATTTTGTAGTTTATTTTATTACACACTTAATTTAATTTGTAGTTGCTTTATACGTTCTTATGCTCGCAGCTTGAAATGATTGTGGTCCAGAATTTGCAATGATACGTTCGTAATTAGAGGTTGGTTGCCCATCGTTCTGGAAACTCGATTACCTTATTAAACCCTTTGGACTGTGGACAATAATCAAGCCTGGGTTTTTCATTGTAAGACTTATTACTTTTTATAAATAAACGAGCTTGCAGATTTTCTCAATGGGGCCAATTTAAAAATAAATTACTAACGTAACTTATTTACTTCAAGAAATACGAGTAAGTTAGTAGAGTAGATTAAACTGAAAGATAAAATTTAATAGCCAATTGTGTGGTGGTATTGTAAAAAATGCCAATTACAATAACATTACCTAAATAGGTGATTTATCAAGAACTAAGAAGTCTACTTCAATGAGGTTAACAATAATTAAATAACTCCATAATGAACTTAATTATAATACACCTTGTTAAGGAACAGGTTGATTCTCCACTGAGCGTGAATAGGGGAATTAATTTAGTTAGTTTACTCACTTGGGTTCATGAGAACAAAATTCCCTTGAATTCAATAGATTGAGTATATTAAATTCACAAGGAAAAAACGTTCGGAAGAGGCTGCGTTTATCTAATTAATTTTATTGTTCATTTCCTGGGTTTGTCACTTGGAAATGTTTGATTGTCTTTGTATAGGTACATACCTACCTACCTATAATATTCGCATACGTATAAATAAACGGAATATATATTCCGATGTTTGGCTTTCACACGCACTCAAAACAGTTTATCGCATTGATATGACTTCCAAATACCTTGTAGCATTCAAACTACCGCCAGTTTATATTCATGGACATTTCTCATCGTACTGGGACATATTGCTCGGCACTGTTCCGCATAATAAAGTATAGAATTTAAAGACAATACGTATAGATGAGTTGTAACAGGTTGCTGTCCCATCGTCTGCCTGTCTAGCAATGCGACAATGACCCATATCCCGTTTACGACTTCCGTGAGCAAATCACTAGCTGATACAAGCCATTTTCTAATATTGCCATATCAATTTGAGATTGCCTTACGGATATTCTGTTTGTACGGGGTTGAGTTCATTTTCTTAGTGTAATTTCTGAAGCAAGGATCGATAACAGTCTCAAGATCAACCAAATATCGTACAAAACCCTTGGGAGTGCCGCAGGGAACTATTGTAGGCGTAAAATTAATGGGAAAATGAAAAAGAAATAAACTTACCAATAAGGTTATTAGCGGTGACAAGTATACAGCACAGGAACAATATGGCTGATGTGATGCGATAATGCATTCTGAACACCATATTGTCGATGACAGCCTTGTCGATGAGGTAGCGGACTTTCACGAAGCCCGCTACTGATGACACCAAGCCAAATACCGCCATCTTATGTGTTTAATTACTTCGTTGTCTGAAACAAAAAAAAAATTACAATGAAGATGGAGTTTCAAAGCATTGAAACTTTAATAAGGCAACATTATGCAGTCAAAAGCCCTTAGTAAGTGCACTTGCAGATATAATATTGTGATTTTATATTCTGTTTACCATCATGCAATTGTAAATGAATTGCAAATGAATGTTTTACTTTACAACCAAAACAAACGGCAGACAGTGTAAAGCAACCCTTTGTCTACATTAGAACACCAGTCACAAAAGACCACTATAAATACATCGACGCGTCTTAACTAAGTTCGTGACAAGTGCCATACGCCACCCATACGAAATTAGAACTTAAACGGTAAACTTTATTAGTGTTTTGATTCCACCAATGTGCGTAACAGCTGTGTCGACTCTTCGTTCTCATGTCTTCATTTTCGTATAAATATTTGCTTTATAAGTTTATATCCCAATTCGATAAACAGTTATGTGAAGAGAACACGAATCCATTTGCTAGGGCTGGTCTTCTCAATCAATGACCTCACACATAATTTAACGCTGTAGCTACCTCTCGCCCACGCCTTGTCCAGCCGGGTCCAGCGGTTTTTTATAAACCAATATTTTTTCTACGCCGCTAACACCACGTGTCAATAATGTGGAGTCTTCGTATTGACTTTCATACTTTACTAACTATGCTTGTGTCCATTCTGGTCTCTTGCCGTAGGATGTGTATAAGTGAATGAATAGGTTCAGTCTAGTAGACAACTCATGATAAATGGATCTAACCTTGACGACTTCTTGATCTCGTTCTTACGCGGTGTCGCATCTAGCAGTTATTTAGGTCGCTCGCAGGGAGGCAATATTAATTGATCATGTGTTATGAAATCAGCTCGGTGACGAACGCTTATTATAATAACTGTTATTGATAGAATTTACTGTAATAAATGCGAGTCATCAAGTTACCATTTATTTCAGATCACGCGTCTATTGCATGTAGCTCACAATAAATTCTGCATCATGATAGCTATGTTGCATGAAACAGATTTTTTACTATTTTGCTAACATAATCGTAATCATGTTAGGATGGAGTGCGGTGGAGGCGAATGGTGCGCCGGCGCAGGGCATGTGGCGGGTCGTCGACCGGCCGCTGTTCGTGCGCCTCCTGCGTTTTTAACCTCCCTCCTCCCCTGTGCCCCCTCGCTGCTTTACCTCAACCGACCCTGGCTGATGCATCGCTTGGCAACGCGAATTTTACGCGGAAACCAGTTTGAGCGGCGACAATCGTTGCCAGCTTTGCATGTTGCGATCTCGACAATCGATTAGTTTCGGAAGATAGTTAGTTCGTTATAGCTGTTAATATTTGATATCTTAACTACCGACTTAATTGCTCGACTGCAATATTATTTTCGGAACCAGTTTTGCGATTCTCACATTTACTAGTCTGTGCGATAAAATCACAAATGTTTGCGCATGTCATTTGTGTATTCGGTTGGATATCGATACGTCGTCATATTTCCTGAACGATAAAAAATTTGAGGAACCCGTTGTTTGCTAACGCCCCGTGACTGATAATGGGCAGCGGAGGGGGAGAGGTGAGACGTACATTCCGCTGTTTATGACATGCACAGACGTACAGGCAGTGGCGGGTGGGCTCCGTCCCTGAACCTTTGTGCCGCTCTTAACTGCATATCCTTGTTCCACTCGCTTGTTACCGCAGACCATTTATCACCGGCACAGGCGGCACTTCGCGTTGCTAACTCGGTTTTATTATCTTTTGTTATAAATTACTTTGGCGTTTATAGGTTCCTATTGTAAATCAAAATAATTAAGCGCTGTGAAGCGTATGGAAATTCTTGTCCATGTCTTTAGAAATCAGATTTCACTCCTAAATTCGTGATAATGAGCTACATGCAGCTGCCGTACTTATTTGACTCAAACGGCACGCGTCGACTCTCAACTGAATGGACACTAATTGCGGTAAATGTGAGCCGCTTCAACCTGCACAGCACACGTTTAACTTAATACAATACCGACGACTTTCGTGGGAAAGAATCTCAAACCTCTCGTATCGATAGCTCAGTCGGACAATAAGCATTTCATCAGAAAGCGTGACTAATGACGTGAAACGATTGGTCCGAATATTAGGTAACGTTGAGATTTGCAGTGCAAGTGAACGGCCCACTTGGTCGCTTCTGTTGTAATTTACGTCTCAGCCTCGCGGCGAAGGAACGTACTGATTCAGTTCGGTCGGCTGCTGTCGTCTCGTGTCTGATATAATTAACTCTCATTGACTGCGTTGATTGTTAGTAGCATTCCTTCCCGCATTGTTTACATTGTAGAAAAACAATGTGAAAACACGTGGTACTTATTAACGCAAGTAGATGAACCCGTTGATATTATAGGCGGTGACCAGATAAGCCAGTGTGTGGGTCATAACATCCGCGGTGACCATGCCAGCCTGCCTTTCGTCATGTTTTGTGTCCATTCATACGGAAATGCGCTTCTAATGTGGACCTGCGGTTGCGTTAATGCGGTCCAGCTTATGTTTCATAGTCCTTTAAACTACACGCTCTGATAAAATTCTCTGCATTATATGGAGAATATTGACAAAGAATCGATATCTTACGGCAGATAATGATAATTTATCATTCTGGGGTCAAAGATGCACTTTGAAATTCTCGATGGTAAACAAAACCACGCTTTGTAAACTTATACGGGCTAATTGATAGCGCGTGTACAGCGTACGCAATGTCGAATATAATAGACTTTCGAACGTGCTTAGTATTTATCTGCATTTCTCTGCTATCTCTTCCAGTGTCAAGCATATCCTGGAATAGTTTACTCAAATTCCATTCCTTAAATTCTCAGGATCATTTGAATATGTAAAAAGAACTTTGGAGCCATAGAAAGACAAGAATAACCGTGACTTTACTGCCAATTAGTGTTACGATTATTTCTATATGAGAAACACGAATACTTTAACAAGTTTGCAAGTTCAAGGCGTGTTTTAGAGGTTATCGCCAGGCGCTTCGGCGTCATCATGGATGCAGGTGCCGTGGCCGCGCGCCGTGACAAGAATAATATGTGAGACCGGTTAAAGATGCCCCCTTTTGTGGCATCATACCAAAGAAACTCTCACACGATACCTAATGGGAACCCAATAATTTCCTACACTCTTTCACGCGTTATTTACAATTTAAATGCGCCGTACGGTAAATGTTATGAAATCGAATTTAAACTACTTGATGTATTGACCTTTTTACACGATCGCCTTAGATAATGACACTACTGTGTGATTATATTTACGTCATTACATCGGAAATTCCTGTTAAAAACTTATTAAGTGATCCTAATGCGACAAATTATTATTAATTATGTCGCCTAAATTAACCTAATATATCTATGTATTGTGTAAGTTATTATTAGTAAGCGGTCACTCGTACACTAGGAAATTATTTTCTACAGTCACTTACAATGTGATTGTTATTTTGTTTTGTACATGAACATGTCCGGGTTGTAACAGTGGTTTAATTGTTTTTATTTCTTTATTCACTGTGTCCTTGGTCGGCACATCTTCATGAAGTTTCGTGGACCGTGAATTTCGCGTGTTTGGGCACACATATACTATCGTTTCTTATTAAGAATCTAGTAATGATACGTTACGATTTGTAAACCTCTTAAAATATCATAAATTCCGGATTTTTATTAATCAAAACGTGGTAATTATTTATCCAAACACGGTGGTGTTTAAAATATATTCATCCCTTTGGCTGCACTTGCTTTGTCCAATCCATTCAAATGGAGTTCCCGGTAAATAGAACGCCGTCCCTTTCCCCCTCAGTCGCCGCTCAGGTAAACGGGGACACAGCCGCTACCTGTGACATGAGAAACTCTACACTGGCACATCGAGGCGTCTTTAATTCATAACATCATTACTTTTATATGAACCCATTAATCGTTCGTTCATTACTTACCCGCCGTTCCTACCTCGCAAGACAGCGGGCGGAATAAAAAAGAAATGTGATGACTATGCACAAGGCTTTTGTTCCCGCACATGTATGCTGTCAAACAACATTCCTCGCGTCGTCGATATGACTTAAGCTCGACTCAATCCATTGCAGTAAGCTTTTGTGACACAACTCACTTACCTTTTAAACCTAACTGTTACTTTTCCAGCCACTCTGTTCTTTAAAATTTAATGATCGCAAGTCGTTCGTTCTTTGTACACAACACTGATCACAGTCTCACTTATATTTTGTCTAAAAATACTTTGCTACAATAGTTCAACGTCATTGTATTACAAGGGATATGTCATACAATAAAATGAAGCGGAGTATAGCGAGTTACAACTAGGGGACCGCAGCACGACGCACCAGCTGCTCGTGGGTCGGACACTTAACTGAACGAACGAGCGTCCGATTCGATCGGCCTCGCACACGGTGACTCGCGCGGGATTTTCTACCGATGTTGAATGTCTATGTTGCGCACGCGCATCTATAGCCATCTCTCTCTTCCGCAACCCAAGTTCGTAAGACTCGAACATTTGCCGTCTCACTCTTAATGCACAGTAGCCACTAGCCACGGGTACTGAACGGGTTGCGGCTCGAGAGGATTTTGACTCCAGTGTGATGTTGCACCGTGAGCCATACTTTGATCTTCGTGTCGATTTTTTTGGCGAGATTTTGATGACTGGTTTCGACGAGTGAGGACCGCTCGCGGCTGTTAATTAACACATTTTCGGGCCATAGTAATTTACTTATAAAGTTGCATTATTTTGTTTGTGCTTTAGTTATATTAGAACATTTTTTTAAAGAGCAAAGCTTCACTTCTAGTTTTGGGTAGTTTCGGACCGATGTTAAGAGTGGCAGTCAGCTGGCCAGCTAAATATAGATGCTCTGATAAGGGAAGAGTTGTTATTGTGATAAGTCTAAGCCTAAAGCGACTGAGAGAAACACCTCTCACTTTAAGTTCAACTTTTTAAGCCAAAGTGCCAATTAAACATTTTGTCGACAATCTCTGCTATTGATAATCAAGCCATTAATAAAATTACAGATTGTAGTGAAAATTGCCACAACAAGTGCAATGCAAATATTTTGCGCAAAGCATACTTATAATAAGATCGTGCCTTCAGTACATATTAATACCTCCTCCATATCAGTTGATAAAGAGTCAATTATATGTCTCAGTAATTACGGGTCCGGTCGCTGCAAAGCGCTGTTGGCCGCTGTAGCCTCATTGGACAGGCATGCGACCATCTACCTGTTCCAAGAATAAAAAGCTAGATACAGCTGAGATGTGGTTTTACCCTGATTGCCCATATTTTGTACTTTAGCTCATGATTACGTAACTTCAACGGCCTATCAGCAAGCTCCGTGCGTTCATTATTTTTATTTCTCTGCGGACGTTTCTAAACGTTTTATCGTCTCATAATTTTCAAGTTAGCAGACTAGTTTTTGCTGACTCCGGTGTAGCTTGCGAAAATATTCGCTTCTCATTCCTTTGAACGTATGGCAGTGATTTATAATCTTTTTGGGCTTTAGATTTTTTTCAGCTTCATTAAAATCCATTTATTCTTTTTTGAGTGATGTTCGGGCAAAAGGATATGTTCTATTTTTCCCATTAGGGACGTGATTTTATTTGCACATTCTCCCAGTTGTGCTACTTCTTCTGATTTTTTGTAGAAAAAGTCTAATAGCATTTGGCTTAGCCGGTATCTGCATTGAACCGACTTGTTTAGACGTGTTGGTCAAATGGCATGTAACTTGACATTGGGAGCTTCTTCCACGTGGTATTTTGCCAGCGTTTAGAATATTCTTTCTCTTTAGGTCAGTCTAAACTTTTTAAGCTTTTATAAGCTCCTATCTAAAGATAACAGTTTACTGATTGATAATTTAATTGTAACATTTATTATTTTGTGTTTTATGACATTGATTTTACATTCTGTGATTACTTCCTCACACACTGACTTATTAATTACAAAATTTTATGAAAATCGTCTACTTTTACAATGTTTGTAAATGTGAGCACCATGTATCTATCACATATTAAATTATCTGTCGTTGCTTAATTTTTTAATTCTTTTTACCTATTATGGTATAGTAATTTTATTCTAGGTGCATCGTCTTCACATGTAATAATTTTATTATTTAACTAATGTACATACGAACATTTACAAACAATTGTAAAACATTTTAAAAGAGTATCGGTGGAGTTTCTTGCCCATTCTTCTCCATACGAAAACTACCTTTTGGAAGGGGCGACTAGAATCAATTTTATTATTTTGTAATTTTTGACGTTCAAAAGTGCCATACATGGGCCTATTTGAAATAAATGATTTGACTTTGACTTTGCTACATACAAATGTCACTCTCATACCTAATAAGAAGTAAGTACTCCTGTATATTTTCTTCAGTTATTCTAGTCACTTGGGCTTTCGCTTAACTAGCATCTAATTAAACTTAGTTATTGTCGTATTGATTAGAACTTCAGTTTCTTCTGTCGTTCCAGATTTATATACGCCTTACCTTGTGAACTTCAAGACAATTCAAAAGCGATACGCTGAATATTTGGATGACCCGTTCCAAGACACGGGACCGTAATTTTTTTTTTTTTTATCAACCTGTACTGTCCCACTGCTGCAAGTCTCCTCTATTGCATTCTAGTCTTTCTTTCCTGTGTTGCCTTGTTCGGCCAATCTCCCACAAGTCCCACATCACGCCCGCGTTTCCTAGGCATCGCACGACGACAGCGCCGAAAAAAATCTACTTTTGGGGCATTTTCAGCAAACCTATACTCAGTTTGAAATAAGATTAGACATTTAAATAAACCTTTTTTACAGTCCGTTCAACCGATTTTGACTTCTATTGCGTTGGTGGCATGACAAATGTCAGTTGCAGTAAACAGTTAGTATTGTAACCACTTTTTTCTTTTAATGCCATCCTTATGCCTTCGCTATAAAAGTCAGAATCGGTTAAACGGACTGTAAAAAAGGTTTGTTTAAATGTCTAATCTTATTTCAAATGTAGTTTAATTATGTTTAATATTCACAACGGATAAAAGAGCATTTTGTATACTTAAAGTATTACGAAATAATTTGTCTAATGAAACATCGTCTCGTGATGAAGTTCGATGCGCCGGGGTTCTGCAAAACTTGATTTACCTGTTTGGTCTGTCACGAATTCACGATGAAATCTAGCTTCATTTCTCGTGTATTTTCGGCTGAGTCTGAGAGACATTGATATCGTTGTATAAGCTAGGAATTTATTTTAAAAGGTGGCTCTTGGCCACAAAGAAACTCCTTTTACGCATTTTATATAATTTAGGTATCTACCTGCTCTATACCTAGTAAACAAGACTGAATTCATTGGATATTAACACAATGGCAGCATTGTTAATTTTATTTTTACTTCGTGCGTGTTTGGTTTTGCCTGTAAACATGTCATTACAATAAGAAAAATTAATGTTACAATGTATGTATAATAAATAAATAACAATATTTATTTATTCAGACAACTTTAGATCCACATCTATGTGTTAGTAGTGCTTAAGAAACTATGTTAGTCCATCAATTACATTAAAAAGTCCCCATCTTTAGAACGTAATTAAGACAAATTATTAGCTATCCTGCTATAGAAATATGCAAGCCTTTTTCTCTGAGTCTTCGTAAGAGATACGGAGTATGATCCTTACGCAAGCAATACCAGAGGTGTGTTGCATCACCCTACTAGACACGTCAAGCCTCAGAAAAAAAAGCTTCCTAAAAAAAGGTAAACAAATAAATAATAAAACTTTTTACAAAAAAAAAACAACCGACCTCCAAAAAAAACACTACAAAGTGAAAAATAACTTTAATTTCGGAAGTCGGTGTCTTGTGTTTTGTATTTTCGTTTTTTGCCACCGACTTCCGAAATTAAAGTTATTTTTCACTTTGTAGTGTTTTTTTTGGAGGTCGGTTGTTTTTTTTTTTTTGTAAAAAGTATTTATTTTTCACTTTTTAGTTGTGGTACCTACCCCACACACATTCGAATACCACTACCTGCTACCAGTGACAGAAACTTATCATATCATCTACATAGCAAGTGGGAAAAAAATACGTATTTTGTAGCTAACTCAAAAACTATCCAAGCAAAGTTAATAAAATTTATATGGGACCAATTCGAGAGCACACCCTTTCAAACAAAAAAAGAATTTTCAAAATCGGTCCACAATTGACGGAGAAATCGGTGGACATACATAAAAAAAAAAAAACAAACATACGCGACGAACATATAACCTCCTCCTTTTTGGAAGTCGGTTAAAAAAGGGTGTTTTTACATGACACCTTCTTGTTTAAAAATAGGTTTTTAAGTTATAACCAAATTAAAGGACAACGGGCGGAAGTGGTTCAAATGGCGTCGGCTGATGAAATCTAATCCATTTAGTAGTTGAATGTATATAGGATATTTTTTTACTATGGGCACCATTAAATTGGCTCACGGAGAAAAAAGTTGTGCAATCCAGTGCAAGTGTGCGAGGACACACAGGGTGGTTTTAGTCAGTAGAAGTCTGACAGGCCCCTCCGTCCAGTGGCGTGCACACAGTTTTAAGACAGGGTAGGCAGAAAATTTTACTCACCAAAAATACTGCACGTTGGTTTTGGTTCGTCGCGTCGTCTTGTCGATTGATGATTAAACGCGTCTCTATACGATTTTTTCCAAAGGTGTGATATTTAAGGGAAGCTTCTAAGTTTTTTTTCAGATTGTTCATGTTTTCTCGCGGCGGTAGGAAAATTATGAATATCAGCGTAACCGGTGTCGTTCCAGACGGTTTTATTATTTGAAAATAGTAGACAAACGAAACAAAATAACCGATTACTGTGTATGCAACCTGTCAGCCAATGATATGAATCATATTGTTTTTTATTGAATTTACGATTGACTTTACCTTTAATTTGTATTAATTGCAAATCCGGTGTACCACGACCTATCTCGATAACTTGTTTTTTTTTCACCGAAATATAGTTTTGAAAACGCATCATGTTTTATTTTCTCAATACACACACCATCTGAACAACTTTCACAGACAATATTATCCATTTTACACTAATAACAACAATCAAATTCTAATTACCTGATAGCGTATTCACAAACACAACGCACGTCAAACAATATGGCAACTATAGTAAAACGGGCAATAAAGGGTAAAAAAGGTTATACGACAAAAAATTATGGTCATCTAAATGTATAAAATTCAATGAAACAACGTTATTTCCTAAAATATTTGCATTGCATAGCAAACTTTCCTTCGGTAATGTTCGGTACGAGTCGTAATTTTTCGTCTTAGCTGTATAGAATAACTACAAAAAGACACTGGCTTTTCTTGCAGTTGTGTGCGTGATTTTTGTCATTGTGTGTCAGCAAAGCCCGCGTAGCTATAGGAACGCACACACATTAAATACGACTTACCACGAGAGCACACATAAAAACATTCAGAGACGAATAGTTTGTGTCTTTACCGTGGCAGAGGCGAGGCAGCGCTAGTGCAGCGCGAATCGAGATGATGCGAAATTCGAATGATGATACCACCGGCACTCGATAGGTGGAGCTGATTTATGATTTGTTTTGTTTATTGATAAAATAATATTAGATCTATTATCAGAACTAGGGTAGGCAGTGTCTTTCTGTCTTTATGAAACGCACGCCACTGCCTCCGTCCGCCCCAGGATGGAGGACATCCATGAGGATTTTCAAGCCGTTACCAAAAAAAAAACTACGAATAATCGCAGACCGCATCGTCAGCCACTTGTCTAGAAAGGGGCCGAACCTGGACGATAACCAGTTTGGGTTACGTCAGTTAACCAGACGCCTTTGACAGCTCTCTCATCACGTGGTTTTTTTGTTTACCTTTAGTTAACTACCTTTATACCTTAACCAACAGAGTATAGTCCAGCCGATGTCGGCCGCAGTGACTGTATTCTAGCAGTCGCTGTGGCCGACATCGGCTAGCTCTTTCATCAGATACTTTTACAACAGACTATATGACCGGTCAGCGTAAATACAAAGTCGGATGCAACACAGACACTAGCTGTTCTGTAACGCAGCCGCGTCCGTATGAACAAAGTATTACTTACACGATTACACCACAGATATTTGAAAACTGTCTGCAATCTGATCGGCGCCGAAAGACATTGACTTAACAAAAACGACTGCAATACAGCTTATAAGTATCTCGCTCTGTCTACACTGCAGTTGTCAAACTTGCTTGCGAGTTAACGTACCTTGCGCTAATACTAAATAGCCTGTTTAGCTGCGAGCAACTTAGGAAGTAGCGCTCGCCGGCCGCTGCTGAAGCACCGCTCGCTTCGCTCGCTCGACTCGCGCGGTTGGTCACAGTTATAACCTAACCTAACCCATTTCACCCAGTTCACAATTTTTCCACATCTTATAATATAACAGAAATAATACTATGGGTGTCTGCGTTGAATCCGCCTTTTCATTGCCTTATACAAACAAATGCAGCTGCACTACATACCGCTGCGTTGCAGCTGGGTTCTGGTGGACTATTACTACTTTAAACCATTCACAAGATAATGCAGCACAGACTGTGGGTGTCTCTGTTGCATCCGCCTTTGTATTTACGCGACCGGTCATGGTGGTCGGGAGCTTCGAAGTGCTGCTCTTTAATGTGCTCCAAATTTATTAGAAGCTTTTGGCTAAGTAATAACAGCAGCATGGGTCTATCCATCAGGTTAAGCTACGCTTGCCGGGGTCTGGTCCGTGGATGGCTGACCATCTTTACATACTGACTCCTCCGTGCCTCGAAACGCACGTTATGCCGTTGGTTTCGGCTGTCATTCGTGGATCTTTGATAGTCGTTAGGGGTCGTCAGAAGCCCGAAAGTCTAAAAATCAGTCTTACCAAGGGATATCGTATTACCCAGTTACTGGGTTGTGGAGGTCAGATGGGCGGTCGATCTATGTAAAATACTGGTACCTATTCAGCTGCACCCGGTTAATTCCGGTTAGACTGGATGCCGACCCCAACATAGTTGGGAAAAATCTTGGCAGATTGGTAGGTGGTCTAAATTAAACAACATCAAGAAACATCGCATGGCACATAAACTATGAGCAAAGTCATGCCATTCGAGCAGATTGCATGGATATACAAATATACTTACGCAGACCATACAACTCATATTCATATCCTTTAAAAGTGATCGTGAACAGCAAAAAATATTGCCAAACTTAGTTGTAATGATGACGCTGAAGTTACTAACAAAACCTTGTTATAACCTTGCAAAAATCAAACCATAATGCATATCCTTTGCATAATATAACGTAAATCAACTATTTATATCCTTTACTTAGAAATAACTATAATATAGATATGATTAATGACGTAAGTATCGCTATTTGAATACTACGTTGTTGTAGTAAACCATAGTTGGCAATTTATGTCATAAAACCACATAGAGATTTAAATGAGCCGACCGTTATAGATCGTCAGACTTATAAAAATAACAACAGCTTATATTGCATATACTTACTGATTCTATTTAAATATTTCTATGACGTCACATCCTGAGATATTGGAAATATTGCCGACGTCATCATATGTAAATAGTAGTCAGATAATTTGATGGTCTTATATCAACCGTCGATTAGACAGGTCGTTCAACTCTGAATATTTAAGTAGGTGGGTATATACTATGTCAATTGGTCGTTGACCATGAGAATGAGGAAAGAGACCATATTCACGCTATGTATAGCTGGTACTTTTCTGGTACCTTCAATTAAGATGAATTGATGAAAAAATGCCGTTTTCTCCGTTTTGACAGATTTTCGTTTCGTCAGATTTTTATTTCGTCAGCTTTTCGTTTCGCCAGATTTTTGTTTCAACAGTAAAAGTACAATCACAAGGAGTGATTGATTTAGTTCTATCTATTCATCACAAGCTACATGCTACATTATGGTAATGTTTTTTATTTATCGTAATCTTAGATGTCTAGGAAGCTTCCATATTATTATAAATGAGATTTATTAACACAATGTCTTGATAATAAGTCCAAGGTAGACTGGCCAACCACGTGCAAAAACGTCACCAGCTAACTTTAACAGCGTCCTTCTCATCTGTTCAGAATAACTAACATACTTATCTGCATCGTTCACAACTTACATTCAGTATACCAGTTATGTAAAAAGAAATCAACAGTTCCTCGGAAGTATCACAAATGTTGAATTCGAAGAAAAACCTCTACAAATACACGAATCATGTCCATACAATTATGTGAAAATACAGTTAGGTGCAGCAACCGAATATTTGCGTAGCCTTGAAATATATCAGGACCTTACTGGCCAAATAGTTATTGAAGAATTTAAAAATGAATCATCGTCATACCGCGAATTCTTAGGTAAAGTTTGAAGATCGATTTTAAATTTTTCGAGTTCTTAGTCGCTTGCGCATTGGGTGGCGTGCGGTAACCACCTCCAGACATCAGCCAGTGTCGCTTGAATAACTGGTTTGGTGACCTTTCTGGGCTTTCTGTGTCGCACATTGAACGGACCCATACCATGGATTTATTTAGGCAATCAGCGAATAAGAACACTGTGTTCAGATATTTGTTCTTATTAATATCTAAGTCACTTTAAAATATCCAGTCGGTTTTCTATCCCAGATCAAACCTTTTGGTTACTTACATAATAATTTCACGATCTTGTCTTGAATTGTCAACTTTCAAACTGCTTCGACAGTGTGTGTCCCAGAATAAAAAGTATACTTTTGCATGTATTATGCAAATAAATAACCTTCAAATGGTGAATAATATATCGATATGTATGGATAGAGGGACTGATTTTCATTACAAAGTTTATAAGGCTCGATATAGTTGCCCACATGGCTAAGCTTTACGGATACTGGATATCAGATTTACAATCTTGCATATATTGGCCTTAAACAAATTGAAACGTCCTGGAATGTCTCTTGTGTCGAGCAAGCCGGTTATTTCGCGCGCATCGAAGGCATCCAATATAACCACGTGGTCATGCTATGCCATACCTTTTTAAGTCTGGGAATTTCGCAACATTTTTGCATATTGCTTGGAGCTCTTTTACGATAGGCGCATAGCACGTAACATTGTAATTTTTCGTACTCGTGTGTCAAGGATGTTTCGGATGCAGATTTTTGGTAGCTCACATCCGCGGATGCGGATGTCAGGTTTTTTAAGGGATCCGTCAATGTGGCAAGCCGAAATTAAAAATTTCTTACGTTTTCTGCAAGTTGCAGCGCTGTTTCGTTGTATGTTGATAATAAATAATTCAATTCGCGGCAATTAAAATATAATTACTAAATCATACTTAATCATTTAAATATCTATAGCTCTCGAAATTTTATGTGTTTGTGGGATATAAGACTATTGTCGTGAAAATGTGACAATTTCAAGCTTACGATTTAAATTATTATAATTTCCATTTTGTTGGTCAAATTTAACTTATATTCAATCTTTTCCACCCACATCTGTGGGATGCGGAGGTCTAAGGCGAATATCCGCAACATCCCTGCTCTGCATAGATTAGGTAAAATATAGTACACACAGCTACACATCAAGCTATACATTTCCAGTATAGACTGATCTCGCATTGTATAGAATTTCCGTACAATGCGAGGTCAGCTTATACTGGAATTGTATAGCTTGATGTGTAGCCGTGTGTACAAGCCTACAAGGGAAACAATTGTTATGAACTTATGACTAATAACGTATAGCGTAGTAAATAGAATTTCCTATATAACATCTTTTGAACCAGGACATAATATCGCGCACTGGATTTTTAACTCTCGGTTTTAAGCCGAGCGTTGAGAATTCAACAGAGTGCATCCCAGTGTGTCGAAAAAAAACACCGTTGGATTTTCAACTCTCGGTGCTAAGCAGAGCGTTGAAAATCCAGTGTGCGAAAAAATCCCGCCGCGATATTTTTACGGCCGTACGAACGTGGGTTAGAAAATCTCGCAAATAGGTTCCTACAAACATACTCTGAAAAATTCGTAACCGTTCCTTTTAGCTTTGCTGTCTAGTAAAAACTTGAATCACATTTCCGTCTCAGTCATAAAAACGAAACCTTTATAGTTTTTATGTCATCCATACTAGGTTATAAAACTTAAGTTGCATACACCATTTATACAATTAATAAATATTCATATCGTGTTATTCTTGTCACAATACATAGGTACTTAAAATAGCTTTTATATACAAAATGCTTTAAGGAAAACCAATATAACTGGCTTGCATAATATTATCATCGGTCTAGAATTTAAATAGGATTTGTCTGATTAAAGATCCAGGTAAGTATCTAATCATAGAATAAGAAGGACATTTTGATCTTTAGGTACATTTTTATACTGAAGCATTTTTTATTTTTTTGGGTCGGAAATTATCAAATAACTTCTCCCGCTCTGGGCGGAGCGGGAGGGCGTGTCAGACTCTTACTGACTAAAACCCACCCGTGTTCCTGGCTTGCATAATATTATCATCGGTCTAGAATTTAAATAGGATTTGTCTGATTAAAGATCCAGGTAAGTATCTAATCATAGAATAAGAAGGACATTTTGATCTTTAGGTACATTTTATACTGAAGCATTTTTTATTTTTTTGGGTCGGAAATTATCAAATAACTTCTCCCGCTCTGGGCGGAGCGGGAGGGCGTGTCAGACTCTTACTGACTAAAACCCACCCGTGTTCCTTCGGTTGCCCTGTTGCCGGGGGCCACGATTTCCCTATCGGTTTTCTTCGAACCCCCGGCAGGCATCGGCCCTAGCGGACCCCGTCAATTCTGCTGACATCTCTTTGAAAACCAATATAACTGGCTTGCATAATATTATCATCAGTCTAGAATTTAAATAGGATTTGTCTGATTAAAGATCCAGGTAAGTATCTAATCATAGAATAAGAAGGACAAATAGTCTTCAAGACTTACCGCTGACAGTGTTTAAAAAAATACTTTTCAAACTACTACTTTTTAAAAGATATTATACCATTAATGACTATTTAGAAGACAAATTAATAGAGTCTGTAATTTGTAAGTTAGGTTAATTGACATTGCTGACTGTAAAGACATTTGCACGCCATGTTATGGCAGGATAATTATGCTGGAACAAATTTACTGTAATACCTTATGTACCATATTCTAGCAAATAAATATTTTTGATTTTGATTTTTTGATTTGACATTTTGATCTTTAGGTACATTTTTACTGAAGCCTTCATTTCGTTTCAAGATCTTGATAATTTAAACTTCTGGAAAACGTCTAAAAGCAGATGCAGAGAGGCCTGTAACGCTGAATATACCATTTAGTCGAAACTTTCACAGCAAATAAACATCTAGGCGTGTAAACCATCTAAACATAAAAGCCCTCTATGTTTAAAATATTTAGACCGGTGTAGGTTTTTAATAATGCACCTGTACTAATTACTTATGACTAATTTGTTTCATTTTGACAGTTCAACAACATTCATTCTGTTGTTGAGCAGATTTTTTTTTCCAACTTTAGAAGCAATGGACTAGCAATCTGTTTCAAATCGATTCAGATTGTGATTGATCGTGTATAACGTAATTAGGGTACAGTAGTGGTATTCTGTAAAAATCTCACCGTGATATCTTAGGTGAAGTGAGCTGCCAATAGTGTCAATCCTTAGCAACTGACAGCTCACTCCACGCTCACTTCACCTAAGATAACACAGTGAGATGGTTACAGAATGGCACTACTGGTGTAGGTTTTTAATAACGCATCTGTCCCTTGTTAGATCCTGAATAATCCTGATTGTCGATCATTAGTATGGCGCACCATATTCTGCAATTGGTTGGTCCAAAAACCTTTGTCATTACTAGTTTTTCTGAGTTTACCTCCTCTTGCAAATTTAATTAAAGTTTTACAGATTTTCAACCTATCTTTTGGATTTTTCCAACTCTGAAACAACATCCCTTTAATTTATTTGTGACACTTTCATTGATTCACTTTATTTCTCTTAGTTATTTTTCCTTAAAGCCATTTGTTGAGAGGGATTTACACCTGTCATAATGTGTACTATTCAGAAAACAATAATTTGCATGGACTTAAAAACATGTGTCATTATGTCACAATGTTTGTGATTATTCAAATGATTTCAAAATGTGTGAAATATCTTTAAAACATTGGGAGAACTTTGACATGGTCTGAGTCATAACTACATAAATAAATGCTTACCTAATGATTAACAAACAGCGTTATAATAGAACCTAATACCAAAATATCTTGAGGTAAACCATGTTAAATAGACACGTACCTACCATATTAGATTTTGAGATGTGGGAATTCTCATAAGATATGACAAATGCGTCAAATGGGTAATCATATCATAATGATAAAATTGACCAATTTAGTAATCAATGCAACAGTTTCATTCTAAAACTAAGTAATAGCTTGGCTACAAGCGGCTTCAAGAGAGACAGCGCCAAATAGCTTTCGCCACAAATCATCAATCACAGATTATGTAGTGGAAGCAATTAGCTACCTGAATCATTAAAACCAATTACTTCTTCGGAAAATTATTTAAAAAAGCGTTAATTGCGAATGAGTTGATTATTAAACATGTGAATGCTATTGCTCATCCTGTGTACCTTTTGTTTTGTTTTTGTAGTTATTTATTATAAACAATGCACCAAAATTTCCAGTTACCTGACAATTGAAATCCCTACTCAATTATTTCACAATAATTAAATATTTAAGATGCGTAATATTCGAAAATTCCATATAAACATTTTGCGTCCAGGAAAACTCATAAATGCATATTTACAATACAGCCTTCTTACAAAGATATACTGAATGGAAATTGAACCTTATGTTGTGTCAATAAAGTTTATTTTATTCGTCTCCGTTTGCAGTTGAATAACAACATGCGCGTGAGTTGATTGAAAGCTCAGACTACAACGGCGGCGGTGGTTACGTGACCGTTTACCTGTTCATCTAATTTGGCTTTTAAAATAGTTTTTCTGCAACATAATAATTATTATTTATTTGCAATCTCCGCCGCTTCAATTAACTGCACGACTTAAAGAATTAGAACCGTTTACAGCAAATTGGTTTTTAAATCTTGATCACCGTTAATCTAATTGATGTTTAAATTGGATCAATGTCTCTACTCCAACACAATTTGTATTGCAATAACGACATTGAACGAAACATCTTATGGAATTGTTACAGGACCTTTTATTAGAGTTAGGACTCCTAATACCTACCTACTTGCAGTTGGTATCTGAATGGAGACCATTCGTATGATGACTCTGACTCTCTGCTTTCTATAATTTGGTATCATTTAAATATGCTTTTGTGTGTTGTGCTATTTCTGTTGTGTACACTAAATAAATGGTTTATCTATCTGTCTATCTTTGAAGCTTCAAAATCCTTTGATGGTAATACGGCCAATTAATACCGAGTCGTTTTGTTCTGGAATCCAAAACTTCTACCTTCAGATTAAATCTGTCCAAAGTCCGTACTATATTTTGCAGAAAAGCTTTGGTTTCTTAAAAAAGCGGTGAATTTTCACACAATGGCTGTTTAAATACAGAGCGGATTGACGTGGAACACAACGCGCCGTCAACCCGGGCCAGGTCCTTATCGGACGGTGAGCTACCCATTGCTCACTGTCCGCAAGTCCGCGCCTACAGTGGCCAGGAATCGACCTGCGACTCCCGACGCCCAGGTTGTTTCCTGCGGCGGTTAGGGGCGTGAAGGCGCGAAATTTGCCTCTACCTCACGCGTTACGCCTCCTCCTCCTTCGCGAGCATTACTGCGTCGCAGAAGAAGGTGACGGTCTCCCATGCCTTTTCGCTCCATACCATGGCCTCGACCAGGGCCGGACGCGAGAGATCACCGCCGCCGATCGCCTCCACGAGGACACGGCGATGCTCCGCCCAAGCCGGGCAGACCTCCACCGTATGCTCCACCGTGTCCTCTGGGCGATCAACACAATGGTGACACCCGGGCGTTTCCTCCCGCCTTATCCTGAACAGAAACCTCCCGAAAAAACCGTGTCCGGTAAGGACCTGCGTCAGACGGAAGGTGAGGACGCCGTGGCGCCTCTCTAGCCACTCCTCAAAAAGGGGACTTATCGCTGCAATTGTGGCGTGCCCAGCACTGGGTTGCGGCAATCGCACTCTCCTTGACGCCATGAGATCCCGCCGGAACTCTGTCCGCTGAGCCGTGATTTCTCGCGGCAGCGGAGTTAAGCCCCGGCGTTTCGCCTCTTCGCGCCAGTCCCAGATGTGTGCGTGGATTTTTGCCTCCAGATCCCATGGCGGTAATCCGGCAAGGAAGCTCGGCGAATTGACACCTTAAATTCAAATACTGCTGAAAATTACATATTTTCATGACGGTCGTTACAATATGACGGAACCGCTTTTCTAGGAAACCCAAACTTTACTGCCCCAACTTCGATGGACTACGACGGCCGGAAGGATTACTATGGTGAACCTTTACATTAAACATAGACATGGGAAAAGCAGTAAGTACGTATCTGCTTAGGTAAACTCAAACTTAATACACTTGAAAAAAAAAATGGTCTGTGGTCTGTCCCCTTTCAATAAAAACTGGTTAAGTGCGTGTCGGACCACGCACAATTAAAGGTTCCGTAGTTGGGATGAATTTATCCCAAGAACAAAGTTAACATTGTAGTTAAAAAACGAAAAAAGTTGTTTTTACAACTGCAAATGTAAGTTGGTCGATTATTACTCGTTAATTTGTAGAGCCTACTTAGCTGTGATAAGTTAGAGCCTACTTAGCTGTGATAAGTTTTCCTTTTAATTCCGTCATATTATTATATACTACTGCCGTGAATTTTTTCACACATCCAAAACCAGCCATTTAGCTGGCACTTGACGTAACAAAATTGAGCACTTTAAAGCTTAATATTTCGCAAACGGATCCCTGAATGCAAAAATGGTACTCACACACTCACAATATTTTTGAACGACCTTTTCAACGACACCCTACTCCATGAGACAGACGAGAAAAAAATCCCCACTTTACATGTAGGGGCAGATTACAGCTTTCTAGTACTAAGAGTCTCTGAGCTAAGCCGTGAACTGACAGATAGACAGACGGACATGGCGAAAATATTAGGGGTCCTTGTTAACTACGGAACCCTAAAAAGTAAGAGGTTCTTTGACATTTAACGCAATATTACTTGTAAAGCTACCCATTGCTCACCGTCCGCAAGCCCGCGCCTACGGTGACCGGAAATCGGCCATTACTTGCAACCTGAGGTTTTGTTTTTCCTAGAACCTCTTTTTCGATTAATCATATTATTCGCACGGTCAGGTATGTACGTTAGCACGTAGAAGGGGGTTTATCCCATACAAGGAAATTGGTTACAATATACCGTTTTTCTGATCTGTGTCATCATTCATTTTGCACTTGTATATTTACGTCAATACTGAGAATACCTTATTTGTGTCAATAAACACTAGTTCTTTGTTATGCCTAAAGCTGAAACCTAAATAATATCACTTTGATAAAGGGATTCGCTAACGTAGCAGAACGTAGAATCATCAATACAATAAAATGTCATGATTTCATGAAATAGTCATTCGATAGGATAATATTATATCTACAGAGTTGTATTGATTTTTTTTTTTTTTTTTGATAATTTTAATGATTACAATTCTAATACGTATTTGTTACGGTCTCGAATCATATTTTGCCAAACATACATCCTAATACTGACCTGCAAATATGCAAAAAACTTGAGAAAATTTTAATTTTGCGGACTACCCTGGCGCTTTCGCCTAACATAGAGACCCTTTAAACATCTTTGGTTGAGAAATAAACTTGCTAGCAAAACTTAACTTATATTTCTCATATTGGATAACTTAAAACGACATTTGGTTGACGAAAACTTGAAAATTAATGACTAAGGAAGACCTCATAGCGTTCCACATAGATGTTTGTGCTATTGTTAGCACAATACCACAGTAAACCTAAAGCATGTATTTGATTAAGACAAAACAATTACCTCCTTTTGGGCGTCGCAGCCACGGTGATAAAATATGTGCAGGAAGTAGAGAGAAGACTTTGTTCAGTATTGGCCTGCAATCGGCTGAGCTGAAATGAAAACAAAAGAATCTCGGTTGACCATACAGGGCTTATAGAATGGGTAGTAATAAACGCCCCGGAAAAAAATTAAAATATGTGCGTACTCAAAATATGAAATTTACTGCTATAAATACTAATTTTCCAACAACTTATATGCGAATACATATAAAGAAAGGACCGAATAAAATACTGATAATTCCGGAAAATCAATACAAAATTTGCTGACGTAATATTTTTCAAACATGCAAACAAGCATTCGCCATGCATGCAGCATACAAGCGAGCATGCAATATGCAGCAGGCATGGTTTCTGTCACGGTTCCGGCGTTGCGAGGCTCTGGCGATCCCACGCGAGCTTATCGTCGCAGATGGTTTTAACGCTCACCACCGCAGTTTCGGCAGCCTCAGCCGCGGGCGGCGAGCGTTATAAAACCACCTGCTCCTCAGCTCGCGGGCTGCCTCGCCCCTCCGCGCGGGCTTAAATTACACTCTAGGGGTAGGGCAAACAAGACTACGTGGAGTCGGTTTTGCAGCGATTCGTTTCTGTCACTAGCTTTTTTAGCACAACATATTGACTTTTCGGAAACATAGTATTTTTTTTCGGTAGTTTAGTATATAGTCACAGATTTTCGGAAGTAAATTTATTTTTCGGATTTATCCTTTTAGAATACTACGAAAATCAGTTATAGCCACGAAGTAAATATACAGATTTACTTTGTGGCTTATGACCTTGAAATATCACAAAAATCTTATGTTCAATGTCTCTTTCTTTTCAGAAAACTTTGTCTGGAGTTGGTACCGCGTCGTGGCGCGGAAGCGGTTGACCCTGAGGATATGAGCCTCGTGGAACTGTACAGAGTGCACGTGGAAAGCGCAGAAAGGGCAGCAGCGGTGAGTTTTCTTAAAATCCTTCTTGATTTTGTAGCCCTCACCTTCCTACGTAACTTACTAACAAAAAGGGCAGTGTTGGGAACATAATCGGCATTCAGATTTCAAGTTGCATAAGTTGAAAGTAGGACAAAAATTTATGACACGGGTTGTCAGCTTCGTCACGAGGATTATAGCCCTAATTAAACATAAGATTATCTAGTACTTCGTGAATTAGCTGAGGTAAGATAAGATGACCTGTCTAACCCACTAATACAACATGTTTAGGACCACTTGTGGATGTGGCTTGTCGCAAAATTGGATGAGTTCGCTTGATACCAAACGAGTTCATTTTTTTCCTGGCTTAGAAACTACGTGCGCTATTAATTTGTAACTATTATTACTTACTTTATTTCTAAACTTGGTAAGGTGGTTGTTTGATCATCAACATCATCGTGCTGCTCATACTCCAAATAATTTGGGTCGGCATAGCACGATGCGTTTATTGGCATGAGGATGACGATGCTAATAAATAAATACTCAATACTCAAAACTCAATTCTTTATTGCATTCTATATGTATTACATAGATGGTATAACAAAGTAAAAGATCAATATGGACCCTGTCGGGCACAGCAAAAAAAATTAAAACAATATGAAATTTTCCCCGGTTATGATCGGTGTGCTAAACACAACCAGTTCAAGACAACAAGTATAAGGAAAATTGTATTAAAATGTAGGTTATAACGTAAACAGATGAAATCACCTGCTATTAGTTATGCAGGTAGCTTAAAAGGATTTACCCCATTGCTGCATGCTGCATTTTCCTGATTTTAGTTACTTATTCATTGATGAGCATGAGGTCCTGGGTTCGATTCCCGGGTCGGGCAAAGTGTTATTGGGTTTTTCTACCTGAAATTTCTCAGCAGCAGGCCGGAGTCTGGATTTGTGCCCGGTTTATGGCAATAGATTTGCCCCCTATTACATTGGACTTAAAACATAACTGGCGAAATGTGGGTGCACCTGCTACAGTACACCTCTGCCCAACCCTTCGGGAAAACAAGGCGTGATGTTATGTTATTCATTGATGAACGCGTTCCTGTTTGTGCTTTCGCTATCAACCATTAGTAACGTAGGAAAATACGTAAATCATAGTTATATTTATTCAGGAACAATAATTATGTGACACAGTGACACTGGTTATTAATTACGTATGAATATACGCACATATTTATTTTATCTGATGCAGGTACGTCACAACTTAAAACGAATGAATAAATTCACAAAACTTGTAAGTTGATGTTATGCCACATGGGTTTTCGTGAATGTTAAGAACGCGACGACGCATGAATTGTCTATACAATCATAATACCTAAATCATTTACAATTTGGGCATATTTCCACCATATTATGTTGTTATTTGGATTTAGACAGTGTTTATCTAGGCTCCTACATCTTTTTTTTTCCAAAAAACTTTTCTAAAATGAAGTTTAAACGAATTTAATTTCGCAAATTTTTACAGCGTAAATGACATGTCTTCATATTGTTTTTTCTGTATTATAAACAACAATATTTATAATATTGTTTATGCAGAAGCATAGCTTATATTATTAAGTTACAAATTATCGAAAAAAAAAAATGGAAAAATATTAAGTTTTCATTCATAATTTTTGGTATTACGGAACACCTCCAAATTTATCATACATTTTCGAAAGCTAGTAGTGCTATCGCGTCAAGCAATAATAATCAATGTGTGCATGGTAGTATTGCTAGCTGTGGGTGTATATCGCTCCGACAGGCACTCACACTAGCGCAACGTGCTTGGAATTGAATTTTGCATCGATTTGTAGTTGCAAGCCGTGTTCATCGTTTTCCACTTCGAATCGGCTCTCAATCCTATCGAGACAAAACTTTGTTCAACAAATTCAGAACTCCGAAGTCCTAATATTGTTTAGGGATCTCTAAAAGACACGTTAGACTTTCTGTTAAAAACAGTTGCATAGCTAACTAAGTACCTACTTAAGTTTGCTACATCATCAAGTTAACTGCATAGATGACTTTGATGTTGCTAATTCAAGTTATTATCTCCTCGACACTAATAGATCCCTAAACTGTACATCAAAACCAGTAAACCTAAGAATATAAAGCCCTCAGCTGATTCAGGTTATTCTAGTCCAACGTGTATAACCGTTTAACTACAGGAATTTGCGATAAAAGACCCATAATGCTTCTTCAAACATGATCTAAACTTATTTGGGAGTTGGCCATTAACATGTACTCGAATTGGTTTCCTTATTCGTTAAGATTGTGATACCAAAAGTTGGTAAAACAACAATGAATATTCTCAGTAAGCGAGCGATGAGATTTCTGAGTATCAATTTCATTTAATAAACTTTATGATCCTGTCGTCAGTTCAAACTAGGTTTAAGGGTTCCTTACCCGAAGGGTGCCAAACGGAACCCTATTACTAAGCCTATGCTGTCCGTCCGTCCGTCTGTCTGTCTGTCAGTCAGCGGGCTGTATCTCATGAAACGTAATATGTTGACAGTTGAAATTTCTATTGCCGCTATGACAACAAATAATAAATAAATAAAGTAAAAAAACTATTTACAAAAAAAAAAACAACCGAATTCCAAAAAAAAAAACACTACAAAGTGAAAAATAACTTTAATTTCGGAAGTCGGTGTCTTTGGTTTTGAATTTTCGTTTTTTGCTACCGACTTCCGAAATTAAAGTTATTTTTCACTTTGTTGTGTTTTTTTTGGAAGTCGGTTGTTTTTTTTGTAAAAAGTTTTTATTTTTCACTTTTTAGCTGTGGTATTTACCCCACACAAATTCGAATACCACTACCTGCTATGTAAATAACAGTAAGAGGAACTTAACATATCATCCACATACTAAGTGGGAAAAAATTCGTATTATTGAAACTAACTCAAAAACTACCCAAGCAAAGTTAATAAAATTTATATAGGTCCACACGGGAAGCACCAGCTTTCAAATAAAAAAAAGAATCATTAACAATCGGTTCACCCAGTAGAAAGTTTTGAGATAACAAAGCAAACATTAAAAAAAAATACAGTCGAATTGAGAACCTCCTCCTTTTTTGAAGTCGGTTAAAAAGAACTAATTCCACAATGTCATCATACAAATGCAAAAGCATTGCTATTTTTGACCAACTGGGTAAAAAATGGTCGTGGACGTTGAAGTTGTCAAACTAGTGGCATGTCCAAGCTCAATGTCGCCTAAACTAGTATTGAAGCTTTAATTCAACGTAATATCTCTTGTTCTTTAGATCCTTCAACTTTTGTTATTGTATATGCAAGTTTTTTTTTAATCTAACCTGTAAAGGCAAAAAAGAAAGAAAATAAATTTATGTGATCCAGTTTGAGGCACACAATAAACACAAAAAGAAACAGAAATAAACTTAGATATAAAAATAAAAAAGTATTTTGTGACTCACGCATGCACCAAATAGGGCCAGTTCAGCATAAATGCCAGCTTTATGTGACGGGGACTGTACTATCTGAATATCCCACTTCTTGATGTAAGTTCTCATTTATCCACATTATCTATTATCTCCTCCAGCCCATCTCAAAGAAAAGCATCCCAAGTCATTGCTTTTTCAGAGCGCAACAGATCAATCAATCTGCCTAGCCTTTTCCCAACTATGTTAGGGTTAGCTTCCAGTCTAACCGTTGCAGAGCGCAACAGAATCCTTGCCAATACTTGTCCCCGTCATAAAAATTGCCTACACTATCATTTAGGATGCAAAGTCGATATAACTTTATGAGCTCCCTTAATCTACTTGCAATACATTTGCTTACGGTTGTAAACGATCTCTATGAGAACATAAACTATATTTTTATCAGTGCCTCGCTTCTCACCGGAAACCTTAGTATTCATTTACACCGTAACTAATATTTAATATCCTATGTTATAAATGCAAGTTTATTGCTATGTTTGGGATTTTTATGATGGTTTACATATTGAGGAAACTTCTGTGGATCTCAAGCTCGTTTTTATACCTGCTTGTTTTAGTACTTACCTATTTGTTATTGTACTGTCCTTAGAGGTTAGTAATTGTATTTTACTGCGTAATTAATGATCTTTTATCCTTATTTCACTATTTGTCAGATGAATTCCCAAAGTGTGAATCCTTAAGGAAACAGTGTCAGCTTCAAACTATTGTCCAGCTCCGTTGTGTCGGGTTTGGTGATTTTTTTCCGGTTTAGTGAGAAACGGCTACCAACTGTAGAATCAATATGTCTCAAAACATGTGGCACAGCAGCTGCAGCGTTCTTGGCATGCCAAATTCCTAAGAGTGGTGTATAGCAAATGTTTAGTTAAAGAAATCTAAGTACCAGCAATATTTCACGACTACACTTGACTATCATACTTTCGATTTAGGTATTTTAGTACATTTTTTGCTATCAGAGGCCATGCATACCAATATTGTTCCTGGGGGCCTACCACAAGCTCATAAAGCAGTATTATTTTAATATTACTTCAGTGTGGGAAAGAGATAAAGCAAGTATAGCTCCATCTCTTTCTCCCACTGAAGTAATATTAAAATAATACTGCTTTTGAGCTGGTGGTAGGTAGGCCCCCTGTTCTTATACAGTCTAGATTTTCCACCACCTTAGTAATTTCTTGTACAGCCACAATTAATCGCATACGTGATAGCAGTCGCTTCACAAACATGGCATAGTATCTTTTTATATGAAGCCAGCAAATCTGTGCTTGCGCACTTATACCATAAATGTAGATATACTCTTGCCTTCTACGGCTAAGTGAGTGATTTAACAGGTCGAGTTTCGTAACTTAGTGGCTGTGTCGCGTTTTATGTTTTATGCTGTATCAAAATTGTTTTTAATAATTGTCTTGGAAAGTTTCAATGACCACTAGCTGATTATATCATAGCCACGGAACAGTGAAATCTTATAGACCAACAATAAACAGTGTCACATAATTCTTGTAACATAATTATCTTCCTCCCGCGTTACAGTCCAAGGACACATATGTGTCTATTCAAATCCTGATATAGAACTCGTCAAAACACAACATCACATGTGTTCTGCGTATCTCGTTCGTCATGTGAATGAACTAAGTACCTGTAAGTTGCAAAAAATAATCTTAACATAGTAGGTTCACAAACAACACCGCGCTCGGTATTACTGACGGACATTTTAGCGCTTTTAGGGTTTCGTACCTCAAAAGGAAAAAACGGAACCTTTATAGGATCATTCGTGTGTCTGTCTGTCCGTCTGTCACAGCCAATTTGCTCCGAATCTAATGGACGGTACACAAATTTATTTCTATGACCCAAACACGGACGTGTAACGTAAATAAATGAATTTTGAATAAGGGGGTCACATTTGGGGGGCAAATAAGAAAGAAAAAACAAGTTTTGCAAAGAGTACCGTGTGACATGTCAAATGAAAGGGCTTGTTGCGAGAATCTCGAATATATTTTTTATATAATTTAAAAATAAATGTTTTTAAAGATATTTAAGAAAATCGATGAAAATTTACCATTTCCCCCCTTATATCCGAAACTACTGGGCCAAAAATTTGGAAAAAAATACAGAGATTTTCTTTACTTAACTTATAAATTACAGGAAAACCTATAAGAAGTTTATGGTCTTAAAATAACATGGTAAATCTCTCAATATTGTACGTACAAACTTACATCTGCAGTTGGGATTGGAAGAACATGTTTTTCAACTACGATGTTAAGTTTGTTCTTGGGATAAATTCATCCCAATTATACCCTTCATTGAGCGTAGTCCGACACGCACTTGGCCGGTTTTTTTATAGTACCTATTATTTTAAATCTACGTGTAGCAGGCTAGAGATGGATGTCCAAGACCGGGAAAAGTGGCGTGCAAAGGAGAAGACCCATACTGGGTTTTCGACAATGTGCAGAGTTCCAGGAGGTCTACTCTGAAATGACACATACGAATGTTCGGGACCGACCGAAACACGACCGAACTTTGCATTGGTAGCTATTTTGCTGTCGTGAATTTTGACATTAAATTCACGATGGTATCTCTTGTCAAACTCAAATGATCGGTCGGACTTTTCTCGTTCAGAGTAGGCTTTACGATACAATAAACGTCAAAATGAAGTTCGGTCGAATCCGAACCGACCAAACGATATAAAATGAAGTTCGTAGTAGGAAAGTCCGAACATTCGGCCCGATAGTTCGGATTTATCACTTCGGAGTAGACCCCCAGTACTTACATATCCACATTTATACCATTGTACAGAACAAACCCGGTTTCCGTAATAAATGCGGGGACGGTAGCTGCACCACATAAAACTTGTCTTATATTTCTTAGTGATACCAACTTGTGTTTTATGGATGAAGGAACTAGTCGTGCACCTAATGAACTCACGACAATGTATTTTTGAGTGAGGCGGACATTAGATCTAAGCTAGGAAAAAGCTTTGGTCAGCTTTGTAATACCAAGTCAAATGTCCTCTCAAATCAACATATGAATGGTAACTACTTGTTATTTTCTTTTCAACGCAACGTCAACGTCGAATTGACTTTATGTGCATATTCATTGATTTGCTAGATCTTAATTGTCCATTGAATAAATTTCCTCCACCTTTGTAGAGGGATAGAAGGGGACAGGAGATGTCAGATATGTTCCTGTATCGGGACATATAATAACTTGGTGTCTTCGTAACAAACCAGCTTAGTGTCTATTTTTGTTTTTGCTTTTCCTAGTGTTACACACTGTTTTTGTTTAAACATTTCACTTTTAAGGGTTCCGCATCTCAAAAGGAAAAATCGTAACTTATAGAATCACTTCATTGTTCGTCCGTTCGTTGTTAAGACCCTTTTTCTCAGGAACGCGTGAAACTATCAAGTTGAAATTAATATCAAATACGTAAGTCTATGGTCTCTTATTTCTAAAAAAATCAAGCTTCTAAGTCAGCGCAATAAAAATACGGCTATTTATGCGACATATTTTGATGCTCGCAAATAAACAAAACTACAGGGTACTTCCCGTTGACCTAGAATCATGAAATTTGGCAGGAAGCAAGGTCTTACAGCACATGTAAAGGAAAAAGTCCGAAAATAGTTCATTTGTAGTTTTAAACAACAAACTTACATTTGCAGTTGAAGAATTGACCTTGACGTATATCGATGTATGAGAGAACATGTTTTTCAACTATAAAGTTAAGTTTATTTTTGGGAAGAATTCATCCTAACTACGGAACCCTTCTTTGTGCGAGGTGCGGCCAGTTTTTTTATTTGTATTTTGTGTTTCATGAACTGATGTCAAATAAACGTTATTCATTCTTTCTATCTTTTTCTTTTATGTTTTTCTTTCCCCCAGTGGCGAGGCACCCTCCGTCGTGCAGGCGGTTCAGGCAGCAGCTTCAACTCGGGAACCCTCACTTCAAACAGCTCAAATATGAGCACTGCGACCACCGTCCAATCCCACCATCTCATGTGCAGTATGAGAGACTTCGGGCACACTGCAGGAGGAGACGAAGCAGAACTATTACTCTGGCTTCATGACGCCAGGAGGGGTCAACCTTTGTCAGAGAGATTTCGAATCAGGATAGCCAGAGACGGATTCTCGAATTATGTCGATCGACTGCAGGCTAACACTACCTTATTTGCGGTAAGTAATCAACTTCGTCCGTTAAGGTCCTGGCCATTTACGGGCGATGTTTGCCGGTAAAGCTCGCAAGTGTATCACCGCAAAACCACGGTAGGTATTGAAAAACGACGAGTCACTGCAGCTTCTTAGAGTTCTTTGAAATGTTGTTGTGATATAAAAGTACTTAACACTGTTTTGCTTGACTGTCGTCGGTTTAAAACGGCGAACTGCTATTAAAACTGCGTTAATATTTATCGCGGTCTTAAAGTAAATTTACATTTGTTTTATTATGAATATTATTGTATTGCATATTTAGCACATGGTAATCAGAAATCGTTTAACGCTTAGCTGCCGATATGCTTCGCTTCGATAAAATGTTATTCAAGTAGAAACAATACATGCTTTAACTCTATCGATATAACATTTAGATATCGGTACCTACAATTCAATTCCGAACGCGATCATATCGATATTTGCATTGCCGTTTTAGAATTATGCTGTTTGATAATGGTGCTGAATTTACTGCAAATATTTATCGATACTGTAGATAGCTCTTTATTCCTTTCTGTACTTTAAGACGGGACGTTATTCTGACATAACATCCAAAATGGTTATACTTCAACGTAAACAATGTTCCTACATTTTTTATTGTAACATGATCGTTTTGCAACACGTCATTGGGGTTAAGGCAAGAAAACTGGTTCAGTGCAGTATACGGCGAGGTGTCGATAACAGAAGGTACAACTCTTTAGCCGCTTTTGCTAAAGGACTAATAGCCGCTGCGATAAGAAGGGTTATTTACGGATGGATTAATGTTATGGCGGACTTATAATTGTATAAATGAAGGTATGAATTAGAACCGGCGGAAAATAAACAAAAGCCGGCTAAAGCAAATTGGCCGATTAAGCTTTGGTTCCAGAAAGCGGTGAACGGTCACTCAATGACAGCTTATTGTGAAATACTGCTGAAAATTACAGATTTTCATGACGGCCGTTATAATATGACGCTAGGAACCGTAGCACAAATGGTTTTTTTATGCGTAACGTCTTTCCTCTCGATTTTCTGCAATAAAAAAATAAAAAACGAAATAATCAAATCTGTGGAAGTTATTTCGTGAAAAGGGACGGTAGTGTGTCGCAGGAAGCTAGGAAAGCGCGCGCTATTTGATTTGACAATGAGCGCGCGCGGTGCTGGAGTTTACTGTCAGAAACGACCTTGACGAAGCTCCGCCCCCTTTAATGTTGCTTATTACCAAGGTGAGATGTCAGATGTTACACATCATATGCGACTACTGTGTAAGGCTCGCTCGTTTTTTTTTTTTTTAAAGAAAACCTGAGTGTAATCTTTATTTTGTATTGGTAACTTATTCCATTGTATCGCAAAACCGAGTGCATGTGCGTGCGTGTTTATAACTTAAACGTGCCGTTGTAGGGTCAATTCCGATGCAATTAGTCGAAGACACGAAGTTTCACGCAGATGTTTAAAGGCTAAGATTACCTTGTAGGTGAAGAGCTTTGGATTAGCCCTTTATTTATACGAGTACGTTCTCGGTCACAAATGCTAATGTATAGTTGGTCAAGCGTCAAAGTCAAATAATTTATTTCAATTAGGCACAAAAAGGCACTTTTGAACGTCAAAATTTACAGAAAATAGAATTGATTCTAGTCGCCCCTTCCAAAAGGTAGTTTTCGTATGGAGAAGAATGGGCAAGAAACTCCACCGTTACTCTTTTAAAATCTTTTACAATATTTTGTATACATTAATTATATAATTATATGTGAAGACGATGCACCTGGAATAAGATTACTATACCACAATAGGTAAAATAATTAGCAATAAATATGAAGCAATGACAGAAAAAATAATTGTGCAATGGATGATGAATGGTGTTCACAAAAAAAAAAGTATAAAGTTATGTACTTTATACTTTTATTGTATGGCAGCGTGAGATCACGTGATCGCCTCGTACATGTCTCGCTGTGACACAACTTAATTATATTTTAGTTTGACAGCACTAAGATGGCACTGAGTTTTAGTGAAAATGGCAATTTTGCTATTCTGAATTTGACGTTTTTCACCAAAAATTTTGATTGTCTAACTAAATCCGACTATTTTTAATCGCGATTAAAAAGGTGTGGTATAAAATTTGTTGACATGAACTAAAATTCACACCAACACTTCGACTTCAAGTGCAAAAACAGTACTGGATCTTTTTTTTTTCTTTTGCTTATATCTCAAAAATGGTGTGTCCTATCGCAAAAATAATTAAAATTCTGACCCCCTTTCTAAAACTCTAAAATTCAACATGTAATCTTTTTTTTTTCCACACAAAAAGTGAAAAATTCCTTATAAAACGTCGAGGCTGCCCCCCTGCGAATTTTAGTGATAGTTTAGTTCGGTGCACAAGAAAATCGGCACCATTATAACCTCAAAACCTGTGTTGAATGACAGTGACAGATGTTCGCGGTCCGCGCAGCGGTTGAAAAAGAAAAAAACCCTTCCCCTCTTCACCCGTACGGGGAATGTTTTCTATCCAGCTTGGAAAACAAAAATATCGTGTTTGCACAAATGTGTATGGCCACGCCTCTTTGTTGCGATGTTTTTGTGTAATGTTTCGAAAAAACGCGCGCATGAGACCCGGCTTAGTAACTTTCAGTTGTCGCGAGCTGTAGGTACTTATCTCGAGCGGAATGTACCAATGCAAGACGACTGACTACAGAGGCGTTATATCAATCGGATATTGTTTATTGCGATTCCATAACGTGGTTTATACAGGCCGTTGCATGACAGTTATATTTGTGGATGCAAGCGACTTCACTGTCAGACATACTTCCTGTATGCCCGGCTAGATAAGGACGAGCCGAAGCTCGTGACATAACTACATGAATAAGGGCTTCAGTCGGGTTTGAAGCTGGTAATAAAATATAAGAAACTAGGTGACCCAACAGACGTTGTCCTGTACAAATTTCAATAATTTATACAATTATCCCATAAAAGAGAAAGTTCAGTTTTTCCTGATTTTTACAATTTTCCGGGTAACTTTACCATTTTTTCTTTCACTAGCAACCTAATTTGGACTATTACGAACATAAAAAACTACTAAGAACCACCCAATACGGTCCAGCCGTACTCAAGTGATACGTTTACTGACAAACATAATAAAATTTAATTTAGTATTTATAAAAATCTGCTGTTTCATAGAAAAGTGCAATACCTACGCGGTCAAAATGTATAGGACAGCTGATTTTTTTTTAAATAACCGACGAAAAATTTTAACGCAGGGGGTTCAGAATCATGTACAGAATCATGTACTGAATCCATGGTAACAGTTTTCGCGTCGATGTCCCTGCCACCCTATAGATATGCTCTTGAGTAAATGCACTTGGGAAAAGGCGAGGGAGATAATGGTGCGCATGAGTAACGCTAGTATAAAACCAAATCATTCTTTGTTCGTTCATTCATCAAATGTCAACAACAAGACTCATACTTTCAGTGAAAGTCCACTTCGTTAAAGGGGTAATATTGCAGTAGTCATGCATTATGATTAATAAATTATTGCAGAATGACAGCATCACCATGCCTATGAAGGATGTAAGACTACCTAACTACCACCAACTCATTGTGGATGTTTGTTTATATATTTAAAAGACCGCATTAATTACAATTGTAACAAACAATTAATTGGCCTAGGGTTAAATCCCGTTGATAGATTCGGTATAAGCCTGTTTGATCAACAAAACTAATCCTTTCCTGTACTATTAAACGAGCAATATTTGTATACACATGATTCTGAAACCACATGAGTTGAAATTTTTCTTGGTTATTAAAAAAACAGCTGTTTCTTAGAAAAGTGCAATACCTACGCGGTCAAAATGTATGGAACAGCAGATTTTTTTTTAATGCACGTAAGAAAAACTAGTTTTTCTGAACCATAATCTGCCCTTTTTGGACTTTAAATATTAAATTATTAATTAAAAAGTCTAACTAATTAACTTCCATGACTGATTTTGGTTTTTTTTATATTAATGTAAATAATACTAAGTGTGTTTTGTTTTAAAAATTAATAAAAGTATAATTATTTTTAAATCTACAGTTTTTCTGTTCATTAATAGTTTATTTTTATGTAGACAACGAATCGTCAAATACCGAATAATAGACACTATTATTCTGGCTAATCTCCAAAACGGCTGGACTGATTTTCTCTCTCTCTTCTGAACGGAACTTTCATTGACAGGTAGCTGTTTTTATAAGGCTACTTTTTTTTTCAGAAACGTAATTATTGTCCACGTGGGCGAATCGGCGGCAGCTTGTAATAGAATAATAAAAATATTCGGACATATAAAACTATAGAAACAACTAGGTCCATTATCCATAGGTACTATCGAAGAAACGCATATATGTACACTGTAAGGACTATTCTTGCTTGCAATGCTCGGTTGCTGTAGTAACGCTTACCTACGAAAAAGCAAGGGTCGTGTGCACGGGATTTTGTTTTTTTCAAAGTGGTTACATATACGTTACCGCGATGGTACATTACCTTCAACTATGCCGTGCACAGTATATCACAATAATAAATTCTCTATTCCAGGACTTATCAACAACAGATCTCACTCGCGAGTTATGGCTGGTCGCGTGGGTGATACGAGTAGGTCGATGGGCAGGCGCCGGCAGCAGTGGCAGTGGCACTGGAGAACGAAGGGGCCCGGTGGCTAGGAGGCCTTTAGGGGCCGGAGTATTGCCTCTAGCTGAGTTCCTAAGACAACCGGGACAACATCCTGGAGAGAAAGAGTATACTTTTAAAGTAAGTGTTAATATAGTGTTTAATGTCTTGATCAACGATCGGCAACAGGCGGACCGCGATAGGTCGGGACTTGGACCGCCAAATATTGTTAAAACACGTACGTACTATTCAATTTTAATAATATTTTGATATAACTTAAGTGGCAATGAGCAGGGCACATTGCTCGCAGAACGGATGGCCGATGAGTCGCAAGGTTCTGGATTGGCGACCACGTACCGGAAGACGTAGCGTTGGAAGGCCTCCCATAAGATGAACCGATGACCTTGTGAAGGCTGCAGGAATCCTCTGGATGCGGAAAGCACAGAATCGGTCGAAGTGGCGGTGCTTGGGAGAGGCCTATGTCCAGCAGTGGACGTCTTTCGGCTGAAATGATGATGATGAAAACTGCCACGTAGACTCTAATTTGAGCTTTAGTAGATAGACAGCTGCAGTTGGTATGCTGTACTGTATGGCGCAAGAGAGAACATTTGAGTGCGGAGGTGCAAATAAGTATAAAACTGCTTATAATAATTACCTTGTACTTACTTATATTATTCGAAATAAAAAATAAAAAGTATTACGAGTGTTTTTTCTGAACCTCGATTCATTGATAAAAAAATCAACAGTATCCGGACCCCACTTAAAATTACTTCCCTACCCCTGGGGGCCTACCACCAGCTCATAAAGCAGTATTATTTTAATATTACTTCAGTGTGGGAAAGAGATAAAGCAAGTATAGCTCCATCTCTTTCTCCCACTGAAGTAATATTAAAATAATACTGCTTTATGAGCTGGTGGTAGGGGTCTAGATGTTGGGATGTTCCTGTGGTAGGCATTGGAGAGAGGTAAGAGTGGCTAGGAGGCTATTGGGGTCCAGAGTCTTCGTTTTAACTGAGTTGCTAAGACAGCCGTGACAACATCCTGAAGAGAAAAAGTATACGTTTAAAGTAAGTTTGAAACACTTGCAGTGTCAACGAACTTGGAGTTTTAGCCTAAGTATAAACACTTCTAGAGTTTGAAATTAGAAAGCATTTTTGCAACCAAGGTAACATAAAATATTCAATAATTTGGCGCAAACTTCCTTAACTGTCTTTAATCTCAATATACAGGATTACTCGAAAATGGTTGACATTTGCATAGAAGTTATAAGGGGTCATTTGGTTGTAAATGACCTCTCCTACATACCCTATATGAATTGCCGACATATTACCAATAACGCTGTTTAATCTGCTGTAAGTGATCAATATTACATTCTTGTTTGTAGGTCTACCAATGTGAAGAGAAAGACTTCCACCAGTTGCACGACATGCTAATAAGAAAACAAACGAACAAGTGTAATATCCTACCAGGACAACCTAATTATGGTAAGTTAATTACTTTTTTAATTACGATATATTCTTAACTAGTTTGTGCCAGCGACTTCGTCCGCGACCCTATAACCTTCCTTAAGAATTGGGCTATCCAATGCAAAAAGAATTTTTCAAATCCGACTGGTAGTTCCGGAGATTACTTCCTACATACAAACTTACAAACAAATAAACAAACAAATTTTACCTCTTTATTACTCATCATCTATTACGACGCCCTGTATCTAAGATATAAAAATAAAGAAAAATGCTCCATAAAGGACTTGATATAAGGATCAAAGTACTGTAAAAAAAGTCATAACAACAGTAACACGACTCACTGTAATTATGACAACGGGGGCAGTATAATACAGGGTGGCAGAGACATCGACGCGAAAACTGTTATCATTTTTTTTCTAAACCCACCCGTGTTCCTTCAATTGCCATGTTGCCGGGGGCCACGGTGTCCCTTTCGGACGAAAACTGTCACTATGGATTCAGTACATGATTCTGAACCCCCTTTTTTTTGGCTGGGAAATTATCAAATAATTTCTCCCGTTCTGGGTGGAGCGGGAGGGCGTGTCAGACTCTTACTGACTAAAACCCACCCGTGTTACTTCGGTTGCCCTGTTGCCGGGTGCCACGATGTCCCTTTCGGCCCTTATTCGCACCCCCGGCAGGCATTGGCCCTAGCGGACTCCGTCAATTTTGCTGACATCTCTCTGAGGCGCGCGTGGAACATAACGCGCCGTCGACCCGGGCCTGGTCCTTATCGGACGGCGAGCTACCCATTGCTCACCGTCCGCAAGCCCGCGCCTACGGTGGCCGGAAATCGGCTCGTGATTCCCGCCCAGGGCGTCTCCTCCTGCGGCGGTTAGGGGCGTGAGAGCGCGAAATTTGCCTCTCCCTCACGCGTTCCGTCTCCTCCTGCGGCGGTTAGGGGCGTGAGAGCGCGAAATTTGCCTCTCCCTCACGCGTTCCGTCTCCTCCTTCGCGAGCATTACCGCTTCGCAGAAGGAGGTGACGGCCTGCCATTTCCTCTCGCTCCGTACCATGGCCTGAACCAGGGCCGGACGCGAGAGATCACCGCCGCCGATCGCCTCCACATTCTGAACTCGCCTGCGTTGAAATATTTCGTCAGTTATTTAAAAAATAAATCTGCTGTTTCATAGAAAAGTGCAATACCAACGCGGTCAAAATGTATGGCGTCAAGAGTTTTTATGCCGCCCATGGGTCTCTGACTTGGCTTCACATTTCGTCGAGAAATATCCTCACTAGATGTTTTCCTTCATCGATTTTGAAGCAAGTGATAATTTTACAATACGCACATCACCGCACATGAATCCGAAAAGTCAGAGGTGCGTGTCTTAGGTTCGAACTCGAGACCTATGACTTGGCAGTCCGACGGTCACACCACTACGCTATCACTGCTATAAATTCATTGAACTACATGTTCTCGAAGGCTGATCAAATTACGACAATCATCGAATGACGCTACCGAAAAAAATTGTTTCAATTGTAGTTTGTGATGATATTATTATGACTAGCTATTATCGACTGTATATTTTTTCAAGTGTTATCCGTTTTCGTGCTTTGAAATATAAACAGCAACGAGTTATTATCTGCTTTTAGTATTTGTGTGAAATAAAAACTGGCCAAATGCGAATAGGACTGGCTACACACGAAGGTTTCCGTACCGTATTAAGAACGAGCAAAAAACGCAAAAAAAAACACGTTTCTTCTATGGGCACCTCCTTTAATTATTAACTTTTTTATTATTTGTTGTTATAGCAGTAATAGAAATACACAATCAGTGAAAATTTCAACTGTTTACCTATTACGGTTCATGAGATACAGCCCGCTGACAGACATATGGACGAACAGGGGAGGCTTAGTTATAGATTATCAAGACCAGCTTAAAATGGATTTATTAGCCTCACACGTTACGGTTAAAAACTTTCGAGCTTTCTGGAAGGGTACTAAGAGGATGAACGGTAGGGTTAGTTTGCCAGTGACTGTAGGCGGGTGTACTGAGCCTGTAGATATAGCTAACCTTTTTAAAAATCATTTTAAAGTTGAGTCACCGCTTGCCGTTAGTTCTACTGTTGCGGATGTTGAGCCCGTCACTGTCTGTGGGAACCCGATTGGGTTTTCTGCTAATGATGTGAAAAATATTATCAATAACATGAAACGTGGTAAATCTCCAGGCAGGGACGGACTCAGCATTGAGCACCTTCATCAAGCAGGTAAACATTTATATAGAGTACTGGCTATGTTGTTTACTTTTTGTATCCGTCACTCGTACTTACCACCAAAGATGACGGAAACTATTGTTATACCTATAGCAAAAAATGTCACTGGTGATGTAACTGACACGAATAATTATAGGCCTATCTCCCTGGCTACTGTGATGGCGAAGGTCTTCGATGGTCTTCTGGATGCTCAGCTCAGCAAGTATATTAACCTTCACGATGCCCAATTTGGATTTCGCGAGACTTTGTCAACTGAAAGTGCTATTTTGACACTAAAGCACACAGTCGCTTACTATGATGATAGGAAAACACCCATATACGCTTGCTTTCTGGACCTATCGAAGGCCTTTGACCTAGTCGATAATAACAGGCATGGTCGTTATTTGATAACAAATATATTATGTAATGAAATGAGGTATTGTGTCGAAATTATGAAGCAGAAAGCACCAGGGCAGCATACGAAATTCAAATTTTCTTACGTTTTCGAAATCATGATATTTGAGGTCAATTCTAACTAAGAAAGTTGTATTGATGACACGCTTTTGCCCGCGGCTTTGTCCGCGTGGATGTCGGAAAATATCCCACGAGAACGGTATTACCGGTATCAAAAGTACCCTATGTGTTATCCAGGTTATAAACTAGATAGTCTATAACCTGGCATCTGACCTGTGGCACACAGATGTGTGCCAAATTTCATCCAAATCCGTTCAGCCGTTTTTGTGCCAAATGGCAGTGACACACCAGTGTGTTATCTCAGGAGTGAATAAAAAAATGGCAGTGATACGTCAAATATTGTGGTGTGGGCAGATTTTTGAACAAAGTCTTTTTTCCACTGTGCGGCGGCGCGGCACCGGAACGGTGTTGCTCCGGCGTCATACATACAAATATTCATGGTATGCCACACGGTGCGTTCCAGCGTTGCATCGCACGTACACCGGACTTGCAGCCCGCGAGACGAGACGAGGCGGGGAGATACGCGTTGTGACACCGGAGCGGCATCGCTCTGTTGTTTGTGCGTTGTCAAAAACACATATGTTTGACAGATGACAATTTACACACTTTACGGCGCGGTGCCGCTGCGGCGTAACAAGGTTACGGAGCGCCCGTGTGACCGCCAATCGTGTGCACAGGCTCTAACGAAACAATCAACCTGAATTCAATTTAGAGTTTGTTCAGACAACAATGAAATTGTGTAAAACGATTCACGATGTTATGGAAATATAGTATGATTTCCACAATACCGAGCAAAACGATCTTTCTCGCGTGTTTTATTCTGAAAGAGTTTTCTTTCAATTAGTGGTATAAACAATAATAATCGATCGTTACTTTTCTGTGTGAACAGAAGCCATTTTCCCTGCAATGGGGCGTTGATAACAAACCGGTATAGTATGAGGGGATAGTGTGATAGTGATATAGATATGATAGTGTACCTAATAAGGTACACTATCATATCTATGATCAAAGATATGATAGTGTAGTACCCCTATACTATGGCCAACTGGAGTGGTGGTGGTGTGGTGGTTACTATGGGACTAAAGGGGTATCGTATTACCTAGTTACTGGGTTGTGAAGGTCAGATAGACAGTCACTCTATGTAAAATACTGGTACTCAGCTGCATCCGGTGACTGGAAGCCGACCCCAACATAGTTGGGAAAAGGCTAGTCAGATCGATTGATGGATCGTTGATCAAAGATATATAATTAAATTGTAAAATAGACATACTATGGGTAATCTGTGAGCTTTTTACATAGGTATATGCTATAATATGATAGTGTAATATCCCCTAAGGGGGAGATATACTCATGTCTATTCTAAAATTTAATAATATTTTGATCATAGATATGAAAGTGTAATAATACCCACCTAAGTAAATTAAGGAAAGACTAATTACTGCAACTGATAATATGGTTTATCAGCAGTTATACAGTCACGTTGTTAAAACTCCCAAAAACTTAAATTCATGTTCATTTATTGCAGATCACAGGTTCATAAAATGTTTAAAAAAGACATTAATATCATTTCAGTTATGACCCGCTAGCTATTAAGGCATACAAAATACATTAGAATAATCAGCTTATAATTTTCCCACTGCTGGGAAACAGGCCTGCTCTCCTGGAGAGGGAGAGGGCTATAATCTACCACGGCGGCCCTGTGCGGGTTGGTAGATGTCACATGTCTTCGAATTTTCAGTTCTAAGACATGCCGGTTTCCTCACGATGTTTTCCTTCACCATTTTGAGAGCAGTGGTGATAAAATTATTTACACAAAGTAAAGACCCTGTCTGGGTTTGAAACCACGACCTACTCGTAATTCACTGGATCACCACTGCTTGCAATATAAATTATCATAAAAATTATTACAATGTATAATATTCCGTATTAATGTGTAAGTACTAGAAATTCATCTTTGTTTCAGGCATAGTAGTAGCTCTCCGACTTCTAGCAAACGCAGGCAGCATATCAGAAGCCGTTAGTTCCGGGGCCACGGTGACAGCTAAACGAGGCTTCCCTGACGTCATAATGCCAGGGGACGTTCGGAACGACCTCTATCTTACGTTAGAGAAAGCAGAGTTTGAAAGAGGAGGGAAAAGTACGGCGAAGAATGTTCTAGCTACAGTTACCGTGCATGATAGTACGGGACAAGTTATTAATGTAAGTCATTTAATATTAACCTTTTTCTACCTTAAATAATACAAGCGAATGCAACTACAAAGGAAAATGCAAAATGTGTTTTTCCATCGTAGTCATAGTCACTACACTGGTTGACCACAGTTGTAACCACAAGACTAATTCCTTCTTACTAATGAGGCCACTGTAGCATTGATTTTGACTACGAGCGCCATCTATTGGTCGTCTAGTGAAATTCTATACTGGACATCGAATCGTATCATACTCAAAACGGTAACAAACTGGCAGTGAATCACTAGTCTTTTAAGCGTCCAGTGGACTTCTAGTAAGCTAAATGGGCTTTCTGATGCTGACATTACACTTGGCGTATTTGTACAAATATTCGCATAACTTCTCTCATACAAAATACTTTCCGATCCAGATGACCCCATAACACTCCTCCAAGAGAAGAATAGGGCCACCAGTACAGTGCATAAACACAGACGACACCCGTCATTCCGACCCCGCCGGCGAGTTCCTTCGCGATCGCGACCGCGTCCCCGAGTAAATGATACTCCCCCCTGACCCTTGCTCGAAAACGAGGTGCCAGCAGTTGTTGCAGCATGTAGCTTTAAACACCCCGCATAATAATCAAGATGAAAATCTAAGTTTGATCCAGCCTGTCCCTTTTTGCTGTCCTCCCCCAGCGACGCCCTAAGCCGAGGCTCGTAGCCCACAGGGGGTGCCCTTAGCGAGCGCTCGCCTAGTAATAATTTAGAATAGTTTTTGCCCCTGGCTGGAGGCTTTGAATGTAGAAGCTTAAGGCAGCCACCGGAAAGCCCGGTTAAGCAGCCATGACCACATAGGTCAACTGCGAGATGCCATAGTTAAAAAAAAAACTCATACAAAATGAACTTTATCTGTATAAAAATATGATATATTGTGTATTGCTCAGTATTGTAAATATTTGGTTAATACACCAAGTACTCGTATAATGTCACCATTATACCCGATACATGCTCAAATATCTGTCTTCTTAACACAGGAATGTGTATGGGGCGCAAGCGGCACAGGCTCAACGTCATATGAATCAGTAGTTTTATACCACAACAACAGTCCAGCTTGGGGCGAGCATCTACGACTCACCGTGCCATTGGAAACGTTTACAAACGCGCATGTGCGGATAGAGTTTAGGCATTGTTCTAGTAAGTATTATTTTTAATCCACTTCATCAACATTCCAACATGAAATCACCCACTGCTGGGTGCTTTCAATCCACTTACGATGTAATCAAGCAGGCTCTTGATGCTAGGTTAGTGAAAAAAGAAAACATGTCGCCACCGCCTATAGATATCTGCAATATTACTAGAGAATTTGCGGATGTGTTGCCAACCCAGACAACGTAGAAATGTCTCATGTGCTTTTAATTAGGTACCATTCATTCAACAGAATACATCAACAATGAATGATACCTTGATCCACGTGATTTTTACACAAAATTAAGCTTTCTGTGAAATATTATAAAGTCGAATTTTAAACTTGCTGGTCGTAACGAGTTTCTAGAATTTTGCGCTCAGACAAATGTTTTCGACAAACATATAAGGCTCTTGTTATAATGAGTTGTTGTTAATATTTCATTGAATTTCCAGCGAGAGACAAAACGGAGAGAAAACTGTACGGTTTCGCGTTCGCACGACTAATGGAAGCGAGCGGCGCTACTTTGAGGGACGGAGCACATGAACTTTACGTGTATAAGTGCGATGATCCCACCAAGTAAGTACAGAATATTTAAGAAAGTCATGAGTTTTCAGACTTTCCTGTTTGTTTCTATTTACCTCGATCCATTTATTGAAAAGCTTCCCTTCATAATAATTCAGATTCGACTAACTGTACAACCTCCGCTACCTCGACGCTAATGGGCTTAAGAGTGTTTATACAGAAAGTGGGTAACGTCGCAAATAGCTGTCAAATATTTCGCTGTTTTGATTAATTTGACAATAAAGCCATATTTCTTATTTCCATACAATAATATTGCCAAATTAATCAAAACTGGTAAATATTTAACAGCTATTTGCGCCGTTGCCAACTTTTTGGATGAACGCTCTTAAGGAGTGAATCCTCGAAAAAATGCCGTGGATAAATGCCTTATTCCTAAATATTTTCTGTTCCTTGTCACAAACGGTTACGGTTGTTGTGATTGACGAACTATTTACGTCGAATAATAAATAACACAGATAAGTATTACCAGATTCTATACTTCCAGAAACGATAATATCACACAAACCATTCTTACAACATTACACTTTTACTTCCACATTCATACATCTTGTCATCGATGATTTTAAAATATAATAAGTTAGGATTCCCAGCTGTCATTCGTGAATCTTTAACAGTCGTTACGGGTCGTCAGAAAAGTCTGACAACCAGTCTTACCAATGGGGATCGTATTACCCAGTAACTGGGTCGTGGAGGTCAGATAGGCAGTCGCTCCGTGTAAAATACTGGTATTGAGCTGCATGCGGTTAAACTGGAAGCCGACCCCAACATAGTTGGAAAAGGCTGAGCAGATGAAGATGACAGTTAAATAAGTACATTATCACATTAGGTAAAAGTTCTGTAAGGCCGCGCGCACTTTGGATGCGTTTTCGTACAAATTTCACTCGTGCGTGCGTACACGTACGACCATGGTTGTATGAATTGAGTGCGCACACTGGATTCGTTTTTCTCCGTCAAATAGAACAAATCTCAACAAGTTCGGATTGTTTTCGGACGTCGGAACTATACGTACGTAATGTACGACTAAGTCGCACCCAGTCTGTGCGCTCCCTTTTACTTGGAAGGTCGGGATCGTTCGTGCGTATTCGTACGTGTACGCACGAGTGAAATTCGTACGAAAACGTATCCGAAGTGCGCGCGGCCTAATGATGATATATATAAGATAGATAAATAAATAAATCAATAATAATTCCCAGGTTAACATCAGCAAGCTATCTATCATTACCATCATGCGCGGCTGACACAGGCCGCTCTGGTTCCGTCAACGGCGTGGTGCCAACATTCCAAAGAAGCTCCAAAGAAAATTGCACCATCACTACATTATTGTGCTCCACGAAGTTGACGCAGAATGGTAAGAACTAAGTTAATTTGTTCATCATAATGACTGAGTCGGAAATCTCATATTCTTAAATAAGAATTTAAGACGAAAATTAAATTGAAGGCGTTAATTAAAGTTGGCTAAGGATTTGACCCAAAACACCACTTTTATACAGGGAAAAATTTTAACCAGTGCGCAAACTTAAACACGTGACTTTACTCATCATTATGAACAACTTTTACTATGGGTCCAAACTTAAAGTCGCGAAAAAAAAATCAGCTGTTCCCTACATTTTGACGAGTTATGCGAACATAAATTGTAGGGAACAGCTGATTTCTTTTTCGCAATTTCAGTTTTGGTCCCATAGTTAAAGTTGTTCATGAATGGCCTTTGAAAAGTCTTATCAGTTCTTGCCAGTTTTCGAACCCGCTTCCTGGCTTGTGATCTTGCTTGTGCAGTAACTAATCATGACGAACCCACGCAATATGATTAACTCACTGATGCCTAATGTAACCAACGACATAAATACAGATGGTTCATTCCGCAAAATCATTTAAATAAAAAGCGACTCTTGTATTTAAAAGATTTTGTCTGTGGTTTTGAGTTTTTGTTTTTTTTGCCACCGACTTACGAAATTAAAGTTACTTTTCACTTTGTAGTGTTTTTTTTTTTTTGGAAGTCGGTTGTTTTTTTTTTTTGTAAAAAGATTTTATTTTTACTTTTTAGTTGTGGTACCTACCCCACACAAATTCGAACACCACTATCTGCTATGTAAATAACACTGACAGAAAGAGTTATTCGTCCATTTGTCGCGCACATACTTAATGCAAATTTAAGCATTGTCAGAACTGGACCAAATTGAAATGGGACCACACGGGAAGCTCCAGCTTTCAAATAAAAAAGAATCATCAAAATCGGTTCACCCAGTCGACCCAGATATCAATAAAAAAAAAAATACAGTCGAATTGAGAACCTCCTCCTTTTTTTGAAGTCGGTTAAAAAAGCGACTCTTGCTGCGACACAATAAAGTATAATTTAGGGCGCACAGCGCTAATTACCTACAGTTATATTCACCTAGAAGTTTCCTCTCTTTCTATCGCGAAACTCTTATGTCTTCTGACTACGTTACAATCACTGAATTGGCCCGACAAAACGGGCCCGGCGCGTAATTGTAGCTTCATTCCAAAAATGTAGAGTGAACCATCTATATTCATCTGTGATATAACGCAGAGAAACGAAACACCCCACTTAGTAACAAAATCTTAATGGCTAAATAACTGATTGCCAATCAAGAGGTCATGAGTTCAAACGCTATCAATTTGACCATCGTCGTCAATATATTGGCCATTGGAGCATTCGCTGTTATTCTTTGTGAAACCAAGGTTAATTTTAGTCTTGTTATTTATTTGTTAATAATGTGATATAATAAAAAAGGAAACACATTAAAAAAATACAATAGATGTAGATATATTTAGTAACCTGTCCCGCTTAACTATTCCTAAAGAGCCATAAAAACCCTGTAAGAAATCGACACGTGTTTCAACTCTCCATGAGGCATCCTCAGGATGACGATTGACTTGTTGCGAATCCGATCACGGCATGTTGCCACGCCAAGCGGCGGACTCTAGAGTGAAAAAGGAAACCTCTTAAAATCATTCTCATGTAAATCTAAACAATTATCAAACCATAATGCTAATATTCAACGCTATTTACTATGGTCACCATTTACAGTTATCCATCAGGAGGTCTGATTAGCTTGAATGGTAGTCTGCACTTGCGCTTGCGCTATTTATCGGTTACCAATGCAACCAATTACGTCACATTCTTAACTTAGGTTTGGGACAACTCCTTCCGTAACACTTTTTCCATTTTCTGTGAAAATGAGCTGCTGAAGCGGCCAATTCGATCGTACATCCGTCTGAAATAGTCGCACGATAGTAGCCAGCTTAAAGCTAATAAATCAGCCGCATCTAACCAGGAAAACTAACTAGATTTTAAAGTATTGCCCAACATCGTCCAGTATTGAACAACTTATAAAGTGTCATAACATTGTCATATTCTTCTCAGAGGATCTCCTAGCATTACTTCAATGGCGCGCGCGACCCGAGAAGGTACAAGAAACCCTGCTACGAGTACTGAGGCTCGGTGACGGACTCAGTTGTGAAGAACTCATCAAGTTCCTCAGAGATGTACTAGATGCATTGTTTGCTTTGTTCTCCACTGAGGATGGGAATAGGCAAGTATTGCACGAAACTTTATATTTGTCTAACTCCCGGTTATCGAAAGCCTTTTTTATTTTATCTGTGATCTTATCCAACTTTTGCAGGTAGTTGTTATTTTTGGCAACCAATCATAACAGCTAGTCAGTTAAGCCTGATTTACACGGTGCCATTTAATTGCCTGTGGCGTACATAACTTAAAGCAACAATAAAAGTTGCATCGTATGAACAGTTTTTAGACAGTCCAAGTCATTTGTTGCTTCAATTTTATTGTATGCCGCCGGCAAGAAACTTGCATCGTGTAATGGGGCTTTACCATGTGACTTTACAAACTTAACATATACTGCTACATGGTTCTTATGGCGCGTGGGCAAAATTGAAACTAACGCCGCTATATTTTGTTTTGTCAATACAATTTCTGTGACAATTTCACAAATATTTACCAACAACGGCTCTCTGTCAGTGACATTCAGGCGGCAAAAGGTCCTTGTACCACTATAGCGGCTTAATTTAATTTTACCAACATAAAAATCCCTTTTGTGAGTCTTGCTGCTTCGTCAATTCTCATACCGTCCCGCCGCTCATTCGTCAACGCTCGCCGCCTCGCCACGCATTCCTAAGGCGCGGAACACCGTTCTCAGTCAAACTATAGGCCTATAAAACTGGCACAAATGCTCTATTTAATTTATTATATTTATTTTCTAGCACTCCACATTCCGGGACAGTATTCCTTGTGCTGATATCGATATGCAGCTTGCTTGATGAGACTCGGTTTCAACATTTTAGGCCAGTACTCGATGTTTATATTGAAGAACATTTTTCAGCGGCGCTTGTGTACAAGTAAGTAATTTTAGTCATGTCTTTATGAACTTATGAAAAGTTATGTTAATTTTCCTATAATTTATTAATTAATTATTTTAACAGTACAGTTTTTAATATTGATATGTCTTCCGTAGAATTCCCCGTCAATACCATTCAACTTTGGTTTCATATAGCTATGGAGTAATTAAATAATTCTGGAATTTTAAAATCATGACATGACTCAAGAATGTCTTGTCTTGAATATCTAGCGTAAGCGTTATCGCATTGATGCTGCGCAGACGCTGCGTCAGTGCATACGCGGCGTCAGTGCATACGCGGCGTTAGCGTTGTGATTTTATGAGTTAGACAAATGCCTACGCTGGATCAACTAAAAATCTGTATACGAAAGCACTAAATATTCGCATAACGCATAATTCTTTTCTCCAGGGGTCTACTCTCATCAGTACAACACTGCGCCGAATGGGCAGCGAGCGCCGAGGGTCAAGAACCGATCCGCAAGTGCCTTCGTTCCTTAGGCGCTGTGTTCAGACTAGCGGTGCGATCGCGTCGATTGTTCGCTCGCGCGACTGGCGGACAGTATGAAGATAGCTTTAGAAGAGATGTTAGGGCGGCGCTGCATGCGTTGAAAGCGTTCGCGCAACACCCTTATAAGGAACATTTGGCGCCGGCACAGGTTTGTGATCTTTGATGACTTTAATTTCTTATATAATGATGGGCCTGTTACGTCTCTCATAGAAAAGTCCAGACACTCTAAAGACAATTTCAACGCAAACTACCAAACGCAAACCCATGCACCCCACCACTCCACTATGTGCTATACGCTAACATATCAGTAATAAAGTTGAATGTCGCGTGCGCCACGGCGTGCGCAACACGGCGTGTTGCCGCACTGAGCGCTGGACTCGTCCAGCGCCGTTCAGTGTGTTCTTTCTCTGCGTCTAGCGCTCGGTGTGGCAACACGCCGTGTTCGGGTTCGCGACAAGTCAATCGTCATCCTGAGGATGCCTCGTTGAAAGGTGAAACACGTGTCGATTTCTTACAGGGTTTTCTCTTTAGGAATAGTTAAGCAGAACAGGTTACTAAATATTGATATATTTAGTAACCTGTTCCGCTTAAAAAAGATTGCATGTAGCGGAGATGAGAATGTTGAGATAGATGTGTGGAGTGACGAAAATGGATAAAGTAAGAAATGACTATATAAGGGGAAGTTTAAAAGTGGCGCCAGGGACAGAAAAGTTGAAAGGAAATCGTTTGGACGAGCATGTGATGACGAGAGAGGAAACGTATGTGACTAAAAGAGTGACGAATATAAATGTTGATGGATAGAGCGATAGAGGAAGGCCAAAGAAAATATGGATGGATTGTGTGAGGAATGATATGAAAGAGAAGGGAGTGAATGATAGCGTGACGGTTAACAGGGGAGAGTGGAAAAAGAAACGTGGTGCGCCAACCCCACGTAACATGGGCAAGGGCAGGAACATGATGAAAGTGCCTGTTCGGGAGAGATAGCAGGCCCTAAATCTTAATAAAAAATAAATATGAAAGTCTGTTTTGTTTGCTTCAATTGACTACAGGGATTTGGCAACTTCGTCGTGTTAATAATTTAAACTAGAGCCTTTTGCGCCGTATTATCGATATTTTCATGCCGTGAGTGACGACAAAGTATCTTTTGCTTGGAAATATTAGGAAAATCTATATTTGGAAGTCTCTCTTGTAAATAAACCAACTTTGTGATTTGCCAGTACCAATATGAAACGTTCAATCACAGGTGGCTCTAATGTCATCATGGGCGGAAGTAACCCGCGAAGTATGCGGCGCTTTAGGCGCGAGCGAGGCGGCGCGCGCGGCTGCGCTAGTGCTGGACGCGCCGCACCACCACCCGCCGCCGCCGCCGCAGCTGGCGCGCGCGCGGCTGCACGCGGCGCAGGATATACTGAAGGGGCCGTTGGGAGAAGATCCAGGTAAGGTCATACACCACTGGCAAGCGGCGCGCGCGGCTGCGCTAGTGCTGGACGCGCCGCACCACCACCCGCCGCCGCCGCCGCAGCTGGCGCGCGCGCGGCTGCACGCGGCGCAGGATATACTGAAGGGGCCGTTGGGAGAAGATCCAGGTAAGGTCATACACCACTGGCAAGCGGCGCGCGCGGCTGCGCTAGTGCTGGACGCGCCGCACCACCACCCGCCGCCGCCGCCGCAGCTGGCGCGCGCGCGGCTGCACGCGGCGCAGGATATACTGAAGGGGCCGTTGGGAGAAGATCCAGGTAAGGTCATACACCACTGGCAAGCGGCGCGCGCGGCTGCGCTAGTGCTGGACGCGCCGCACCACCACCCGCCGCCGCCGCCGCAGCTGGCGCGCGCGCGGCTGCACGCGGCGCAGGATATACTGAAGGGGCCGTTGGGAGAAGATCCAGGTAAGGTCATACACCACTGGCAAGCGGCGCGCGCGGCTGCGCTAGTGCTGGACGCGCCGCACCACCACCCGCCGCCGCCGCCGCAGCTGGCGCGCGCGCGGCTGCACGCGGCGCAGGATATACTGAAGGGGCCGTTGGGAGAAGATCCAGGTAAGGTCATACACCACTGGCAAGCGGCGCGCGCGGCTGCGCTAGTGCTGGACGCGCCGCACCACCACCCGCCGCCGCCGCCGCAGCTGGCGCGCGCGCGGCTGCACGCGGCGCAGGATATACTGAAGGGGCCGTTGGGAGAAGATCCAGGTAAGGTCATACACCACTGGCAAGCGGCGCGCGCGGCTGCGCTAGTGCTGGACGCGCCGCACCACCACCCGCCGCCGCCGCCGCAGCTGGCGCGCGCGCGGCTGCACGCGGCGCAGGATATACTGAAGGGGCCGTTGGGAGAAGATCCAGGTAAGGTCATACACCACTGGCAAGCGGCGCGCGCGGCTGCGCTAGTGCTGGACGCGCCGCACCACCACCCGCCGCCGCCGCCGCAGCTGGCGCGCGCGCGGCTGCACGCGGCGCAGGATATACTGAAGGGGCCGTTGGGAGAAGATCCAGGTAAGGTCATACACCACTGGCAAGCGGCGCGCGCGGCTGCGCTAGTGCTGGACGCGCCGCACCACCACCCGCCGCCGCCGCCGCAGCTGGCGCGCGCGCGGCTGCACGCGGCGCAGGATATACTGAAGGGGCCGTTGGGAGAAGATCCAGGTAAGGTCATACACCACTGGTAAGATAAGTTTGACTTGTGATCATGTCATAGGACAAGTAATTCCACAACCACACAGCCTTCCCTCTCGTTCCCTCTACGATACCATATTTAATAAGGTTATGACGCTTTACAGATTTGATCGCTTTCGTACTAAATTTCAATATTTATTAATATCTGTAAAATGACAAAGGAAAATACCACTCGACGTTATCGTCTATTCAATTTTTACGATGCCCGTTGGTTTGTGAAAAAACGTGTCTCACATAATACATTCCTGTTTTCAGAGAATAGAGATGAGATACTTAGGCAAAAAAAAAAAAATTGTCAATCAGTCAGATAATAAAAAATACTAGACACATATTTTTTGTGAAGTTGGAGAGTGGCATCGGCGCGAAGGTGTGACGTCATGCCACATTTTAATTCAAGTCATCTTAAAATTACGTAAAAAAAATAAATACATATCCAATAATTTTTAATAATCTACCTAGCGGACAAATTTTTTTGTTGTCATCGTCCCTGTTCGCAAATGTTCGGAACATTCCTTCCCCATTTTCTATCGGACGTTGGCTGTATAAGTACGAAAAACACCCTTATCGCTACGAAATAAAGGCTCTGTCTGAGTCAAATTCTTACCACCTTTGACTGTGCTTGCACCATATCAATTCATGAACTCTTCTTTTATTTAGAGGCCAGAAACATAATCTTAACCACCGCCTGCCACCATTTACGAGTCCACCTCGCGCGTCGCGACGAGCTATCACAATGTGCCGAAATGATCGGAGAATTAGTAGCTCTACTATGGAAGAAATACGACCCTGACCAGCCTATAGAAGATGATGAACTGGACCCAGATGTGGATGTACTGTGTTTGAACACTTTGGATGTACTGGTGGAGACTGTACTGCATCTGATAGGAGGGAACTCACCTGTACTTGTAAGTTTGTACTTTATTTTAGCTATATAATAGATAGTTGGTCGAGTTTGTAGCTGTCTCGTCCAAGACATGACCTGTAAAAGATGACGAGGTAGATCCAGATAATTTATGTGTTAATTCATTTCGATACGACTGAATATTTTAAATTGTGCGACAGTCGTTCCCTCGCTTGCATAAAATTGGTAGCCGATGCAAGCCATGCTTTTGTAATGTATCAGTTTTGTAGACAGGCCTCGCTCGTCTGGTGAAAGGTGCTGATGACTTCCGATATACAGTCTGACTATTTTCTTAATGTCCCTCGGGAATCGCATTTCCGAATACAAACGAATGCTAATTTCCATGTCCATCAATTATTAGACTTATCGTGTATAATAATTTGAATTGAGAACTAAGTACCTTATCATTCTTTTGTTTTGATTTCCGTATCTGCGACTTTAGCAGCTTTCCTCCCATTTTTTAAAATAAATTATATTAAGTTAAAAAAGTATTAACAGCTCTATATACTTCCAAGTCGATTGAGAGCGTCCGGTATGCACCAAGTGCAAAGGGCAACTGATAGAACTCCGACGACTGATGAAACACGAAGTTTGCCGAGGGACATTAAGAAAATAGTTATACTGTACGCACATAACACCCCAGGGGATTTAAAATTGTTTGATATTTAGTTGAAATGGTCCATATGTCCTTCACAGTTTCAGCCATAACGCATTTGTTTTACTCCCTCTTAACCTTTTTTTTAAAAATAATGATGTCTTTCTCTCCTTCAGGGTTCAATGGTAGCCGGTCTCCTTGGCGTGATGGAACTATTAAAGCCAGTCCACTACCAGCGACTGTGGAGCCATCTCGCGCCACACCCACATGACCGCAAGCCTTTGAAGGACTTCCTAATGCGAGCTTTCTTAGTGTTCAGACATCTTATTGAACAGGACGTAAGTACAGTTAAGTTACTATGGTAATTCGTTACCTAAGCATTTGAAGACGAACTTCCCATAATAAAGATGTAGAACTAAGTCAAAATGCAGTCTACACCTTCCGTACGGTCTACGCTTCCTGTTGCTATTAACCAACCGCAAGTAGATCGGATCATACTACATAATCAGACTGCAGTGGCGAACACGATTCCTACCGGTTTCCCTTCGGAGGTTCGCATCAGCAACTCTACCGCTATTGAAAAACGGCACAGTCAATAGTGTCTTCTATTAGCAAAAAAAAAATATAGTTACACTACGAGTAATTCACTATAACATTCAAACAAATACGCCTATTTCTAGCTTTGAATTTGATCTAAAGAAAACCGGCCACATTCCTCTAGATCATATTTTGTTGCTTCGTGTCTCAATATGAAACTTTTAAAAGGTATTAGAAGATTCTAGACACACTTACCGAGGGTCCTTATTAGTCATTCATAATTCCTTCTCAGTCACGAGATAATATTTTTTTAAAGGAGTGGCGCTTGTGTACCGTTGCACGCCCTCTTAAGACACGACAAGGAGTTCGTTGCGGTCGTTCTTCACAGAGTAGTTAACACCGACCTCGGCTAGTTTTAAAATATTTTAATTATGACGTGTAAATATGTTTCTTTGAACCAAATTACAGAAATAAATATCATTTATCATGAATCGTCGGACCCTTTAGATTATATCCAAACCCTTTTGAGTTGCTTGCACTGGGGACTTGGTTAAAAATGGGACCTTATTCATTTGATCTTCTGCAACCTTCCCATAACCATTTATTTATTTATTCACAAGGATACGTTTTGCTGCGTTCATAAATAATAACTGAATCGTGTTTTTCGTCAGGTTTTCCCAGCAGACTGGATGGTGTTACGAGTACAAAGCTGTAAAGTGCTGTTGTCTGCGCTTCAAGATCTCGCTCAACCTTTACTTGAAAGGTTCTTAGGAGATGAACCACCTCAGTTCGATTCACAGGTACTTTAAATATTTGTATTCTCATTTGGGTTGAATAAATGCATTTTTATTTCATTTTATTAGCATTCAAAATATGATGTGAACCATTTTTTTTTTCAAATTCGTTCAACATGTTGATGTGCGCTTCAGGGCGTTTGATACACCGTTAGTTTTCACTCATACCCCGCACCCTATTTAAAAGCGATTGTTACGGCTCGCCGCCACCAGGTGGCGCACGGCGGAACTTAGTGGAACCATGCCGTTGCACCAGCCGGTACTCTTCGCTCCGCGAGTATTTAAAACCTAAAAAAGAAGAATTCCTTGCTTCAGACTTTTCGCATGGCGGACGTCTTTTCAGATTCTTTTCAGAAAAAAAATCCGATTTAATACCAGACCTATCGTCCATTATTTATCGTAGTCTTCAATGCGGCAATAGCCGCATCAGCGAACGTCGCGCAAATACATGATCGTTCGAACTTTTTGTTCGGTGAACCTGAACGCGTGGTCGCGCCGACAGAGGGCGCTTTCCGATTTTTCGAACGATATGTGACATATGCACGCGACCTATCGCGTATTCACGCGACGAGTGCTTTTGAAGAGGATGCAGCCATATACGAAGTACAGTACACGGCCGTTGAATATTATGGAACATCGAGTTTTAAATAAAGCTCAACTTTATAGAGCGTCCACTATGTCAATCATACCTGTGCAACAATTCAATGTGTCATAATACACGGGTACTATACTATCTCTGTCTATGTTATAACCAACACTTCCCCCCAGCTATGGTCCGGCTACATGGAGCTGGGCGTGGCGCTCGTGACGTCCCCGGCGCTGCAGCCGGAGCGCTGGTCGGGGCGCGGGCCCGACCGCCCGCGCATGCGCGCCGCGGCCGGCATGCGGGTACTGGCCACGTGGAACATGTTAGGTGAGCTGACTATATCTATACAGCCGGAGCGCTGGTCGGGGCGCGGGCCCGACCGCCCGCGCATGCGCGCCGCGGCCGGCATGCGGGTACTGGCCACGTGGAACATGTTAGGTGAGCTGACTATATCTATACACCCGGAGCGCTGGTCGGGGCGCGGGCCCGACCGCCCGCGCATGCGCGCCGCGGCCGGCATGCGGGTACTGGCCACGTGGAACATGTTAGGTGAGCTGACTATATCTATACAGCCGGAGCGCTGGTCGGGGCGCGGGCCCGACCGCCCGCGCATGCGCGCCGCGGCCGGCATGCGGGTACTGGCCACGTGGAACATGTTAGGTGAGCTGACTATATCTATACAGCCGGAGCGCTGGTCGGGGCGCGGGCCCGACCGCCCGCGCATGCGCGCCGCGGCCGGCATGCGGGTACTGGCCACGTGGAACATGTTAGGTGAGCTGACTATATCTATACAGCCGGAGCGCTGGTCGGGGCGCGGGCCCGACCGCCCGCGCATGCGCGCCGCGGCCGGCATGCGGGTACTGGCCACGTGGAACATGTTAGGTGAGCTGACTATATCTATACAGCCGGAGCGCTGGTCGGGGCGCGGGCCCGACCGCCCGCGCATGCGCGCCGCGGCCGGCATGCGGGTACTGGCCACGTGGAACATGTTAGGTGAGCTGACTATATCTATACAGCCGGAGCGCTGGTCGGGGCGCGGGCCCGACCGCCCGCGCATGCGCGCCGCGGCCGGCATGCGGGTACTGGCCACGTGGAACATGTTAGGTGAGCTGACTATATCTATACAGCCGGAGCGCTGGTCGGGGCGCGGGCCCGACCGCCCGCGCATGCGCGCCGCGGCCGGCATGCGGGTACTGGCCACGTGGAACATGTTAGGTGAGCTGACTATATCTATACAGCCGGAGCGCTGGTCGGGGCGCGGGCCCGACCGCCCGCGCATGCGCGCCGCGGCCGGCATGCGGGTACTGGCCACGTGGAACATGTTAGGTGAGCTGACTATATCTATACAGCCGGAGCGCTGGTCGGGGCGCGGGCCCGACCGCCCGCGCATGCGCGCCGCGGCCGGCATGCGGGTACTGGCCACGTGGAACATGTTAGGTGAGCTGACTATATCTATACAGCCGGAGCGCTGGTCGGGGCGCGGGCCCGACCGCCCGCGCATGCGCGCCACGGCCGGCATGCGGGTACTGGCCACGTGGAACATGTTAGGTGAGCTGACTATATCTATACAGCGGGAGCGCTGGTCGGGGCGCGGGCCCGACCGCCCGCGCATGCGCGCCGCGGCCGGCATGCGGGTACTGGCCACGTGGAACATGTTAGGTGAGCTGACTATATCTATACAGCCGGAGCGCTGGTCGGGGCGCGGGCCCGACCGCCCGCGCATGCGCGCCGCGGCCGGCATGCGGGTACTGGCCACGTGGAACATGTTAGGTGAGCTGACTATATCTATACAGCGGGAGCGCTGGTCGGGGCGCGGGCCCGACCGCCCGCGCATGCGCGCCGCGGCCGGCATGCGGGTACTGGCCACGTGGAACATGTTAGGTGAGCTGACTATATCTATACAGCGGGAGCGCTGGTCGGGGCGCGGGCCCGACCGCCCGCGCATGCGCGCCGCGGCCGGCATGCGGGTACTGGCCACGTGGAACATGTTAGGTAAGCAGTCTATTTCAAACAAAATACAAATACAAAATAGTCTATTGTGCCAAATAAAAAATTACATTACAATTTAACGTGTTTGGAGCCTCCTTTTAGGCAAACAATGTCTGTATTAGAAGGCTCCGCTCTTTCACAACATTGTAAGACATATAAGGGTATTTCATGTTAGAAATTAATGTCGCTTTTCGTGTCATTCTGTGTGACCGCGTTACAGCCTGTGCACATGATGCGTTGCGGCGCCAGAGCGGTGTCGCTGCGGCGTCCTACATACAAATATCCATGGTATGCCACACGGTGCGTTTCGGCGTCGCACCGCACGTACACTGGACTTGCAGCCCACGAGACGAGGCGGGGAGGGGCGTACGCGTTGCGACACCGGAGCGGCACCGCTGAGTTGTTTGTGCGTTGGCAAACACACAGATGTTTGACAAATGACAATTTACGCGCTTTGCGGCGCGGCGCCGCAGCGCTTGTGTGACCGACAATCCGACGAAATCTTTGCGTCGCAACGCATCGTGTGTACAGGCTCTTATACTTCTGAACTACGCAACGAATTTTGAAGCGTTTTTCACCATTTTTTTGAGAATTTAATCCGAAAAGTTTATGTCTAATACATTAATTAAATAATGTTTGCATTGACCCTGAGTCTATTGCGTAATAATTAAAGCAAAATAACAGGAAATTTAAGATTTAGGTGGCCCAAGAGCGGAAAGCGTAGCGTGCATTGGAAGAGACCTACATTCAGCATTTAGGCGATACGGGTTAAAAAAAAACTATGAGAATTGATTTTGTCTATTAATCATCATTCATCATTCAAACATTTTTACTATTAACAGCAAAAAACGAAAAGTCACTTGTGTAGAAAGTCAAATTAAAGAAAAATATTGTTGGGCGCAGGGTTGTAACGGATATCCGTATCCGCATCCGCAACTGCGGAGCATCCGCATAAATTTTGATATCCGCAAAACATCCGCATCCTCAACTTTTGATTTTAAAAGCTCCGCATCCTCATCCACATCCTCATAATTTCTATGAGGATGTGACCCTACCTTGTTCGCACAAATAGTGGATTTTTAAAAACTCGCGCCGAGCTAAATGGGCGGGCCGATGAGTTACGCGTTACTATTGGCTGAATTCGCAATGTTAATGATTTTTTTTTCGTGCACTGGATTTTCAACACTCTGCTTAGCGCCGAGAGTTAATAATCTAACAGTGTGTTTTTTCTACGCGCTGGGACGAGAGTGCGTCCCAGCGCATTGGATTCTCAACGTTCGGCTTAACACCGAGAGTTGAAAATCCAGTGCGCGATAAAATCCCGCCGAGATTATATTACTTCTGTGTTTACGTCGGCATACTGGGTATAAAATTATTCGATTTTTTTATCACCGCCACTGGCAAGTATCCCGAGCGAACAATTATTTTGTGGAGCAGGCTCTTATTTATGATGAACTTAGTAACCGCTTAGAAGGCGAAACGGCCTGCCAGTTACTTTTTAACAAATATAATTTACCTTTACTTAATTTTGAATATTAAAGTTGTGCATTTGACTCCACAATTTGAAATTTCAGTTACCAAATTTCATCATCATATATCATAATCAGCCTATAATGTTCCCACTGCTGGGACACAGGCCTCCTCTCGGTGAATATTAACAACTTTAATATTCAATTTCTTTTACCTACCAAATAATTACCTACAACCTATACAAAATAAATACTATAAAAAACAAGGGCTATTTTTCATACGACATCCGCATCCGCACCCTCATCCGCATCCTCAATAAGGAATTTTCCAATATCCGTATCCTCATCCGCATCCTCAAACCCGATTATCTCGAAAAAAAAAAAATCTAAAAATCTATTTTATGTTAAAAAAATCTTAATAGAAATAGACTTTGGATGACACATCGAAATACGCCCAACCAGGGTTGTAACGGATGTCGTATAACGGATGAGGATGCGGATGAGGATATCCTCATCCGCATCCTCATCCGTTATACGACATCCGTTACAACCCTGGTTGGGCGTATTTCGATGTGTCATCCAAAGTCTATTTCTATTAAGATTTTTTTCCGCCTTCTGTTTAAGAGGAGACTCCCTAAATTGTATGTTAATTTGCATTAATATTCTGAAAAAGTTACGCATACAATCAAAATGGAACTTTAGAAAATTATTTATTGGATCTTTTTCTTTCCATAAATAAGATAGTTACGTTTCATTACGTTTTGTTTCATTTTCGCTCGATTAATTTTGAATTCGAAAATCATGTCTTTTTTAAAGATTATTTAAACCAAAAACAAGATTATTCGGCTTTTATGTCTAAAATAATTATTGACAGTAACAAAATATAGTTTATTATCCAGATATAATATATTTTTTATCTAGATCAATTATTACTTTAATTATAAACGAAATAAGAATTTAGACTTACAACATTTAGTTCCGTGCTCAAACACGATCAAAGAGCGCACGCGATATCCAACTTTATTACTGAGCCCCTAGTGTGAGTTTCTTTTAACTATTTCGACTTTACGCATCGACCGCGTTCGGCGAATCGGATCACCAAATGCGGTGTGTTAGCGTTTAGCACATAGTGGAGTGGTGGGGTACATGGGGGCGGAGTTTGCACGGAAATTGTCTTTGGAGTCCCTGGTTTTAATATGCGAGCACCAAACAGCAATAAGTTTTATACTTAGTACTCAACAAAATAAGAGCTATCATTCCATGTTCATGTTATTTTGTGTTCGTTTTTTGTTTCTTGGTCAAAATATCCTCCACACAATGTCACTGAATGTCTATTCAATAAGGAGTAACTATAAATAAAGAGTAAATAAGTACGATTTACCATTAACATTGTATACACCGTTCTTTCAGGTCCCGCCCAGCTACACTTGGTACCCGGAGCAGTTGGCGCTCTTCTAGAGATAACTCTCGTCAACGAGTTGCGTCGGGCCGCTTTAGGCGCTTTAGTAGCTTTAATGGCAGCTGAAAGAGCTCACACGGGTGAAGCGAGAAGGACGGAGGCAGCATTGGTGGATAAACTTGACTCGCTCGTCGCTGATAATAAGGCCGATGATCATTATAGAAGACTGTTTGATACTGTGTAAGTACCTTTCAATGTAATAGATCTAGTTCACTATGCCGTATCCAGTCCATTAGGAATAACGCCTGTTAGCGTTGGATGGTTGCATTCGGCACTTTAGTAGCTTTAAGCCGACGTTAGTAACATCGCGTCGGGATTTTTTCGTCCATTGGATTTTCAACGCTCTGTTTAGCACCAAGAGTTGAAAATCCAACAGTGTGTTTTTTCGACGCTCTGGGTTGCACTCTGTTGAATTCTCAACGCTTGGCTTTACACCGAGAGTTGAAAATACAGTGCGCTTTAAAATCCCGCCGCGATTTTATTACGTACATCCGAACGTTGGCTAATAGCGGTTGTAAGAGCCCACACGGGTGAAGCGAGGCGAACGGAGGCAGCAATAAGACAGACTTTCATTATAGAAGACTGTGTGATACTGTGGAAGTATAAGCGTAGATTGCGCTCATCTCCTGTCTAGGAAACCGCACTGCAATATCAGCCATACATATTATAAATTAAAGTCGCTTTTCGTGTCTATCTGTGTAACCGAGTTGTTCTTGTAAATTACCCAACGGAACTGACATTTAGAGAATTTATTCCGGAAGGTTTATGTGTATAATCGGTAATATTTAAATTACAAATAATAAAGACATCTCGATGATTTGACATGTCGCCACAATATTAGATAGCACCCGTGAGTAGCAGGGGCCAGTTGCTACTCTTAGATAAAGACCTCAGGAAACGTATGAAGAAGGAATGTGACATCGTCAACGTCAACATTGCACCGCATAGCGGTTTTGTAAAGAAAGCTTCTGTCTTTACAAAACCGCTATGCGGTGCAATGTTGACGTTGTGCTTTTGTTTTGCCGCGCATCAGTGCGTTGCGGCGTCCATCCCGTTTTATTCTTGAAAATATACAGCACTTTCTTATTATTCAAGTTAATTTAGATGTCGTTGCAATTTTTTATTTTAAGTAATATTTTCTGCTGTCTACAAAATTCTCTTTCATCTCTTCTCTCAGTTCTTCTAATTTGAATACTTACCACCACCATGTAACATTATTTTATCACTTCAACCTAAAGTATTAAACCACGTAATTTACATAAATGTCTTCTAATCATACTTCTATTGTCCACGCTAATCAGGGAACATTTGAGCTCAGTGTAAGTACCACAACCATTAAATATTACGTCACTTTGAAACAAAAACACAATTTTCGTCCGACTACAATACAATCTAGCTAAACACGTTTTTTATTTATATTAATTAATCCTTAATTACTTTGACACAACTACTCGAATTATTCACTGTCAGTTGTTCAGTGAACTTGTTTGATAATACACTAACAAAATGTTAGCTTGTTTCTCTACGTATTTTGTGAAGAATTTTCTTATTGAATGTTACAATTACGTATCTGTCAATATTAGTGTAGTGCACGATTTATTGCGCAAGTTGATTTCTTTACATTTTATGTTCTGCGGTTAGTTGGCTGTTGCGACCAAGTGCGCGATTCGTATCGAACTCTATAGTTTACCTGGTCGCTGCAACCACTGATCATGGTTGTGGCTGTCTATTGCGCAAAATCCCTTAAGACGGATAATGTCGCCAAAAAGTGTCGGCAAGACAACTTGCTAGAGTTTCCTATCTTCTTTTTGTGTCAATAAACCAACTTTTCAAAGTGAAAACTTCTTTAGACGCAACTAAACCATTTGATTTCGTGACCTGTTACCGACACCGTGGAGTAAAAGACATCAACGCGTTGATTACCGCGGTGCCGGTTTTTTTTCAAGTTTTCACTTCTGTCGGCACTCCCGGAGTGTTTTTTTTTTTCGTCGAATGTAGGGGCTTGGTCTAACCCTGTCATTTTCTTCGTTAAAGTCCTGAAGGGTGCAAATACTTAATCCTATCCCAGTACCATGATCCACATTTCCACATACGGGACTGGGTTTTTGTTTAACCATTATTGTTAACATATATGTAACACTGAGACATTCAACTTGTGCAATGAATGTTCCTAGTAGCAAATAGCCTACAACTCAATTCCTTCCTGTATCACCTTCAGTTGTTCACATTTTCCTTGCAACATCCTCAGGTTGATGGAACGAGTTTCAACGGAAGGATGGAGAGAAGCCGGTGCAGCATTCGTAGCGTGTGTGACCCGGTTGTTGGAACGACTGCTGGACTATCGCGCTGTGATGCAGGGGGCAGAGCACAGGGATAAGAGGATGGCTGCTACTGTTAATCTATTGGTGAGTACACTCCATTCATAATAATTGTATGCTACTTCTGCGTCAAGTTAGGATGGACTAACTTTGTACCGCTCTGTTCGAGTTAATGGAACACTCGGCGAAAATGCATAATTGCATCGAACGCAAATATGCACATTAGCTTGTTCACCTAAATGTGGGCCAGTTCGCGTTCAGATTTCATTAGAGACACCACATACTCAAAACTATTACCATACCATTTTACCATACATTTTACCAATAAGTTAGTTATATAGTTTACCATTTTCTACCATTTCTTGTAACTAAGTGTTATAGTGATTCAATATAGCTATTTCCCTTAAAATTCGAGACTTTAACTTTTACCAAATCAACCAAATATCAACCAACTCAGAGGTTAGTGCTAAACCAAGCAAGCACTAATATCTACATGGTCCTTCGAGCCGGGTATGAACCAGCGATCTATGGATAAAGCAATTGCAATTTGGTAAAAGAGGTAACGCCTGTAATCCCGAAGGCTTAAGCAGAGGTGCACCTAAAGAACACCCACATTACGCCAGTTATGTTTAAGTCCCATGGAATAGGGGTGAGACTATTGCCAACAGCCAGGCATAAATTCAGACTGCTAAGTTTCAAGTAAAAGGTTGCAAAACGAAAAATATGACTACCGTGTCCGTGATCCACTCGGGTGTACCTATCTCTGTAACTTACCCTAGACCAAATTATTATTAACTAGCAGCGCGGTTTCACCCGCATAAATCTCGATCCCGTGGTAATATCGGAATAAAAAGTATTATATGCGTTAATACAGGTTATAAATTATCTGTGTGCCAAATTTCATCCGAATCCATTCAACCGTTTGAGCGTGAAAAAGAGCCAGACAAACATACACACACACTCACAAACTTTCGCCTTTATAATATTAGTGTGATTAGTAAAAAGTAAGATCATCAGATGAGATCGTCATAGTCTAAAAACAAACACCTTTATATCCACAGTAGAAAAACGTTAATTATTAACTTGTCGTATGCCGAACGTAGATCTATCAACGCTCCAAAATAAGTTATAGTAGGCTGCCGGAGCGTATATCTACGCGTTATTATCGCACTCGCGCGCGTACCATATTCCGCGGCAGACCGTTTGTACGCGGTGTGGCGGTGTGTGATACGAAAGGTTAATATGTCTTCCAGATTTTAATAGTTTTTTACTTTCATATTTCAGAACTTCTACAAGAATGAGATCGATCGTAAGGAAATGTACTTGCGCTACGTGTACAAGCTGCATGATCTTCACATCGCGTCTGATAACTTTGTTGAAGCTGGTTGCACTTTATTGGTATGTTTTAAATAAATTGTAACTTGCATTTGTGTTGAAGTAACTTGGTTTCAAGGTTATTGATAAAACTTTCATTAATAAATTCCATTTATGAAAACTACCTGCTGCTTTCCGTTGGTCTTGTTTTGTGAAAATAAAAATATTATTTTGACAAAACAATATTTTAATACAACATAATATTATTATAATAAAGATAACTATAGTCCGTATAATTCACGAAGACGCGCCCCATTCCGCTCCGCGTCGTACAAAAGTTCAGCTTACAGTACAGTAATCGCGGAGTGGGGCGCATCGTCGTGGATTGCGCGGACTATAGCTAGCGAACGGGTGTAATACACCCCTGAAAACTTAAAAAAAAGACAAAATCTGTATATGTATTTCATAATCATTCATAACTCTTTACATTTTCAGTTGTATGCAGAAACTTTGAGTTGGGAGAGCGATCAGATTGGCGTGGACTCGGAACACCCGGAGATGCCCGAGTGGAAGCGAAAAGAAGCGCTGTACAACCAAGTGCTGCAATACTTTAACCGCGGAAAGGTATCTACTTCAAATATTTACAGACAAAGTTTATACATATAACTGTGTGAGTTTTCATAGAGCATTCGTGCTTGGCTTAGAAATGGGCATGGTTTATGTACCGAGCTATCTATCATAGTTAAACTCGGGACACACCTTTACGCTGGCGTATTCTAATTTTGATGAATTAACATTCCTAGTATACTTTACCTAGTATTTTGATGAATTAACATACCATCCACCACCCATACCTACGCCATACACCATATTCCTACACCATAAATAGTATTTAGATTTATGGATATTTAGTGATAAAAAAACAGTGGCACTCCGGGAGTGCCGACAGAAGTGAAAAGTTGAAAAAATATCAAAATCGGCACCGCGGTAATCAACGCGTTGATGTCTTTTACTCCACGGTGTTGGTAACAGGTCGCGAAATCAATGGTTTAGTCCTATCTGAAAAATGCACAACGCGCCTAAAGAAGTTTTCACTTCAAAGCTTTAATCACAATATTTTATTCCAGTGCTGGGAAAAAGGCCTCCCACTTCTCCGCGAACTGGCAACACTGTATGAAGTAAAGTTATGCGACTACCCTCGCCTATCGAACTGTTTGCGAACACACGCTACCTTCCTGGATTCTGTGATGGAGCAACTGAGACCTGAACCTGAGTACTTCAGGGTTGGGTTCTATGGGAAAGGATGTCCACTGTTTGTGAGGGTAAGAAATACTAATGTAACATTTCTTAAGATATGTAACACCGAAATGGAACATTTCATTTTGGTTCAGTACTTGGTGGTGGTGGAGTGGTGGTAGTTTGTAGGTTCGAATCTTGACAGGCTACTTTGTGTAAATTATTTCATCACCGCTGCTCTCAAAATGGTGAAGGAAAACATCGTGAGGAAACCGGCATGTCCTAGAACCACAAATTCGACATCTACCAACCCGTACTGGGCCCGTTTGGTGGATTACGGCCCACTCCCGCTCACAGAGAGGAGGCCTGTGTCTCAGCAGTGGGAATATTGGTTGCTGATTATGCTTCGGAAAACACTAGTCTTGAGTTTAAATGACAAACTTGGGTGCAGCTAATGCTTGAGAAGTTTCTGTTGCCATTGGATAAACCGCTTTGTTATTAGTTTCATAAAGTGCAAAGTTGTATAAACATTGATGCTGATTTGAAACATGTCGTGGGTCGCGCGAGCTAACTTTGCGTTTGCGAGACTCATTTTGATGTCAGAAATGATGATTTTTCCCTGTCAGTTGAATCATTGCGTAAAACGAGTCACACGTTTTTCTATATTTTTAAAATGGTAATTACTTTCGTTTCAAAGTTTGCTAAACTTATTCAAAATGTTCACAGAACAAACTGTTCGTTTACCGCGGCCATGACTACGAGCGTATCGGTGCATTCACTCAAAGACTACAGGCGGAGTACGTCGCCGCGCACATACTGATGCGCAACACGCCGCCCGACGACTCCATCATCGCCAACGATGGACAATGTGAGTCTACACAGTGGTATCGCACGCTCACACTGCGGAGTGATTCCACTCATGGATATATTGTACACTCAATTAAGTCATCAAAAGGATTGACAATTTTTTTTTTTCTGTTTCTTTAATGAATTCGCAAGAACAACCCTAAAAATTGCGCTATAATTTTTAATTTGACTAAATATAAATTAATAAGAACCACCCTATCGCCTTGGGACATCCTGTAATTATAGTTTGTGTTGGTAAAAACATAAATATCATTGTAAACAAAAGTTGCGCAACATGGGTATGTGCAAATGGTAACAACGCGGTGTGTGTGTAAAATGTTTTTAGAAACACTACATTAACAATTTTGCAGGCTTCGACAAAAAGCTGCTTATGAACTAAGTTATCTATTTATATTTAATTCATTTAAACCTAACTTGGTTTCGGTTCATCTTTTTCGGATGACCACTGAAAATCAGCGCTATGTTGTGTGTCCTCCATAGCACAGCATCATGCTGAGTGGAAGCCGGAGTGTCACAGTCATGATGTGCTAGCGGCTGCCGCATATTTCTGTTTTGTGCTCGTGATTATGTTTAAATCTGTTGTTTTATTTTATTGTTCTTTTCTTTAATGCATGTGTTTCTGTGACAAATAAACTTATTTTTCTTTGTGCTAGGTGGCTTTCATGTTTCTATACACAAAATATCATAATTCTTCATTTAAACGCTAGTTTAATGTAACTAGTTTGAGTTTATTGATATATTTATGTTTCATTACTAAAATTGTACCAAATATTTACAGACATACAAATCTGCAACGTCAAGCCAGTCCCCTCTCGTCGTCAATGGCCGTCAGGAACTCCTGACCAAGTGAAGCGTTTTTACGCGTGCAATGACGTTGATACGTTTCTTTGTGACCGACCGCTGCAGAAGCCGCCTATTGATAAGGATAACGAGTTCAAGGTAAACGAATCTTCTATTACTTACTGCTGTAAAAACTAAAGTAGGTTCCCTCATTGACAGATCAGAATAATTGCTCATGCCATGGATATATTTTAGCCAAGTAAGTAATAATAATTGTCCTCCAGACCGAAATTCGGCCATGTCGATTAATCTCAGCGGAGAGCAGCCGTCGGCGTTATTATAGTGCAGGCGTGTGTGCGCACACAGGGGCGCTCTGTCGTCTCTCTGTGCCGGCAGGTCGCGACTCGCTGCGGCTCCTCCAGGCGCCACGTGCGCAACGCTTCCACACTGTTACTTACTGCAACTGTTGTTGTGGCTGTTACTGACAAATTCTTAATGGAAAAACACAATAACACTATCCAACCCGGGAACTAGATTCAAAACCAATCCTCCTCAGCAGCCCTTGCGACCACGAGACCAACTGGGCAGTCTAACTAAATAAGTAGCAAGATGATAGCGGGGAGGCTAAATGCCTAGGATGCGGTAAACTAAGTTTTCATTTGTTAGGCCCGGACTCCACCAAAGCGGAGATGTGCGGAGATGTCCGAAGCGAAGACGAGAAGAAATGTTTTTCAGCTAATGTTTATCCACCGAAGCTGTGCGAAGATGCGTACTAATTAGACTGGAACAGAGATGTGTGCTGGCTAGGGCGGAGATGTATGCTGGCTACAGCGAAGATGTGTGCCAGCTACAGCACAGATGTGTACTGGCTAGAACGGAGATATGTGCTAGCTACAGCTGAGATGTATGCTGACTAGAGCGGAACTGTTACAAAACCATTCTCTTCTCGTCTCCACTGCGCGCCGTCGCCAGCTTGCGAGACACAGCTCACAAATCCACTTTGTACCGCCATCCAGCTCTTAACAAAACACAGCTCACATCTCCGCTTCGATGACGCCATACAAATATGATACATCTCCGCTTAGTGGTTTCCAATGAAGCTAACTGGAAACAAGATGTATGAATAACTAAATTCTATTGGTTGTTTTATACACATCTCTTCTTTCATTTCTTGCTTTGGCGGAATCCGGACCTTATCGCCAGTTGTGAACGCTATTTCATGCACATTATCTCATTTTAACCTATAACCGAGTTTTGTTCAAATTGTGCTATTTGAATTAAGTTGAAAAAGTGTGCAGAACTATTAATGTTTCGTTTAAATGATTTCTTTTGTTGAAATTGTGTTTATTTTCAGAGTCTCTGGATTGAAAGGACTACACTGGTAACGGAAGTCACATTACCAGGCATTTTGAGATGGTCTGAAGTTATTTCAAGATCTGTAGAAGAAATACCACCGGTTGAAGTGAGTATTATACATATTTAACATAGATTTTTTTTTTCCCGCTATCATTGTGACTGTATTTCGTAATATGGACCCAGTTCCGCTAGTTAACAAATAGAGTGGTATGAGATATGTAAAGATGGACCTATACAGAACGTTTAGCGTCATCTGTTTTTCACACTGGTTTTTTTTTTGCATTATAATGTTGCTTAGATAATATTCCCACTGCTGGGACACAGGCCTCCTCTCTTCAAGAGTGAGTGGGCTGTAATACACCACGCGGGCCCAGTGCGGGTTGATAGATGTCACATGTCTTCGAATTTATGGTTCTAGGACATGCCAGTTTCCTCACGATGTTTTCCTTCACTATTTTGAGAGCAGTGGTGATGAAATGATTTACACAAAGTAAAGCGCCTGTCAGGGTTGGAAGTTGGGGCCGTAACCACTGGGCCACCACTGCTCCTGGAATAATTATTTTTTTATTATTAATTTTGTCAACCGTCTAGCTCGTTTTTCTTCGCTTTTCAAAAATAATCTAAAAATTCTCTCTCACAACATCCCTTCCAGTACGCCTGCGAAACAATGGAAGCGACGGAGCGCGAACTCCGCAGCCTCATCTCGCAGTACACGGCCGACCCCACGCTCAACATCAACCCCTTCTCCATGCGCCTGCAGGGGACCATCGACGCCAACGTGCAGGGCGGCATCACCAAGTACGAGCAGGCCTTCATGACGCCCGACTTCGCCAGGACTGCCTCTCCCAGGGAAGCGGCTGCTGCGGCCAAGGTTTGTATTTATAGAATAATATTTAAATCTTAATCTTGTAATGATATTGAACTGTTGTTCCACGGCCATGTGAGACCTGTACCCTAATTGCGTAATGCACGATCAATCACAATTTGTTTCGATTTGAAACAGATTGCTAATCCATTGCTTCATAAGTTGGAAAAAACATCTGCTTAACAACGTAAATAACGTCATTGCATTGGTGTGTAATGTAACAGTTCCGATTCGAGTATTTCATCAGTGAATGCGTCCAGACGAGCATTACGGTGCGTACCTGTACTTATATATCTATTTAGGGCTGACTGTACAGTACAAATATGTTCTTAATGTCCCTCGGCAAACCTCGTGTTTCGTCAGTCGTCGGATTTCTTCAGTTGCCCTTTGCACTTGTGCAGGCCGGACGCTCTCAATCGATTTGGAAGTATAGGGAGTTGTTAATATTCTTTTAACTTCAATATAATTTATTTTAAAAATGGTAAGAAAGCTGCTAAATTCGCAGGCACAACAGATAGAAATAGTTTTACAGCTCTATATAGTTCACACGAAAATCAAACCAAAAGAACAATAAAGTACTTAGTTCTGAATTCAAATTATTATACACGATAAATCTAATAATTGATGGACATGGAAATTAGCATTCGTTTGTATTCGGAAATGCGAAGATTCCCGAGGGACATTAAGAAAATATTATACCTATATCGATGTGTTGTCATACTTGGTGCTCATTAAATATTTCTTTCTTCCAGTTGAGAAGACAAGTATCTTCGCAACTCGCTGTGGTGGATGCTGGATTGTCATTACATGGACGATTAGCACCGGAGGATGTAAAGCCGCTGCACAGGTTAATTACAACTTTCACTTGTTTCTTCTTAGGCTTCCGAGGTTGAAGCAGAACGCAATTTTGAGCAATAGTCCAAAGACAGACATTGAATGAATTATTTTCTGTTTTTCAGGCGACTCGTAGAAAGATTCAATCAACTACGACAAAACCTAGGACCGGGATTGGCCCGTGCAAGAAGACAGCTATCAGAAAGCATTGTAAAGTAAGTTTGTCTTATTTCATCTACAAAATAAAAATAAAAGTTATAAAGCTAAAATCCAACTACGACAAAAAAGTCAACTAAAAAGGTTTATGACATCACAGACACATAAATTAAAAATTCGGAGTTACACTTGTTAGGGCAAAAATAGAACAGATTACGTGTGACTCCGGATGTTTAATTTGTGTCTTATTTATAAGCTGTGACGTCACAAAGCCTATAACCAGCGGGCGTTCGAGACGCTTCCAACTATACCTCATTTGTCAAATTATGATCAGTAGTTTAGAAGTTATGAGGTAACAGATGAACATAATTTATATACATACCGGTCAAAATCGTAACCCTACTTTTTGCTTCGCCGTAGTCGGGTAATGAAAGATGATCCACAAAATAATCCTAACTAGTAATTAGTGATGTGCCGGATATCCATGATTCGCGGATATCCGCGGATCTCCGAGGGAGAAAAAGATCTGTATCCTGTATCCATTTCATTACGTATACGCAATGAAATGTATTAATATAAAAGATCCGTTTAAGATCCGCCAAAAAGTAACGAATACAGATCTTTTTCTCCCTCGGAGATCCGCGGATATCCGCGAATCACGGATATCTGGCACATCACTAGTAGTAATATTATAAATGCAAAAGTGAGTTTGTTTGTTTGTTACGCTTTCACGCTAAAACGGCTATAGGGATTTGGAAATAATTTGACTGATAGGTAGCCTGAAATCTGCAGAAGGACATAGGCTACTTTTCATCCTGGATCGCAGACGAAGTCGCGGGCAAAAGCTAGTAATAAAACTAAATGTTATGTTATTTTCAGCACTCCATTACCGCCAGTCCCAGCACTAGATAAACGATCTCAAAGTATCCAACAAAGTGATAACTACTACGATGACGGACATCTCTATGATAAGCCGGTAAGTAGCGTCATCTGTTAGCTACTATACGAAACATACAAAAACAATACGAATCTTTGGAGAAATTGATGAAATTGCCGTATAATGTTAGTATGTAAGAGCAGTGGTGGCCCGGTGGTAACGAGTTGTAGGTCGTGGGTTCGAACACAGGCAGGCGCTTTACTTTGTGTATTTAATTTCATCACCACTGCTCTCAAAACGGTGAAGGAAAACATCGTGAACTAAAACAAGTCGAAGACATGTGACATCTACCAACCCGCACTGAGCCCGCGTGGTGGATTACAGTCTACTCCCTCTCACCGAGAGCAGGCTTGTGTCCCAACAGTGGGAACATTATAAGCTGATTATGATGATGATGATAATGTTAGTACAGACTTTTCTTACAATCGCGACTATTTTGGTAACTCCGGGTTTCGTAAACGTATCTTTTCTAATTGGCAATACTTTAAATAAACTGTTTACAGTAACCCACGTTATTGCGTTTTTCGTTGTTTATCGGTGTATTTGACATATTTATATCGGCGTTTTGTTTTGTTTTTCCCTCTTTTTTTGTATTTTATATCGCCATCGTCCACAAAGTCTGACAAGGGATATATCGTATTACCCAGTAACTGGGCTGTGGAGATCAGATAGTCAGTCGCTCCATGTGAAATACTGGCATTCAGCTCCATTCGGTTAGACTGGAAGCTGACCCCAACATAGTTGGGAAAAGGCTGGGCAGATGATGATCTTAAGTAGTCCACAAGCACTTATAATTCCACTTATAATACCACTATAATACCATCTAGCACTTATAATACCATCTTTCACGACATTTACCTAAACTCTTTTTGGAGTACTAGTAGCGCCATCTATTGACCCAAAAACGTACCAACAGCTATCAATGGAGGACGCGATGGAGCAGCAAAGCATAATGTCCAGCAGTCTACCGGTCAGCGACAACCGTGACTGCATAGAAGATAACTCTATGATCAAATCTGCGCCGCCGCTGCCAATTAGACCCAAGTCTGGGGACCCTAGAAGTCCTACAAGACCGGCTCTAGAGAAGTATCGGTAAGTAACATTCGGTTATGTACAGCTGATCTATGAAAACCTTATTGATTTTTAAAACCTTGTCATGTAAATATCGTAAATAGACAAGTTACTAAATAATAATAAGAGCAGGACACACTTATTAGGTCCAGAAATAAGAGTAAACGACACAGAAAAATTATTTCTCTATCCGTCGCGTATGTAACCTTATTGTCTGGCCCCAGTTGTTCATCACCAACTGGAGCCCAACAGAATGGCTGTCGAGGTATGATTTCTTTGTAAAGTATTATCCGACTACAGAGACTACAGACTAGATAGTACAAGTTTATAAGTGAATGCCAAAGACTGATAGCTAATCTTATACAATGCAAATGGCAATGTCAAAAGTAACGCGCCAACCAACGGTAAAAGTAAAAAGTCTAAAAATGATCAATGTTTTAAGTAAAGCTATCATTCTGTTCATCTTATTTAAATACAAATTATTTTCATCTGCTGGGCAAGCTTCCATAATATACCGGTACGCATATAAGCAGAGTCCACCAATTGAGTTTGAAACAAACTCTGATTGGTTGCTCTGATTCAACCTCTGATTGGCAGTAGCGCTCATCGGCCGCTACCGCGGCACCGCTCGCTTCGAGCCGAGCGAGCGCTACTTCCAAGTTGCTCGCAGAAATGGTTTCACCATTTTCTAATCATCCGTCTTTTCCCAATATCCCAGGTGGATTTTATAGACAAAAGCTACTATGGGAGTTTAACGACCAATCAGAAGCCACATTTAAAAATCGGTGGATTCTGCTTATATGCTACCGATATAGGAAAAGATGGTTGTGAATGCACGTAGTGACGTGTCGAAACACTTGCTGTTAACATTGCCGGACCCGGAGATCTAATCATTCCTAGGTTTGATGCACCTGCAGTCGTGCTTGAGAATACTAGATCAATGAGGCTTATAGAGTAGAATATGAAATTGTTTTTACTTACAGGGACTCAATCGACAGTGAATTAGTGGAACAGTGCCGACACAGTCGCGCTTCGTGGAGCGAACCCGGCGACGCCCCACCACTACCGCCCAGAGTTTCTGGTAAGTTTTCCTAAAAATATACACGAAAACTATCTATGGACTTACAACAGTAATTATTATAGTTTCACTTGTCTTACTTTTGATGAAATACTATTCTTTGGTTCATTTGAGAATGGCTGGTGTGACTTTTCTTTGAAGGGAAATCTTATTTAGGCGCGTTAGGCATTTTTGAGATGGGAAAAAACAATTGAATTCGCGACACTGTTACCGACACCTCATTTTTGTAAACGTGATTGTGCTCTTTATTTATATTATGTTACGGACTAATATTCTATACAAGTATTTTTCTTTCACCAAGGCGATCTTGTTCAAGTTTTCACTTCTTTCGGCACTCCAGGAGTGCCGAAAGAAGTGAAAACATTGAAACATTGGAATTGTCCGGAATTTTGACAGAAAATCATCAGCTAATGTAACATATTTCCCTTGATCCTTCCGAAACAGCCACTACAGTCACTTCTGGGCCGTATAAGAAAGTTTCGAAATCGTCATTGCGAAAAAGAGATGACATTATGCGTCCTCTATAGCATCATCTCTTTCTTGCACTAGAACAATGATGACTTGGACACTTCCCTGCAGCTCCAAACATGCTGGCTGGCCAAGATTTCTACCAAAACACGTTATTGAACATTCAACTACTCCACAGCAGCAGTTCTACAACCAGCGCTGAGGCTCTGTCTCGCATAGGGTCGCAGCATTATGCTGAGCGATAGCCGTTGTGCGTGGATGTGACGCATATTTTCCCCCAACTTGTTCTTTTTGTTTTATGTTCTTTCTTTGCGTCATGTTTACCGCGAATAAATTTATTTTCTTTCTTTCTCTTACAGGGGACAAACGCTCGTGGATCGAAGCTCCACCCGCGATCCCACGTCGCGGTACGCGTTCTATAGACACACCTGATGACGCGCGAGATTCCGGCGTTAGTGTCGACCATGCGTATGGCAACGCTGATGACCACGCTCATCTGCACAAAGGTTCATACAGTCTGATAATATTTGAAGGTGTTAGAACAGATTTAGCATTTCTTTTTACTTTGCTTTAACATTCACTCGAATGAAATTTTACTTTGCCGCTGAACTCTATAAAACACAGCTTAGAGACATAGAAACATTTCTTTATACTAATCTGCTAGGGCAAGTAACTGCCTCAACAGTGCTCATAAATGGCAATTAATGCTATGATTTTCTCAAAGGAGTAGGTTTTTTCATCTTTAGTTATTTATTACCTTGCGCTTTTCGCGTCATAACAATGACATTAAGCCACGCACGAACGATCTCGACCTTCGAAGTATAAAGGGACCGCGCAGATTGGGTGGAACTTAGTCGTACGTATAGTTTCGACGTCCGAAAACAATCTGAACTTGTTGGGATTTATTTATTTAAGGAAAAAATAATTGTTTTATTTGACGGAGAAAAACGAATCCAGTGTGCGCACTCAATTCGTACGACCATGGTCGTACGTGAAATTCGTACGAAAACGCATCCAAAGTGCGCGCGGCCTAACACACTGGCAACACCCGATAGTCCTAATCAATACTCCAATAGAGTAGAGATGAGTAGATTCTACAACACCCGTATCTCTTTCAGATCTCGACCTAACAGTAGACTCGCTGCGCTACGAGGAAATAATCTCAATGATGTCAGAACCACTGCGAGTGGACGAAGGAGAGAAACCTCCCCCCATCCCACCGAAAGGACTCGGACATCTCAGCTCCTTCGACTCAGGACACCATGAGAATGGAGAGTCACATTGTTAAAGAAGTAAGATAAAGATACCTGGTTTCTGATTGGCTATTCAATTTTATTTGTTGGCAAATGGCATGAGAATAGAGATGATGCCTAGGTAAAAAAAAAGAAACTCTATTTAGTCCGTCAGTCAAATAATAAAAAAATATTAGACACGTATTTTGTGCTTTATCATATTAATGAAAAATTACTTAGATAATCATCATTTATTTCTTTGCAAACATGGGAAAACTTGAAAAAAAAAACAAGAATGAAAGAAAAAAGTGAATTTGAATTTGAAACGCATTAAAGTTGGGGAGTGGGGGGCTCGCCGTCACAATTAAGTTTAAAATCTGAATCGGCGTGACGTCATGCCATATTTTAACTCAATGTATCGCCGTAATCTTTTGAAAAATACGTGTCCAATATTTTTTAATTATCTAGATTATAGGCAAAAAAAAATTTAGTCATCATCCCATTGATTGAATTGGTTGAGATTTAACAGCTAACATAAGATTTGGCAGCACTTTTCCTTGATTAGACTTTCAGAAGACTGGGGTTGGATTGCTATACGAGTGTTTAAAGTTAGCCTGTTAGCACAAAGGTGGCTTATCCCATCATCCCGAAGTAAACATTAATAGTTTTTACAAAGTTGCAAGAGTCATTTGAATTTGAACCTTTTCCCGCTTACATAAAAGTCACACCGTTACATGCAATGACTATAAACAAGAAATTTTTCGATATTCAATATGGGTTACGCCAGTTTTGCTCTGATAGTGCTAAGTATAAAATCAACAACATACCTGCGCAATATTATCAAAAAGTATAAAATGTAGTTGTTGTAAATGCGTTTAAAAATGCAAAGTCCGTACTTTAGATTTGAAGAATATTTATGTAATTACTGTACCTACATCAGCTAAATTGAGATGCTGTAGATATTAGTAAACCTTGGAGGTCAAAAAGGCTGAAGCAGGCTTTCTTTTGCACCATTGTTTTTTATGGGCTCGAAAGGGAATAGTGAAAAGTAATGTTTACTAAGAAAGGCAAGCGAATATAAGATTTAGGTTGAAAAAGAAATAAGACTGGCAACACAGCCCACTGCAATGGTGCGAAAGAAAATGTCGTTTCTATATTTTTGAACAGTGAGTAAATGAATTATAACTTTTCCGTCATAAAAATAAAAACTAATTTAAAATGAATATAATGTATGTGCGTTACTCAACTCGAATTGCCATGTCGTAATAATCTTATGACGCCTGTTAAAATATTCTTAGCAAGGAGTCGCACGAAATTCCATTGCTTATTCTTATTGAAAAGGCGTAACATAGCGAAATACTATGACAGTATATTTCATTATTTTAATATTTTTAATAAAATATATAGTAGGTATGCATATCATTCCTCGAATGGAATAAAATTATTAGATTTAATTTTATGTGATGAATAAAATTGTATTTTTTGTTTTGGCACAGGAAGCATTTCGTTTTTATATGTCGGGGCCATATAACAGTGATATAATATTAATTTACCTACATCTAAAACTTGATAAACTTAACAATAGATAGATCAGTTTTTTAATCTTTATGTCTCTTTTCTATTATAAAGAAAACAAAAGTAGATAAATATTGAAAAATAAATCATACCTTTATTTTGTCTATTGCAACTTTTTTTTGCAATCAAAAGTTTAAAATTAATGATATCAATATTTTTTTACATTGCTTTTGTTCTTTGGTCTTAATTTTTTCAAATGTTTTGCATTTTTGTGTCTTATATTTTTTATTTGTGATTTTATTCGACATGATTCCTATAAAAAGTATTAATTTGGCAACGTTTTTATAAATTGACGATTAGCAGATTAATCGTAAGTAAAACATTATTATTTTATTTGTATTATTTTTGTATGAATTTTATTTGAGGTATTTCTACAGCTTTTACTGTAGTCAGTAACGTTATTATAACAGTATTGCTTTTGCATAATATAATAATGTATCACAAATGTTTGACAAGTAATTTTGAGCTTTATAACCATGGTTTAGAGACAGTATTTACGCAAACATGTTTTAAAGTTTTTGTAGCCGACATCGTAGTTAAAATATATCTATCATTTTAGTCCGTATTCCTTTGCTCAATATATGATTAATTTTAGTCCGTCTTTTATGTGGAATGATATTATAAAAGAGTATTTTCTACTGTGTCGTAGTTCACAAAATATTAATTCGTAATATAATTATATGTATACGCAGATTTAATATGAATTTATTATATTTTGAAATACCCAAAGAGTCTGTATGCCTAATATGATGCCCTTCGTATTATTGAAACGTAGCTGCAATTCTCCCTAATCTAATGGTGCAATTTTGATTTAGTCTTTTTATATCGTATTTTGATGAATTTTAATACAATTTTCGTAAGCTATTTTTACATATTAAAGATTTTATAATATCTACTTTTCTTCTTATGAATTATAAAATCATGAACTCTTTTTTACATTTTTACCTAATTAACCTTTCGTATTTAATGATACAATATAAAATATAACGCTTTAAATATTTTGATCTCTTGATTTCTAAATTGGTAAAAAAATGACGACATCAATTCATTACGAGATTTATAATAGATTGTAACTTTGTAATTTTTTGCATGACCAATGCAGGAGTATGGTCACTTGCTACTTCAACAATTTCAACTGTTTACAGAAAACAGTTTATAAGAGTGTAAATCATTTCCATTAGAAGATATTGAGATTAAAGTAATATCTGTGATTACACTAAAATATACACCGTTTATATGTCCCATAGCTTTTGAAAGTGACTGTACCTTCCACAATACACCTAACAAATGTTATATAATTATAAATGACAAAAGTAATGCAATATTAATACCAAATAATAAAAGTACACAATATAAAACTACTAATTCCAATTTCTACTCTAAACTTACAAGTCTTTCCGATCATCAAGTGATATTTTTCATACGTTTACGCGTTAGATTTTTTAACTATAGCTTTTAAGTTCTAGCTCTTAAGGTTTACATTTCCAACGAACAATTTCATAAACTCTTTACATCTGTTAATGTGTTTACTCGTGTGTAATCGTAACTTGTATTGTTCCACATTTTATATTTTACCATTATAATGTGTATTATCTAGGTTTTATGACTGTATAATTGTTGTAAAGTTGAAAGTTTTCGATAGCCATCAACATTACGCCATCTTGGAAGTAGTCTGGACAAACAGTAAGAGCGAGATATATAATTTCCATAGAAATTAATTTAGACCTTACATCAGGTTAAGCTATGCTACGTTGGTCCGTGAATGGGTGACCTTTACAGACCGAGACTCCTCCGTACCTCGGAAAGCACATTAAGCCGTTGGTCCCGGCTGTCATTCGTGGATCTTTGACAGTAGTCTTTTTACGGGTCGTCAGAAACCCGAAAGTCTGACAACCAGTCTTACCAAGGGGTATCGTATTACCCAGTTACTGAGTTATGGAGGTCAGATAGGCAGTCGTTCCATGTAAAATACTGGTATTCAGCTACATCCGGTTAGACTGGAAGCCGACCCCAACATAGTTGGCTAGGCAGATTAATTGACTGTGTAATGATGATCATATTAGTTACGAACTGTTCTAATGTATAAGTCTCAATACTCTTGTACTATCTTCATGTATATTTTATGGACGTTATGTTCACTTACTTGCATCTCATAATTGCAATAAATACTCAGCTTAGTATCTACCTACAAGTTAAAAAATAATAAAATAATACTATAACCATTATTGCCCAGTTGTCTGATGATTAGAGACTTGTCAATATGCAATGGGGAGGAACAGGCAAAGCTCATTACAGATGGCGCCACCCTCGGTAGTAACTGTCAGCTGGTGAATGTTTTCAAGTAAACTAACCTGTATATCAGCTCTTACAAAAAAAATTGTCAGGTCTAAAGTGATCACTACCTACATAACATTGCCACTGAACTTGATTTCCAACTTTTAAGACGTAAGGCTTTGACTCATAGTTTCCTTCTGTCCTCATAAGCCGGAAAATGGTGTATGTACGCTTTTATTATTAAAATTCAGTTATTCAGTGTACAGACGCCAGCACATCAAGCTACCCGAAACTGTCAAATTTTCTCAATCAACTTTCAACCTTATACTTCAGCAATAAAGTTGAAAATCTATTAAATAAATTTGACAGATGTAGTAGCTTGAAGTGCTGGCGTCTGTACTTTACAACACCTATGCGACACTTAGCATGGTAAATTGATAGGGTCTCTCCCCATTACTATAATTATTGTCATCGACAGAATGGGTCTGCTATGTTGATGGCTATTGAAAAATATACCTACAGCACAAATTACAAACGAATATACGCAGTGTTTGTTCTTACAAATAAAATAAAAGTCTCCAGTTAATTTTATACATTTTTTATATTATTCACTTAACGGTACGTTTCACCACCCTAAAATATTTGATTTCTCACCTATTCGTCAATTTTATGTCAAATTATTCCATTTATAATATTTGGGTTGGTGAAACATACCCCAATAGAAGTTTTTAAACATTTTGATGTTTATTTTAATTAATTATTGTACTACAAGTATTGAGTTACCTAAGCTGAATGATTTTCGACTGATATTTTACTAGTTACTGTATGGTTATGCGTGATTATTGTATTCCTTTATGTTAATGTTACATATTTCTCAGTAGTTTAGTCCAATCGTATTTAAAAACTAATTTTAGCGTAATTAATTATAATCGTACCAAAAATTTCTTCAGCTATTTTTATAAATAATTTAATATTGCATACGCATTGGTATATATTATGTTTTAATATTGTATTTAACGATTGTACTGTTTGTGAATTGGTAAATATATCGAATACATTGAATAGTGTTAGGTGGATAGCTCGCCAAATGAAATTATTCAGTACAAAGCGTAGTTGAGTTTGAGGCGCGCTCACTAGTGATGAAACGTAGCCATTTATCATCAATTTATATTGTAAATGAGCGAAATAAATATTTAGTTGGATGCATGAATATGTGTTTTATTTTTATTAAGTATTGCCCTTTCATTCTCTAAAAGCTAGCCATGACATGTCAAGTTTTGCAAGGCAGTAATTATTTGTACATTACAAACCACACGAACTTAAATTTACAGTCCCAAGTATTCGTATTGAAGCCAGCGTAAAATATATCGACACTAGCTTCTGTGCCCGACTTCATCAGCGAGCCTATAACCTTCCTCAAGATGTGGGCTATCCAATGAAAAAAGAATTTTTCAAATCCGACTGGTAGTTTTTGAGATTACCCCCTAATTTTACCTCTTTATAATATTTGTATAGATTTTTATTATATGTTGGCTTCAACTAATTACTACTTACTTATTATAACATACATACTTACTTACACGTTTTGATTATCTATACATATTTTAAAACAAAGTCGCTTTTCGCGTTTGTCTATATTTGTTCTTCTAAAATACGCAACGGATTTTGATGAGGTTTTCTACATAATTTAGAGAATGTATTCCGGAAGGTTTATGTGTATAATACATTAATATTAAACTTATAGATAATTTAGAAATCTCGATGTTTTTTCAAGTCGTAAAAACCTTGCAAAGCAGGGACGGGTTAGGCTAGTTTATTATAAGCCTGTGTTGTCCCACTGCATGGCAAAGGCATCCCTTCCCTCTTTCCTCTTTTCCCGGTCCACTGCGATTGCGAGCCAATTCTTTAAGGAGTCCAGCTCATCCCGCCATTTCTCTCTGGGCCTGCCGCGTAGTCGTTTCCTGCTATTTTATAATAAAACTAGTGGACCCGACAGACGTTGTCCTGTCAAAACATTGTCCAGCGGACAAAATTGTGAATCTAAACCATTCCCAGATCCCCTTGAACACACAAAAAATTTCATCAAAATCGGTCCAGTCGTTTGAGAGAAGTTCAGTGACATACACACTCACAGAAGAATTATATATATAAAGATAAACCTTATTACTTCACATAAATGCAACCTTTTCAACTCAATTCTTAAAACAGCTTTATTTGCGAGTAATTTCTGACATTCCAATATAATCTTGCTACACAAGTAGGAAGATAAATCAGATATTGGGAACTATCGCCCTACCGGCTAAGTTTCACATCTCCATAAAGTTTTTGCCTTTAATTAATCAAACACAAGAATTAGCCATAATATCGTTCATAAATAATAAGCTCATAATCATGATTCGATACCTAATTAAGTTCTAACAAAACTGAAAGTGGACCGCGGCACGCCGCCGCCGGCCAACGCGTTGTCATGCAAAACGATTATTGTATTTACCGATTGAATTTCTAAATAATAAGCGCTCTTAGGTCAGTAATTGAAGGTAGTCAGTTCGAACGTCGCCCCGCCTAGAAGCACGAAGCTAAATGGGTAATAGCGACCGCAGACGTATCCGAAGATATGTATCCGTTATGACAGCGTCAATGTATGGACGGTTTTGTTTCAGAGAATGAATTTAAAGATAGGTGTCAAATACAGTTAGATTCGCGTGTTTCCTGTCGTAAGTTTTTGTTGGAGCTTTAACTCTGAGTAATAACTATTTAAGCTGTATTTTGACAATCAAATTCGTCAAAATATGAGGAATAAGTTTATGCCAAACAGATAAATAGTGTTCTATATTTATTCACAAATCAATAGGTCTATGCCAGGTTGCCCCATAAACATTCTGATTTTCTTAGCCTTACTTTTCAGAAATTCTTAAATGGTAGTTACGCTACATGTCATGTCCTATCGCAGTCTGCAATCAAGACCAGTCATCTACTCAAATGGACAGTATCTATCTTGATGATTTGGAAAAGCTGAAAGAACGAAGACGCGCCCCACTCCGCGTTCACTTTACTGTCAAGCTGTAGTACGGAGCGGAGTGGAGTGGGGCGCGTCTTCGTGGATGGAACTATCTATAGATAGGTAAGCAGGTAGAGTGTTTTTTTTTCTAGTTTCTAAGTTTTATGCCCTGGCGGGAGGCCTTAATTTATTGAGGCAGCCACAGGAAAGTCTGGTTAAGTAGCAGACGACCTCCTAGGATGCCATGAAAAAAAAGTTTATTTTTATATTTTCTTTAAGTACATTAATTTATTCTAATTTATTGCCTATCGCCCCATTGGCGTCGCAAGTACTGACTTATATTCCGCCAAATTTCACGAGTGCCAAGTAATTTGCCTTACTGATCAATTCTTAGAAACACCTTACTTGGCACCAGGATGCGTCGCATTCCAGTGAAAGAGCCAAGTTGGTATTGACTTCCATAGTTGTGTTACTAATATTTAAATAAATAAATAATTTAATTTCTAATGTCTGTTTCAAAAGCATCAGATGAAAGTTACTAACTCTAACTAGTTACAAACTCTGTTCAGATTAAATTCTTACGAAATTACTCTTACTAAAGGGAATTAATAACACATTCATCTGTATTTCGAAGATTTCAACTTTATATCTCACCACTTTCTCAAACTTAATATTGTTTGAAAAATGTTATTAAATTGTAGTGTAATTAAAAATTCATCGACGTAAATATTCAGGTGTGTCAAATGAAAAACATCTACTTAGGAGATTTAAAATAAAAATTTCTAATTTAAGCATTCAAATAATCAAATCAAAGCACTCGATTTGTAAGTAGAAATTGACATCCATCAGGTACGTTTCCAACCGATCCATTGGTTTACTTTTTTTTTCAAGATAGTATTTACCTACATAATTTAATTATTACATCGTCTCAAACTTTTTCGTCTGTGTGTTGCATGTCGCGTGACGGTCGGCCGCGGAGTAGGGATAAAGTGAAAGGCGCTCGTCAGAGCAGCCAAGGCCAATATGGTGGCGCCTATATAATAGTTCGCTTAAAAATTTCACTTTTACCGTGGTTTCATAAAACCACACAATCCTTTTTTTATTTTCCTGACTGTACATGGAATCAATTTTCAGGACATTTTCAGGTCCTTTTAAGGACTATATACTTACATTGCAAGAGCAGTGGTGGCCCAGTGGTAACGGTGAAGGAAAACATCGTGAGGAAACCGGCATGTCCTAGAACCGAAAATTCGAAGACATGTGACATCTACCAACCCGCACTGGGCCCGCGTGGTGGATTACGGCCCACTCCCTCTCACAGAGAGGAGGCCTGTGTCCCAGCAGTGGGAACATTTATAGGCTGATGATGATGATGATGATGACATAATTTAAAAGCTAAATAATAAATAAGTACAAGTATATGAAAAAGGGAGGGGAGATAATCAGAATGTCAACAGGAAAAGTGGCCAAAAGACTGGCAGCATTGCCACGTTGTAAAATAAATCCCATTATCTTAAGACACATCACCACCACACTAATACCACGTACAGCCGACTCTATAACTTCTCAATATCACCGCCCACTCTTGCCCTTAATGGACGCGCGCTATATTTGACAATATTCGACACATTAATGAGAGGGAAGACGTCTTAAGACACCCATTGAGAGTTCACGGCATGTTGCGAATACGTAGATACCTCCGTTGATGCAAGCCTCTTGTGAAATGAGAGCTCATTGTTCTACGATACTGGTAATAAAGGTAATAAATTGTGCAGTTACGCATGTGCCTATAAATTCTTATTGTAACTTGGAGATAATTTTATGCAAGCTGGTTCTTTTTGTCTTGGTATGTGAGAGATTTAATTGCCAAGCGTGTAAATCAGTAATTTGTACCTATAACGTTAGCAAAGACCGTTGTCGTCTATTTAAACTTTATTCACTCATTTTTGGTCAGTGCGGCTGCCTAGACGACCCGGCGTGGAACCAGGAAGGGTTCCATGCCGGGTCATTAGCGGGCCGGTACCTATTTTAGGCTTCCGTCCTTAAACGTCACCTTACGACCTGCGGCACCCGTTGATCGCGTGCAGGAGCTTGCTCGAAACCGAGAAAGGTGGCTCAATCCACAAAGCAACTGAATGCTTTGAAACAAGTCGTTTTGAGGACCTAGACAAGAAGCGCCAAATACTCAAAAGTCGCCCAAAGCCTTCATATACGTACACATACAACGATGCTGATCAGCTCTTCTGTACACGGTGTGACCGAGTTTTCAAGACCAAATTTGGTTTTGCTAGTCATCAGAGAGATCACGAAAGAAAAGAAAATTAGTCTGGGTCGCTGTCGCCGGATACGGTGAAGAGGACTATATACCTTTAGGCTTATGATCATCTTCTCGTGGTACAGCTTCGTTAAAGACATGGTTTAATATTATCGTGCGATGGTGCGTGTCAACTAAACGAGTCAGTAAAATGTTCCCAGTTTAGATCTTCCCAGTTTAGGTGAGCAAGCGCAGATTCTAACCCCGCAATTTGTCTGTGTGCCTATTATTAGAACTGCATCTAATAGTTAGGTATTTGCAGTTTTATAAATTTGAGGAGCTCGTGGCTAAGTATTAACAGCCGCACGGGTCGATCCATCAGGTTAAGCTATGCTTGCCGGGGTTGGTCCGTGGTTGGGTGACCATCTTAACCTACCGAGATTCCTCCATGCCTCGGAAAGCACGTTAAGCCGTTGGTCCCAGCTGTCATTTCGTGAATCTTTGACAGTCGTTACGGGTCGTCAGAAGGCCAAAAGTCTGACAACCAGTCTTACCAAGGGGTGTCGTATTACCCAGTTACTGGGTTGTGGAGGTCAGATAGGCAGTCGCTCCATGTAAAATACTGGTATTCAGCTGCATCCGGTTAGACTGGAAGCTGACCCCAACATAGTTGGGAAAAGGTTAGGCAGATTGATTGCAGTTTTATAAATTACTTGCTGCGCCCCGCTGTTTCACCCGCGTAAGTCTCGATCCTGTGGGAATATCGGGATAAAAAGTATCCTATATGTTAATCCAGGTTATAAACTATCTGTGTGCCAAATTTCATCCAAATTGGTCAAGCCGTTTGAGCGTGAATATTAGTAGGATAGTGTGATCAGTGAACCTACCAGCAGGTTCCATCTTAGATATCTACCCAGTAGCAACTGATGAATGCTATTAGTGACTGTGATTAGTCACCCCTTAATATCATTCTTCATCCCTCAAAAACAAATAGGAATCTATTCTTAGAAAAGAACCCCCACTGAATACATCAATAAAATTGTCATAACATATTTACCTATGATTAAAATTAAAACCTAAAATCTAAAATCCAATTAACCATAATGCAGTTATAAAAAGGGAATGTCATTAGAATTTTTAATGCTCATTTCAATTGTCCATTACATTAATTGCGACATAAATTGCTTAAATGTATTAAAAATTATGTATGGACGGTCGGATAAGTGAATAAACGGAGCTATAGAGACACCTGCTTTTTTGTGCCAATTAATAATTATTATACAGGGTGTTTGGCAGAACGTTGAACATACGAAAATGGTGGATAGGTGGGGTCATCTGCTACTTACTCAGCCCTAATTTATTTGGCCCTGGCCCCCTGGATATTTTTTTTTAATGCAGGTTGAAATTAGGATTTAAGTATTTTTTACATCTTTCTGTTATAAGAATCTGCCAATATTAAAGATTTAAAAAAAATGCCTGTTTTACCCATTTTTTTTAATAAAAATTACACTAAGTTAAAAAACTTGTGAAACTACTTAGAAGAAAGCAAAAAAAAAAAATTTTTATATCCAGGGCGCCAGGGCCAAATAAATTAGGGCTGAGTAAGTAGAAGACGACCCCACCTATCCACCATTTTCGTATTTTCAACGTTCTGCCAAACACCCTGTATATTTATGCCAATAATATCTGTAAGCTGATACGAAGGCGATAGTTGAATCAGCAGGGTATCTGCGTAACACACTTACAGTTAGAGTAGCAATGGCTTTCATTTTGACAGTTCAACATCATTCATTGCGTTATTTACCCTGTTGAGCAGACAAATTTTCTGAACATATGAAGCAATGGATTTGCAAATATCCATTAAAATCATTCCGATTGTGATTGAAAATGTGTTACGCATTTAAGGTGCGCGTATGAGATAGTTAGTCGACCTCATAATTGCTTTACCAGTTTGACCTCAATCCTAACTATTATTCATTTGAAAGTGAGTTAGTTTGTTTGTTACACTTTCACACTAAAACGGCTAAACGGATTTGGATGAAATTTAGCGCATGGGTAGACCATAACCTGGGTAAGACATAGGATTTTTTTTACGGGTAGTACCTACTAGAATTTCCGACATCCACGCGAATGAAGTCTCTAGCAAAAGCTATTACCTAATCCCAGTACTTAATTAAACTTCCCTCATCATCATCATGTTTCTCTTGCCCTTAAGTATCCCGATTTATTTGAAGTCAGCGCAACATGTCTTTTTCTTTCTTTCTTTTTATTAGTCGTTTTCTCGGTAGTCACTCATTAGACTTAGTAAATTGAAACTTTACTTAGATTAAAATCATCTGACAAATAGACCTGTGGCGACATCTACAACGCCACATCTGAACTACGCATCACACTGACGTCACGCACAATTCTGCATCGCGCAAGCAGGGTTTACCGCGCAACGAGTATTGTATACAACGTCCCAACATCAATCGTCGGGCCCCCCGACACTTGCTCGAAAACGAGGTGCCAGCAGTTGTTGCAGCTGTGCACGTACACGCTTTAAATACCCCGTATAGTAATCAAAATAAAAATCTAAGTTTGATGATCCAGCCTGTCCCTTCTTCACTCCTCCAGGAGAAGAATAGGGCCACCAGTACAGTACACAAATACAGACGACACCCGTCATTCCAACCCCGCCACCGAGGTCCTTCGCGATCGCGACCGCTCCCCCGAGTAAATTGTACTCCCCCCAACCCTTGCTCGAAAACGAGGTGCCAGCAGTTGTTGTAGCTGGGCACGTAGCTTTAAATACCCCGTATAAGATGAAAATTTAAGTTTGATCCAGCCTGTCCCTTCTTGCTGTCCTCCCCCCAGCGACGCTCTAAGCCGAGGTTCGTACCCCTCAGAGAGTGCCCTTAGCGAGCATTCGCTTAATTTTAATTTAGAATAGTTTTTGTCCCTGGCTGGAGGCTTTAAGTGTAGTAGCTTAAGGCGGCACCCACAGGAAAGTTCCGTTAAGCAGCCAAGACATCAGGGGTAGTAAAAAAAACAATCGTCGGGCAATAGCCCACCAGATACGACATCCGTCTGGTCGGATGATCCTCCCTTTTCTTTAGAGGATGAGTGAAATTTACACCAATCCTCATACCTCTATAGACCTTGTCGTTTTATGACGTGAAAATGACAATCAACCTTACGGTGGTCAATAAATTACGAGGTCGAGTATACCCTTATGTTGGTAAGTACCTATACTACCTATAATATGGTGTAAAGTGCTGCATTAACAACCAGACCTGCCACCTATTAGTCTTATTAAGTACTATGGTCAGTTAATTATACACTTGATAACTACGAGTAACGTAGGGAAGTTTTTTGTCTTACAGGCTGTGGCGAAGTGGGCCTTTAATGCTGTATAAATTGCATTATAATATGTGGTCTATTATTGCATTAAAAGGGATGTTAAAATTATCTGTGTCGTGTCGTCATGTACCTAAGTCGATTCAGAGGTAAATCAGAACAAACCGTAATGGGGTCCTTATTGATAAATGGTACTTAATATTCGTTATTTTTTTCTACCTATGGTACCTACCTACGTATTAAAAATACATTAAAACCTATTTAAGAAAAACCTCTTTAATCTAATAAGAAAGTATGAACTATTTGAGGCCTAAAAAAAGAAGAAAATTGACATCTAGCGCGTTAATGACATCAGCAACATTTTATTCGATAAATTCATTGATTTTAATTGATAATCCATTGATTTATCAAGAATAATAACGCACCATGGCAGTCGCATTACCCATGGAATCCAACCCGGAAACCATGAATAAGTATTTGCAGAAGTTGGGTGTGTCTGAAAAATGGCGCATGGTTGACGTGATCGGTTTAGAAGAAGACGCGCTGAGCTGGGTCCCGCGGCCTGTGCTAGCCGTAGTCCTGCTCTTCCCGCTTTCCGACGCCTACGAAAAACATCGCTGCGATCAGGAGCAAGACCTGCAAACCAAAGGCCTACAGCCTCCGAAAGATGTGTTCCACCTGAAGCAAGTTCTCAGCAATGTCTGTGGAACCATTGCCTTGGTGCACAGCATCGCAAACAACACGCAGCGCATTGAACTCAATGACGGCCTATTGAAGAGTTACCTCGACGAAGCTAAGAGTCTCGATGCATCTGCTAAAGGAGTGCTTCTAGAGAATTCTACTGCTATTCTGAACGCCTATAGAGAGATAGTGCGCACGGGAAACGAATCAGGCGGCGAGGCCGAGGAAGCTGTCAATAATCATTTCGTTACTTTCATCCACAAGGAAGGCCACCTGTTCGAATTAGATGGACGCAAGTCTTATCCTATAAACCATGGTGCTACCACTCCGGACACTCTCCTGGAAGACGCGGTGAATGTCTGCCGCGAATTTATGGCTAGAGATCCGGATAACATCGGCTTCAATGTGGTAGCTCTTGTGCCTACTAAATAATTTTTCCCATGTATTTGTTTTTGCATTTCAATTCATTTATCTAAATAAATATTAATTACATTGTCAGACAGTCATTTACGAACACGTAGAGTTAATGTGAGTCATATTCTTTTTGCTACAAGTATCATCGCTAATGAAATAATCGCATAGCAGTGACGTGACGGGGCTGCGCAGCGGCTACACGCGATCCTTCAATATGGCACTACGAAAAATGGCGTTCATTAATTCTCTTCATTAGCGAATACCGGCACATTCAGTTAGCGCACCCCGCTGCACGGACGTCGATTTAAGTCTTTAATTCATAATTAATCTTGCAGTATTTAACAAATCGCCACTCGGTGTTCGAAACGGTGCGTTCGTCTCAATTAAGATATCCGCGCGCACTGCCAACACGGCTCCCGCATTCCTCCTTAAAATTCTCTATCTTCGGAAACTAATTAAAAATTCGCCTCGCCTCCGTGGTTCGGTGTTCAATCGGGACGATATAACTTCATTTAAAAACGAGCAATCTTGTCGAAGATAAGGGCTGGCGAGAAAACAACGAAGAGCAGCGCTCGCCACACGCGGCAGCGACGCGGCCAGACAAAAAGACAAACCAAAGAAAGAACTCCAAACTTTTAAATGGAACGCGAGAGAATTCTCCGCGTTAACTATGTCGATACTGGGAAGGACGCGACATCGGTAAGTCACGTCACCGAATAAATGACGCCGGCACTGAAATAAATATATAAATATTGTGTAAATAAACAAAATAATACGGCGGGGACCCGAAATGCTTTAAATATTCAAATGAAGCGAGCCGAGGTGAAATACGAAGGTGCGCTCGCTCGAGTTGAGCCCAATTAAATCGGTGCCACTGAGGTAGAAATTAAAAACAAAAGGAAGATGACGGGGGTCCGGCGCGCATTTTTCTCATGAGTATTATTAGCGCGATGTCAACCCACAAAAAATGGAGTTAGAGGGTTGTCGTGGCCGCGATCATTATCGACTACATCCCGCGTTTTGTATTGTTTTGATAAGTGTGATGCTCTTGCGCTCCGACGTTTTGTTGACATTTTATATTCACCATACACATGTGATTGATATGCTCGCAACTAAATTAATTATGCCGAGTTTAAAGCATTCTTCTGCTGGGGGTATTATTTAAAGTCTTATACAACATGCTCCTTATTTTCTCTCAGACTGGTTTCAATTTTGAACCATGTAAACTCAGTCTTCACTCATTTCAATACCAATTTCTACGCTGCCTTATAACAGGTTCACATGTCCCATTGTGCACAAAATAGTGCGTCAATCAACAAGTGCGCATGAGTTGAATTAATGGGTGAAAAACAAAACCTTAAACAGTGTTGGTTACGGTCATTAGTCATGAGGGGCTTGGCGAGAACAGATTTAATATTTGCCTATAAATCAATTATGGACGTGTGTGGAGTCGCTTAGCACTTAACGCTTTAATATTGTACTGCTTTCTTGAACAGCTATGATAAATTACATACGTGTGTTCTCTTTAGAATTAGTTTTTATAATATCTATTCATGAATGTAGGTGCAAATGAACTGAATGAGAACAGTACCAGAAAACGACTACTTTTGAAGCTCTGATCTAGTTTATCAAAGAGCTTTTAATTCAGAAGAATCCTGGTGGATCTTCCTAAAAATGAAGCAACTGTTGACTTCTTACTAATTTTAGTCACATCATGACTTAGAAAATCATAACTGAGAAACATTCACAGGTAAAATGATATCCAGATAGCGATTTAAAAGTTCAATGTTGGGAAGTATTAAGTAGGTGCGCAGAATAGGTTTTGGACCTAAGAGTGAGACATTCTATCAAAGTTTTGATGCATTTAGATGCACTTGTATCTATGTATATTTGTTGTTCCCATTCTATTATAAAGTTCAGATTCATTAACACTCGACGCGACCTCCGCGCCTCTCGCACGATTTATCCAAACAAAATACATTTATTTTAGACAATGAGGATCTAAGTGCTTATTGGGAGAGCAAACTACCACGGAACCTATCCTCACTTCACTCAACATGCATGATTATCATACATTGCTGAGTTTAAGCTGAGAATTTTATAAAACGTGGTGATGAAGCGGTAATGGAGCGTGAAGTTTTGATCCGTTTGTGAACGATATGGTAAGTGATAGTCAGTTGTGTGCAGGTTCTCTCCAGGGGTCCCGCCGAGGCCTACCGACGCTCATCACTATTCAATAAGCTCCATTTATTGAAATTACATAATTTGTGTGTGAATAATGACGATTGTGATGAATCTTCGTGGGCGATACGAGAGACTTGAAGCCGATTAACTTTTGACCGCTACACGATATTAATAAGCTGTTGGTTCGACACTCGCTCCGCTTAATGACATGGAAATGGAGTGCGCCATAAGCTGCGCGTTCACTCTGATTTCTGACGTCGTTTATTTGAATGGATCGTGTTGTATGGGAAGCTTTTGGGCTAGTAGGAATGTTGTTGGTTGATAGATTTTTAGTGTGGAGAGCAAGAGAAACGACGATTTAATTATTCAGTACCTAACTATAAAAATAAAAAAATCTTTAATTATAAAAGATTTCGGGCGTTGAGAAAATATAAAGACTTCAGTACCCTAATTAGGTAACTTATTTTTGTAAACAATTAAGTATGCCTAATTTGTTTCATTTTGACAGTTCAACAACATTCATTGCGTTATTCACGTTGTTGAGCAGATTTTTTTTTAACTTATGAAGCAATGGATTAGCAATCTGCGTCAAATCGAAACAGATTGAGATTGTGTTGTATTACGCAATTAGGGTACTGGTTTTGGAAAGCATATACGAGTTATTATACCGAAAGTTAAAACAAACATAACTTTATTATTTTCCCATCACAATATTTATTTATTATACCTAGTTGTAGGACATTGCAGAAACATTGGCGACGTACATTATAGAGGCTTATGAATAAAACATAATTCTCGTATACTTTACAAAACGCAGGAATGCGACAAACCATTGCTTGATTTCGACATTTTGGTAAATAACAACTGGATTTATGGCCCGAATATTATTGATTGTTGTAAACGCCACCCCATTCACCTTTGTGTAGAATATTAATCTTCGGCTTCTGGGGAAACAGGATTCTACTTATGTATCTAGTGAAGATGGTATTTAAAAGACCTTAACAGAATTTTGATGTAGGTAAGTGACAGGTTTATATTTTGCTACAGTCGTAGCATCCTAAGTACAAAAGGGTTATGTTCCATCATTCAGTTTTGCAATCATTACTGTGGCAACTCCCAACTACATACGTTGCTTTGTATAGATAGTGCCATTCACGAAAACGCGCCCCACTTAATTCGATCCAGCCTGTCCCTTGCTGTCCTCCCCCAGCGATGCCCTAAGCAGAAGTCCGTACCCCACAGGTTACCCCTAAGCGTGAAGTCGTTTAGTTTATAAGTTTTATGTCCTGGCTGGAGACCTTAATTTATTGAATGAAATTATCAAATAACTTCTCCCGCTCTGGGCGGAGGCGTGTCAGACTCTTACTGACTAAAACCCACTCGTGTTCCTTCGGTTGCCCTGTTGCCGGGGCCACGATTTCCCTATCGGTTTTCTTCGAACCTCCGGCAGGCATTGGCCCTAGCGGACCCCGTCAATTCTGCTGACATCTCTTTGAGGCGCGCGTGGAACACAACGCGCCGTCGACCCGGGCTTGGTCCTTATCGGACGGCGAGCTACCCATTGCTCACCGTCCGCAAGCCCGCGCCTACGGTGGCCGGAAATCGGCTCGTGATTCCCGCCCCGGGCGTCTCCTCCTTCCTAGGTGGACCTGCGAGATGAAATTCCCAAAAAAAAAGGAAACGCACCTCACTCCGCTCCGCTCCGTATTAAAATACAGCTTACAGTACAGTAATCGCGGAGTGGGGCGCGTCTTCGTGGATGGCACTATCTATACCGGTTAATTAACCTGTGACAACGTTCTGGGTGGTGCTGCTCTGTCAACCATCAAGCGGTGGCCATTTGAAGTCCTTCCTAAGCCAGAAGCGTAAGAGTAAAGTGCTAAGTGTGATGAAAAAATACCTTTTCTTTGGAATGATTAAGTTTGTCCCTAAATTTTACAGCAGGTTTTGAGCATTTTTGTTCAAAATATACCTCAAAAGAGAGTTTTTCTCGCAATGAGAAGCAGTTCTACATAACCACACATCAAACAGCAGAAAGATAAAGCTAATAGAAACATAGATCTAAGAACAGGTAATCAATATTCACTTCTGAGTTACAATAACTAAGTACGAAGAAAAACAATTATTTTCTGCACCCGCCATTGTAATGCTAAACGGATGCTCTGCACAAGACACTGCGCACGTACAAGTCCAGTTATTATTTAGATCGTCTGAATACCTGCGGCATGCCTTCATGTCCAACTTACTATGCAAAAACTACATCTCCATTATTAATAGCCAATAAATTATGACGTTTAAAGATCAGACTTTCCGCTAATACATTTTCCATATTTTCATGGTAATGGCGGAATTAAAAACGTGGGCTATTTATGGTGAAGCAGAGTTAATAATTATGTGAAGGAAATTGACCATCTACATAACAAAGTTTCCGACCGTGTGTATGTGCAGGGTAAACTTGAAAACTAAGTAGCTACCTACTAGATCAGAGATAGTTAATTGATTCAGGCGTGACCTTGCGGAAATCCATTATAAAATACAATAGACGTGGATATATTTGTTTGGATATAACACGGCGTGTTGCCACACCGAGCGCTGAACGCAGAGTAGCTCGGTGTGGCAACCCGCCGTGTTCGGGTTCGCGACAAGTCAATCGTCATCCTGAGGATGCCTCGTTGAGAGGTGAAACACGTGTCGATTTCTTTCAGGGTTTTTCATAGCTCTTTAGAAATAGCTAAGCGGAACAGGTTACTAAATATATCCACGTCTATTGTATTTTAGATCAGGGATTAAGGGGACTAAGGGGGGCGTAGAGGGACCAATGGGGGCGCGGCGGCTTTAATAATAAACTATAGAATTGTTAAACTTTATGTTCTGATTTAGAAAAGGTTAAGGCTAGTTTTCAAATATTGTAGGTAGGAACTGTAAAATGAGCTTCAGCTCTTCTGCATATGTCGATGAAATAAGTTTTTCGAATTTTTTAGTAATGAACTAAAGAAAACCGAACCTATCCGAGGCAGCGTGCTACAATTTTCGACCTCACTTTGCTCGCTCTTCCATTCTACATTCTGTTGATTCTTCAACTTTTCTGCAAAAGTCGACAAAGTAATTTCTTTTTCTGCATGAATGGTCAAGAGAAAATCTAACCTATCCAAGGGGGTGCAAACATTTTCGACCTCACTTTCGTTCGCTTTACGTTCTTATGGTTTTCTGCTTAAAAAGTAACTCAGGGGCGTAGTGATTTTAAAAGTCAGTTAAAAGGTTGGGAACCCCTGTACTAGAAAAATTTTAAGGCAATTCTCACATCAGCCTGCCTCGTTGGTCTAGTGGTCGCAAGCGCTACTGCTCTACATGAGGTCCTGGGTTCGATTCCCAGGTCGGGCAAAGTGTTATTGGGTTTTTCGATCAGGAATTTCTCAGCAGCAACCCAGAGTCTGGATTTATGGCAATAGGGTTGCCTCCTATTACATGAAACTTAAGACATAACTGGCGAAATGTGGGTGTATTACAGGTACCTACACCTCTGCTTAACCTTCTGGGGATTACTGGCGTAATGGTATGTTATGTTCTCACATCATTATAGAAATTAAATTAGATATGTATTCATTCACAGAAGTTTAAGCGAAAGCGCTGGTCAAAATTTCGGAAAATGCGGGGCATTTTCCATTCATATAGGGAAAAAGGGAAATGTTTTCTACAAGCAAAATAGATGAAGAAGAAATCTAAAGTAAAGTAAAGATCATGTTGTCAAAACGTATCTTTTTTATAGCTGACACCTGTGCTGGTCAACAGGAGTTATTCTTCATTCCGCCATTCCCGTCTTCTCAGAACCGAGACACCCACATCCAACCACTTATTTACCAAATCAAACCATTATTTATATTTTTTCATCCGGATTTTCGGGTAAACGACCGAAACGCCAACATCCAGCGACATATACGTAGAAAGCTGGATGATATGTACCTACAAATGCGCCCGCGCAGCCATGCCGAGCGTTTACGACTTCCGAGAATCGGCCGAAGGTAACCGACGCTATCCGAAATACGGTAAATCGTCTAAATTAAGTAGATGTGACCACTCCGACCCGTATTTATTAATATAAGGTATGTATTAATTTGGATATTAGTTTTGTTGAGCAGTCTTTATTTTTAATTATCATGATGTAAATTGAAAAGTATCGTGTGTTAATTGGTGATCCTCGGTAGTTGATTGATAAGGATATCGCACATTAGGAGATAAAATCCAAATATTATATTTTTTGTAAAGGCTTCTGTTTTTCTCTGAGCTTTGTGTGAACTTTGGATAGAGAGCTACAAGATTTTCAGTTGTTATCCTGAACATTTAGTGTAGAAGTATAGTGTGTATATGTTTAATGTATGTGCATGTGTGTGTATCTAATACCTTTAAACGAGCAATTCTTGTATATAATGTATATAAATAATAAATATATAATCTGAATCTCGGAAACGGCTCCAACGATTTTCATGAAATTTAGTATGCAGGGGGTTTCGGGGGCGATAAATCAATCTAGCTAGGTTTCATATTTAGAAAACGTCGTTATAAAAAAAAATGTCGTCCAGCAATTGTATATTTTAAATTTATCAGTGGAAACTTGTAAATGGCCTTCAATTTTATATTGTTTAAGAACACTGTGTAAGTTAGCTGTAACTTTCCCGAATAGAATAAAAGAAATAAATATATTACAGTTCTTCAATAGAGGATAATCTAATCGACTGTTTTGATAAAACCATTGTCAAAACTGGCCAAAAGTTTTAATAATTTTGGAAAAGGTTTGCATATACTGTTTACCAGAATGACTGCGAAGCATGGTTAGCGCAGTAGCTGAAAATGTGACTTTAGCGCTACGGGTCGTGAGTTTTATTTGGGACATCTTACCCATTCTTCCCCATACTACGCTTTGAAATGGGCTACTAGCTCCAACTTTCTGACTGAGCGACCCCTTAACAATTCAAAAGTGCCTGTAATTGGTTTTTTGAAACTTGATTCTGACCGCGGCTTCGCCCGTGTGGAGATCGAAAATTATCGCATGGGAACGTACTTCCGGGATAAAAGTATTCTATGTAATAAACTAGGTCATGGTTTATCAATGTGCCAAGTTTCATCCAAGTCTGTTCAGCCGTTTTAGCGTAAAACGTAACAAACAAACAAACTCACTTTCGCATTTATAATATTACTAGCTGTTGCCCGCGACTTCGTCTGCGATCCATGCAGGATGAAAAGTTGCCTATGTCCTTTTCCAGGTCATGGTCTTCTCATGTTCCAAATTTCATCCAAGTTCGTTCAGCCGTTTTAGCATGAAAACGTAACAAACAAATAAACTCACTTTCACATTTTTAATATTAGTTATGATAAATGGTTTAATTGAGTTTATTTCCACACCAAAGAAAATATTCGTACGGTGGACGTACAGATAGGTTTTCCGGATCTGGGTGTTCACGTGCCATTAGTGTCTGTAAAAGCATCTAATAAAGGAGAAATTCTTAAAGCTACACTGTTCTAACAAATATAGGTATATTTTAAATCAATGATTATGTATGTATGTATGTCATATTCTCCATGCATATTATTTCATATGCGCAAGAGTCTGCATTGCACGTCAGGTAAGTACACAGTTAATAAGGTTCCATTCCACTGTTGTTAATCTGAGGAGAATGATGGATAGGACTACTGACCACGATATATATGTTCGTGAACAACAAGAATGCCTAGTCAAGTTATTTCATTTATTTTTACACTGAGCTCAGCCTTACGCAGTTTTGAATCAATCATGGGACAACCCGTTTCTTACATTGTTAAATTTTGAAAAAAAAAAAAACAGTGGTGCCGATTCCCTTGTTCACAAACTAAATTAAATTTAAGTTCAGTGCATCTTTTTCTTTCTATTTCATTAAGAAAAGGACAGAGGATAAATTTTAGTTCAGTCCTGTCAAATTAATCAGCGCCTGTCACTCTCCATACAAGTTCAGACGTGATTAAAAACTTGCCGATTAAAATTACGTCAATTTACGTCAAGCGCTGATTAATTTGACAGGACTAAACTAAAATTTATCTTCTGTCCTTTTTTTAATGCAATAGAAAGAAAAAGATGCACTGAACTTAAATTTAGTTTAGTTTGTGAACAAGGGAATCGGCACCATTGGCTCTCCGGGAGTGCCGACAGAAGTGAAAATTTGAAAAAAAATCGGCACCGCGGTAATCAACGCGTTGATGTCTTTTACTCTACGGTGTCGGTAAATTGCGTTACAGTGGTGCCGATTCCCTTGTTCACAAACTAAACTAAATTTAAGCTCATTGCATCTTTTTCTTTCTATTTCTTAAGAAAAGGACAGAAGATAAATTTTAGTTTAGTCCTGTCAAATTAATCGCGCTTGACGTAAATTGACGTAATTTTGGTAGGCAAGTTTTTAATCACGTCTAAACTTGTATGGAGTAGTGACAGGCGCTGATTAATTTAACAGGACCAAACTAAAATTTATCTTTTGTCCTTTTCTTAATGAAATAGAAAGAAAAAGATGCACTGAACTTAAATTTTGTTTAATTTGTGAACAAGGGAATCGGCACCATTGTCGCGAAATCAATGGTTTAGTCCCATCTCAAAAATTCCCAACGCGCCTACAGAAGTTCTCACTTAAAAAAACAATAACAAGGAAAAGAGTTAACTCGGTTCCGATTTCGGCAAATGCATTTAATTGTCTTTGCGAATATGAATTTTACATTCGGTAGTCAACAAAGGGCATAAAACAGTTGTAGGTTCAAATTCGGCAGCGGCCGCCCGCGGCGCGCTTACTCCCTCAATGATTACCCGAATGAATTCCATTAAAACAAACGCAGCATTTTACTGCTGCGACATTAAAGCCGACAGTACTCGTAAACTCCCCACTTGATTGATAAATTCTCTTCAGTAACTGCCGGAGCGTCGCCCGCGTTATGATTGCTACCGAACGATATTAAAATCGCTGCGTCTGCGTGTAATATCCCAACATAGTTATAATATGAAGTAGGCCACTTAAACCTGGCAATATCAGTAAGTTGTAAACGTTATGAACCCTTATGGTTTCCGAGCGAATAAGTATTACGTTCACTTAAATTCATTACCGTACTGTTCTTCCTTAAAACGTTTGTTGTCCGCTAAGTGTCAAAACCTTTTTGACCACTTGAAGTACGTGTGAGGTTAATAACACTGTACGAACATTTTTTACGTAATATGGGCAATAATTTAAATTTTATTGATTCGGACAATGAAAGTGATGAAGGAGAAAGAAATACGTTTATGACTAGGTATATAAAATATTCGACACTGTATAAATAAATTATTGACAATATTTTTATTTCGGATTCCGATTTATATTACTCACAATCTGACATTTATATCATTCCATATCACCCATTCTTCCGACTCTACATTTGTATAAAACTAATTTGCAAACTTTTTTGTAAGTTCCAAATGATAATTCAAGTAGCAAACAATTTTTGTCAGGCTCTTTTGAATATGTCAAATGAAATATGACTCACATAATAGGTGTCATAAATCTTGTAATATTGTCACATCGTCTGAGTCTCTCCTATTAGATATTTGTTGTTCTGTCAGATATTTTAGGATAACTGTATCTGTTTCTTGGAACCGTAGATACCTATGTACGGTCGTGTCCGGTTAATTGGTAAAGTGGTGGGTTAGAGTGGGGAGTGGGGAGTGGGTAGATTAATGAGCGGCTACCGCTTGCTTATCTCTCAGCATCTCGCGCATGACTGATCATCTGTCGTGCCCCTGCGCCTCTATGGGTTTAGTGATGGACAAAACCTTGCCTCTTGACTTTTTCTATCGATCATTTTCATTTAATTTATAAATATTAAATAATACGATACTTTTGTTTGTTAAAAGCTCAGACTAAACTTTATTTTCTGCCAAGTTAAAGCAACACAGGCAGACATAACAATTAAAATACTGTAAACCAGCCAGCTAGTAGGTACTTCCCGCATAAAATAACAATTTCGCTATTTACGATAAAACTAAATGAAACCTTATTGATCAATAATATCGATAATGGTATTCGTAAGGCAGTGCGGCCTGCCTTACGGTCGTGATATGACGGTGACCGCGTGGTTTCCAAGAAGTACTGGTACCTTACGACCGCCGTGCCACATTCGACCGGGCTTTTTTCTTTCCACCTTTTATCGAGACGCATTGAAATATTTTTGTGGAGATCAAACGACGTTTAGATACGTACATTAGGATTAATGTTGGACATCAGTTACTCTCGTGTGTAGGTACTGTTACCGAGAACTTGGAATCGGATGTTGGGTGTATGTAGGATTGTTCTCGCACGATTTTTAGATAGAATGCCCATTGTGTTGAGGTATTGTTGGTTAGTAAATTTAATATGGCTTCGGGAATGCTTGTTATTTTAAAACGGGTCCCATCACCCCGTGGGAGAAAAGTTCTGAGCTAGCTACATTTGGGACGACATTTGTTTACTTAGCTGGATCACCATAATATGAAAGGACAAAGTTTACGATTTGAAAAGCTAAAGGGTTAAAGCTCAGAAAAAGTTAGAACATGAAATTTGAATGGAAAAAACTTGCAATTTATCATAAAAGCACATTGTTGTTCATTGTAGTTATTTCTTCTTCTCCAAAACTATATCGTTTGTAAACTTTATGTTCAGGGCAGACTGTAAACAATTTACCCACAACAGTAATTTGTAAAATTATAGCACGAAACAAAACACTTGTGCCAAAGTTGCGTGATTAGTAGCCATATTTCTTTAAAAGAAAATATCTTTACGTTTTGTATCGTGGACAGCGCATAAGTACAAAAATATTTTAAATGATACCGATATTGCTACTGCACTTGAGGAGTATCATTTTCAACTTCAACCATAACAAATCTTTCAACCGAAATCATGAAAGCTTGTAAAAGACTATTAAATTACATATAATAATTGTCTCCAAACTGTATTTTATATCATAAAAACGTCCCAAAATCATCCAGAAGCACTCACACGTATAAAGTACTCGTTAATTTAAATACAAAGACTAATTTAATAAGTGACCCGACTCCCAAATGTCAAAGCGTTCAAAAAAAGAATGATGCAAGAACGATGGCAGCAAAGGAGGACGCCCAAGTCGGTGTCAGGAGAGATGTGACTTTTTTATACCCTAAATAAATTGGGAGTCATTTTTTAAGTTTTTTTTCTTTTTGTTTGTTATTGAGTACAATGGGTGGACAAGATGGTCTGTTAGGTAACATTTTTAACATCATTATAAGTGAAAAGCTGTGAGTGATGGTCGCTGGGCGCTTGTTACTGATCGACTGGTCTTCTAAGAAGTTTGTTTAAACTATTGTTTGTGTGAGAAGTTATGTGCACTAGATAAATAGTTTTGTTTGAGCCCTAAATGCTAATGTTTAAAACAATCTTGCCTTTATTCATTGGATTTTATTTATGATTATATTTTCCCTAAGATACAAAAAGGTACTGTCCTATCATCATTCTTTGTATGTGCTATTTATTAAATGTATGATTTTGATTAGGAGTTTTCTGGTCAGATTTAGTCCATTGATTATTTATATGTGTGTGAGTGTCGCGCTGCAAAAGAACTAAAACGAACAAGTCAAATTTTTTTACGCTTGTGTGCGTGACAGCTACCTCTTACACTCGCGCCACGTCATTGTGGTTTTCTAGTGAGCGTGTATTTAGCGGCCAACAGTTGGACGCTATTATTTTCGACGAGTTCACAGCTTTGACTGTCTATCTAAACATATTAAAGTGAAACTTTTATTACATCATCTCAAAAATTTTCGTCTGTGTGTTGCATGTCGCGTGACGGTCAGCCGCGGAGTAGGGATAAAGTGAAAGGCGCTCGTCAGAGCAGCCAAGGCCAATATGGCGGCGCCTATAGAAGTTTCACTTTTACCGTGGTTTCATAAAACCACACAATCCTTTTTTTTATATCTTTGACTTCGTCATAATTTTCCTCAACCGGGATCCTGAAAATTCTTACCTATAGCCATTGTGATTGTTGTTATGAACTAAGGCAGCTAACAGTCTCTCATGCTGTTTTTTGTAAGCTAATGTTCTCTCCTACCCTCTACATCAAAAGCTTTTGTTTTCAACTAATACATGTATATAAAAAAACATCCAACAATCAAACTGATAAAAATCTTTGCCTCACTTCCGCTCGGAATTCAAAGCAAAAAAATTACTTTTTCAAAACTGACATTCTTGAATATGTTGGTACCGTGGGATTGTCTGGGTGCTCCCCTGGGGGCCGGGGACTCCGGTAGCGCCACCGGAGCACCCCGCCGTTTCGCCACTTACAAAACCAATATTTAATTATGATAAGTTATAATGATTATAAATTAATTTTAGGAGGCTGGGCTGGTTAGGATTATGGATTCATTAAACATAATGTGTGTTCACGCTTTTTAGTGGGTTAAGTTTATGAGCTAGTCGTTAATGTCAGAGTGAGAAGGGGTTTGATACGAGGTATAGGGAGATATACAATATGTAAAAAAAACCTGCCCGATACGAAAGGAGCTTATAGGTACTAAAATAATATTACATAAAATCATTTTTTTTTCTAACTTGAACAGACAGCTGTGCTGCTGGGCAGTTTGTTGCGCCACTTCCTCTTCCCAGCTAAAGGCACTAGGAAGTGGTGAAGGGTGGGCGTTTTGGGGGACTGTCTTATGTAATTTTGACGTTTGAAAAGTGCTGATTCTCAGCCTAGTTTGAATAAATGACTATTGAATTTGAATAAAAATTTAATTATTATTGAAAATAAAAAGTTATTGATATCTAAAAATTATGTTTTTAGTACCAAAATTACTTCATTAAAATGAGCAAATTTTCATCAGGGGTCATAAGTTATGACTTGTAGACACCCGCTATACGACGGCCGCCCGCGCCCCAGGTAGTAACCCGGTAAAATTGCAGATTGAAAAAAAAAAGTCAATTTAATTTTTCGATTTTCTTGAAAATTATCTTATAAAATAGACTCTCAGTATGATACCTAATAACAAACTAACGGATCGGACAGGGTTTTTTTTACATGTGGTAAGTAAGTCGTAGGTACTCGTAGGACTGGTCAAGCTGACTGTCACTAGAAGGGAGGTATGTATTAAGTAGATATAAAGTTTTATCCCTATATTCTTAAGAGAAAACTGGCTCTTGGAAAGTCTAGTGAAATTAAAAAAGCCTTTTCGAGTGTTGATCCTTCAAGTCCTGGACAATGTAGGCAGTCAGCCTAGCTGCCAACCTTGCGCACTTATCTTTCCACTACTGCATTTTAGCTTTCTAGTCGATCCATCAGGTTAAACTACGCTTGCCGGGGTTGGTCCGTGGAAGGTTGACCATTTCTACATACCGAGACTCCCCCGTGCCTCGGAAAGCACGTTAAGCCGTTAGTCCCGGCTGTGATTGTGGATCTTTGGCAGTCGTTACGGGTCGTCAGAAGCCCGAAAGTCTGACAACCAGTCTTACCAAGGGGTATTACCCAGTAACTGGGTTGTGGAGGTCAGATAGGTAGTCGCTCCATGTAAAGTTCAGCTATATTCAGCTGCATCCGGTTAGACTGGAAGCCGACTCCAACATAGTTGGGAAAAAGCGTGGCAGATTGATATACCTGGTACGAAGACAAGAAGACAAAAAAATACTTCCTTCTCGAGTAAAAGGAATGGTGAGTGGCTAGTTCCTACTTGAACATGTTATAAGTCGTCATTCCATTGGGTGGAGTATATTGGAGCAGTTTTCAGTAATTAACAAATAGAAGATAAAAGAAAAAATAGAAAGAAAATACGAAGAACGTACGAAGACTTTCAGATTTCAGCTTCTATACAGGGTGGCAGGGACGCGAAAACTATTACCATGGATTCAGTACATGATTCTGAACCCCCTGCGTTGAAATTATTGTTTCATAGAAAAGTGATTGTACCTACGCGGTCAAAAAGTATGGAACACCACATTTTTTTTAAAATAACCGACTAAAAATTTCGCCGCATGGGGGTTCTGAACCATGAACTGAATCCATGATAATCGTTTTCGAGTCGATGTCCCTGCCACCCTGTATACATATAGTAGAATCTGAAAGATAGGCAAATCGTTAGAAAGCCACTTAAAAAGTTTTGAACTTAGGTAAGGTACCTATACCGAATGATTTTTTTTACCGTCTCGAAATTTTTACAGGGTGTTCTACCCATGAATATAAACAACTTTCACTATGGGAGCAACTCTGAAATCACGAAAAAAAAATCAGCTGTTTCATACATTTTGGTCAAGTAGGTATTGAACTTTTGTATAAACAGCAGATTTTTTTTTTTCGTGTTTTCAGCGTTGCTCCCATAGTGAAAGTTGTTTATATTCATGGGTAGAATACCCAGTAAAAATTTCATGACGGAAAAAAAATCATCCAGTATAATGTTTTTTCGAAACAGAATGTCTTATTAATACCAAATTTCAAAATACATAGAATATATGGCTATATCGAAGCTAACTGGAAGCATAGCTATTACAATAATGGTAAAAAAATCAAAAAGGATGACATTTGCCGAGGACACCAAAATGAATCACATCCAAAATACATTAATGATACGACAGAAAATAAATCATTTGGATAAACAATGTTTAACAGGTCAATGTTAGAGATTGTAATAAAATATCATTGAAAAGTTAGAACATTTCCTAGCTATCGCAAAATGAACTCTATCGCAAAGCCATTGAGAACACATTGAAAACATAACTCGTCCACAAGAATTGGTGTTCATATCTCAAACAAAACATGCAAAGTATTTCTTTAACGATCTCTTATTTTTTATACGGAATCTTCGAATTCTAACCTCTAGTTACTGACTCAAACAGATCATGAGATAGGCGCTGTTTAACTTTTTTTGATCACATAAAACTAACATAACCCTCTATGATATTTAAGTATCGACAGATACATCTGGGACTTTCGGCTCGGAACACAGCCGCTGCTCGATAAGAGATGATAAAGTAATGGCCGAGATAGCTGACTCGCTACCGAATCTGATACGACACGGTAGCGGGCCGAACACTCACTCATACCATACGCCATTTAGTTTATTGAATTCCATTCTAATGACCGATCGACATCTCGGCCCGACTCGGTATTTAACTCACATATAAAAAATATACGACAGTCCGCGCCAAAGCTAACACTACACGCTAATTTTATTACGCGGTGAGCCTTCAGACGTTCCGCTGAAGGGCTAATCCAAAAGCCATCAATATACCGTTATCTAGAACGGCGTCTGTAAACCAAGTATACGATCCATAAATGAGTCGACAAGTGCCGGCGCTCAAACCCTAATCGCGCGTACTGATACGAGGAAGAAACCGCCAATATTTATAATACTAAACATAAAATACCACAATAAAACGAAATGCGTCGACGCGCAAAACTTTATGCTAATCGTCACTAAAAATATAATAAAACTGTGACCTTGTGGACGCGGCGCGTTCCCGGCGTGCCGTTATTAACCAGAGGTTCGTGGTGCCAATTCCCTTGTTCACAAACTAAACTAAATTTGTGCATCTTTTTCTTTCTATTTCATTAAGAAAAGGACAGAAGATAAATTTTAGTTTAGTCCTGTCAAATTAATCAGCGCTTGTAAATTGACGTAATTTTAGTAGGCAAGTTTTTAATCACGTCTAAACTTGTATGGAGTAGTGACAGGCGCTGATTAATTTGACAGGACTAAACTAAAATTTATCTTCTGTCCTTTTCTTAATGAAATAGAAAGAAAAAGATGCACTGAACTTAAATTTAGTTTAGTTTGTGAACAAGGGAATCGGCACCAATGTATGCCTACACAACTCCTAAAATCTGTCATCGTGAGTTAAACGATACATAAATCGTGGAGAATTTGACACCGCATGAGCGAGTCCTATTGATTTATCGCCTTCCTTAAACATGAAACATGATACGCGAATAGAATGCATTAAACGCTTAGATGTCTGCCTCCAGAGGAGATTTGATAACAAGCGTTCTTTAAATTAATATTGTAATGTATGATGCATTTGTTACATGAGGGCGCGGGCGCAGTCGCGGCCATCGGCGGCTAATCACGAACACAGGTAGCGTATCACCATCATCTCGCTCGCGACTTACGATCCATTCCGGTTATTAATGAACCCAAACCATTTTCGAATTTCGCCGCCGCCCGGACAGACTATTGACAGCTGTTTATTTATCAATGTCTACTTGACTCGGGCCGAGGCATCATCCGTTGCAAATATTTGAATTAGTATTCAATGAGCACTCGCTTCGCTTTCACAACTTTGACTTGGAGCAGCGGCAGCGTAGCGACCTATAATTGTTCATAGAAGTGTACAATAAGAAAATCAAACAGAATCTTGCTGGTTTCTTTGGTCGTATCGGTCGCAGCCAGTTTTTCCTCGAGGAGCAGCCGACAGCATTAACATTTCATAACAAACCTGTCGGCAACTGCGAGAATCGCGTTTATTATTACGTAGACATCATGCTAATTGTCTTCTAAAAACTAAGCTTCGCCGGAAAAGCTATCCGCCCGTATCCAGGGGTTCGCCGTGCCGCCGTATTACGATTAATTGATGCTAATTAATAAATTAATTAACCATGTTAATACTACGCTTGAGAGAATCCAGTTTTTCATGTGCCACGTTCGTATTTGTCCGAGCTGCATTTGTATTGGCAACCGCAGCATTCTATCTTTTTGTTAGACGTTCTCGATACGGCATGATCTCGTTATGTGACCATGTTCATAATTCGATATTAATTTATTGAAATTAATTAAGAGCTTCGAGATGAACCACGCTCCTAATTAGGAATATGATATGACAGTCATTCATATAATAATGATTGAAGCGGGGATCATAATTTATGTCATATTCTCTCATTATTTGTTTTCGCAGTAATTAAAGGAGATCCCGACTCGTGCGATGTTTTGTATCGAGTTCCTGCGAGTTGGCGACGTTATGATAAGCAAAAATGATCTGCGTAACGTCTTCTTGTTGTGATTCCTACGTCTGGAAAAACATCATTACGTGTCTTAATAGCGTTTCAAGTTTTTTTATTCGTCGTACGCGCGGATATAGAGGTATAATATCATATAATACGCTAGGTACTTATGGCGGTCTCTGGAAAAACTGGAAAAACTGGAAAAACACAGTGGCACGCGCGTGGCTCCATTGAAGTCTCGCCGCCGCTGAGTATGTTGTCACGTATAGGACACTTGACTGAGATTTCTTCTTCGAAATGCATTCAGTTTCAAGAACACGACACAGCCCGTTCCTTCCTAAATCTAGATTTGGAAATTGCAGTACGTGATTCAGCGAGCGCGAGTGCCGCCGCCGCGTGGGCGTACCACTATTTTGATACCGTCTTTGTCTTCTCGGAATTTTAGTTTGAATCTAATATGATAAGCAAATTGTACAAAGAAAAGTTAACAATACCTCCATGTATTCCCGTTACGACCGACAAAGATACAGCTTGTGTGCCATCGTAAAAAATGGTCGAAGCTCGCGATATTAGAACAAATCATAATAAAAGTGCAGCGAAAACAAATTTTGTTGGCTCGCAAGAATTTACAAGAGTCGAGCTCGCAAGCGGCGAGCACGCGTCCGAAGCGAACATAAATACGAACTCCTCGGCCACATAATATAACGAGTATAGGAGGCCAATTTAACAGACTTATTGTCTCCGTGCGGGTACAATGCGAGACACGGAGGGCGACGCAAAACGAGCACGACGCCGGGGACCCCGAGCCTGCCGATACAAAACAATGGTATTTAATCAACGATGATAAATGCTGTATTCAAGCACGTTTTTTAACGATACTGCCGTATTGTTTTGGCGGGAGCTTACCGTTGAATACGGAGATAAGTCGCCGCTGAGAGTGGCTTAGCTGACAAATTGGAATAAAAGGAATATTTATTCGTGTTGGAAATCGTGGTGCCTTGACGTGGGGAGCTTGCGATTCTTTGATATATTCACGTATTCTGCAGACACGAGGCAGACACGACATTGACCTCTTATAAGATGTGAACTATAATACAATTTAACATATATTACACTAACATATAATGGAAGTTTACATGCAGTTGTCATCAACGCTACATTGAATTCCAGTTGTTAACTTGCTGCAACGTTCTCATCAGCTAGGATGCTATGCTAGGATAAAGCCCATGTAGTTTTTACCTATTTGCTAATAACGACATAGGTGCACTATTGCATCTAACTTTAATGAAGTGAGTTTGTCCTCTCTGTCACTATTTGTTATAGTGTGCTGTTGCAGAGCCATATATTCAGCAATGTGTTGAATATCATCCGCTCCATCAAAAAATATCACCATGCATATACACATAGGTACCAAGACATATTTTGTAATTCCTCGCAACACCACAAACTGCACTTTCAACACTTCCAATCCCAATATTACGTCATAAAAGATATATTAGCATTGCGTTCGATGAGTTTTGTATAAATCACATGCGTTTTGTTGAAATAACGCTGGGAATACGATTGGCATCTGGTCTGCGAGAGGCATCGTAAATTTGTGAGGTTAAACAGCAGGACGCCGTATTGAGGCTGAAGGACGAAGCATAGAGCAGTGATTTATAAGTACCAGGCACTGGGCAAGCATGACGCACCTGATGTATTTGTTCGAACGTCGACACATGACAATGACAATAGTATATTGTTCTTTATGAGTTATGAAAGCGCTGCAGATGGAAATTGAAATGTTGTTGTTATTTGCAAATGTTGGGCTTGGTTGATCAATAATAGTAATAATAGTGCTTGCGTTCAATAAAGGGTTGTAATGTTCTATCAGATTATTTTCAAATTTAATTTTAATAATTATTTATGTAGTGGACTACAAACGGACCAGACTAATGTTAAATATCGTCTTACGTTGTCTGCCTTTTTGCAATTTTACCCAATACTTTTCGCTCCACTTTCTAGCCCAGTTGAAAATTCAACCAAATTCAAATATCCTGAATAAAATTAGATGTTGTGCACGATTCAAAAGTCTGTTAATTTTGGTAATAATGTTGTAGGAATTTCGTAAACCCTTGAAATCTTGGAATGAGGTAAGATGGAGCACGATGATTTCGCCATCTTAGGAACTTGGGACGAATCACAAGCGCATGCTTGTAAATGCTCTAAAATAGTATAATAGAATATTTTTTATTTGCATAGAATGTTATAAACAACTGAAGTCACTTGTTTAAGACATGTTACGGCATAATGTTTGGTTCAATTGGCATGAAAAAATGTGTACTTATAACTAATACAATATAGGTGTCCTATTGGTGACTGGTCTATTGGTAAGAAATTTTGATTGACTTTCCGTAGCTAGCGACACGTCGCCTTCATAGAAATACATAAGAATACATAGAAACCAGTCGAGGAGGAGGAGCTCGTGGTTAGCCGCACGGGTCGATCTATCAGGTTAAGCTACGCTTGCCGGGGTTGGTCCGTGGATGGGTGACCATTTCTACATACCGAGATTCTTCCGTGCCTCGGAAAGCACATTAAGTCGTTGCTTGGTCCCGGATGTCATTCGTGGATCTTTGACAGTCGTTACGGGTCGTCAGAAGCCCAAAAGTCTGACAACCAGTCTTACCAAGGGGTATCGTATTACCTAGTTACTGGGTTGTGGAGGTCAGATAGGCAGTCGCTCTGGGTTGTGGAGGTCAGATAGGCAGTCGCTCCATGTGAAATATTGGTATTCAGCTGCATCCAATTAGACTGGAAGCCAACCCCAACATAATTGAGAAAAGGCTAGCCAGATTGATTGACATAGAAACCAGTCGTGTCCCGGAAACACGTCGCTTGCAGTTGCCGCCTGTGGTCGGCTACAGAATGGTACCTTAAGTTTTCACGATTATATTTTTACACAATAGATTGGCTGGTCAAATGACAGCTCACTTCACCTACATTTTCAGAGTAAGATTTTTACCGAATCGGTCGGCAAGTCACTAACTTACCTCACATACAAAATGATCTTAAAATCTTACTTATTAAAATCATCTTTCATCAAAATCTTCCCCAAGGAGCAACAGAAAACAAAAATTCGATTCAAAACGATAAATGTGATTTACAAAATATGGATCTAAACTAAACTTCTCAAAAATGGCACTAACGGTGTTCGGAAACCTGATAACATTCCGCAACAATCAACAAAAACAATTATGTCATAGACATCGTTTTGTTTTGTGTGTGTCCCGGTCCGCATGGCATAACCAACCTGTGGCCAAATATTTATGCAAATTAATCATATTGTCGTCTTGTGGACTGGGCTTTAGGCTGCTAGGCTTGAGTTAGATGGAAAAAAAAGGAAGTTATTACTTTATTAAATACTTCCTACCTGCCTAGGAAACCTAGGACCTAGGAAATAATTAGGCCTACCAAATTATTTCCTAGGTATTAGATACTAAATTTACTACTTCCAAGCGGACACTAAGAATGTTATTTTTTAAATAAATTATGAGAAAATTATATCGGTGTCTCCTGATTTTATACAATTCATCCCAAAAAGAATGCGACTTTATGTAAGTTGGCTGTTGCTGTTGCACATTAAGCCCCGCTACCACCACAAATTATAATGCATTTAGCGCTAAACGTACCTATTCAAAATACCGTTCCATTTATGTCAATCGTTTGAAGTTGACAGAGACACGTTTAGAGCTAAACGCATCAAGCTGGCCAAGTGTAGCGTGCATGTAGAATATTGCCCCTGATTAACCGATGTATTCTGTAGAAATCTCAGCTTGAAATCTTGGCGAAGTGAGCTTGAAGTGAGCTGTCAATCCCTATATTGCATTAGGTGGAATGACAGCTCAATTCCTTTCCGACCCAGATGACCCCATAACACTCCTCCAGGAGAAGAATAGGGCCACCAGTACAGTACACAAATACAGACGACACCCGTCATTCCGACCCCGCCGCCGAGGTCCTTCGCGACCGCTCTTCCCGAGTAAATTGTACTCCCCCCAACCCTTGCTCGAAAACGAGGTGCCAGCAGTTGTTGTAGCTGAGCACGTAGCTTTAAATACCCCGCATAAGATGAAAATCTAAGTTTGATCCAGCCTGTCCCTTCTTGCTGTCCTCCCCCTAGCGATGCCCTAAGCCGAGGTTCGTACCCCAGAGGGGGTGCCCTTAGCGAACGCTCGCCTAGTTTTAATTTTAAATAGTTTTTGCCCCTGGCTGGAGGCTTTGAGTGTTAAGGCAGCCACAGGAAAGCCCGGTTAAGCAGCCATGACCTTTCTTTTTTTTTTTTTTTTCTGGGTGGGAAATTATCAAATAACTTCTCCCGCTCTGGGTGGAGCGGGAGGGCGTGTCAGACTCCTACTGACTAAAACCCACCCGTGTTCCTTCGGTTGCCCTGTTGCCGGGGGCCACGATTTCCCTATCGGTTTTCTTCGAACCCCCGGCAGGCACTGGCCCTAGCGGACCCCGTCAATTCTGCTGACATCTCTTTGAGGCGCGCGTGGAACACGACGCGCCGTCGACCCGGGCTTGGTCCTTATCGGACGGCGAGCTACCCATTGCTCACCGTCCGCAAGCCCGAAGCAGCCATGACCTTAGTGGTCAACTGCGAGATGCCAAAGTTAAAAGCTTAATTCAAGATCACTTCACCTTATTTTGTAGGGAAAGATTTTTACAGAACAGACCGGCTGTTATTATTTGATGTAGCACAAAAAAATAACAAACCTTTGACTAGGAAATTATTTTGCCTCAGCCTGTACAATACAGTAGCCATTAGTACCGGTATCTATGAATAATAATGAAATAGGCTTCTTGCCGATTTAACGGCATGTATCATAACGACGGCTTTTTGTAAGAATCTTATGATATTCTATTGTTCCAACAGAGAAGCTCCCGTGTATGAATTGTAGCGCGAACGAATATGAAAAAGGGATAAAACAAAACAAAACCTGATACAATAGGGTTTAGTATCAGAGCTGAGAGGATCGTTGTCAAATTTTTATATCCTTCGAAATCAGGGTTGCCGTGTTAGGAAAGGAGATATGATTTTAGTAGGTTTTTACTGTAATGTGTTTAAATTAAATTCAAGGTGTGTAAAGAGTAATTTCATCAAAAATATGTAGCTACATATTTTTGCTTTTTACAAATGCTGAAAATTTCTAGATGTCTTCTCCGAAAAAAGTTGTCCCCTACCATAAACCAGCGGAATAATTGCGTAGCAGACATTAAATGACAATTGATTGCAATGGGGTTCATTTTGACAGTTCACCTACGTTATTGAGCAGTCGAATTTTTCAAACCTATGAAGAAATAGATTAGCAATATCCTTCAAAACTCTCGGATTGCGATTTAAAGTATGTTACGCAGTTGAGTGCTGGGTTCTTCTTTGATTTAGATGGCTATCCTGCAACTGCCCTGCAGCCTGCAGAGGTGAGTTTAATATCTGAGTTAATTTATTATGTTTGGTGAGTCGTTCTTTGGACACGATTTTCATTAGGTAGCTGTGCCCAGTTTTTCCGAAAGGAAAAATCCTGTCCTCAAAAATTAAGGTCCTATTATTGGGAGTATCGACTGTGGCAATACTAACAGCCATCAGTGTTGCAATAAATACGTCTGGCGGTGACAGGCAAAAAGGCGGGAATGCGCGGGCGGCAAGCGCGCCCGGCGGTCTCCGCGCATGCGTATGCCGTGACGCTTTTTGGCCAAATTCATATTTAGAAGCACGAGTTTTGTTTCTATTTTGTGTATCAACAAATCGTTTTAGTGCCATTGTGTTGGCGATATTAGTGTGATTTCTGTCTGTTAGTAATATTGAATGATTTCGACAACATGCAGCAACATTCATCTAGCGCGTTTATGTAATTTATTAAAATTTTCTTTTCATAAACCAGCAGCAAGGAACAGTTGTTCCGGTGAAATAAGGTATTTATCTGAACCATCATCTTATCATCCTCAGTATTTAGCGTCAGCGTTGAATAAATCAATCGAAAGTAGAATATATTCAAAACATTTTCAGGAATTCTGCTTTACTATCGCTGACAATACTTGCATGTTTCTACCCAATGAAACCACATTTACTGAAAATGCCGTTCTTGATAACTGTCTCAGGTGACATGAACTGGTACCTAAACTGACTTCATGTTGCCTAGATCTAGAAGTGGCTACAATTTCGCAACTCACAGATCGCAAGTCGGCACAGCACTTGCGTGCTGGGCTTGCCCGAACGTGCAACATTCCCCGCGGCGGCCGCTATCAGATGTGCGGGCGCACGTGACGGAATCCCGCCCCCCTCGACCCCTCCCCCTCCTCGTCTTCCCAGAAACAGAGCATCTGAAAGCATTCGAGAGCAGCCGACGTGTCCCCACGTCTAAGTACAAGTCTAACGCTATTCCGGAATGGGGCGTGCGTGAGTCGTTTCGAGTCCAGCTTTATCTCGCCTAGATGACTGTGCTCTGGCATTTTTACGACCCGTTCCGTGAATAAGCTAATAAGGATATCAAATGTACCTGTTGGGTTACATGTCTGACCATGTAGGGTTAAGAATTTCAAGTAAATAGTCTATCCACAAAGATAAACAAAGACGACATTTTGTTCAAGTCGTGAACACAGGTCTTGCAGATTGAAAGCTCAAACTGCGTGCAACGAGTCGAATGCGTCGGCGAAATGAGCGCTAAAATTACACGTTCTTAGAAATTGGTATGTCAACAATGGCAGCAGGGCGCAGGGCGCGGGGCGGTCAGTCGGCGGCACAGACACACGCTGGATGCCTCTCTTTGAATAATTCGCGTTGTTGTTCGGCGCCGGTGTTAGCAATTGTCGCGCGGTTGTTTTACGATAGCATCGCGCCGCCGCGAGTCGGCGCCGCTGATCTAGATCGCGGCGTCCGCTCACCAAAGACGTGCACTCGACGGATAAAGTCGTCACACACGACGTTCGCACCCGCGCCAGGTATGCCTTTGAAAAACGCAGCGCAATCGCAAACTATTCAGCGTGCGCTCGTGATGGCATCCTAGCAACACTGTCGATGGCTTAATTTACTGCGTACCGCATTTGTTTTAAGCTTTGAGAGCTGTAAAGTATGTTAGATTTATAATCACTTGCAGTGTCTGTGAGAGTGCGTTTGAACATTGCGCTTCAATAGACTTGTACTATCTGGTATCGCGTTTTGGAGCGAAAGCAGGTGCCATCCTATCTCCAGCTAAGGAAAAAAGATATTCACTGAGTGAAAATACAGAGTTCTGATTTTATTAAGAATTTTTTGGATAAATGTGGCACTTGTTTAATCTGTCATTAGGTATAGATACATTGCATAATTATGCGAGCTCTTCTCGTAGACATGCGGCGTAGAGCTACGCTATGCGTAAAGCTACGCCATACGTAGAGCTACGCCATGCGTAGCACTATGGCTTTTACCAATAATGCAGCTGTAAAATACAATTCCAACATCACAATCGGCTATTAAAGCATCAATCAAATTCTGTTTTGTCGCTTTATTGAATACTAGCAGCGCCTCGCGGCTTCACCCGCATAAGTCTCGATACCGTGGGAATATGTGGATAAAAAGAAAAAGAGTAACAAACATCCATCCTCACAAACTTTCGTGTTTATATTAAGTAGGATAGGACGAACACCAACCATGTCAGATTCAAAGAATCAACCACCCAGACATGTCTGCACTGCACTGCACCACCAATTTTTTCGCTCCCAAATATTAATAACCACTAAACAGATTATCGGCATAGCATCGACACCACTATAAAGTTTTTCTCACACGCTTGGCATCACTGATTCCTACCATCGTCTCACGTACCGTCTACAACATTTTATCTGTGTAACGACAGCATTCAAACCTTTCTGTTGTCCTAAAATTATTCACAAATGGCACGACGAGGCGTAAGAAGTCCAATTGTTTTCGCCGGAATGCTATAACATTGTTTCTTTTGGCCCAGGATTCGTCACCAGCCGTGTCGAATATGGCACAGCTTGGCCCATGTTAGCGCATTCCTGCTTTTTCTACAATATTAAGCCGAGTGGCCGTTATGGGCTTGATACACATAACCGAGGTGTGTATTGTAATTTTATCGCCGCACGTATTCGTTGATAGGTAATTTGTCGAATCGCTTCGATATTAATGTTTTTGGTTCACGTTTTGGTGTTCTCGTTATGAAGTTGTCCTGAATCAAATTATATTAAAACATGCTATATTTGTCTTCGAACTTAACATGTCTTTGTTCACTTTCCTCTATTATCTGTATTTATTGTTCAAAACTTTAGGAACATGAAAGCTTAGTGAAAATCATGGCTTGTAATTTTCGCTTTTGATCATAGAGCTTTAAGCGCAAAATCTTTTCAAATGTAAATTATTTACTCGGTTCACTCATAACTAGTAATTCGTTTGAGCAAGTGAGTAGGTATTCCCTAGTTTTAGTTCATCACGGTGATCGGATACAAGAAATTGTGATACTACATATTTACTTAACTCAGTACAGCTTGAGCGTTATCGATCACAACCGTATCTAAACTCCCCAAATATTTGACTCGTCTAAAAAAAGTTGTTAAGCTCTCGTTCCCAAATTATAGTGTTCAAACATTTTAATACAACGCTAAGAATGTGCGTAAAAGTTTATAAAATGGTGGGCCATAATATATGTACCGGTGCCTTCTGGCGGCCATTACTTAGGCCCGGGCTTGTTATTAAATTCGGCCTTATTTATTTATTTATGAGCGTGTTTATTGTATGCGACGTGACCACCATTCCTGGGTTGCACTCTCATCGGAGGTACGTGAAAAGTTATTTTCTGGGAAATGGGATACCACCACGAATATTTCACAGCACACACACAGGTGGTGTTGTTAATATTTTTAGTAAGTACAGTTTAACTTAAGTAACTATATATATAATTTAGAGAAAATGGATCGTATTTGATGGTCTACAATTAAAGCTTCTTTCAGGAGCTTCAGCTACAATTTTATGAAGATAATTTAACGTTGGCATAATGTTACCGACTTTTATTACTGTCTATTACACTATCTGAATGGTAACCAAAAAGCACATCATCTACCAAAGATTATACGATGAGATTGACACTACCACCCAAAAGTAACACCATTGTCATTGCCCCAAAAACAAATAACACGCACGAACAACAAAAGTGACGATTATAACGCCTAGCGACTCGAGAACTTTAATCCAAACTTAATTACAGATGAGCGGCGATCACATGAAATATCGATTTGGGAAGAATATTCAAACGATCGGTACAGGTGCCGCGTCACGCCCCTCCCTCGGGCCCACACACTTACGTGTCGGTCCCAAAGATACCCTCAATACATTCCATTAATTTATTATCACCAAACGAAAAAGCATTTCGCATAGAATTATAATAAAACAGTTGAGATTTTAAAATTAAAATAAATATCACTGCAAACTTCTTAACTATATGCAACGGACGTAGAAGTAAGAAAGTCTTTTCCCTATCTCTCAGATTTATCTCTAAAACCTACTCGGCTTTCTCGGATCGTTTGCAAGGAACATTAGCGAGGCTGGCGCGTCGTCGGCAGATGCATCGCGCACGAATCGAGTTTCCCAATAATTTCATAGTGAACGAGCCTCGATCGAAGAGCTTCAGTATCTGAGGATCCATCTCTCGCCGACGGCCACGCGGCCAGCTATGTACGGTCCTTATTAAATGCAAAATATTGCAGCTTTACATAACCGAGATCTCGTTAATATTGCATTAACAATATTTTATAAGACGCCATGTTTTCGCCTCGGTTTTATACGTGATATGTTAGTAACGACTTGTAGAACATGCGGGTTCAATGATTTTGCTTTCGTTTTGTTCGATCTGCTTGGTTCTTGGGTCAAAGATTTGTCTCTGCTTCAACCTAAACTTGATATTGTATTTTGCATTTTTGAGAACAAAATATACTTAATTTTTTTTACAATCCTATCCTGTAGGTACTATTAAACGAGCAATATTTGTATATTAATAGACATATTTGTAATCACTTTCTCGAAAACGGCTCTAACGACTTCAATGAAAGTTGCAATATAGGGGTTTACGGGGGAAAAATCGATCTACCTAGGTCTCACATCTGGTTTTCTCCGTATTTTCACCCGAGCAGAGCTCGGTCGCCCAAAGTTTAGTTAGAACAAGATAACTACCTTAGAATAATGACATGGCAGCATGGAATTAGTAAGTACCTACTATCATGGCAGCATGGAATTAGTATGTACTATCCCTAAACTATTAAATGAGCACTCTATTTTCACCAGAGTAGAGTTCGGTCGACCAGGTACTGTAGGATAATATAGGTCCTGTGTCCCGTTCGATGACTGGGCATTCGCTATTGCATAATAAGTACGCCCATAATTTTGTTATTTTGAATATTACTGTATTCAAATATAATTTTATCAAGGCAGTCCATAAATTAAACCAGGTTTGTTAAGCAACGAAAATGTAGAAATCTATGTAGATGCCTATCTAGCGGGTATTCAAAAAATGTTGATTTCCCGAATGCAAGGCAGCCGCCTTATCTGGAACAGTATCTGTGGAACAACGAACATCAGTTACTTCCTCTGTAGCAGTAATGTTACTAGTTTACTAGTTATATTATTGTGTATAGGTACAGCTGACATTGTTGGTTGGAAAGTCGAGCTTATTAAAAAGCGCTGTGTCCATAGCTGAATGAAAGTTTTTTGCCGAGCAATAATAATTATAAATGGTTAAAAAGACTTCCTGATTAAAAAGGCATATTACTCTATAAAAGAATTCCTTGAAGAAAAATAATTATTTATTATTTAAATGATTGTGATACTTTATAATGTGATATAAATTATAAGAATAGTATGATATAATATCATATGTATAAATAATGATAATTAATATAATATAATGTAAAATGTATAACTGGAATATTATGTTTATGTTTTTTATTAAATTTTTATATCCATTTAAGTGCAATGCCTTAACAGGCAACTAAATTCTAAGAACCTACCTATTGTTAACATCTTCAAAATGTTGTACACTTAGTTCGCAATAAAGAATTTGAATTTGAATTAAATAAATAAATAATGACGCATTCAATCTGAAATGAATATTTCAGGAAAAATAACCTTAATAAAACTTTAGTGCCGGGTCTAACCAAAGATGTGTTAATTTTATCAGAAAACTAATTAAAGGTTCTTGTTATCTTATAATACGTATTTTGGGGGGGAATTTATTTATTTATTTAACCATTTATGTACACACAAATAATACACAGACAAGACAAAAGGAACAGAAAAATAAGAAAAATAGAAGAATTTTTCAATATCATGTTTTCAGCTTGAGTTTCGTAAAGTAGCTGAAGGGTTTCATGGAAATTATAAACAGCCAGATTCTTTGGTATGCGACATAGTTCTATATGTATACATTATCACCAATTCGTTTGCTAAGCATGGCAGTTGTAATTATACTTTGTAATTTACTTTTGGAAATAAATGATTTATTATTATTATTATTTATACGTCTTTGACATTTCTCGGGACCCAGGAGTCACAGACCTTTGGAAGGCGTACGAGGGGCTGAAGCCAACTCGCAGAGGCCCCTTAGACGTTTTTAATGAAATGAGGGACCAACCGACAATTATCCCTGTTCGCACTATGCAAGTGCAGACAAGGACAACCCCCGGTTGGTGTAGGACTATTGTAATTAAGGAAACAAAGATATTGGACTATGGATTTGGGTGGCTAAAGTGGACTGGTCACCTGAAATTATGGAAGGACTATGGCCCCTGCCTGATCAATGTTTTATATGCACACGGATAAAATGGCAGGGGGTGACTTGCACACTCATTAATGGGCCCCCGAAAACGGTCGCTAGCACAAAGTGTCATAGCAACACGGGGGCAACATGTCTTGAGGTTTTTGAGGAGTGGACAGGTATTCCACAGCTTTCAGAACAATCCTAGAGCCCGGAAGATGGTCAAGATCCCTACGAGCACTTACTGGAATACTTCCTTCCTCCGAGCACGCTTGCTCTTGCGAATCTCCACTGAAGTCGGCCAATTAAGGCAAGAATGAAATGGGAGCTCCGTTCCTCGTCAATGTTCACTCCAGCCGGCCAATAAAGGCAAGCCAGAGGTGAGAAACAAGACTTCTCCCGGGAGATAGGGTCCGTGAGGTCACTACTGCCCAACAGCTCGCCACATGCTGCCTTGCAGGTTTTTGTATCTCTCTTGGTCTGACTCCTCATCCCAGACCTGTTCCGGCAAAGTAAACTGTACCGGCACGGACCTAGAGTTCGGAGCGCGCAAGCCCCATCACGACGTCAACGTAGAGATTATTATTATAATTGTAACCCTGTTACTTGCATTGATGGTACTATGAAGACACCCATGTTTTACAAGACAAATCAACGAACTGATAATAATCTTATGACAAATATATTTCCACCAACCATGCAAAATTTATTAATTAAACATTTCACAAACGAACTCTTACGATTTTTAGATTAAACTAAGATACCTAATATAACTACATGCTACGCATGCGCACATCGTCCGTTATCTGATAATAATTAGCTAATTAAAACAGCTCCTTACCCGGTTACAGGGAAATACAATTTGCACAAACTATACAATTACACGGTTCGCGGTTGTTGCTAAAATGGTGTGTTTATCATTATAGTAAATAGGTTTAACTATACCTACTTATAATAATAGTGTTTAAAGAGGAATTTAAATTGCTTCAAAATCAAAATCAAAGATGTATTTACAAATAAATTATGGTTAAAAAAGTTCTTACAATGGTAGTATGATAGTAGCTCAACATATTTAATCATAACATAATGACTTGCAAATTTTTGATATACAAACTGAAGGAATTCTTATACAGTATAAAAATAATTCTTAATTAACCAGCTGCGTAAAGCCTTTCTGAAGCGGACCATTGGGAATTCTTTAATTTGGTTAGGAATCTTGTTATAAATCTGAACACACATAGGATAGCAACTTCGCCCATATAGTTCCGTTTTCATTCTAGGAATAATTAATCTATTAGGATATCTAGTGTTAAACTTACATTTATCTCCCAGTTTTTCAAACATTTCAGGGTGAGATTTGGTAAATTCAATACTTCCTCAATATAAATACTAGTTAAAGTTTACTAAACAGTGGTTTACAGGCTTATCTTGTTCCTTTTATATTCAACATAGGTAAGTAGTATGACTCGCCAGGCCGAATCTAGTTTTAAATACCCGGTCACAACTGATGCAATAGAGTCGGCCGACAGAGTTAAAGGTATATTTGGCGTTTGTCGATTAGTGTATCGAGTCATTTTTGGGGCACGTTTAGAAATAATAATTTCAAAGGGTTATCGATTTATATAGGTAAGTGGTAGGAGTAGACACTATTGAGGATGAGGAGCCTGTGGCTAAGTAATAACAGCCGCACGGATCAATCCATCAGGTTAAGCTACGCTTGCCGGGGTTGGTCCGTGGATGGGTGACCATCTTTACACACCGAGACTCCTTCGTGCCTCGGAAAGCACGATAAGCAGTTGGTCTCGGCTGTCATTCCTGGATCTTTGACAGTCGTTACGGGTCGTCGGCCGAAAGTCTGACAATCAGTCTTACCAAGGGGTATCGTATTTACCCATTTACTGGCTTGTGAAGGTCAGATAGGCAGTCGCTCCATGCAAAATATTGGTATTCAGCTGCATCCGGTTAGACTGTAAGATGGCCCCAACATAGCTGGGAAAAGGCTAGGTAGACACTATTGTAAATTTTTGGGGAAAGCTCTTTTTAAAAACGTTAATATTCATTTACCAAATCTAACGGATTTGTCATCAGTCATCAGCTTTACTGCTAGAGCAGACTCTTAATCGTTATGAATTACATATTTTTAATAGCGCTTTTCAATGCCAAACAAATTATCGGGTTGAATTTTTACACTAAACACTTTTTCAGGTTTTACTTTCCTAACTGTATAAACGGTTCTCATCTGGGAGATCTAAATATAGCATTTTACATATTTATTACTTGTATTACATTTGTAATTATCATTATTGCCATTATGACCTCACACATCACACATTCTTACATTTGATTTAATAACTTGGGTGGCCAAATAGTAGCCAAGCCGCGAGACATAAAAATATTAATACAATAATAATATCAATCTAAACTCGTATCAAGTTTAAGCCACTATAACTAAACGCAACTTAATCACAACTTAAGAATAAATTAAGCATCACTAGAATGTCAATCAACTCTATTTAAAATATTTTAATCTTATAAAAAAGTAATTACAGAAGTTGATATACACGACACCGGTTGGTAGCGGTTGCTTGTTAGTTTTGAATTCTAATTAGTGACTCATGCTCATAAGCTCGAATACACTGTTCCTTTTTTGCTTGCCGATATTGTAAATAAATATTTCAGGATCAAAATTATAGGTAGGTACAGAAAATTGATTTTAAAATGCAACTTACTCGGTTGATTTTTCAGAAAAGCTACCACGAACAATTGAGATGTCCATTTCCAATAAATCATGATGATCTAAAATCCAATTGGAACACATCCAAACAAAACCTATTTTTTTTTTGCTAAGTCGATTAATGTAATAAAGGAAGAATAAACAAAAAAAACTACCAAAAATTTTCTAGCTGTTAGGAAACATATATTTTTTTTAAGTTTTTCCGGTGAATTGCTCTCATCATTTATTAATTATAACATAATTTCTCAACATTAGAATTACGTACATAGCGCTCAAACCTAATGTGCAGGAAATATCTCTTCTTTATAATACTGGCATAAGGTGAAAATACAGTGTATACTACTTAATAGTGAGGTGCCTTATCGGCCAGGTGCGGTTCTATCTTTGTAATCTGAAGAAAAAACTACTGAATACATTTGTGTAATACTGTCAAGGAAGTTGAAAGTTATTATCATATTTTATAGTGATTTCGTCGTGATTGGATGTTCGTTTGGTTTGGAAAGATATGTAACATCTAGGTTCATTACTGTTCTGTTATCTTATTTATGAAAATGATGCTTAGATTTTGTTTAATGTAACGGCTTTTAAATTGGAAGTGTGACGTTTTCGTTCGGAATAAAGTCTTGTCTAATAAAATGTTGGCGCTTAATTTAAAGTCTTTTATTAACAATTACGAATTATTTACGACAACAGATTCGGCTTTGTTCAAATTAAGTATTACTATACTTACTTTTACTGCTTTACAACGAATAATTGTAGGGATTCAAAGCTTTATTACTGGAGCAGTTTAGTGCCACTTCGTGTCTAAACATTGGTTATTGTAAATAAATTATCGGTTAGGAGAGTTCGTTACATCTGTCACAATTACAGGCCGCACCTGCGCGCGCGCAGACGCACTCGAACATCACATTTACATAAAATGAAATCGCCCCGTGGACGATACGCCACGGAATTCTGAATATCCATAAACGTAGCTGCCAGCATACCGAGGGCCATACTTAAAAACAAAATTAAAGGGGATAGCCGTACGATAATATGAATTAAAAATAATAAAACAAAAAAATAGGAGTCACGGATCGCCTCGAGTGAGTTTTTTTCGAGTTTTTTAAGCGATGGCTGCGAACAGAGTTTGGCCGGTATCTCCTGACAATATCTTTGACGAGTTTTTTATGCGGCATTATTTTTAAATGAACAGATTATAAATGGTTGTTTGGCGATTTAACGCCCAATCTAATTAGGCAAATGATATGTGTTTTCTGGTAAAGATCGACGCGTGATAACCTGCACTATTGTTGATTGATTTATATTCGTGTTGTGATTGATATCGACTGATAACTTTCAGTTACGCTGATAACATAGATTATTCTGTTTTAGATTGTTTTGTAATTACAGTTTGGCTTTATTTTATAGCGTATTATTATCATATTGTTTATGCATAAGTTTTCTGCCGCCGTTGTCGCTTGTTGCGGTAGATTTATGTATTTACTGAATAGTTAGTTATGGGTGTCGAGTATAAATAATTTTAAAAATTGGCATACGTGACAAGCTTTATAAATTACCATACTTACCTTATATGACAAACTTACAACAATTTGTACTAGGCAAACTTTGCTATTAATCTTACTTATTCATTATTTTCTTGCATAGGTCCAAGAAGAAAAAAACTACAAGCCAAAAAGAAGCTTATACAGAGTAAACACAAAATAAAAAATGTGTATATGTTATTATTATAAAATAAAAAGGTATTACTGAACATTTGCGGAATAAAATTGAGTGATTATATAATAACACAAAATCAAAGAGGTATAAGCAATGCCTCTATTTTCAGTCGTTCCATTGTATTTTTTTACGTTTCCTTTTATCACATTTTCTGAACCATAATCATCTATAGTGACTAGAATTATAGCCAAACAGCCTCAGGTAGAGATGTGCTTGATGATCACAAAGCTACAATCTCCTAAATGGTGCTTTCAGGAAGCTTATATCCAGTGGGATTTACATCGCTTTCTGTAGGGTGCCTCTTTTTTAAGAGAATACTAATCGATTGACATAGGTATTAAGTCCAGGGGGCTATTTAATAAAACCGGCATATGACAATCGACGATCTTACACACTGACTTATTAATTGTAACATTTTAGGAAAATCGTCTACTTTTACAATGTTTGTAAATATGTGAGAACCATGTATCTGTCACAAATTAAATTATCTATCGTTGCTTCATTTTTAATTTTTTTACCTATTGTGGTATAGTAATTTTATTCTAGGTGCATCGTCTTCACATATAATAATTATTTAACAAATGTACGTACATATACAAACAATATTGTAAAACATTTTAAAAGAGTAACGGTGGTTCTTGCCCATTCTTCTCCATACGAAAACTACCTTTTGGAAGGGGCGACTAGAATCAATTTTATTATTTTGTAATTTTTGACGTTCAAAAGTGCCATACATGGGCCTATTTGAAATAAATGATTTGACTTTGACTTACAATGCGAAAATTTTACAAGATTTTTTCGTAAATTTTTTGCTATATCAATCGGCACGTGTAATTCAAAATGCACTTAACACGTCCGTGTTGGGGTTACAGAAATTCAGACACACGAGTGATCCTAAAAGGGTTCCGTTTTTTTAATTCGGACATACGGAACCCTAAAAACACTACCACCCTTTAGTAGACAGATTGTTTTTAAACTTATGGTGCTACATGGGTGGAAGCAGCTGCCCATTTTCTTATCAATATCTCCTTCTTATAACTTGAAAGATTACCTTTACGAGTGTGTTCTTTATGGTCTTCTGACATTGTCTATCTAGGAAAATACAATATAGCTTTACTCTTGTGGGTTTTGATCAAATAACTGCATAAAGTGCACGCCCAGCATTAATAAAAAGATCTGGGCAATTTTATTATTAAGAGCCCACCATCAATATATTCGGATTCATTTTTTTTTTTTGTAAGTAACGAAAGGGCCTCCTCCAAAGTCAAAGTCAAATAATTTATTTCAATTAGACATAAAAAGGCACTTTTGAACGTCAAAAACAAAAAACAGAATTGATTCTAGTCGCCTTCCAAAAGATAGTTTTCGTAAGGAGAAGAATGGGCAAGAAACTCCACCGTTACTCTTTTAAAATGTTTTACAATATTTTGTATACATTAATTATCTGATTATATGTGAATATAATACTAGACTGAACGTGGGTAAGATAGTTTCTATTTCTACACCTTTTTTCAGACATTGTAACTAATGGTATTTCCCTACATTTTTTTAAAGCTTTAAATGTTTTAAGTTTCTTAATGTCTAATATAACAAAAAATACTAAATATTTTAGTACGAAAGGATTAAATATTTATATTAAATTTATATTTTTGAATTTTATTAAATTTTATTTTATATAATTAAATTAAATAAATAAATACTGCAATGCCAGATACTGCTGCCTGTCCTCTTGTCCTGTCCATTAGTATTTTTTATGGTAATTTTAGTCTTAATTAAGTTGTCCCATAACTTATCATCACGCCTGCTGTCCCGAAGGATTGGGCAGAGGTGTACAGTAACTCACAATTCGCCAGTTATGTTTAAGTCCCATGTAATAGGGGGCGAGCCTATTGCCATCAACCGGACACAAATCTAGACTCCGGGCTGCTACTGAGAAATTCCTGAGAGAAAAACTCAATAACACTTTTCCGGAACTGGAAATTTAACCTAGAACCTCTTGTCACTAGACCAATAAGGTAGTTAAATTGTCATTAAGTTAATAGGACATACTTTGATGCTTTTCTCGTAACATAATGTTAAAGATTTTGCTTTTATTTCTTCAGACAATTTACTATTTCCTACCTGCTTCAAGTCCCACATTAACATATCCAAGTATAAGTAAATGGGTATTTAATAAGATTAGTGCTGAGCATCATTACCTAAACCTACTACATAATGATGACCTAAAAATTATGTCTTCATTACTTTTTACTCTGCATTTTATGCTCGAGAGCTGACATTCATTTCATAAATATTAATATTTCACTAGTTAAGAATGTCAGGTCCTTCAGTTTATGCTTTTGTAGTAATGCTGTAGGTACCTTTTTAAATGTTGAAAGCTTTACATTAAGTTAAGGAATTGTGGAAATTAAAATAAACAATTTCAGCCTCTAGATTGGTAATCTAAACGGTTTTCCAATTATTCTTTAATTAACTAAACAAACTGCCTCCTTTATCAATTAGCCAGTTAGCCCGTTAATATATTTTATGTAGAGAAATATCGAATGTAGTTAAGAAATAAATCAACTATTTATAACTTGACTGCAAGCTGAATCAATATGTTTAGCCTATCGATGAGTTTAATGTGAAAATGAAATGAAGTAAGTGGTGAATAACTTAGATGTATCTTGACACTTTGCTCATTGCGAGCACGTTTCATACAATAAAAATCCAATGAAATTAAAATATATGAGAGTCGCGACCGCACCCGAGCTCTCCGTAAAAACTGTGAACCATTCAGCAGTGCTGGGAGCTGCTTCAGCCAACATCATAATTTAACATCGCAAAAACTCGCGTCTTAATAAATAAATCAACGTATTTTTTCACCATCCATAACTTAAGGAGCCGAGGCGGGAAATCGGATGGAAGTCGAGGGCGAAACTTTTAAAAAAGGAAACTGCTCTTGCGGCGTTCGAGCGCGCCGCCATTGGCCCGGCCGGCGGGGGCGGGAAGCCGCCTGCGCGCGATTGGTCGCCCGCCGACGCACCGTAGGCGCGTTCATCTCGAGACACGAACAAATAGATTTTTTTAAACAAAAGCAATTTTCCTATTCTTCTTGTTGTGGCTCCGTTTCTATAGTTTGTTTTTGCTGGGCGACGTTTTGTATTGTTTACAGTGGTCGAGTGCGCGACAATCCGCTGCCGGTTAATTCTCAGTGATATTAACAAGTCGACTCCTCCGCGTATTGTTTCTACTGGCGCATGCAAATTTTGTAAAAACAAGCGATTGTTATGAAAAACAAGCACGCAGGTTGTTGCAACTACTCGGCAATAGGAAGGCTCGGCTCGCAGCGTGAATGTAATTAACGAGATACGGACGCATTGTGCGATGACAATAGGCGTCACCACTCACAATACAACTGAACATTTCTTGCTGTTCGAGATAACATTTACATTAACTAAGTCCTCATTATTATACTTATCTATATTCAATAAAACTTTATGCTAATTGTCTGCAGATGACGAAATAACGAAACAATCCTGTGACAAATATTTCCACATTTTCTTTTAATTTAAGTACCGTGGGAATACATTTTTACGCCTTTGCATAAGTGGAGATACCTACTTCCATTACAAAACCATATTTAAGAGCGTATTCAAGTACTTACGAGTAATTACTTTTGAAATGTCCAATCCAATTGCTATACATTTTTCTCAACAAATAAGGAGAAAAACAACATTTCTGGAAAATTAATTCTTTACCGAGAAAAAAAAGGTAAAAAGAAATGATCTTTCAAGGTAAATCAATCGAATAGTTCAGGCTATACTTTTCTGGTCTTCGTATGATCTTGCTACTGAAAAATGTGTAAATTAAGGTGAAGGGACTAAACAAAGGATGAAGGAACATCTTTAGTATGTTGGGAACACAACCAGTCAGCTAGAATAAGTCAACATCATATACTTATTTATATTAATTACCTACGGATATTTAACTAGTCAACCTGTACCTAACTGTATAATATTCATATTTGAAGATATCCATAGCTCTCTCACTCAATCTCATTTGTTTGACACAGATTGAGAGCTGACTCCAAATCACGAAGAGCTCGATCAGTAAAGAATGATCATTCGTCCGAGACATGACATTGTCAAACGTGGCTAACGTCATAGATCGATCTACACATTACTTAGTTGTTTTGTCAGAAGTGTTACTTTATAGGCTATGCTAAGCGTTTATTCTGAAAGTGGGCAACGTCGCAAATAGATGTCATATATTTCACTGTTTTGATTAATTTGGCAATATTACTGTATGGAAATAAGAAATGTGGCTAACTAATTCCCTAGAATATTAATAATGAATTGCAATTATAACACTGAATTTGATGTTGTAACAATTTTAGGAGTAAAAAAGGCATTTGGAAAGTTTCCAAATACTTTTTTTTTTTACATCTAAAACGAAATATTCGGTATTACGATATTAATTATTGCATTTCATGATCAATATTTTAGTTCCCTAGTTAGCCGCATTTCTAAATTCCATCCAGTAATATTGCTAAATTAATCAAAATAGATAAATATTTGACAGCTATTTACGACGTTGCCAACTTTTATGATAAACCCTCTTAATTAATAGCAGTTTATGTTCTGGGAAATATGTTTTAATGAAACTGATTGACAATATTTTCACTTTAGGACTTTTCTGAAAATGAAGTTAGTATGTCTTTTTCAATTTGTAAGAGGTTGATGGACGTATATTATTATTATTAAATTTATTTATTCGGACAACAAAAGATCCATTATGTTAGTAATATCTTAAAGCTAGTGTTAGTAAAAAATTATTATTATTGAGAATGAGATTGAGACATTTTGCACAGAAGATGACCAAGTAAGGTACAAATTTCTCACTTGGCCATCCTCTCCACAAAATGCCTCAAAATTTGAGAATAAAAACTCTCAGACACTGTCATCAGAATGCTGTTGCTACTGGCCCGTGTTCTAGTTACTAATGATGCGACTTTTTTTCGTATGATCGCATGAAAGCCGTCAGTCAGTTCCAGGATAACTATTTTTCTAACCTCTTAATTTCTGTAATTATTATAATTATTTCTAGCACTGACCATCTTCATTGTCCAATTCCATAAATACTCGAATTCGTCAAGAATCGATTGCGGGCTAACGACCAAGAGTCATTGCGTCATTAGGTACTTACTTACTGTGCACTTTTCCTTTTTCAGATATGGTACCAAAGACCTCTAGATCTTTCATAATGTTTGTCTCCATTAGTCCCATGCAAGGACTTCCATCTCAATGATAGATAATACAAAAGTCGTGTTTCATATTTATACAGAAACTCTGTAAAATATTCATTAGGTGAAATGCAAGTCGTGCAGCACAAGAGATGAATAATAAATATCTAGATTGATATCGTCATATTTTAATCTATATCAGCTCAAACGTGCTTGGAATTATACCGAAAGTAGAATTTGAAATCTGACCTGGGTGTCACGAAGTGGAAAGTATCAAATTTTGACCATGAATAAGTAAAACACGGTGGTCAGTTTGGTTAGCATCTTGCTATAAACGATTTAGAGGAACATATATACGTATTACAAATTGAGCTTTTTTATTTCGGCGCCGTGAAGAGAAATCTGAAATAGTCGTTTCTCTCTAAAACTAAGTAAACGTATGAAAATCCAAGCTTGATATTGAGGTTATTTTAAAGGTAGCTACAAAGCATTTAGGTAAGTTCCTAGGTACCTGATCTATCCAAAATGATTAGCAGCAGAATCACAAAAAAAATATATCTCTTTATTAAAGCCCTTAATTAATTAGACTTATGTCGTGCAAACACCATAACAATTCTAAACTCAAACCCATAGACACGAGCACATCATCCGAACTAACCCGAATTCGTCCGAGATGTCCCGAGATCGTGGCCATTTTTCCTCCAAATTGCGCCCTTTGTTATGCAAAGCGCGGAGGCGCCGTGTGCGGGCGCACAATCGCTCGTTTGTGCCCCGCGCCCGTGTGACACGGCCTTATCGCCCATCGCACGGCAAACCACCACACTTTTTACAATGACTAGTGACTGATTAGAATATTTCATCAGTCTGTCTAGGCCTAACTCATTCTGATTTTAATTACGCATTTAAATTCTAACTGGGAGGTCGTGTGACAAATCTGTTTTGTGGATGTTTATGTGTTCGCTTTGAAAATGGCTGTGATGAAGTTTGATTAAGATCTTAATGTTATTGTATTATTTCATTTGTGTCCATTATATTTCCGATTTGTAAGTTATGGTATTGTTAATCCATATTTAGAAGAGGAACTATGTCCCATAAACAATATAGAATTGATACTTTATGATTTATTGCTTCATAAAACTACCTACATGATTGGAAGTAATATTTAACCGCATTACTAGATAAGTTTTAAGTAAAAACTTTTGAAAAAGATAGTCGTATATCAACACAAAGGTCCGATCATTCATTTCGCGCAGCCGAGTAATCTACAAAATGAGTCCTCATTGATTTTCCTACATTACTAATTGCGATAGTGAAACAACTACCACAGTACATATGCACTTTACGAACCTCGCTTGGCCCTTTTAACCTCCTTATTGTAAGTTCAATAAGGTTGATATTAGCTAGTTTATCAGTTTCAATGCCTACTACTGATATACTTTAAACGGTTGGACTGTTATCGTTGATCGTGCCAATGCATCATATTTGCTTCGTGTTTCGTCACACAGATCGCCATCATATCGATAATGAAGCGACTACATTAAAAATATTAGCTGTGAACTGAACTGGGCCTATATTCGTCATTGTAGGAATAAATTACAGGCACCTACTTAGATAGGGCTCAATTAATTTCTCTTTGGAAAACGATGCATCAATTTCTATCAAAACATTGTTTATTTATGTTAGTGGTTTTGTATGTCTGGTTAGAAATTCTTATTTACAGTGAAGCAAAAATGTCAGAGCTATTTACACTATTTACAATGTTGCATAGATCAGTGTCTATTTTTATTCTTCTTGAAAACCATAATAACTAGAACGAGTTTCATTTTATCAGTGAGATCAATCTAAAATAGGAACGACATAATTATTACACAATAGATTAAAGAAATGCAAAAATCAAATACTATGTAATTAATTATAAAGTCGAAAATTATCCAACGGGATAAACTAACTTATTTCATAGTCCTATGGTCCATGATTTACCTGTGCGCCAAATTTAATTGAAATCTGTTCAGCCGTTAAGGCATAAAAAATAACAGATAGACAGAGTTACTTTCGCATTTATAATATTAACTATGGAAATCGTATAAAGAAACTCACAACCACATTGTTTAATTTCACATTCCTCCTAGGTATCTTTTAGATCAAGTATATTCTGTTTTTCAGAGTTGTGTCTTATTACTATCGCATTTGCAGAAAAAATAGCGGCACACCATAGGTATCTAAGAAAACCAGAAGAAACTCAGACTGAGATCTCGTGAGATTTGAAGCTGTGTAGAAGTGCAAAGCCCGTTAAACATGCATGGCCAATGCAAACTTAAAAAATTGTGATGCTAAAAACGAATGAAGATAAAAGTCAACTAAATTCCTTCCATTATTTCCCACTATCACACGCTTTGCACAAACGCGATCGATACTGAATAAAACTCGCACAATCCAATCAGCGGTAAAAAGTGGATGTCTAAGGAAGACCAAATGCGAACAAGATCACGTGAGATTGTTCGTCTTGCCTTGTTTTTAGTCGAAGCTCGCCTTTACACGTATAAAATGCATACTCGGCATAAATTTAAATTTGCCCTGTTATCGAAATAGTTGGGTAATTTATGAACGACGTGGTGCTGGATGAATTATGCGATTGCTTGTTTTAATGTTTTGTTGGATACACGCATGTTATGTCTAATTGCATTCCTTGGTAGTATTAGCATTGCGCTTTTGTGTTCCTGGATTTGTTCCGTGACATATTGTTGGGTAGACAGGTATGTTGCATGGTTCTGCGTGATTGGTAGCTATGTGTTTGTATCGTTTAGTTTTGGACTCGCCCGGTCAGTCAAGTGAATTTAGTTGAAATTCGTCCGTTGAAGTTCTTCTTCTGCATGTCGCTGGCATTACAGTATTTTAAGTTTTGTAAGCCTAAAACTTCACTATTTCCACAACGATCTCCATAGGACCAACATCGAAATCATAAAAAAAATCAACTGTCCCATACAATGCACTCATGTACACTCACTCAATATACTCATGTTTTGGACAAATAAATGATCTTTATCTTATCAATACTTCAATTTCTGCGGTACCCAAATGTATGGGATAGCTGATATTTTTTCGCAATTACGATGATCCTATGGAGAAGTTGTTCAGTTGACGATTTGTACAACACCCTTAAATATGACCACACCTTTCTGATACATGCTGTATAAGCTACTTGATTTACACCTACATAGTCTTCTTCAATACATTTATACTCCATTTGAAATAAGATTAGACATTTAAACACACCTTTTTTACAGTCCGTTCAATCGATTTTGACTTCTATACCGTAGGCATAAGGATGGTATTAAAAGCAAAAAAGTGGTTACAATACCAACTGTTTACTGCAGCTGTCATTTGTCATGTCACCAACGCAATAGAAGTCAAAATCGGTTGAACGTACTGTAAAAAAGGTTTATTTATATATCTAATCTTATTTCAAATGGAGTATTGGTATCTTACTTACTTTACTTTTCTCGGAGGAGCTCGCGACTAAGTAATAACAGTCGCACGGGTCGATCAATCAGGTTATACTACGCTTGCCGGGGTTGGTCCGTAGATGGGTGACCAGCTTTACATACCGAGACTCCTCCGTGCCTCGGAAACCACGTCAAGCCGTTGGTCCCGGCTATCATTCCTTGATCTTTGATAGTCGTTACGGGGGTCATCAGAAGCCCGAAAGTCTGACAACCAGTCCCACCAAGGGGTTTCGTATTTCTCAGTTACTGGGTTGTGGAGGTCAGATAGGCAGTTGCTTCATGTAAAATACTGGTATTCAGCTGCATCCGGATAAACTGGAAGCCGATTCCAACATAGTTGGGAAAAGGCTAGGCAGATTGACTTACTTTAATTTTCTACCAAATCTCCCACAAACCGACCACAGTCTATCAACAAAATTATACAACATAACACAAAAATCCACCCATTTTTTAAAATAAATTCAACATAATTGATTCACTAACAGGTCTGATCTCAACAATTGCGGTTAGGGCTCGTGTTGATTGTTCTGATCGTGCTGATCATGTTGATCACGCGAGCCGTCATCAGGTCGTCACTGCGGTTGAAACGACCGGTGTTCAATATACTGGCTAATCTGCTGCTGATCGATCATTTCCTATCTGTGTTTCTACTTTAATGATATGCTTTTAAAAACCGTGGTTAGAACTGTTCAATTTGTTTATTTATTTTTGAACATTTGTAAACGTCAAAGTAAAAGTTGCTCTGCAGTTGTTACAGTCATGTCTAAGACTGGTTGTTTGCAAAAGAGTGCTTTTCCAGCATGGGCGTACCCACGGTGGGGCAAGGTGGGGCACCTGCCCCACCCTGGTTCCTGGCTCGAAGCTAAAAATTTAGGTTTATTATGGAACAAAATTATTCATTTGTTAAAATTCAAAATTACCCCGTGAAACAATGCAGTATCGGTGAATCGAGCGCGCATGCGTAGTTATCGAGTTTTATCGAGAGAAATTCCTACTACTTATCGAGTTTATTTACTTCTGCCCATGCCTAAAAAAATACTGGGTACGCCCATGTTTTCCACCATTTTCAGCAAGTGTGAAGACAATGGCAAAGCAAAGTTATAAAAATATTTTTCAATTATAATGAAAAAGATTAAACCAGCCGCGCCTTCATTATTAAAATAATTAAATTTAAATAATCTTCCAAAAATTTGTTTTTGGCCACTATACCAACATTCTAGAGATAGTATATAACATTACATACATTTTCAGACTGCCTCGTTGGTCTAGTGGTCGCAAGCGCTACTGCTGAGCATGAGGTCCTGGGTTCGATTCCCGGGTCAGGCAAGTGTTATTGGGTTTTTTCTATTTGGAATTTGTCAGTAGCAGCTCGGAGTCTGGATTTGTGCCCCGTTGATGGCAATAGGCTCGCCCCCTATTACATGGGACTTAAAACATAACTGGCGAAATGTGGGTGTACCTGCTACAGGGTCACCTCTGCCCAACCCTTCGGGGAAACAAGGCGTGATGTTATGTTATGTTACATTTTGTATCAGTCAGTTAGGAATCTGTATCTGCATCAAACACATCATTTGATATTTGATAGAGTTGATGGTGGCAAAATTATTTAATAGATAAATTAAATACCCAACGTTGATTAAGGTATTCATTGACATCATGGCCTAATTAGGGTTGCCAACCCTACTAAACCTACTATATCAGAGGAAAACATCGTAGGGAAACTTATTTTTTTTTTTTTGCCTCAGAGATATTCTCGACGGCATGTGAAGCCAACTCCAAGGCCTTTGGGCGGCTTTAAAACTCTGATACGTTAGTCACTAACCATACGAAAATAAGAACAGGCCTAAATACTATATTTCTAAAGAAAACATATAATAGGCGAAACTACTATATTTTTATTTCAATACAAAATGACGAAATGATCGCAATATGGCCAGTATTAATCTCATTAAAAGCTGAATTAATGGTATTTTGTAACCTTAATTTTGAGTGTAAAGAGTCATAAAAAAAACAGTGGCACTCCGGGAGTGCCGACAGAAGCGAAAACTTGAAAAAAAATCGGCACTGTTAATCAACGCGTAGATGTCTTTTTAATGGTCCTTTTGGCCATTAAAAAGACATCAACGCTGGTGTTGTCACAGTGTCGCGAAATCAATAAAATTAAATCAAGTCCCATCTCAAAAATGCCCCACGCGCCTAAAGAAGTTTTCACTTCAAAAACCTGTTAAAAAGGGTTCGTAGGTACTCACATTAACAAAAAAATATGCATTTAAAGAATAAAAATGTTTTTGAAACATACCTATACCCCGTTTGAAATAAGATTAGACATTTAACTAAACCTTTTTTACAGTCCGTTCAACCGATTTTGACTTCTATTACGTTGGTGGCATGACAAATGACAGCTATGACAGCTGCAGTAAACAGTTGGTTTGTAACCACTTTTTTTGCTTTTAAGGCCATCCTTATGCCTACGATATAGAAGTCAAAATTGGTTGAACGGACTGTAAAAAAGGTTTGTTTAAATGTCTAATCTTATTTCAAACGGAGTATAGTTACCAACTATATTTTTTTGCCATATTTTTACAGGCAATGGCTTCGAAAATACTATATTTGATATAAATAAGTTGCTAGCCCTAGTGAACCCTAATGAAGTAATGAACCACAAACAAGTCAATATAAAAAGAATTACCGTCGATAATCCAATAAATTAACTCATATTCGATACACTCGAGTGCAAATAACACGTAGATTATGTCATAAACGGTGCTCGTTGTTTATCAATTAATCTTAAAATGACACTCGGATACGCAATTATATTGTACCTACAATAATTGTGATAATATCCTTAAAGAATGAAGGTGCCGACACCTGCCTGTCCTACGACGTAGCCACGTATTTACAAAATTGCACATTCCACTACCAAAAATATTCCCAATCAATTTAGTATCTTAGCGTTCCAATTTTAAGGTGTAAAACCATTTGGGGTGGTATTAAATGTATGTTGGCAGTGCATTTTTCACACTTGAATAGGCTCTATTAAGAGATATAGAGCAAAGTGGAGTGGTCGTCGCTGGCTGATTAAAATTATTATTGTTTTTAATTAATCATACGTAGTTACGTGTGCAGTTGATAGCATCGGAACTTGCCAAGCTTTTTGCGCGGGTAAGGATAGCAAATTATGGTGAACAAATAATATTCGAAGGTTCTGTGTGATTTTTTACTTTACAGGAGAGTTTGTGTGTGTGTTTGTGTTGTTTGTTTGAGTTTGTTTATTTGCGGTTGAAGATGATTAGTCTGTCATTCAATGCTGGATCAAAGCAATATAATTTTTTGAGCGACCGTACAGTAGTGACAATTGTAAACTGAAGTTTGTCGCGATAACAACAATGTTAATAGCATTGTTGTGTTTCGGCAGTTAGAGGTAAGATAGCCAGTTCCTCTTCGGTTGAAGATTCCGAGTGAAGCTTGCTTCCACCTTCAGCCTTATTATCACTTACCATCAGGTGAGATGCAGGCCAAGAGATGCCCGATTTTGAACAAAAAAGGAAAAAAAAACGAAGTCAGACGTGCTAACGGAATTAAGAGGAAGCTCCCTAAATTGTATATTGATTTGCATTAATATTCTGAAAAAGTCACGCATACAATCAAAATGCACCCTTAGTATATGATTTATTGGATCTGTTTCTTTCCAAATATAAGAGAGTTACGTAATTGGAACATTTTCGAAAATCATGTCTTTTTAAAGATTATTTGAAACAAAAACATGATTACTCGGCTTTTATGTCTAAAATAATTATTGACAGTAAGGAAATATAGTTTGTTATCCAAACATAAGATGTTTTTTTCTCTAGATCAATTATTACTTTAGTTATAAACGAAATAAGAATTGAGACTAACGACATTTAGTTCCTTGCTTGAACACGACCAAAGAGCGCACGCGATATTCGCCTTTATTACTGATGCGTTAGCGTTTAGCACATAGTGGAGTGGTGGGTTGCATTGGGGCGGAATTTGCGTAAAAGTTGTCTTTGGAGTGCCTGCGGGTCTACCACAAGCTCATAAAGCAGTATTATTTTAATATTACTTCAGTGTGGGAAAGAGATGAAGCTCTACAGGACGTATAGCTCCATTTCTTTCTCCCACTGAAGTAATATTAAAATAATACTGATTTTGAGCTAGTGGTAGGCCCCCTGGTCTTAACTCATAATATTGTTCACTCAAAAGGCTCTTGGAATAATAATTTGAAACTCATACTTCACCCTAGTTTACAAAATATTGCTAGGTCCTTAGCTTAAAACTTGAGAGGTTAAAAGTTTATAAGTAAACCCTAATCCACCTATTTTGTTGTCGTTGCAAAGGTCACACAAGGTACAATTAATTGGTAGAAGAAAATGTAGTAAAATTGCAGTTAAGTTTTTACAATTTTGCGGCATAATCTCTTAGATATTTATAGTATTAGGATGTGTATGTCGGCTATTAGTCTTTCTATTAGTTATTAGTCTATTAGTTTTCCGTCTACCCATTTCACTAATTTATTCTTTTTTTTTCTTTCAAATATTTCCCAACCCTGCATTGCTGTCGGTACGAGTTGAGCGATTGCATCGTCTGCCTTGCGCCCCTGCGCGACGCCAAGCGACGTTCCAACTCAACTGCTACGCTCGCACAATTCACACGCAACATACATACAATACACACATTAACAATACATACATACACGTGTGTATATAATGCAATAATTATGATATTAATAACTAATACTCCATAATTGAGTTATAACTAAAGTGTATACACGTTCTTATTGGTTTTTATGGATACGAGTATGTGTAAAGTGTTCGTTCAGGTACTTATCTATTTTATTTTTAAAAGACACGCACTCTACTATTTTAACAGGAGAAATTAAGTTGCTTTCCACACATTACTGGGTATGTAGGAATATAATATTCTAATCTTCAAGCAATAATTTTATTGATTTTTTATCGTAAGTATGAAATGGTAATTTCAGTGCAGCAGACAGACATGAATTATTACTGAAGTACCTCTTCAGTCTTCATTCATGTTCATTTATGCATAGGGCATATTACTTATCGACAAGGTCTGGAAAGATTACGACGTAGTTTTTGTTTCCATGTTCCTTCACAGTTTTCTCAAATTCAAGAGAAACATCCAAAATATGACATCCGCTTGAAATACCTACACGTATGCTCAATATTTTCTATGTTTACCATCAAAGGAGACCGATTCTAAGATACGATCCTACTCATAAAATATCTTCAACGTCTTTCATCCCCTTTTATAGACTAACATTAATATCTTTCCTAGATTTACATCTAGATTTTCCTTAACTTTCTTTGCCTAGATCTATCGGCTCGCCAGGGTATCTATCACACCATCTGTGGGGTATCAAAGCCTAACCTTTGACTAATTAGACAACGAAACTTCTAAATCTTGATTGTCAATTTGTATAGTTTCGAGTTGGAAAATTAGAGGTCTTAAAAGTGACGTCATATGCCTTTAAATTTTGATATTCATTAAGTAGCTAAAGGTTTTTGTATGCCATAATATCGTATAGTATTTAGCTTTAGATTACATCACATCAATCATCTACTGTTTGGACATTATACTTCCAAATCTTCCAATATCTGTTAAAGTAAACGGATGACAAACTGCTATTGCCTATCATGGTTAGGTAATCTATATCCTAAATATCTACAAAAAAGTGGTGGCACTCCGGGAGTATGGACAGAAGTGAAAACTGGAACAAGATCGCCTTGGTGGAAGAAAAATACTTGTATAGAACAATGGTCCGTAACTTTATCTAAATAAAGAGCACAATCGCGTTTACAAAAAAGAATACTTTCGAAACCTTTAAAGTAAAAATACTTGCATAGAACATTGATCCGTAACCTAATATAAATAAAGACCACAATCGCGTTTACAAAACCTTTAAAGTAAAAATACTTGCATAGACCATTGATCCGTAACCTAATATAAATAAAGACCACAATCGCGTTTACAAAAATGAGGTGTCGTCATGGTGTCGCGAAATCAATGGTTTAGTCCCATCTCAAAAATACCCGACGCGCCTAAAGAAGTTTTCACTTCAAAAACTGGCCAAATGCGTGTCGGACCACGCACAATGAAGGGTTCCGTAGTTGGGATGAATTTATCCCAAGAACAAACTTAACTTTGTAGTTGAATAACAACTAAATGTAAATTTGTACGCACAATATTGAGTGATTTACTATGTATTGCTTATATAATACACAAGAGAGCATCTTCTAATTGTTTCATCCATACAAGTCTTGCATCTCTATCAAGTAAGTAGGAATTAATATTTAGATCATGTATCTTTTTGCTCATTCAGGCAAATGAGCTCTTAGTAAAAGATTCAACTGAAACATTAGGTATTCCCATGTTTACAGTTAGTTCCCCCACACTTGAAGCTTGTTAGTTCTAAGAAGGAAGTTTGATATAATTTATCGCGAGTTATATCAAAGAGCCCGCACGGAGGGATACACCGTTACGTTTTTACAAACACCGATACAGAGATACGCGACAATTAACCGATGGAATCGCGAATTCGAAAGCGAAAATGCTCATTTTAAAGTAATTTTCGTAGTTATTTGCATTGAAATTGAATTTTTTTTTACGACTGCGCCGCGTCCGTTCGGATGGTGCGTACACGCATGTTCAAAGCGCATGTCCAATTAAAATGCACAATAGTACTTCATTATGTTAAAATATTTTTATACGACGCTCGATATGTTCGAAAGTTTCGCGTGAGAATAATAAAAAAAATGTTTTATTTTCGATACTTACATTTTAAAACGTCGTAACCTTCGGCGTTGAACTTGTAAGTCGTTACTTTGACGATCATTAAAGAAAGTGCGTGGCGATAAACATCTCTACGATAAACCATTTTAGGTAAACAAATGCTTATTTAGTTTTTTCCATAATACAAGTAGAATTCAAAACAAAAGTTACCAATGTCATTAGTTTCACTTGAAACCTTCATTTAACCTTCATTCATTTCTATTAAATTTTCGCTCTAAAAATCTAATACGCACAAGTTAATTCTAGAACACAAAAGAAGCAAAAACGACAACTATTGTTTGTGAGGCAGAGCCCACCTCTATTTGTAGCCTACACAAAACGTTTATATTGATTAAACCATTTTTCAAACAACCAACAAGGCAATTAAACAACTGCAATGGGATTTTATTCAGATTCATCAAACCAATTCGAAATCATAATTGATCTGCCATGTAAAAAAATATAGAGGGCTGTTAGGAATGGAATAGGCGCCAAAAATACAAAACTAGAGCGATGACTGGCCGAAACACTTGGAGCCGAAAGTCAATTAACGATCGGCCGGGGCACGTGGAACAGAACCGACTGATAACGCAGTATATGACAAAACTTCAGAGCAATGTGCCCAAAAAGTATGTTTTAAAAGTTCGCTTCAGGAAGAAGCGTTTTAATAAATGTTTTTATTAATATCCAGTCATCTTCTTCTTTTTGTGTGGTTAGAGACTGACCTGGTGTCAGAGTTTTAAAGCCGCCCATGGGCCTCTGACTTAGCTTCAAATGCCGTCGAGAAATATATCTCTCAGGCATGGGTTTCCTCACGAAATTTTCCTTCACCGTTTTTGAAGCAAGTGATAATTATATTATAATTGCCCAATCATTGAATGAAGGGATTACAAAGGGCTTTTGTTTTAGTTTTCGGGTTTACTAAATGATTTTATTCACACCTACTTACCTGGCTAGTAGGTATACTTGTGATAATTTTGTGATGTAGCTCACGTACCTCCTTAAATCATTTTATCCATTCTAAATAAAATAGATCAGTCACATCAATATGGCATGGTTATAAACAATGAGTTTGAATAACGAGTATGAAACTTTTACTCTTTGAAATCTTACTCCTATAAAACGCAACACCTCTTCTAGGAACTTATTTCATATTTAGAAATATACATTTTCAATATTATCAAGAAATATTATTACATATACGTCATCTAATTATAAATAACCGTGATACTTTGAAACAAGTTCTATTTCAAGTTTATCTGAAATTTTTGCATATACTGCGTAGAATTTTGTTGTGTATTCGAGGTCCCAGTTGGCGGGCTGGTGTCCGCTGCCCGATACCGTTCATCCGAATTTCTGCAATTCTGTTTAGAGAGCACGCACCCAATCTATGTTGGATTTGATCAAATATTGAAAATACGTTGTTTCAGAATAAGTTCAATTTGCGATAAATAAAATGTCTTTTCTAATCTATTCTATTTTGTTCTATTAAATATAACAATTTTGATTTCTGTTGCCTATTTGATACATTTATCAATTATTCAACATCAAATTTGGTCATTCACACAAAAGATAGCGACGACTTAGATAGCGTTGAATCTTTATTCAGTGCTACCTAAGTGAACGTATTCAACAGTTTGGTTTTCTGTAGCATATTTGATATGTTTGTCAATTTGAATTTAATTATTCACACAAAAGATAGGTAGAAAAAAATACCTTCACTTAGGTGACAGTCAAGATATTTTATCCTATCTTTTGTTTCAGATAAAAAGCGAGTAAAAAAATATTTTCATGTCCTCTTTACTTTTGCTCTACAAAACTGCGCAATTAATTTCAAGTGACATTTAATTTGATGTATGAGCCTACTATGTTGAAATCTGCAACTTTACATACACAGTACAAACATACAGGCCCCACCTTGTATCCACACCAAGATAACAATAAAACCTTCCTACAATATCACAAAAGTACATAACAACCGATATTTACGTACACAAGCCACTTTTCCAGCCATAATAATTTCACGAGCCGCCGACACGAGTGGCAACTGGCATCGCATCGCATCGTTGAATTTCGTTATCGGAACAACAATGAGTTTCTGACTCGCTGGCCATCTTCAAAAGTAATTCGCATTTTTCACGTAGAGAGGCGGGACCGACCCGTACCGTACTTACGTATACCATACTTATGTAGCTCTGTGTATCGGTGATGTATGGCTGTCCGTGGTTGTGATTTGTGGGGGCCGGGTATTTGAATTTTGTGCTTGCTTTTAATGTTTTTATTAATATTTTATAAAGCACTAATTCAAGCTCTACTGAATCAGTACCGATTTAGTAGAGCTTGAGATCATATATTTCATAGACTAAACATAACCTAAAAAAATATTCAAAATATACAGTTTTACAGCCTTTTGATATTATCAGCACCATGTTAGAAAAATTATTTATGGTACACTATCTCTGCTACGAAAATAAAAAGACTTGCAATCTTTCTACGGTGGCATATGATTTAACTGTCAAAATAGTTTTATTACTGTGGAATGTACATGATTTTTTTGAATTATACATGAATATGATTAAAATCATCGATATAAATCAATCTATTCTAATCTAATTTTACCTCATTTTGCTAAATTTAATTTAATTTCATCAATTTTTGTCTAGTTTTATGTAATTTAATCTCATTTTTTCATTATATATGTGTGTGATTTTTTTATTGTGTGTGTGTGTTTGTGTTTTCTGTGTGTGTTGATTGTGTGTGTGTTTTTTGACTAATAGATATTGACCGATAACTTGTATGTGTGGTACAAACTGTAAATATAAGTTGGTTTTTAATAATTAAAAAAACAAAAATAGGTATTATAATTGGTAGGTGCGTTTAACAGTGGACCAGTTATCGTCAGTTCACAGCGTGATGCTCACCGACATTGTAAATCGGCCTCCAGTGTCGAAAAGGTCGCGTCATGTTTGTGACTGATACACTTATTCATTATTAATTTAATTATCATTATTTTAAAACGATTAAGTGCTTTAAAAAGCTTCATTACATTCATTCTGTACTCGTTATATTATACGGTGTTTTCACTATTTTACTGGATGAGGTATTTGAAGGATTATATCTGGACTTTAAAAGAGACTACGACCTCTGAGTTTTTTTCAGCTTTTCTTCTCAGAGTAGATAGGAAACGCCGAACTCATTTAGTTTAATTTTTTTTAATATGACGTGTAAAAGTGATTCCGATATCCTATTTACAGAATAAACAATTTCATTTCATTTCGTTTCAAGGAAGAATTCGTTGAGTTTATTTAAGCTCATTTTTCATATCTCATTTTTTTTTTAAAGATGTGTTTTATTGGTTTAGCAAAACTATGTAAAAATAACATTTGCAAACGTTTACAACTCTGTCTAATTTTTTTGTTGTAGTAAGAGTCAAGACCTTATCGCACGAAATAAAGAAGGGATAAAAAATAGAACCTTTAGGAGACACAATCTTCAAACGCGGGGAACCGATGCCCATTGAGTTATAACTTATCGATCAGGAATTTCTCAGGTTGGAGTCTAGATTTGTGTCCAGTTCATAACACGACTCACCCTATTACATTGGCATAATCAGCCTATAATGTGTCCACTGCTGGGACATCCACCATCCATTACATTGGACTTAAACCTAATTGATGAAACGTGGGTGTACTATAGATACACCTTTGCCTAATCCCACGGTGATTACAGGCATAAAGCATTATGATATGTTATGTGTTAGCGTAGTCCAACACACATTATAAATACGGCATACTTAATAAAAACAACTGGGTAACAACAAAATTCAATAAACCAAAACATTAAAGCACAAAATCCACACCACTTTACATACGTCACTGGAAAATTCTAAGAATTGGTATTATACCACCTTTTGACATTGAGTCGACTTGCTCCAAGTGCCCATAAGGCGACCATACATTGTTCTAATTAATTGTTATTGCCTCCACCATGTACTTCAATGGGCAGCTGGCATGAAAGCCTTAGGGTGTATTCATGTAGAACGCTGGTAACCGGCGTTGGTGTGCTAGCTTGTTGTCAAAGGCAGTTTTCATACTTTTTGCCAAATCAGCGTGAATCGTCGATCGTCGCCGACAAGCGCCGGCAAGTTCCTATCTAATTAGTCGGATTTAGCAAAAAGTATGAAAACTGCCAGCGCCAACCAGCGCTTGTTGGCGCCAAGAAGCGCTGGCACATCAGCGCCGATTACCACCTTTCGTGAGTACACCCTTAGAGTCACCCACTTACAGTAGGCATTGTCACGAAGGAAGTGAAGATAAATTTTCGGTTTAATCACTTTAAAGCTGACGTTAGAAAAGGCTTTTTATTTCTTGTGAGGTTGAAAGTTTTTTATTTGTTTCGGATTTTGGATAGGGAATTGTGGAAAGTTAGGTAGGTGTTTGTACCTAGTTGTCGTTTTTTAGAGTTCCGTAGTAAACAAGGAAAACTTATAGTTTCGTCATGTCCGTCTGTCTGTCTGTTTGCCTGTCCGCGGTCTGGCTCCGAGACTCTCAGTACGAGAAAGCTGTAATTTGGCATGGGTTTAGCATATTAATTACGCCGACAAAGCGGTAAAACAAAATAATAAAAAACATTTTTTTTAGTTTACCTCCCCTACACTTAAAATGGTGATGTTTTTTTTTCTATCCCATAGTGTGGGGTATCATTGGAAAGGTCCTTTAAAAACATTGTGAGCATATGTAAACCATTTTTGGATTCAGGGATCCGTTTGCGAAATATTAAGAAAGTGCGAATTTTTGTTAGAGTCAAGTCCAGCTAAATGGTTGGTTTTGGATATGTGAAAAAAATCAAAGCAGTAGTTTATATAACGAAGTTAAAAGTAAAACTATCACAGCTAAGTAGGCTCTACAAGTTAACGAGTAATAATAGACCAACTTATTATATGCAGTTGCAAAAACATGTTTTCCCATACATTCCGTATGAGAGAACATGTTTTTCAACTACAAAGTTAAGTTTATTTTTAGGCTAAATTCATCCCAACTACGGAACTCTTCATTGTGCGTGGTCCGACACGCATTTAGTCGATTTTATTGCTTTAGATTCCGATATGTACAAGAGATTGTCCTAATTTTTACCTGAAATTGAACATCAACTTCATAGCATTCCAGAGTTATACGCGAATTACTTTTGAATAAAAAGTACGACCTCTTTTAGCAAAGGCAAAGCATTTTTTAACAAATCCAAACAATATCCAACGTGCTAAGTTTTTAGTCAGTTTATTTTCCGATGTGCATAATATTAGATCATGAGCTACGAGATTTCGTAGCACGTGCTACGAAAAAAGTTCACTTATTCTAAAATTACGATGCACTAGACAACAAATCTACTTAATTACTCCTCAAACCCTTTCCACCAATAAATAAAAAAATACACGCAACCGAAATAATTATCCACCAATTACAGCAGCGTATTAAAAGTTTATTTTACGTCTAGGAAAACAATAAAACTACTTATACGACCAAAAACGGAGCCCGACTTGTATTGGGTCCGAACGGTAACTCACAAACTAGACAGGTCAAAAAACAAAAGTGCCACTGCACTGTTCATGTCAGTATATCTGGCACACACACATACATGAAAAAAATCATAGAGTTTGTGAGTGAAATAAGGTTGAATACTATTTTAAACAAATACAAATTATATAAAGCTCATTTACCTCTCTTGTTTGCTTTGCCAAAATTAAAGATTTTGGTGTTTTGTTTTTCTGAATATTTTTGATCACCATTTTCTGGTTCGGAATTTGCCCAGAAAATATCAGTAAGCTCATTCTTTATTAATTTGGACCCAAACTTGTCATCTACTCGTACTAAAACCTTCTGTCTGCTTAATAAGGATGATGACTATAATTTTATTTGTGCGTCACGTAGATTATTAAAAAATATTGGACACGTATTTTTTATTTTTTTACGTAATTAAAAGATTACGGCGATACATTGAGTTGAAATGTGGAATGACGTCACGAGTATGTAGATTTTATACTTACTTGTGACGTAGCGAGCCTCTAGTCCCCTACTTTAATGCGTTTTATCTAAGTAATTTTTTATTAATATGATAAAGCAAAAAATACGTATCAAATATTTTTTATTATCTGACTGACGGACTAAATAGAATTTCTTTTTTTTACCTAGGCATCATCCCTATTATACCGAAATCTGAAAAGCAACAAAGTATCCACATACGAGTAGCTCTTGATCGAGTGAACCTTTTCAACTTTCTCTCAACGTGTAGCTGTCTTCTACCCCGGCATAATTAAAAGCTAGCCGAACGATTACTATGCAAATACAAGAAGGTAATGTCGTAGCGACACGACTGCTGTACCCCCGAGTTTAGTGGTCGTGATAGTTATGTGTGTCTACACGATGTATAGATAAGGTTTTGGTGATCGACGGTGTTTGCTTTAGAATTCATCTGTTTTGTTTTTGATGGGTGGAATAAGAGGCAGTTTGGTTTTATGTTATTGGGTTGTAAATTCTAATTGTATAGATGGAAGGTGTCTATGACCAGCTATCTAATTACGTAACACACTTTCGTAAACGATTATGACAAATCTGTTCCATTTTGACAGTTCAACAACATTCATTGCGTTATTTACGTTGTTGAGTAGATTTTTTTCCAACTTATGAAGCAATGGATTAGCAATCTGTTTCAAATCGATTCAGATTGTGATTGATCATGTATTACGCAATTAGGGTACAGGATTGCTAAAGGATGATGAAGAGATCTGCCATACTTATTGAAGATAGACAAACTACCTTTTTAATATTATTAAACATGACTGCCTCGTTGGTCTAGTGGTCGCAAGCGCTACTGCTGAGCATGAGGTCCTGGGTTCGATTCCCGGGTCGGGCAGTGTTATTGGGTTTTTCTATCTGAAATTTCTCAGTAGCAGCTCGGAATCTGGATTTGTGCCCGGTTGATAGCAATTGACTCGCCTCCAATTACTTAAACATAATTGGCGAAATGTGGGTGTACCTGCTACAGGGACACTTCTGCCCAACCCTTCGAGGAAACAAGGCGTGATATTATGTGTTATGTTTATGAACATAAACTAGAGAGAGCAATGATTGAGTGATTAATCGATGGTCGAAGTTTAAAATGAAATTTAAACTGAATTTTGATGCAGTTGACTGAGTTGGCAATGCCAAACTACAAATGCAGTATGATACTGCTAACTCAGACCTTACTACCGTGTGAATCGTTTATTACCTACTAACATTAACGTCCCTACGTGTTGGTGAAATCAAAAATGGATAGAGCAATTAAACATTTCGCCCATAGCGATGTTATGCGCTAATGTAACGTTAATATTAAGTATAGGTTACACCATGCAGAAAAGAACAGAAATATAATAATTTAAGTACTTAAAACATGGATTTTATTAGTTATTGAAAACTGGGAGAGGTTTTAAATTTCATTCGTTTTTAAACAGAGGCACTCCGGGAGTGCCAACAGAAGTCAAAACTATTAAAACTTAAACTTTATCGTACAGGAAATGATATATCGCGCGTTGATGTCTTTTTAATGGTCAAAAGCTGGTGTCGTAACAGTGTCGCGAAATCAATTGTTTAGTCCCATCTCAAAAATGCCCAACGCGCCTAAAGAAGTTTTCACTTCAAAAATGGTTTGGTTAGAGCCACTGCACTGATTTATAGCACCACTTCCCAAGTTGTACTTACTGTGTAGGTACCTACATTATTAACTTTGACTCTTACCTAAATACTGACTGCAAGAACACCTTCCATCATCCACTTTGATCTTCCTTAACAGGCCTCTGTATTAAAAGGAAACTTGATAGGAACCGCAATTGGAACCGTGCACCTAGCTTCTGACGTTTCATAAGCAGGGATGTAACGGATATCCGTATCCGCATCCGCAACTGCGGAGCATCCGCATAAATTTTGATATTCGCAAAACATCCGCATCCTCAACTTTTGATTTTAAAAGCTCCGCATCCTCAACTTTTGATTTTAAAAGCTCCGCATCCTCATCCGCATCCTCATAATTTCTATGGGGATGTGACCCTACGTTGTTCGCTCAAATAGTGTTTTTTTTTAAACTCGCGCCGAACTAAATGAGCGGCCCGATAAGTGAGTTACGCGTTCCTATTGGCTGAATTCGCAATATCCTTGTCCTATGACAGACGATCGGCTGCACGTGGCAATGGTGGCACGACTGTGGTGTCACATGTCACAATTTAAGTTACTGGGTGCCGGGTGGCGTGTTTGCTCGTAGAAGTGAAGTTTTTTACAAGCGAATTACGCTACGGTAACCTACCAAATGATTATATTACGCATATCACAAGTATAAATACTAAAAAAAACAAGGGTTATTTTTGTACGACATCCGCACCCTCATCCGCATCCTCAATAAAGAATTTTCCAATATCCGTATCCTCATCCGCATCCTCAAACCCGATTATCTCGATATCCTCATCCGCATCCTCATCCGTTATATGATATCCGTTACAACCCTGTTCATAAGTGCCCTTATTGGAAGTGCATAAGTGAAATGAAATATTTTGAATTTGAATTTGATGATTCTTTAGTAACGCATGCTGCAAAATAAACCCAATATTTAAAACTCAGACCAAACTATGAGTCGATCATACAAAAAACAGAGTTCAAATCACAAAGTCGCAACCTTATCAGAAGTACACCTTCTGCAACACAACTTTACAATCGCAGTCATTGATAACTTTGTAATACAATGATGTTTCCCTTTCACTAATGATTACCTTCAACCTATGACTCCAAGGTGATGAACAGCGAGGTGAATATCAAATCAGCAGGGGTACTGCTGACCTGGCTGACCGGTGATTGGTTATTAAAAGAGACCTGATTAGGAAAGGCGATTTCTATTGTTAGTTTGTAAATCATATTACAAAGATATTTTTATTGCAAATGCAATTTTGAAATTGCTAAGGATAATTCTGTTATTGCGAAGGATGTTTTGAAGTGAAAACTTCTTTAGGCGCATTGGGCTTTTTTGAGATGGGACTAAAACATTGATTTCGCGATACTGTGACGACACCAGCTTTTGACCATTAAAAAGACATCAACGTGTTAATTACCGCGGTGCCGATTTTTTTTCAAGTTTTCACTTCTGTCGGCACTCCCAGAGTACCACTGTTTTTTTTTTATAAATGGTGATAAGAATTACCAAACCAATATTCATATTTCATAATCTCTTTCTGGAATTTACAAAAATTTTCAGGGAACAAAGTTAGTTGGAAAGGTTGAATTGTAGTACAATAATATAGAACGTAGAATTGAAATTCTGTGTTGTATTTTTATTATTTGTTGATCCTTTGGTAGCAGCATCTGAGAGCAACCACAAAAAAAAGTCGAGTGTCAAAATATTTAATTTTTTCGTCAATGAATGGTATAAAACTGTCATCTAAAATTGGAGAACCGATTAGGTACAGTGAACATTTTTCCAAAATTTGGGCTATTGAATCGAATTTCTATATAATTAGTCGATTGTTATAAGTCGATGATGTGCCTAAATTATAAATAATAAATTAAGATTCCAAAAGTGTAAAAAATAAAGACTAATAACGCCATTTTCTCTCGAAACAAGATAAGATTGTTTTAATACAAACATCTTCACAAATTCAAGACACATTTTCAAGAAGATTTCACAACGCCATGCACCAAACATTAAGCTTATTGTCTAATGAAAAGTAATTAACCGTCTACCATAGTGCGGGGGGAAGGGGGGAGGTATATTGACAGACAATGCCGAATGGAACAATCAGTGGGAAGAGTAGATGCTGAGTCAGCAAGAATCAAAGCTCGTAACTAGACGCGTGCGCCGGCGAACTATTAAATTAGTTTTAAATAGAAACTAGTGGCCCGCCCTGGCTTCACACGGTTTTTACGATTTGACAAAACATCGAGATTTCTTAATTATATCGACGGTGCAAATTTCAAATGTCTTACAGGGAATACAATGTCCCTTACGACATTTGAAATTTGCACTGTCGATATGTAAGTTAAATATTAATGTATAATATTAAACTCACATATCGACGGTGCAAATTATTAATGTATAATATTAAGCTCACATATACACGATATGTGAGTTTAATATTAATGTATAATAAAGATAAGCTTTTCGGCACAAATTATGTAAATGATGTTGAAAACCGCGTCAAAATCTGTTGCATAGTTTAGATATACAACACGATCGCAGACAAACAGGAAAAATATGTAGACATATAGATCAGCTTGTGTACCACGGTACACAATATTTGGTATTTCTTAGAAATGAGGAGCAGGAAAACGACTGAAAGAGCATTTCGTAAGTATAGGTTCAATTGTTTTTTTAAAAATAAAACCAAAAATTCAATAGCTTTAATAGAATTTAGTTTGAGCGCTTTCCTGCTTTACAGACATATTTTATATCTATAATACATATTATAAATTCTAGTCGTTTTTCGTGTCTGTGAGACCGCGTTGTTTTTCATCAATTTAATTCATTTATTAATTTTGTGAACGTATGGTAAAAGTTAATATTGGTTCATACTACGTCCCGCCAGAAGGCATACAAAATTGTTGAGGTAATCGAATGTCATATTAACAAAATAAAAATATAAAATCAAGGTAAGTATATGTTACAATTTCATGACAAACACTAATAGTTAATAATAAAATAAAACGTCATTAAATTGAGACGGCACATAAACAAATATGTATGTAGTATTTAGTCACAATTTCGTATACAATTATAAATTAAAATAGCAACATTTTAATTATACACACAGATATGAAATTATGTAAATATGATTTTAATGTGTCATTAAGATAATTATTCATTAAAAGAATAATACGCCTTGTCATTTAATAATTTCAAAGCTTACATTTGAACACATTCATGCTGTTGCTTGATACTATTTGATCAGGTAAATTGTTATAAAGTTTTGGAGCCATTGCATATATTGATGTCAATATATGCAATGGCTCCAAAACTTTCTAAAAGTCACCAAGTCCATTTTTATCGATATTGAATTTGGCAGTTAAAAAAATAACCGTTTTTTTGTCTATGAGTTGGTCTCATCCTTTTTTTAATTAAATGTCAGTAAGTCGCTTTTTTCCAATTCCTAAAATCACTGAATCCTCTGAACTGAATTCAAAAGTCACTAAATCCATCCAATTTATGCAAAATATACCCAAATTTATGTGATAAGTCACTAAATCCATGCATTTTAAAACTAAATCTTGGTCACACAGGCGGTCGTTTTTTCACTGTTTTGAATTAAAACTAATTAGAAGATTAGAAGTAAGGTTTAATATTGTGTTAAAATTAACAGCTAATGGTAAAAAGAAGTTTATAGTTTTGTTATTGTTTGGATGTCAGTTCTTTATTAAGGTCATTACTTAAGAAAATATGTCCCTAACTGCACTAATTTTGCGATAAGTCTAAATATTTTGCGTTAAGTATTTAATACAGATCATTATGATAATAATATTATTTTTTAAGAACATCATATTAAATCCTACCCATTAAACTATTGTTTAATTTTTTCCAAATTTATTTATATGGCCATTTTCTTAAAACATTTTTTTTTCACTTTATATGATCTTATCTCAAAACAAAGAAAATGGATTTAGTGACTTTTAGAACTAAGGCATCTATATATGTTGTATAGAAATTTGGTTTCAGTGCGTAATGGGTGCAACTTTTTTAAGCATCGTTGACTTTCGACAGATTTAAATAAATACATGTTGGTTATAATATAATTATATATTATATGTAATGGGTGTTATTTAACTGAAATAAATGAATTTAATTTATTTTTTATTTTATAAACTACGCATCTAATTCTGATGCGGTTTTTACCATCATTTAGAGAATTTATTCCAGAAGGTTTATGTGTATAACAAACTCATATTTAACTTACATATTTATGTGTAGGCATAAACTTAATAAAACTTATAAATATTTAAGAAATCTCGATGTTTTGCCAAGTGATAAAAACCGTGCGAAGCAAGGGCGAGTCTCTAATAAAACCATTTGAGCAATTTACTCAATTTATATTCATAAATAGGTATGTCAAGTTATTAACGTGTAAGTTGATTTAAATGTAAATAACATACATACACATAGGGGGTAAGCAAAAACTATAGAACACCACCTGCTTCGATCCTTACATACTCCTTTTGCTTCATTTAAATGTAAATAATTAAAATATAAAAGTGTAATTTTAGTAGGCTTTTTCAAAATGCCGAAAACTCTTCACCAGTTTTTCTTAATCTTCATTGAAATTAATTTATCGTTACTAAAATTCGGCCAAATATTTTTTCAGTTCCATCCAGACCAAAAGTTCTAAATTAGTTTCGAGCGCCAACTTGAAAAAAAGTTTCTAAATTAGCTAAGTTCAGTACAGTCTCTTTTATAACAAAGATAAGAGAATATACATTTTCGAGAACTACATAGGAAGGACTAAAACACTTAAGTGCCTAACTTGTAGCCGTAATTTTATTTAAATGTTACTTTTTTTTAGAAAACTTTGCCTTGTTTCTAACGTCTACATTTTACAGCAAGGTGACACACGATACCTGTATTTCTTATTATATTGAGCCCTGCAATACAGGGTGGTAGGGACATCGACGTGAAAACTGTTACCATGAATTCAGAACATAGTTCTGAACCCCCTGCATTGAAATTTATCGTCGGTTATAGTGTAAGTGCAATACCTATGCGGTCAAAATGTATGGAACAGCTGCTTTTTTTAAAAATAATCGACGAAAAATTTAAATGCAGGGGGGTTCAAAATCATGTACTGAATCCATGGTAAAAGTTTTCGCATCGATATCCCTGCCACTCTGTATATCCTGATACTTGTCATGTTGACAACTTACCATTATTATTTTTAACTATTCTCGGGACCCTGGGGTCCCGGACCTTTGGAAGGCGTACAAGGGGCCGAAGCCAACTCGCAGAGTCCGCACTACGTAAGTGCATCCAAGGACAACCCCCGGTTGGTGTAGGACTATTGCAGGATATGGAAACAAAGATATTGGGTTATGGGTTTGGATGGCTAAAGTGAACTGGTTATCTAGGACTATGGAAAGACTATGGCCCCTGCCTGATCAATGTTTTAAATGCACACGGATAAAATGGCAGGGGGTGACTTGCACACTCAATCCGTTATTATTATTATTGAGATCTTAGAAAATGTCGCAAAACGCGTTATAAATGAAAACTGATTACTTAGATAGCCAATAGGTACCCATAATTCTGCAATGACACTCAAGATTTTCCCAGAGTATAAGTTTCTATAATTCAACACAAACAATTTCCATAAAAGACATTACGACACAAATCTTACGAGTACAACTTACAATTTAAACCTACACTAATTCTCAAACAGCAATGCAGCGGTCCATACCACATCCATTCTCAGTAGGTACCTCTCAATGTGTTCGCTTAGTTAAACCGTAAAGACGCCGACATAACTTCATTGATTAAAGTTCATGTTAACCGCACGTACTCTCTGATTTGTGAGTTTGTTTCTGAGGAAGAAACTGCTCGAGTTGTTTGTTAGTTTGTATGGAACTTCGTGTTGTGTTGTATGTACCATCGGGGTAACGCATATCTAAGCAATTTGAAAACAAAATCCCGTGCACACGACCATTTTTTTTACCGACTTCAAAAAAAGGAGGAGGTTCTCAATTCGACTGTTTTTGTTTTTTTGTTTGTTACCTCAGAACTTTCTACTGGGTGAACCGATTTTGATGATTCATTTTTTATTTGAAAGCTGGTGCTTCCCGTGTGGTCCCATATAAATTTTATTAACTTTGCTTTGGTAGTTTTTGAGTTAGCTTCAATAATACGATTTTTTTCCTACTTAGTATGTGGATGAAATGTTAAGTTCATCTTACTGTTATTTACATAGCAGGTGGTGGTATTCGAATTTGTGTGGGGTAAATACCACAACTAAAAAGTGAAAAATAGTGTCTTTGGTTTTGAATTTTTGTTTTTTGCCACCGACTTCCGAAATTAAAGTTATTTTTCACTTTGTAGTGTTTTTTTTGGAAATCGGTTGTTATTTTTTTTGTAAAAAGTGTTTATTTTCGTAGGTAAGAGGTAATCCGTTCCATCACTAAAATAACTGATGTCACTTGGAAAGTTGCCACGCTTAAATGGAATTGGGCTGGACACATCTGCCGCATGTCAAACGATCAATGGGCCAAACTTACGACCCAGTGGGTCCCGCTTAATGGCAAACGACATCGTGGCAGGCCCAGACGGAGATGGCGGGATGAGCTGGACTCCTTTAAGAAAGATTGGTCCTTGGAAGCTCTGGACAGAGAGAGGTGGAAAGAGGGTAGGGAGGCCTTTGCCCAGCAGTGGGACAATAACGGCTAAGAGAAAAAAAAAAGCGATACTATAGCAGCCGAGCGCTGCAAGCAAGAAAAGTCCTTACAGAGATATGCGTTTCTTCAATAGTACCTGTTGTTGTTTGAATTGAGTTTATTCTAAAATCTTGGAGTATTCTGTTGCCACATCTTATTCCTTGATCTATTTTCATCCTAAAACTTACGGAGGACCTATGACTACATTAACTGAAAGTCTTGAAACCATTGCATTAGAGCTGAAAACATGAAAAAGTTTTCAACAAACATGCTGTTATTACATAATTATCATTGTAGAAATATTTACTGTTTTGATTTGGTACGAGAGTGTGATGACAAATAAATACGTCTATTAATTTTTAAGCTATTGCATAGCTTTTATCGCGGGCTTTGAGCGCGGCGACCGAATCAATAAATTCCGTAACGTAACGAAAATAAAACCTAACACCCCCCACTCCGCCTATCATGTAATGACGGTTCCCATGACAACGTGATGTTGTCATGGGAAACGTGATGTTGTCATGGGAACGTAATTTTTGTTTATATCATCACGTCATCATCCCAAGTGTAGCGTTGACTAATAAGAAGTATGGAGGTTACAAATGCTATGCAATAGCTTTACCGCGGCAGTCCCCGAGTGCCACACGTTTTTTTTTTTAAATTGACGATATCCACACTGCTGGATTTTGTGTTATCCATCTAAAAACATAATTTAAAAATATAACCAACTAAATTGATTTCCAAAAATTACTTTTTAATTAATTTTACCACCGTACAAAACCCCTTACCCTTTCCCAATTGGTTATTAAACAGCATCCTAACTAATCAACTTAGCTGTGGAAGGGGACCGCAGTCCGCACGCACGGTGCACGCGGCGTGAAGATGCCGCGATAGCAACCGCCGCGCCGGCCATGGACATGACATAGTAAGGAACAAAAGGATCATTCGTGGCGTGACGTTTCCTTAGGCATACACATTAAACTCAAAAACTCAAAGCATTTATTTCAAATAAACCTACATACACTTTTGAATTGTCAAGGGGTCGCTCAGTCAGAAAGACGATGCTAGTTGCCCATTCCAAAGCGTAGTAGGTTTTCTATGAAGAAGAACGGACAAGAAACTCCACGGACACTCTTTTAAATCAAAATATTGGTTACATCATTCATGTTGAAATTATACATGTGAGAATAATATAGAAAGACGTGCACGTTAAAAGTGTTCGTAATAAAAAGATAAAAAAAAGCAATGGCAGTTAAGAGATGACCAGTCCCTACAAACGGCGCCCGTTCATGAACATGACGCATGAATCAGCGCCATCCAGCTCAACCATTTTGAAGTGAACTTAATGATACAACACACACGCCACCATCAGCGAGACATTTGAGTGAGCATGACATATTCTCAGCTGTCAAGGCACATTCAAGTCAATGAAAGACGTACCCAGTAAATGGTGGTTATGTAGAAGGTAATGATCACAGTGCTCACACATGTGCTTAAAATACTGGTAAACCACACCCAAGAGGCTGTAGCAGCGGTGTAGAACCGCATCACACACAATATTTTAAGCTTTAAACCAAGGCTTTTTTTCTAATGGTAACCTTAATTTTGCACTCCTTTAAATTTTTTGCTCTGTTCAGCATCAATGTCTTCACTTCCAGGAAAGCATACCGGTCCCTACTCTACTAAATTCTTCAATCCACGAGTTTATGAACATGTTGCCTCACCACTTTGAAGTGGTTTGGAAATGACAAATCCAGGGTTCTTTCGCTTCTGACACTGCTCATATCGAGAATATTAGCATCTGACTGTCTAACTTTAGGATGCCACCATATTCTGAAGAAAGCATGACATTTTTCTTGCATTTCCCTTTCCTTAATATAAAGCAAGGTTTCTACCATGCGTTACCCTTCTGTGCTTTCCTATACAGATGGTAACAACCGCCGGCCACATGACGGTGCGCCTGCGCCGCGCGGTCGCACCTCGCCGCGCTTGCGTGTCACACTTGCGAAATTACTCGAAACTTTCTGGGGAACTATTTTTTTTTTTTCGTTTTATTTGGATTTCTGTTGTTTTAATTTGTTTATAAGGTTCTGTAAATAAATAGATTGGGGCAATTTATATAGAATTTGCGTTTTGGAATTCACTACATATATGCTAGTTATTTTCAGTGATAGCTATACCTTTTGTCTTCATGTCAATGGTAGCGGGTTTTATCACCCGGAAATTTCAAAATTTCATCAGATTGAGTTCTTAAAGTTAGAAATAAATGAAGAGCGTTCCTTCCTTATCAGAGTTCTTGCTCATTGTAGGCAGATTTCAAACATGTTTTAGAGTTTCCTCATATACGTATTCTAGAAACAAATCACGCACGTACGTACGCAACTAGATAGAATTAGCATAATATTTAGTCTGTCTAGTCGTTGCCTTATTTGAAACTGTGACTTCTACGTGATGTAAATACTTATCAGATATCGTACAATGTGAGCTATCGTTGAAGCTACACGACTCACTTCTGGCAGAACCCAATTTATACGTCAAAGTTAAGCTTTTTCTTTAGCCTACTCTAGTGTACCCACCTACCTACAATGTGTTTTATGTCTATTGCTTCGTCTTGAACATTCGCGAAAAATCAGTCCATCAGAGCTCCAATCTTCCGTCTCATCATTTCGCTACATGATTCTCAAACTTAATAATTTCCAACAGCACGGCCATATCACCAGTTCTCCGTAACAATGATGGGAGGTGCTGTTGTACATCACATAATGAATCTGAGAACAAGAGGGCAATCAAACATCGAGGAGTGTTACATACGAGGCTTAGCAGCTCTCAAATTAAATTAATATTGTAACAAACGGTCATGCCGTATGTAGGCGGACTTGAAGCGCAGAATCCGATGATTGCTTTCCGATACCGTCTTACGAAATACACCGTTAGTAGACAAACTAAAAATTAAAATAGCTAAACGGCCGGTGGTGAGGCGGCTAAGCAGGGCAATTGTAGAACCCAGCGGGCGGTTCGCCTTTCATTATTTTATAATAACTCGAATAGAGGGCGAGCGAAACCACCGTGTCATGCTGCCGGCCCACGGCAAATAAGCAACTCTTACCGAATTAATTGCCCCATTCTGGGCGGTAACGTCAATCTGGACCGAGTCAATCGGCGTATTGTCGCTTCGCAGAAATATAGATCCGCTACTTATTGTTAGAAGACCTGGATTTAATCTGATACCTAGCAAAGTTTGAATCGATTCAAAATTACGGTCTTTTTCTTCCATACTCTTTTTAAAAACTTTTTTTTTATTGTTTAAGTTGTTGACTGTTATTCTTGAATAATTCTTAGATCCTTCCTTTTAGGGTTTTGGCAGGATCTGCGGTCACAATGAACAATACTTTTCACAGAAATCCATGTTCATGTCATACAGAAAGCACCCGGGGATTTCCATCAACATGACGCATTTTTATTTAAATTCGATTTCAATAGCAATTCAATTACATGCAAACGAAATACTTACACGACTTTTTCCTGTTTTATTTTATGAAAGTGGATCAACACACCGACATATTTTAATAATTTAGCAGATGTTTTTGCAATGTCATTTATTAACGTGACAAACAATAAACTGGTACTTACTTAACGATATGAATTTACTGTATTATGTATTAAATATACGTAGAACCTTTTATAAACTAATGAATAACGTTAAAGCAAGAAGTGAAGACTCACAAACCTACTACGATATAATCGTATTTTGTTATAATCGTAACGAAACCAATGCTACGTTACTACTCCACCAAAAAAGGAACATCACTACATCAATACCAAAGCAAGGATATCAGCCACAACCCACAAGATCCCATCCCTAGTTCACACCGATACACGGGGACTCATAACCAGGCGCCGCAAACATCTGTACTGATCGATATAGCACTCGATCGAACCACAGATTATGCTAAGGCGATGTCGAGACGTGTCGAACGCCTATCTCAGATCGATATAAATCATCTTATTAACTATTGTTTTGGGAGGTGTGGTGTGAACGAGCCGATCTTATCGACACTCTGATGTGTTTTAAATTAACATAATAGGTTTTGTGAATGGATATTGCCTTTATGTTTGTTGTGACTGTAGGCCTATGGGAACGTTTAGGGGTTCAGGTTGTGTTTGGCAGATGTTCTCTTGTTTTGATCGAGTTTTCTGAATTTAATTTCTAGTAAAGGTACTATTCCGAAGCGAGCGACTGCAAGCGGCAGCAGCAAGCAACGTGTCGCTGCGACACGACTGGTTTCTATGTATTTCTATGAAACCGATATGTCGCTAGTTATGGAAGGTATTTCAAGGTACAGTTTCATCCTTCTTTACACTTAGATATTTTGACAAACCATGCATCAGAAGTTATTAAAAAGAATTACCCGAACTTTGCAGACAATGTTAATGACAGGAACGGTATTGATCCAAACAAATAATGTTCACCCTAGTAAAAAGTAGATATGCCGATGGAAAAATACCTATAACAATTAAAATAAACCTATGATTAATCATAAAACATTATAAACGGTCACTCTATTTCAGTACTTGATATTTACAATCAAATGCCTCTAGCAATATGCTGACATAAACGATAGGTGTAAATTGAGGTACGGAGTAGGTGGAGGGTACGTGTGTACACCCACATTTGTAGACGAAAGTGTTAACTCCTAATACGATGAGAGTTAACTTATCGTTTTCATCTAGCACGATGTGTATTTTAAGTTTTGATAGAGGGTCAATAACAAAATGAATGTCTATAATTCTGTAGCAGTACCTATGAGTAGATTCGAGCTCCGCAACAACAAAAACTCTTTAGAAATGATCATGAAAATACTACGTTTAAATGCGATCTATTTTTATTGACGTCATAACGTCTTATAAATCGATGAACGCCAGCTGCACGCATGAAAAAGTGTCATGTTCCGCCTGAGCCGAGCGTGCAAGCGAGAGCGCGGAACAAGTGATAGAGAGGCACGATCGGCCTAAGCGTTCGGCTTGTAACGTTACCACGTAAAATTATCGTCCGTAAACCGACTTTACAGACAACTAATTTTTTTTTTGATAGCGATTGACATTAGTAGGTACCCTGTGAGTTCAGACTCACAAATTCCGATTTCGAGAGTTTACAGCACCAGCCCATCCCATCTTTGATGTCCGTCCCCAGCGACGCCCTAAGCCGAGGTTCGTACCCCACAGGGGGTGCCCTTAACGAGCGCTCGCCTAGTATATAAGTTTAGCTTGTATGCCCTTTGCTGCAGGGTTTGAGTATAGAAGCTTAAGGCTGCCACAGGAAAGCCCGGTTAAGTAGTCATGATCTCAGAGGTCAACTACGAGATGCCTTACATAAAAAAAGAGCTTACAGCATTCGAAAAACGTCACACAAGAATGCGCACGTCATTCGGACATACTACCTAATAAAATAATTTTGTATTTAAATCTAAAATTTATAAATAGTTTGCCTATTTTTATTATTGTCTATGCATATGAGCAAATTGTATTCCTGCCAAAGATATGACGCAGTAGGCCTATTTAACCACACATAATGCACCGCAAAAAAAATCAAAGCGACGCAACAGACCTAATGCGGTGTACATCCGTTTTCTGCCTCTTTGTACCCACATATAGCCTACTTACACGTTTCTGATTGTAATGTGTCATCGGCAAAAAAACAAAGAGTTGAATGGCCGCGTGGTACAACGAAACATCGAATTAGTATGTAAGGAACCCCGTCTAGCGGCGAACATGAGAAACGTATGCTGCTGACTCATCGCATGGCCTATCATCTCGGTACCCTCTGCTGTGAACTTTCGGGGATTTGTTGAAGCTCTTGAATATATTTGGGACTAGCTACTGCCCGCGGTTTCGCCCGCGTGTGGGATTATTTTTCTAAAATAAAAGTAGCCTAAGTTACTCCATCAGCTATGTGCCAATGAAGAAAGGCCGTCAAAATCGGTCCAGCCGTTTCGGAGATTAGCCGGAACAAACAGACTGACAGACAAAAATAAAAATAAATGATTTTTTAGTTATAAGTACCGTATAAACTTACATTACATTACATTTAGTAAAACGCTGTTATTTTGACATAACAAACAAATATTTATTTGTAGTATGTATGTATATAGATGTATAAGGTGTTTGGGAGCTGTAAATCAGTAGTTGGTTGGTTGGCAGGATCTTTTTAAGTTGAATTTTCTTAATCGTGAGATTCCAAAAGCCAGGTTTTTATGTTCGAATCAGTCGTGTCAATCAGTAAATTAATTAATAAATAATATCCACAGAGACCTGACAAACGTAATATCTCTATTAAGAACTGTTTTTGTTGAATAGCACTTAGGTAGGTAGCTAGTTAGGTATAGGAAGAATGTTAACAGATGACAATAATTTTAGTAGAATAAGAATCATTTATTTGCAGAAAATACAGGTGTTACCAGTTGTAAAATTTGTTGATTTAAATACAGTTCATATTTTGCCTGTTTTGGGCATGCAAATTAATTTTACATTAATACCAAATAGGTACCTACTTATTTTAATAAGTAAAAGGTACAGAAAAATACCTATGTTCTAATGTTGTAGTATCTACTGCAATACAAAAGTTATAAGTACGATTTGTCTGTTCTAAGGCTCTGTCATTACTTCATTAGGCTCACCTTTGTTCCTATCTATCAACCTAGCGTTCTTTTTAAACACAAAATCATTGAAATTTCCTGCAAAAAGGCAAAATTATGGTAAAAATGTCTTCATTTATCATGATTTCCGACTTCTCGAATTATTTTTTCCTCACATCCTATATGGTAACAAAACAATGCAGCTTGCTAAACAGTTCTTCGGATCAGTTTTAATTAGCTCCATTTAATTCCTCTGTAATCCTTGTTACTTTTTGTTGGTTGTAGTGATGTAGCCGATTTTTTGGTCGTGGTCATAGAGTTTGTGGAAGAGGTTACGTACCGAATCTTGGAATAGCCACAAGGATTGGTAATACCTGTAAATGTCAGTGGGTTGCGGTTTGGCTGCATGATGTTCGTGTTTATTTAAATGGATTGTTTTTAGTTTATTTATTGTACAAATTTGTATTTTAAACTCAGTTCAGAAACATCCAAATCTAATCATTTTAATGTTTATCGGCCACCGTTTTCTTTCTTTTTAACCGAATTAGTCCAGCACTGGGACAGACAATCTTATTATCATCGTATAGTAGTCCGTTATCCAAAAAAACAGTGACACTCCGAGAGTGCCGACAGAAGTGAAAACTTGAACAAGATCGCCCTGGTGGAAGAAAAATACCTACTTGTATAGAACATTGGTCCGTAATCTTATCTAAATAAAGAGCACAATTGCGTTTACAAAAATAAATAGGTACTTCCAAAACCTTTAAAGTAAAAATATTTACATAGAACATTGATCGGTAACGTAATATAAATAAAGAGCACAATCACGTTTATAAAAATGAGGTGTCGGTAACGGTGTCGCGAGTTCAATTATTATTTCCCATCTCAAAAATGTCCAATGCGCCTAAAAATAATATCACTTAAAAAAAATCTCTCCTATTCTATAGATCCAACAAACAATAAAAGGTATCTCTTCTAGGAGACCTCTACATCCGCGTCGTGACCTTATTAGGAGCCGCGGAATGACGGGAAGTGATTGTCGTAAATATGATGAAGCTGAACACAGTTACTTAACAGAATTTGTTATTGTTATGATTTTCGATGAAAAAGCAGTGTAGGTAATTATCTTCCAAGTTCTTATGAAGATGTTTGACGACTATTGAGTTTTAATCGTAATTACGTAGTATTATGAAAGTGCAAACAAACCCTTTTTCAGGTTCAAGTTAAATTGTTACCCAATCACTCACTAAAAGGAATTTGTTACACATTTATCTTAATTGAAGTGAAAACTTTAGGTGCGTTGGGCCTTTTTTGAGATGGAAAAAACAATTGAACTCGCGACACCGTTACCGGATATCTTTCATTTAATAACGTCCTGTAAAAGCAAATACATCCCAGCAGTAGGCTGCTGAGTCGCAGGTGCTATTCGGACGGGTGCTCTAAGTGGACTACTTCGCAAAATGTTAAGATGATTTAAAATTAGAATTTTGTTGTTTTAAGTATTCAAAAAATAAAATCAAAGCACTCAATTTGTAAGTCTAGAAATTGGCATCCACTAGTACGTTTTCGAATCCATTTGTTTACATTTTCATCAAATATTTTAGGAACAGACGGTTATAATAGGTACGGCGATGCGACACAGCGATATGCTGGATAAACTTCTCATACACACAAAGCTTTTGGCAGCACATTCATTGTGCGATGTGCGCACCGTTAAGGAGTGGAACTTCATACCCGAGCCATGTATTTACCGATAGCTATAACCTAGGTCTTCAATTCTCGAGTGAATAGGTTACTTCTAGGGCTTGCCTAGAAGTAACCTATTCACTCGATGTGCTCGATCTTTGACCACATCGTCACTTAAAATGGTGAGATCGTAGTCAAACGTAAGATCAACAGTAGAAAATGTGGTGAGGTCTAGTGCACACATAACATAACACCACGCTTGTAATACCCGAAGTGTTATGCAGAGGTGTACACCCAGCAGTGATAGCCAAGTGGTGTGACCGTCAGACTATCAAGTCATAGGTCTCGAGTTCGAATCCAAGGCCCGCACCTCTGAGTTTTCGGATTCATGTGCGTATTGTGTAATTATCATTTGCTTCAAAAACGGTAAAGGAAAACATCGTGAGGAAACCAGCATGCTTGAGAGATATTTCTCGACGGCATTTGAAGCCAAGTTAGAGACCCATGGGCGGTTTTAAAACTCTGACACCAGGTTGGTCACTTACCACACGAAAAGAAGAAGAAGAGGTACACCCACTGTTGAGACCTCTGCTCTCTACATCGCCGCGCGCTGGCGGCAGTGAACGAGGGTTGCGGGGCAGCGGCGAGTCAGCTGGCCTCACAGCCAGGCGCGGGCCCCGCGCCTCAAGAGTCAGCTGTTGCACGCCTTCAAGCACGGCTGCGCTTACGCGTCTTATTAACGTTCTTATTTAATTTTTGTTTGCTTTCCCATTTAGTTTTGTATTTTCCTTATGTTTATAAACCTACTTGTTATACAGTCCACTCAATCATCTTTCATTTCTCTCCACCACGACCTATCGTTGCGAACACCCACATTTCGTCAGTTATGTTTAAGACCCATGTAATAGTGGGCGACCCTTTTTTCCATCAACTGGGCACAAATCCAGACTCTGGACTATTACTGAGTAATTCTTGATAGAAAACCCCAATAACACATTGCCCTACCTGGGAATCGAAGTAGGACTTCACGCTCAGCAGTAGCTCTTGTGGCCACTAGACGAACGAGGCAGTCGTGATTAAATATTTTAATAGTAGAATTTGATGACGTCAGAATTACCTATTTGACCTTAGTTAAAAAAAAATTGCTGGATTGATGAAAACTACGCATGTTATGTGTAAACGGGAGAATTGGGATTACGTAGCTTTGTGGAAGTCACTGTCAGAGACTGTGTGAAGGATGGGCGTTTTGGGGGACTGTCTAATATAATTTTGACGTTCGAAAAGTGCTGATTCTCAGCCTAGTTTGAATAAATGATTTTTGAATTTGAATTAGATGTTGTGGTGGTACAGTCTTCCAATGAGACTTTTGCATATTTCTTAGGTAGGTAAAGCAGGAGGACATTTATTCTCATTATAGTACTATGACGGTATTTGTAATTAGAAATGTTTTCCAGAACTTTCTATAAAATCTTAAAGAACGGTGGTATAATTTTTTTTATAATATGACTATTGATCGCAGTCCGTTTAGTAGACGATTACTCAAACTTTGTACAAAGTTTCAAAGCTAAATTTCTTAGTTCTGGTAATAAATACTATACACAAATATCCAAAATCCTTGCAAATCTTTGACTTCCGTATGTTCTTGTTCAAATGTTGAGTAAATTAAATTACTCATCATTTTTGGAACGAATTCTTTAACGCGCTTGTAAACTTTCAGAAATCGTCATGCTAAAAAGTGTTAATACCTGCGACTGTTTTAAGAGAGAGAGAGAGAGAGAAACTGCGAATTTGGTCAAAATGGAATCCAAGATGGCGGTTCTGCATATTTTAACAATTTTCGTCATGGGTGTCGTTTTCATGGTTTTCGAGGGTATTAAAGCTGATAGTGGGGTCGAAATGTAAATCCAAGAAGGCGGCTGCCAAAATTTTCAAATTTTTCGTCATGGGTGTCGTTTTCATAGTTTTCGATAGTGCTAAAGCTGATAGCGAGGTCAAAATGTAAATCAAAGATCGTGGCTGCAAAAATTTTGTGTTTATTTTAAATCATACGTGAGAATCTTCGTTTCTGACGGGGGTCCCCCGACCGCACACGTTTTTATTTTAATATTTTTAGAGTTAGTTATAAATTTTACTGTTTAGGTACCTACTTGCTTATGGTCCGGTCTGGATCCAGAGCGCGGTCCGCCATTTGGTGACTTCTGGTCTATACCAGAAGTCACCAAATGGCACACCTATGTGTTCTGTAAACTTTTTACTGTAAAGCCAAATGCACCAAAAATCAATGTAAATTATTTTGACTCAATGTTACTCCTTATCATGAACAATATACGCACATTTTGACTTCGTGAAGGGTTCTTTTTGCACCCTACTACACATCACTGAAAACGTTTTACGTCGAGCTTTTCAATACATTTATTCCATAAAGCTTTTAAATTATATACATTTTATATATCGCATCTATTAGACTCTACCTATATTCCATATACTTAAAGTTATTACTAAAAAGAAACGTGACCGATACGAAAATAATGGACATCCAAGTCAGACCAGCAATTTTATCATTTTTCATTCCAAGATTAATTTTCTTAAGCAGCTGTCAGACGAAGCTGTGTTACTAAGTCATAAACTCGTAATGGTCCATAGTTAATGGTCGAGTGTGATCATCGATAGTGGGGCTTGTTACTACTATCTGTATCGGTTTTAGGGGCTAAATACATTTGTAAGAGCACGACCGCGACTTACTATTAAAAATTATTAAAAACTTTTTGGCAGTGGTGTGGTGGCCCAGTGGTAACGGCCGCAACTTACGAGTTGTAGGTCGTAAGTTTGAACCCAGACAGGCGCTTTACTTTATGTAAATTATTTCATCACCACTGCTCTCAAAACGGTGAAGACATCTACCAACCCGCACTGGGCCTGCGTAGTGGATTACGGCCCACTCCCTCTCACAGTGAGGAGGCCTGTATCCCAGCAGTGGGAACATTTATAGGCTGATGATGATGATGATGATGATGAAAGACTTTTTATGGAGAAAATTGAATGGAAAACCGCTGACGGTATTATAAATAGAATTTAATATACTTGTAATTATTGTAGTTGTCGACGAAGAATAAAAAAAAAAAAAAAAAAAAAAAAAAAAAAAAATAATAATAATTAAAAAGCGTTTATTTTGTGGTGACATCAGGTTACAATAAAGTTTACTTCTGCCAAACTGCAAAGCAGTTTGTTGGCAGATTTAGCTCCCATATACAATTTCTTAACTTCTTATATCGTAGGTACTTTTTCATCAAATAAAAAACACCCTATGACATCCCACTTATCCTCACCTTCAGGTTTCGTAAAGGAATCTCAAAGATCATGTCAACACACTGAAATTACGTGTTTGCCTTCAAAGCGCGCTAATTTTCACGGCAATTTTCCACAAGACCCTTGCTTATTTCGAATATTGTTAGAACCATATTTACTGATAGTCTGAACATAGCAACACATTATTTACACAATGCATTTGATGATGTTACAAATCAATGAAAATCACTGCTGATTTTCACATCTTTCATAATGATTAGGGTCACAATTTTCTTACCAAATGTAATATTTTTACGTACGCCTACGGTTGTATGCAGTTGCTTAATGGTTTGAACGCCGATCGTTTACGATGGAGTGCATGAAAGCCTTTACACTAGTTTTGTAGGTACACGAAAACGTTGTATCTTGATTTAATTGACGTTAAAATTAAACTCCTGTTTAAATGTAGGCTAATGCGATGGATTGTCAGTAGTTATGCTAAAAATGTAAGGAGTATAAAATTAAATTATCATCATCAGCCTATAAATGTTCCCACTGCTGGGACACAGGCCTCCGTTCTGTGAGAGGGAGTGGGCCGTAATCCACCACGCGGGCCCAGTGCGGGTTGGTAGATGTCACATGTCTTCGAATTTTCGGTTCTAGGACATGCCGGTTTCCTCACAATGTTTTCCTTCACCGTTTTGAGAGCAGTGGCGATGAAATAATTTACACAAAGTAAAGCGCCTGTCTGGGTTCGAACCTACGACCTACAACTCGTAAGTCGCGGCCGTTACCACTGGGCCACCACTGCTCTTAATATACTCTTTCTTATATGCTCTTAAATAGGTTTTAATAATTATGATACTTTTTACATAGGATGATCAGTTTTTTTATACCATACCTCCTACCGATTAACAATGTGATTTAATAAAAACTAAATAATGCTTGCAGAACTCAACGGAAAAAGCTTGGCTCATAAAGGAAAATGAGAAAAAAGTTTTAAAAGTTAGAAAATGTTTTATGCAAATATTGTGAACATAACATAACATAACATCACGTCTGTATCCCCGAAGGGTTGGGCAGAGGTGTACCAATAGTACACCCACATTTCGCTAGTTATGTTTAAGTCCCATGTAATAGGGGGCGTGCAGAGCCTGCCATGAACCGGACACAAATCCAGACTTTGACTGAGAAATTCCAGACGCAAAAACCAAACCAATAGATACTAACTTCTTCTCTGTACTTATATGCTTTTTACATAGTATTGGGAATACCAAACTGAAATTGTGCGTACGTTACAGTTGGCTGTTCACTGTATTTCAACAAAATTACCTTAGGTATTTCCAGCCATTACTATCGCATATTTCATCATATAATATGAATACAGCTTGTCCGAGGTGATTAGTAGTGGGATTGTCCAATAAATAACGTCTCATTAAAATGGCGGCTCCACAACAGATCGGTCGGTATTTCGCGCGCCCTCGCGCTTTGGGGCGCGCGCGCAGGGCCGTAGTTAGATCATGCACTGAAAATAATCATTTGAAGTACCTACAAAATGAATATTAGGAATGTGAATTTCAATAGCAAGATGATTTATTTAGAGTATACGAAGTAGCCATTTGCTAAGAATTCAACGCAATAAATGAGTCTTCGACTCAAATGTTAAATAAAATACATCATTTGGGTTTTCATCCAACAACCATTTTACAAACTGATTTCGTACGTAAATAGCTAAATTAGTTACACAACTGTGTTGCAGTTATTAACGCCCACCTCCAAGAGGGACACGACAGCGTTCCAAATTCCAGAAATGAAAATACAGTAGTGGGTTAAAAAAGAACAATAACAAATATTAAACAATTTAAATCATAAGTTTCCGTTTTTTGTTTTATTCTTGTTGTAAGTATCATGGCACAACGTAATCCCGTAGTCAAGGATGTATGTCATGATAGTTTAATTAATACAGCTTTTATACAGGATTACATCTATTCGCCAAAGATAGGAAAGGCTGGCGGTGTTTTCAGGAGGCTTGTCGCAAAATTGAGCTCTCAGAACCACATGCAGTTTCCTCAAACACATCTTTTGATTTTATTGTCTTAGGACCTCGTGTCTTTTTAGCACCACCACGCACATCCAGGTCCGTTCCTGCACAGGGCGTGGTGGTCGTGCAGGCGCCGCGGGCGGGGGGCGGGCGCGGGGCGAGCGCGTGCGATAAATGGCCCGTCCGAGCGCCGCCGCCGGCGCATGCTCTGCTTTGCGCACTTTTGTTATGAGTGCTAGGAGCGTTCCACTGGCTGAGCGGTTTTCCTTTTTGGGCGATGAATTTTCTTTGGAAAATCATTAGAAAAAGAAAGAAAGAAAGAAAAATAAGTTTAATTGTCATTGTTGTTTGTTGTTGTTTATTATTTTAAGCCTATGTCGTCCTACTGCAAGGCCTCCCTTTGTCCTTTCCACTCCTTGTGTGTAGGTGTCAACTTCGTCACGCCATCTTCTCCTAGTTCTGCCACGATGTCACTCGAAACACAATGGTAGTTCTTTGTAAAAACTGTTTCAAATAAGCATGGATGCTGCAGTTGTTCCTTGGTTTAAACCTAAGCATAGTTAAACTCGCTGGTTTATTTAATGATCAAATTATATTGCTGTACTCGTTATTTAGTAACTAAACATTGGCATGAAGCTTCAAAAACATGGAAACTTTTAGTAACATAGTCAATATCTAATTCATTGATTTGACTTTGTTGACTTTAAGAAAAAGGAGAATTATTTTAGTTGCAGCAACTCCTTTTTTATATTAATGCTCGGTTCTACGAATTTTATGCTCGTTCAGTAAAAACCGCCCTTAAATAAAAGTCGATACCTGATTTGCTTTTTATCACAAGCGTTTGAGCAATGGTGGATATTTGTCTTGAAATAGCTAGATATGGATACATGCTTATTACGACTAACAGCATAAATATCAAAGTTTTATATACATTATAGCCTTGGTCATAAATATAGGGGGCGTATGAATAAGAGTAACAATAGAAAGCTTGTTAAATTACATCTACAACTTACAAGGCTGTTGGAAGATCGTAAATCAGAATAAACTTTGCACTTCTAATATATTTGCGAGGAGTAATATCCGTATGCGGCTGCGATTGGATTAATCTTTCATGTCGTACATTTACAGTGGGTGGAAGTAGAAATGTACTATCGAAGAAACACATATCTGTACACTGTAAAGACTATTCTTGCTTGCAGTGCTCGGCCGCTATAGTAACGCTTACCTACGAAAAAAAGGGTCGTATGCACGGGATTTTGTTTTCAAAATGCTTAGATATGACTTACCCCGATAGTACATTTAAGATGTAGGTCCATCGATGTTATGGAACCAGAATTCATATCAATTCTACCACACAAGGAAAATCCGCACTAAACTATAGTAGGTAATTATTTTCATCTTAATATCGTAGACATTTTGTGTTTTCGTAGCAAAACAAGCTTTTTATGTGCCAATTCAAATACCGTACGCTTGCAATATACCAAATCATGTAAGTGGAGTGTAATGATGGTACCAATATAACTATCGTCTTCTGCCTCATTATGTCGGTTATACAATTTTGACACATGAAAAACAGGTGAGGCAACCTTCAACACTACTATCAGTGCCTCAATCCGCATTGTAAGCTATGTTGGAACCTAACCACACTTCTTTGCCAACCAAATACCAAAACTTTAGCCGAAGTTTCAGCACGCCATATTTCTTTTCCTCAATACTTTGACACGAAGCGCGATGGTACCTTAAGAGGGCGCCCAATAGTCCACTAGCACCACTCCTTTTAAAAAAAATATCTCGTGACTGAGAAGGAATTATAAATAACGGCTAGTAAGGACCCTCAGTATGTGTGTCTAGAATTTTCTAATACCTTTTATAAAGTTTCATATTGAGACACGAAGCAGCAATTCGATCTAGAGGAATGTGGCCGCTTTAGATCGAATTTTGTTGCTTTGTGTCTCAATATAGGCAATACAACACGTTAGCTAAAACATCGAACTTAGACATCTGCGAGTCTCTGTCCAAATATAATAAGTGTTTATTAGACTTAATTTAATAGTTTCTCCAAATGTTATATTTTCTTTTTTAAGTCCTTCAAAAATTCATTTTATTTTATTTTCTTTTCACAATTTTACCTTTTATTAATGTTTTAACTTTGTTAGCTTAGTTTTTAACTTTATTGTGCATGCTGTGGTCTCCTATAAGTGAAGGAGTACACCTATTTAATACCCGATGTTGCCCTTTAATTATGTGTTATTTATTGTGTACATCTTTTGTTGGAGATCCTAAATAAATAAATAAATATGAAACTTTATCAAAGGTATTAGAAAATTCTAAACACACTTACCGAGGGTCCTTACTAGCCGTTATTCATAATTCCTTCTCAGTCACGACATAATATTTTTTTAAAGGAGTGGCGCTAGTGGACCATTGGGCGCTCCCTTAACATCAAAACACTCCACGATTTTGGCACCCCATTCGTCAAACCTTTAAGCCAAAATCCTGTCCAAGGTGTAGGACCCACAGTCCAATCTCCAGCAGGTGTGAATGATAATTTCTTCCATCCTCACCAGCGTTATCATTTAACAATGATTCATATCTCGCGAGGTAAGCCTGGTTTAATAAACAGCGATAATTAAATGTTGTAACTTGAGTTGTTTATGCCGCATGCTCCGGGACGCCGGTGGAGGCCGGGGCTCCGCCCTCTAGCGCCCGCCTCGTTATGACCGTACGGGATTAACGAGGATCTTGTATTGTTGTATGTTACACTTATAAAGTGTTTTATTGTGTTGGATTGGATTTTGATGGGAGTTTCTGTACAAGTTATTCATATTTTTAATCTTTATTTAGGTGTTGGTAAAAAATAAAAGGGAGAACAGTGGTGATCCAGTGGTAACGGCCGCGACTTACGAATTGTAGGTTCGAACCCAGACAGGCGCTTTACTTTGTGTAAATCATTTCATCACCACTGCTCTCATAACGGTGAAGGAAAACATCGTGAGGAAACCGGCATGTCCTAGAACCGAAAATTCGAAGACATGTGACATCTACCAACCCGCACTGGGCCCGCGTGGTGGATTACGGCCCACTCCCTCTCACAGAGAGGAGGCCTGTGTCCCAGCAGTGGGAACATTATAGGCTGATAATAATGATGAAAAAAGAAATAAAAATTGATTTATTTGTCACAGAAACACGTGCATACATAAAAGACAAGAGTAATCAGAAAACAACAAAACGTACATAATATATCACGAGCATAAAACAGAAATTTATCGGCAGCTGCACGACATGACTGTGACAAGAAGGTTTCCACTCAGCACGATGCAGTGTTATGGGGGACCCACAGTCACCCGAAAAAAGGTGTACGGAAATCAAGTCAGGTAGTGAGGTAGCCAGGTAGTGTTACCTACGCCAGTCGCTCCATATAAAATACCTACTGATATTCAGCTATTTCTAAATTCATCTTCTGTTAGTTTTTATCATCTGTCATTCGTAGATCCTTAACAGTCGTTACGGGGAGTCAGAAGCCTAAAAGTCTAATAACCAAACTTACCATGGGGTATCGTGTTACCCAGTAATTGGGTTGTAGAGGTCAGATAGGCAGTCGCTCCATGTAAAATACTGATATTCAGCTGCATCCGGTTTGACTAGAAGCCGACCCCAACATAGTTGGGAAAAGGTTAGGCAGATGATGATGAGTGTTACCATTCATTCTTAGTTTAGGTTCTTGCTCTTTTGCGCTATGGCGTAATATGTTCTGGGCCCATATCCTAGGTCAGTTATAAATCGGTGATGAAGATAAAAAACTACAAAGTCACCTATTTTCTAAAAAAAAATCCCTTGTTTTAGTGTTCAATTATTAGATCCTATTGGATGGACCCTAATCTTATAAAACTCTAGCCTTATAAATAGACTGATAAGTAATTTATTTATAACCTAAACTATTAAATTGTCTTTACTAAGAATGTGTCCAATAGCACTTTTCTTATTGTCTCTATTAAGGCGAATACACTTCGTTCTTGTGTTTGTTTGTCACTTCTCTTTAAATTTCTCTATTTTCTATTTGAATTTATATATGTGGACAAACCATGGTTAAAGTGTGATCATGACTTGACTTCTCTATACATACCTATTGCTTAAGATTTCAGTTTATATTCTTGAATACAATGAGTAAAGAATCTACAATGGTTTACATTAAAATTATTTACGTACCTACTGAAATGTTTTAAGGGTCCCGCAAATAGGCGAGCCGCGACTCTACTAAAACAATTTCTGTGAAAACTTCATGGAAATTGATCTACAAGAATCGCGTCGCCCTGTCGCGTCGCTATTGGATAAGTTGGAAATTGAATATGTTTCATGTCGCCATTTGGTTGTAAATGACGCCTCCTATATCCTCTTAATGTATTGCCAACGTGTAACCATTAACCCTGATATATTCAGAGTTATTTGGTTCATTTTTAACCGACTTCCAAAAAGGAGGAGGTTATATGTTCGTCGCGTGTGTTTTTTTTTTTTTTATGTATTTCCACCGATTTCTCCGTCAATTGTGGACCGATTTTGAAAATTATTTTTTTGTTTGAAAAGGTATGCTCTCGAGGTGGTCCCATATATATTTTATTAACTTTGCTTCTATAGTTTTTGAGTTAGCTTCAATAATACGTACTTTTTCCCACTTAGTATGTGGATGATATGATAAGTTCCTGTCACACCTGTTATTTACATAGCAGGTAGTGGTTTTCGAATTTGTGTGGGGTAGGTACCATAACTAAAAAGTGTAAAATAAAAACTTTTTACAAAAAAAAAAAAACAACCGACTTCCAAAAAACACTACAAAGAGAAAAATAACTTTAATTTCGGAAGTCGGTGGCAAAAAACGAAAATTCAAAACCAAAGACACCGACTTCCGAAATTAAAGTTATTTTTCTCTTTGTAGTGTTTTTCGAAAGTCGGTTGTTTTTTTTTGTAAAATATTTTTATTTTATATTTTTTACATCATACATTAAAAAAAAAAAAAAAACGAAAATGGTTGACATTGGCATAGGGGTCATCGGAGGTAATTTGGTTGCAAATGACCTCTCCTACATCCCCCCTTAACGGATTGCCGACGTATAACCAATAACCCTATATATTTCTACTTCCGATATTGTAAAAGCCACCCTAATTTCATGTTAGCTATTATTTAATTTATTTATTTATTTATTCTTGAACAAAATTACTCGCCAATTCCATCACTTGACCTAAGATCAACGCTTTAGATACACTGAACTTTTACGGACAGTGGTTACAGCTTTCCTTACTGAAACTTTACTTGCCCAAGGGAAAGTACTAGACTTAATCTAGGCTATAAACATCTTAAACAACACAAACATTTAATGCAATATAACAATCTAAATGAACACCCACGACACTAGAGCCAGCAAAACCATGTAACACAAGTACGCGAAACGAATTTTAAAGTCATTTCTGTTCCAAATCTCAAGCATATTGCTAACAAATCACAGGCGAATGGGTCGTTTAGCTACCATTTGTTGCCCTGGGAGCGACGCAGGGTGGTAATTGTGTTTACAATACATCCCCCCTAGCCCCCTTGACTTCCATCCCCCTTCCGTTCATTTCTCATCCTCAAACATCAGGGCAACGCTTAGCGATTTCACCTCGGGAAATCTGGGAAAAGTGGAAAATGCGGTGTTATGAGAGACGCTCCGATAGCTAAATGTTCGTCGTGTTCGGGTTCGCTTTTGTGTTCCAACGAGCTGGCTAAGTTGGGTTTCGAATTGAGTACAGGTAGGTTGGATTGTTGTGCGTTAAATGGTAGAAGTGTTGCTGTTGTTGGTCTTGAAGTTTGTTAATGGATTGTTACTGTCTGCCGCTGCATTGTCTTCAGTTGTTTATTTTCGTAGTTCCACAAGCATATATATTAGTTCATTTAGTGCTTTTAATATCTTTGTGATTTTAATTTGTAGATAAATTGATTTAAGGGTCCAGAGGGCTTAACAACAAAGTTGTTCGAAAGCTGCAGTTACCTAATTACCTATAATTTACCGGCGAAATACAATTCTAAGGTGAAATTCAACCCTAAATTCGAGATGCACAACAGCCATATTCGGGATTTCGGTGATTAGTCACGCTTCACAAATAAAATACTAATGTACTTGCACCTTGCTAAGTAAAATAGTTTGAACTGTGAGGTATTACTTAAAAAATGCCAAAAAATCTTAAACAAAGGCCAAAAATTCCAGCAACAACATACAATAACCTTTGTAGCTGTCATGGATAATGAATAAATGGAACGCTAATTTAGAAGTTTCACAGAAAGTTAAAACAGTTTTAATTTTTCTGTGATCAAAGTGATGGAAAACTTCTTAACTGGTCAATTAATAAAAGTCAGGTAATTTCACATTTCCACTGGTTTTTACAATTTTCAAATCTATCTAGCCTGTTTTGTCCCACATCTAGGCAAAAGAACTGCCTCTTTTATGCGGGCCTAAGCAATCTCGTTACGCTCTGTGGACCTCGATCTCCAATTAAATGAAACCTATAGTGCAATAGTGTAGTTTCCAACAAAGCATATTTTATTTAAGGACTTCTTATTATAGCACGTTTTCGAAGAGGTTCATCTTGTAGGCGTTTAATCCAAAAAGCCAAACCTGACTACTACAAAGAATAGTAGTAACACTCCATTCAATCCATCCTCTTTCCTTCACCTTTAAACGAGGAATCATCTTCAAAAAGATCATCTTATGATACACGTTTAATTTCTTTTGTAAGTTTTTAACACACATGCCAATTTTTTTTCCGAGTTAACACTCCATTCACTCCATCTTCATTCCTTCATAACCACCTTTAACGAGTCTGGGACGATCGTCCTCATGAAAATCCCATAAAAAATAATAAACAATTTACGTTCACCGACACGCTCCGACTCTGTCGCTTCACCTTTCGTATTAGCTGAGAACTTTACAACGCTATTTTTTTAAAGAAATCTGCTTCCCCTTCTAGATAATGTAGGTGGGATATAAAAAAATAATTGCAATGGGTTTGATGGTACTCTTAAGTGGAACGTTGACCAAAAAAAAACGAGGCTCATGGTGAAAATTTGTGGGAGTTTCCCGGTTTTTTTTTAAATAGCAGTCCTTTTGTTACCTGTTTTCTTTCGCCAACATCTGCGCCACTAGTTTTTACAAATTAATTTGTCCCGGCACATTGAGCGGCGCTCGATTGGCCCAATCCCGCGTGTAATCCCGGGATTATGGGACAGTCGCCAGCGGCCATCATTAGTAATGCAGGTGGACTGTGCCATGTATGATGTCCAGTGGTCATGTTTGTACTTGCAGGTTTTTTTGTAATTAAATATATAGGTAGTTATTAGTTTGCAGGAAAGTGTTTTAAGTCATTACTTTATAATACTGTTTTTGAACAGTTGAAACCAACTGTGGCATGGTTTGCCTATTTTATAATGGTTCATTTACTCAACTTATAAATTAACTAGGTTTAGTTCTCGTTTTATTATTTTAATTGATAATAGCTATACAAAACAACTGCTTGTTGTCACACACTACACCTACTAAAAAATAATATATGTATCTACAAGATAAAACTTGATTCACACATAGATACATAAAACTAATAAGGCTAGGCCTACATTTTTCATGACTATTTATCGAAACTAAACTCCAACGTAATACGGAGAAGCAACACGATATCATCTATCTATCTCGTTAGACCATTCATTACGGGACACTGAAAATAAACCGGCCTCGTCCAGAGTCCAACAAGTGTATAATTCCTGGAATACCTAACAAATGTTACGTTTTTTCCGTCGGTCTGTACATGGCCCAATTAAGAGCCCGACAACGACCAACCGACTTTCTATATAATTTATTCGCTAAGGATTTTGTCTTGTGGCACGTTTTTCGAGATCAAAATCGGAATCGTAAACACCTTGTTTAGCTCTTTTGTTATCGATAAAGTTTTGTAATGCTATATCGATTGTAATCGATATTGGGTTTCATTAGGTTTCGGTTATGATGATTTTTATGGGGGCGTTTTTGAGATAAATGTTGGAAATTAGATGCGATCTTTTTTTTTGTATTTTTAATTTTATTGAGTTCGTTATCTTTTATTATATTGCAACTACCATTCGGATGAATGCTTTAAGTTTGATTTAATTGATATTATGGAACCTTTATTAAATCGGATTAGACTTTTTGTCGATAAATATGCAATATTGAGTAAGATCGTCCACTTTTTAGGTACCCACTTGTGTTTCCTTTCCTTTCCTTTTAACAAACGGTCTTGCTTTATCCAAATCACAACACATTTCTGGCACATGAAAGTTTATCAACTTTATTATAATTTGACTCTTAAGCCTTTTTGGACACCAAAATCTAAACCTGGAAAACTTATAAATCATTAAACACACATTTTATGTACCATTACAGTTTTGGTTATAATATTTTTAGTAGCCTTGTATCTGAGAAATAAAATATTAGTTCAGTAACCATCACGACTCAAGCACATAATGTGCATTACATTACATATAGATACAATTATTTTTATCCCCTGTTCATACGAATGGAGTAACTATATTCGTGCGGGCTCCGTGCACTCCCGAGCATCGATTCTCAGAACTCTTTAATTGCACCCACTCCGACGCAGATCGAACGTTTAAAATCGATTTTTTTATTCGATTTATTTCATGTGAGCCTCGAGTTCAAAATCGTGTTTTTGTTTTGCGATAGCGAACGCTGTGTATATGCAAATTTTACACGCATCTACTGAAACTTCTCAATTAATTAAATTGTGTGACAGATTTAGTTTTTGTCATAATGTTACGTCAACGTTAATTAAGTTATAGAGTTTGCTTTCGTTTGCGTCTGAGTGATAATTTGTCGCTGAAACGAAATAATGATAACCTGTGTTACAACTTATAGATAGGTAAGATATCAAGTTATTTTTTTAAAATAATAACGTAAAATATTTGCTGAGTTCAGACCTAACATGAACTTAATGTAAAAAAAATATAACATAGATACTGGTATCATATTTCTTACCATTAAAAACTTTAAAACTGGTAAAGTCCGATAACTGGAAACGATTTAATTGGTAACATAAAAATAGCGAACCATTAGTCCCACTTCTGTATTCGAATGAGCAAAATTGTCGCATTCACCCTACGTCCGAACAAACGGCCAGCTTGTGTTTTCACACCTAAGAAATTCTACGGTATCCAAAGAACTTTAGTCTGTATGATGTCAACTTTAAAGTATAAATTCGATCGCGATATTCCTCATAATCAGGGCAGATATAAAATCAGGCAATTCAGAAATTTCTAGCCCGAACTTTTGAGTCGAATTTTGTATAGTTACCGTCTTCGACAGAAGCCAACATGCATGATAAGCGTTTGAAAATTAGACTCTATATCCAGCGGACTATAGTTAATTTTTGGTTGATAAATGGGCATGAAATCCAAGAAATGTTGGTGATATTCGTGCACGTAATGAGGTGAAACAATTCAAAGTACGAATGGACAAAGACTTATGGAGTTTTTATTTTTAAATAAATTAAATTAAATTCGCTACATTCCCGAAGCTTGTTAGAGTGTAACTTTTTCAATTCCTTTTCTCAAAATATTCCAATAAGTGGGTAGGTTTCAGTGTATTTGAAAAAGTTGGATTGTGGTATGTACACTTTTATCGTCCCCTACGCGTTTTATTTAAGTTTATTTTGTATTACTAACTGAAAATGCATTTGCTTTTAACATTTTCTATATCCGCTTCTCGCAGTTGGCTTACTAATCATAGAGACCTCAAGATCTGTTCCATAAGGTAGGAGACACCATAACGTAACATGGAGTTACATAAATTATGGGTAATGGGTCTTGGACAAATAATTTTTTTACGTAATAACGTCTTATAAATCGATGAACGCACGAAAAAGTGTCACGTTCCGCCTGAGCCGAGCGTGCAAGCGAGAGCGCGGAACAAGCGATAGAGAGGCACGATCGGCCTAAACGTTCGGCTTGTGACGTTATCACTTATCACGTAAAATTATCGTCCGTAAACCGACTTTTAACAGACAACCAATTTTTTATATATTTAATCTTTTAGCACGCGTAGCATGACCACTGCGGTCTATGAACTGCATTTTATCTACTGGAGATTTTCAATTTTCCAATAATTTAAATAACGGTCTTATAAGATCAGCACGCGTAGTATGACCACCGTAGAAACGAGTTTTGTCGACGGAAGAATAGACAAAATGACAGATTGTGATTGTTTAGCTGTCATTTTGTCTATTCTTCCGTCAACAAAACTCGTTTCTACGGTGGTCATACTACGCGTGCTGATCTTATAAGACCGTTATTTAAATTATTGGAAAATTGAAAATCTCCAGTAGGTAAAATGCAGTTCATAGACCCAATTAAGGAATAAGTACGATTATTCTAATATGATGCTAACTAGAGGTTTTGTAAGGGTGCAACAATTTTTCCATGTTTACATAAACCAGTAGAATCGAGGTTAGAAGGAGATAGTAAGCTGCTACAATCATGTAAATGAGTGAAATAGATGTATCTTTCACAGTTCATGCAGAAGTCAGAAGTATCGTCTGAAGTGTGGGGACCGAGGAAAACCATTTCGTTATTTTCTATTTGGATTTGATAGCTAAGTACATCTGTATTGCACAAATAAGTAGAGACGAGAACATAGGAATCTTTAAAAAAACTAAATTATTTTTTTCTACTTTACTACAAAAGTAGAAAAAAAGGAATGCCTGGGTATTTAAAAAAAACTCCGGGAGTGCCAAAATATGTGAAAACTTGAAAAAAAATCAGCACCGCTGTAATCAACGCGTTGATGTCTTTTTAATGGTCAAAAGCTAGTGTCGTCACAGTGTCGCGAAATCAAAAATACCCAACGTGCCTAAAGAAGTTTTTACTTCAAAAATGTTGGCTCCCCCGATAACTTTCGTGGTAACACCACACCTTTTGCAAATAGGATTCAATTTATCCTTCTGCCATACTATTTTGTTATGCCAACGGTTAAAATTTGGAGCAAGGTGCACCGAACATCATCGATCAGGTGTATTTGTTTTAAACAAGGTGCACCCAAACTGAATGAAGTTAATTCATAAAATAGTCAGTTCCGAGTTTTTTGTGAATTTACTATTAATTGAGAAATATATTTATTGCTATTGTGTCGGACAATCCTATAAAACCGAATGACATAATACAACGAATCTAAATAAATAGTTTTGTTTGAAAACTTTTTTTTTACTAAATACCTCTGTAGGTAGTAGAAATTTGAATTAGCTTCGTACTAATATTATAAATGCGAAAGTTTCTTTGTTTGTTACGCTTTCACGCTAAAACGGCTGAATGGATTTAGATGAATTTTGGCGCATGGGTAAAAAAAAAATCATTTATTTAGCACAGACCAAAAAGCAAACAATATAATTAACAGCAGATAAATAAATAAAATCAAATAAAAAGTGTAAAGTGCTATATAAGAAAATAGCAGGCACACGGGTAGCTCGCCGTCCGATAAGGACCAGGCCCGGGTCGACGGCGCGTTGTGTTCCACGCGCGCCTCAAAGAGATGTCAGCAGAATTGACGGGGTCCGCTAGGGCCAATGCCTGCCGGGGGTTCGAAGAAAACCGATAGGCAGATCGTGGCCCCCGGCAACATGGCAACTGAAGGAACACGGGTGGGTTTTAGTCAGTAAGAGTCTGACACGCCCTCCCGCTCCGCCCAGAGCGGGAGAAGTTATTTGATAATTTCCCAAATAAAAAAAAAGGGGAGTGTGCATCACGGCTGCGCCAAACAGGCCCAGTTCAGCAAAAACCAACATGGTAGAACATGACCTGGGTTAGCATAGGTTATTTTTTATCCCGGTGGTACGTTCCCGTGGGATAATTTCCAACATCCACGCGGGCGAAGCCGCGGGCGAAGCCGCGGGCGAAAGCTAGTTTCTAATAAGTCACAGCTTCTTGTATAAGTACCTAAATAATGTTCTTCTAGTAACTGATGATCAACTCTAAAGAATTCATACCTAATGAAAGGACGAGGCAGAGAGAAAATGTGCGCGCTGAAAAAGCTTCATCCAGAAGTAGATTATAACAAACTGAAATCATCCTGAAAAGCTAAAAAATCTTTTTCACTCCTCTTGTTCAAAAAGTCCGTCATTGTAGCGTACTAGAGCGGGGAAAAATAGCATATCTTGCTCTAGAGGAAAAAGTAATTTTTTTCTGTAACCAACGAGCCTACAAAAATGAAAAAGTCTTTATTCTTATGTTAAACTAGCTTTTTATTACCGCACACTGGGATAAAAAGTTTCCTTAAAAATTCAGATTGAACAAATAGTTTCCTTAAAAATTCAGATTGAACAAATTGCATATTTTTTTCAAATAAAATAAGCTATTTAATATATTATATGGGATTATTTTATTTTCTCGCAATCGTAGTGAAAAGTACAGTCTACAGTAGTAGAGTCTACAGTAGTAGAGTCTACAGTAATAGAGTCTACAGTACACACGGCACTAAAACTCATTATAACTCTGTTTCTATTTACTCCCCTCTACTATAAACTACCTCGATAGAATGGGTTATTTTAGCCCCTCGTATAACAATCTACTATTAGAGTTTACCCGTTTTCCTTTTTGACTTTCATAGTGATGACAAATACAGAGACCCAACATTTAGTCTTCAGGCGGCATGTTCTGAGTTGTACAAGACTTCTATAAAAGTACCTACAAACATTGTTTTCATTCGTGTTCTTTCAAAAGAAAACAATACTTTAGCTAAAGTTTAGTTTATTTGGTGGTTGAACTCATAAGCCTATGGCCGAATTCCTACCGTAATTCGAGCAGGTGCGTCGCACGCGTCCCGGGTGCGTTGATCCGCGTGTAATCTTACCGGGTGACGGCGCAGGCGCAGCTTGTATCGCGTTACCTTACATTATACTCACTAATTTGTGGTGAAAGGAGGATAGTTTTATATTATTAATATTATTTTAGTTCAGTTTACACGCTGAATTTACATGTCTTTTATTCCAACTGTACCATCGCAAGTCTGAAGAATTTATTCAGAATAAAAAAGGAAACGATAGAATTGAAAAAAAATGATTGATTACCGTTTTGCGTGGATGTGACGCATATTTTGTGTTGTGTGTGTTGTTTTGTGTATTTGCGGTAAACATGACGCAAATAAATGTATTTTTGCTTTCTTTCTTTTTAAATAAAGCAAAAATTAATATAACGAAAGTACTGGCTTAAATAAAATGACATAAAATTATAGAGCGACTTTTTCGTTGGTGACAATCTTATGGTTCAAGCGGGCGAGTGACTGACGCTCCCGTAAGGCGGTCCTGCCGCTCGCTCACTTGTACGAAAAAGTCACCCTATAATTTTGTGTGACTAATTTTGTAACGTAATTTTGGCTTTAGGTATGTTATAACTGTTAATAGAAAATAGGAGGGGCCTATTGCCATTCTCCGATCACAAATCCAGAGTTTTTTGATGTGAACATCGTTCCTCTCGCTTTCTTGCAATCAAAATCTAAATCTAAAAAAACTAAAATAATCAAATCAATGGGAGTGATTTCGTGAAAAGGGATGGAAGTGTGTCACAGGAAGCCGGGGAAGCGCACGCTATTTGATTTGACCAATGAGCGTGCGCGGTGCTAGAGTTGGCTGTCAGAAACGACCTTGACGAAGCACCGCCCCTTTTATGTTGGTTATTACCAAGGTGAGATGTCAGATATTACACATCATTTGCGAATACTGTAGGGCTCGCTAGTTTTTAACCGACTTCCAAAAAGGAGGAGGTTATATGTTCGTAGCGAATGTTTGTTTTTTCTTTTTTTTATGTATGTCCACCGACATCTCCGTCATTTGTGGACCGATTTCAAAAATTATTTTTTGTTTGGGTATGCTCTCAAATTGGTCCCATATAAATTTTATTAACTTTGCTGCTAGGATAGTTTTCGAGTTAGCTGCAATAATACCTACGTATTTTTTTCCCACTTAGTAGGTAGATGATATGATAAGTTCCTGTAACTGGTAGCAGGTAGTGGTATTGTGTGTGGGGTAGGTACCACAACTAAAAATTGAAAACTAAAAACTTTTTACAAAAAAAGAAAACCATCGACTTAAAAAAAAAACACTACAAATTGAGAAATAACTTTAATTTCGGAAGTCGCTGGCAAAAAAAAATACAAAATCAAAGACACCGACTTCCGAAATTAAAGTTATTTCTCACTTTGTAGTGTTTTTTTTTAAGTCGGTTGTTTTTTTTTTTGTAAAAAGTTTTTTTTTTTGTATAGTACACTATCTGGAGAAAGCTCCAGTGCATTTACCTAATTATAATTAATAGATTCACCATAGATATAAAGGTGTTAAAGGGCAGGTGCACACGTTGTCAACGAGCGAACGACGAAGATTACACCACAGTTATTAATTACTGCAGATTATAATGGCATTAGTTGTACGAACACGCAATTAAAATACTAGGCTGACAGCGATAAGAAGAGGTCTTGTTTATGTTTTTATACAAAATAATTGAAATGGAATCATATTTTTTAAGTCAAAGAAACGTATAAACATATGCGGTTTCATACCAGCAAATAATCCATCATTAATATTTATTTATTTTATTTTATTTAATATATTTAATAATATGTCGTCGATGAATAATGAATTATTTGAAGGTATTAAACCAACATAGTCCTGCATAAAAAAGATACATGTATACCTAGGATCATCATCATCATCATTGCAATCGAAAGACGTCCACTGCTAGACAAAGACCTCCCCCAAGCACTGCTACTTCGACCAGTTCTGTGCTTCCCACATCCAGCGGATTCCGGCGGCCTTCACAAGGACTTCAAAGTCTTATGTAAAGTATATTATTTATATTAGTTTTCTAGTAGTTTCGAATACCACATTCAGTATTAGCTTTTTAGGACTTATTAATTTGTTATATTGACCCTTTTTCAGCTTATCAGTTCATTCTAGCTCAGTTATATATATACCTTTCCTATCCATCATTGGATTAAACTAGTTTCACATTTACATGAATATCAAATAAAAATATAACTAACCAACTATTAAAAATTCATATTTAAATTTAATATTTTCCGATGGTGCTAAAACTGTGAAGATATTGACTGTTATCTCGAGGGCCCTTATCACATCGCTTATTACTATGAAGTATAAAGTTTCTTGTATTACGTGTTGCAGTTTGTATAATTATTTGGCTTTCTGAAAGATAATATTTCTGTGGTATATTATGTATCACATTATACATAAATAATTTTACAGAATCATGAATAGAACTCTTAAAAAAATGTTTATTTCACAATTTTTTTCAATTTTATAAGTGTCACTATTTGAGCAATTAAATTAGTGACAAATATATGAGTAACAAATAAATGTCAGATCAAATCAATTAATGTCAAAAGCACACATCAAAATAAAAATAAATTAAATAGGACAATGAATTAAATTAAGTAAATTAAGTCCAGTGATAATACAAGTGATAATATCCATAATACTACATCATTACATAGTTATATAAATAAAATGACAAATTAAGCACCAAAAATACCTGCTATAACAATGCCCAACGAAAGGGCAATCCAGTCGCTGAGCAATCATCGCCAGGACAGTGTTGGAGCTAGCCCGCACCCTGCGGTGGCATGGAAACAGTCGGTGCGCGCTTCTGCAAACATACCCGAGGCGCTGCAGACGCGAGGCAGCCCCAACACTGCCCTGAACACGCTGTTGTATTTGATACGCAGGGCACTGTAAACAACTTGTGAGTAAGATGCCCATAGGCTGCACGTGTATAGGGAGGTGCAGAAAGCTTTGAAAAGTGTGATTTTAACCTGATTTGAACAACGGGCTATCATATTTGCTCTCTTATACTGCCGCTCAATGTCGACATAGTCTTTCAGAGCGGCTATTACCCAGTACCTCAAATATTTAAATTGGTTCACCCATTTTTACGGTACATCATTCAAGCAAATAGGGGGCACTTGCTGTGAGCTGTTGGTGCCTCCCTGAAATACCTTGTATTGGCTTTTAGCGACATTATACATTAGGCCATGGCTACCCGCGTACTCCTCACAGATTTTCAATAGCTTGCGTAATCCACAAACCAACACGCTCAGCACCACCATGTCATCCGCATAGCTCAGATTGTTTACACATACATCATCAACATGGCAACGAACATGAGCGCGACGATGAGTGCATCCATGTAGAGATTGAAAAGTGTGGGTGAAGTTAACCCACCTTGTCTCACCCCACATTCAAGGCTGTAAGGCTCCGGTAAAGTACCCGCTCATCTGACATTGTTAACCTGGTGTTCGTACCAATACTTGAAGATGTTAACAAGTTCATGCGGCATGTTTATACCCTCAAGTACGTGACATTTGCAATGGAAAATTAAAGTTACCAAAAAAATACAATAGACGTGGCTATATTTAGTAACCTGTTCCGCTTATCTATTTCTAAAGAGCCATAAAAACCCTGAAAGAAATCGAAACGTGTTTCACCTCTCAACGAGGCATCCTCAGGATGATGATTGACTTGTCGCGAACTCGAACACGACGTGTTGCAACATGACAGTCAATCGCCATCCTGAGAATGCCGCAAGGTCACGCCTGAATCAATTAACTATATTAAAGTTACCAATTCTAATACGTAGCTAAAATTGTTAGCATATACATAATAACCAGCCTTTAATGTTCAGCAGTGACAGAGGCCTCCTCACTGTAAGAGGAAGTAGGCCATAATACACCACGGGCCCAGTGCGGGATGTCACACAATCATGTCTTTGAATTTTTGGTTCTAGGACATGCCCGTTTCCTCAAAAGTGTTCGGATAGATAAAAATATAATCATTAGAGTTTGAGTTTGAGTTTTGCGAAGTTTCTTGAACAGGACATTGATGACTCCTACAGAAACTGTCGCCGCTGAAGACCGCAACTGAAGAGCTTCGAGTTTGATGTTTTTTCTTCCGAAACCGTTAACTTTTTGCAAAAAGACTTTGAGATCCTTGAAGGACCAATTTTAGCGCAGAAGCAATAAAAGAGTGGACTGTTTTTTAAGCAATGGTTTATTTAACTTTCCCGGACAAACAGTTAATATCAGAGGAATATCGTCCGTCGCGGTGGAGTCCGTGGAAGCGAGTGGTCATCGGAGCGAGCCGTGTCACGGCCGCGCTTCATCTCAGCTATACCGATGACGCGCTGGTCACGATGCTTGCGCGTGCAGACCGCGTGCAAGGTACTGTGTTGGGTTCGATTCCCAATAGCATCACTCACAACTTATTAAACTTTACTAACAGATTTTACATATAATTTCAACTAAGTATATTCACGAATAGACAAAATATGAGTACATTGCAAGTTAGAAAATTAAAAATAAACTACCTACTATTAATCTGCTTCAAACTTTGTTTTATATTTACAAACCACCTCAAACCACAACAAGAAACGAAAACAAAAGGCTTTAAACACCTTACGATCAAAACTCAACCGCTGTAATGTAACCAGGTCAAAACTGTATAGTAGGCACTAAAAGGTGCGTAGTACTTCCGCTAGAGGGTCGGAAGTGAGGGTGCTTTCGATCGACACATAAACCGGCCAGTAAAATACCTGGCACAGGTGCTAAGATTACCTGTGCCTCATTTTTAAATATTTACTTTTTTGTGATTTAAAAAAAGAACACCTACAATTTTTTTTTTTTGAGTTATTAACTGAAGCGCCACGTCTCGTTGGAGAAATTTACTTGACCAGGCTAAGGGCTTTCCGCGGCTGTAAATCCTTAGATGATAACTGAAGCAGCTGTTTAGCTTTGTACAGTCAGAGAAATTAAATATTCTGCAAATTGACACCCTACGTAAAACCATTTCATCAAACTGTCAAAAAATTACAGTTGTGTTTTGAATATCCATTTTTTTTTTTTTAAGTGAAAACTTCTTTAGGCGCGTTGGGCATTTTTGAGATGAGACTAAACCATTGATTTCGCGACACCATGACGACACCTCATTTTTGTAAGCGCGATTGTGCTCTTTATTTATATATTACGTTACGGATCAATGTTCTATGCAAGTATTTTTACTTTAAAGGTTTCGGACGTATTATTTTTCGTTAACGCGATTGTGCTATTTATTTGGATAAGGTTACGGACCAATGTCCTATACAAGTATTTTTCTTCCGTCAGGGCAATCATGTTCAAGTTTTCACTTCTGTCGGCACTCCCGGAGTGCCACTTTTTTCCTTGGCTATTGAACCGGTGTCGACTATTCTGCCAAAAAATATATACGGATAATTTTGATTAGTAGTCAATTTAGTTTGCAATTACCTTTCTTATTAATCTTAGCATTAGTCTCTAAATTTCACAAGGACTCAAAACGTAAAAAAAAAACAGTTTTAAAAGCTTAGAGGAAGACAGACTTGGCATCCTTACCGATACTGGATTACAAAAAAAGAATGTACAGACGCCAGCACTTCAAGCTACTACAACCTGTCAAATTTATTTAATAGATTTTCAACTTTATCATTGAAGCTTATGGTTTAAAGTTGATTGGGAAAATTTGACAGTTTCGGGTAGCTTGATGTGCTGGCGTCTGTACGTCAACAGTTAAAGCATGTATTTCTTTTGTTTTAACGAAATTAATTTGGAATGTTTCAAGTTTCAGCTGCTTGTCATAAAAATCGAAGGGGAGTAATTGTACTTTAGTTAATGGTGAATTTACCTAAATGGAATCTACAACTCTAAAAATAATAAACATTTATAAACAAGGGTTTGGTAAACTGGAAAAAATTAAAGCACCGTGAAACCAATAAGTGCCAACGAGAATCTATCAAGTAACTCACCAAACGTATGTTTAAGGCTCGAGCATAAAGGCGGCACGTGAAGGTAACGTAAATTTGAACGACTTTTTAATCGGAAGTACAGTTTTTTTTTTTTAATTTTCCTCGGCAAACTTCGTGTTTCGTCAGTCGTCGGATTTCTATCAGTTGCCTTTGCTTTCGTTCTCAATCGACTTGGAAGTATGTAAGTATATAGAGTTGTAAATACCCTTTTAACTTAATGTAATTTATTTTAAAAATGGGAAGAAAGCTGCTAAAGTCGCAGGCACGACAGATACGTAAATAGTTTTACAGCTCTATATAGTTAACACGGAAATCAAAACAAAACAACAATAAAGTACTTCGTTCTGAATTCAAACTATACACGATAAAACTAATAATTGATGGACATGGAAATTAGCATTCGTTTGTATTCGGAAATACGATGATTCCCGAGGAATAGAAAGAGATAGAAATACTGTACAACTATCCTACAAATAGTATTTCGGTTTAGGTTTTGCGACAGGCAAAATTAGTATCACCCATAGATACCCTGACCCATATGAATAGTCTTAAAACTAAATTATTATGTGAGACGAGTAGTTATTTTTCAATTTAAAAATTCGTTCGAATTTACGTTAAAAAAGTACGTTTACTCCGCGAATTCACCCTAGACCCACTAGTTTCAAATTGGGACAAATTATAGGAGAATTTTTGTTTTTTCTGTAGGTAAAACTATTATAAAATTAACAAGCTTAATATTAAAACCAGGTCTCGCATACAAAGGCTTCACCTTTCAGAGCCCCGATTGTTCAAACATTGTGACATTCCTGTAAGCAAACCCGCATGGCATGGCTTAATGAAATTCTGACAACATACCTAATTAGAATAGCAAATAAGTACGTGACGTTCCCGAAAATAAGCTGAACGTACTTTAACGTAGGTACTTTGTAATACGGTGGTTGCCTAGATAAAAAAAAAGAAATTCTATTTAGTCCGTCTTTCAGATAATAAAAAAATATTAGACACGTATTTTTTGCATATTAATCAAAAATAACTTAGAAAACACGCATTAAAGTTGGGGAGTGGGGGCTCGCTACGTCACAACGCAGTATTAAATCTAGCAAGGCGTGACGTCATGCCACATTTTAACTCAATGTATCGCCGTAATCTTTTGATTATGTAAAAAAAGAAAAAATACGTGTTCAATATTTTTATCATAATGTTCAAGAGATTTACAGTCCAAATAATTTTTAAATGTTGTTTACTTTTTATAAATTTAAGAAGGAATTGGTTTTAGTTTATATCAATTTCTATTACACTTAATGACAGATTCAAATCTAAGTTCAAAAATGTCAGGTATCTTATCGGATTCAAAACATTAGAATAATATATATTGCTGTTCCAATAAGCCTGGACATGTGTAGTCTTGTAAGGCTAATATAGAGATCCTTCAGCGATCTCTTCTAGAAAAACCTATGTTAAAAGTATTAATGAAACTTGTTGGCACTGCTGACTGCTTCATACAGGATACAATTTTTGGCTTTACAGAGTTTTCAGTCTAATAAAGCCTACATAGAGAATCTTCTGGGAAAACAGCCATGTTCATTATAAGTCTTCATAGTTTTCAGTCTAATCCTATTAAAATAAAACTCTAATGGGATTCTCTGCTTGCATCACAAGCATGATTAATCATAAATTCCATACAGCTGTCACAAATTAAAATTACAATTAAAATACAATTTTCACACATAGCAACAAAAATGAGTCAAACTGCACAAAAATGTAATCCACTACTTTTCAAATTCCTACTGTACAATTCAAAGCAGAGCCTTCAAAGTTACAGTTCACATTGCTACAAAATTCGGTACCAACCGTTTTTGTTCATTTATATAGCAATAAACAATTCAAAAATATGACTGCACCATTTCATCAAAATTCCGTCAGTTTTTGTCGTCCGTGTCACCTGTCTTAAGACCCTTGTACAACGTCCGTTACTATCGCTGCGATTAGCATACTTTGGCCTCAAAAAAAGATTATTACTCGCCCCAATACTGGAGTTAATATTCAATACGTTTACACCAAATAATAATTACAGCAGTTCGTCTGCCGAATGCATTAAAGGGTCGTTTTTCTTGTATATATTATAATATTAATGTGCGAGGGAGGGCGCGGGCAGGTGCATCCAACGTTATTAAGTTACAGATACTCAATACCCACACACTTTGTTTATTATTATGAGCCGCGTACGTAAATAACAAACTATAAGATGTAATAGCTTACGTATGTATGCTCTACGCTGCGTTCGGTTGTCGACGAGTCTTCGCCACTGCGTCATTTCAAATAGGTATTTTATTCGTAATGTCGCCTCCGCCTCTCAGTTGAATTCCGTCTGGGAGTTAATCGTTTCTGTTTAATTTAAATGATCTTTGATCTGTTATCTAATAGGAGTGGTTCCAGGAACTGAATGTTCTGATTCCAGCGTGTCGTGGAACTGGTTCCGTCATCATTTGTTATACAGTTTAATGATCGAGTTTACAATATTATACATTTTTATGTTTAGTATTTTTAAGTAACTGTAAAACGATATCAAAGTTACATCTCAAGTTTCTAGTATCTGTCGTGAAAATACGTTTTTAAAGCTGTTGAAAACATTGGGCTTTAGGATTTTGCGACGTCATAAAGAAGTGTGTACACTTGAGTGGATCGGTATGCACCTTTTGTGATGATTTGTAAGTACCCACTTTTAAATAATGTTCTTCCTATTTTGTGTTATCAAATTAATATTTGCATAGTTTATAGAATATACCAAAGGGTAGGTAAACGCATATTAGATTCATATCGTTTATGAAAACGTTGCTTTAATAATTAGATGCAGAAAATAGAAACGGTAGTTATGGCTCCGCTATAAAGATTAATAGCTCATTTAGCTACTTCATTGCAAAGTGTTTGAGGTACTTACTGATTACGTATACTTAAGTAGGTTAGATACCTAACTTTATTTACTGGCTAATTCGAATAAAGTTAATATTTTTGGAAAAAACTGTTTAAATTGTATGAAAATAATAATATAAAAATGGTAGATACAACTATAATTATCTCCTGTGACTGTCAATTCAATTTCCTTTAATTGGACCCTGTTAAACAGAATAGATCCAACCAACAATTTTTATGAAATTGAGTACGAGAATCTACACATCGAGTTTTATATTTGCACAAAAGATCCTGGCGGTTTGATGACATTGCCCTAACAAAAACTACCAGATGCTATTATTGTTGGCCTGATATTTTTGTTTACACTTCTAAACTTCAAATCACATTTACTCAAAATTAACAAAATATTGGTTGGATCTATTCTGCTTAACAGGATCCAATTCTAAGTCACAATTTTTTCCATAACGAATTGTTAATAATAGAAGCAGTAGTAACACTTATCCATCAAACCGAGATCGTTTTGTATCCGAATACGGTCCTTTTGCAAAATTTGTGACATCTCTACACCTAAACAAACATCAAAGGTCAACGCCAACCCTTCATTCTGGTCACCCCGATAATAAAAATCACTTTGCGTACCTCTAATTCAGACTCAATGAAGCGACAGAAAGAATAGCCAGTACAAAATTGAAAAGCAAATCAAACGCGTCGTGACACGGCGCGGGGTCAGCGAGATAACGCCGTCTAAGTCCCGGATTGATTCCCGGATCAGCCGGATAGTCGCGGGCGCTCGAGTGTGTACGATCCCTTACTCACGACTCGGTGACTATGAGGCGTCCCTAAGGATTTGTGGAGTTACATTTACTTCTTTAAATTCAGAGACTTGAGTTTATGTTGTGTTTTTGTTGGTTACAATGTTTTGTCTTGTTGGATGTTTAAAATGATGTTATAATTCCGCATGCGATGATACAACTGCTGGAAGCTACAGGTGGCAGAAGAATTATACAGGTTGGCAGGGATATCGACACGTAAAATGTTACCATGGATTCAGTACATGATTCTGAACCATCCAACCACCTAAAAAAAAAAAAACAGTGGCACTCCGGGAGTACCGACAAAAGTGAAAACTTGAACAATTTTATTTTGCAGGAAATACTTTTCTTTTTGAAGTCGGTAAAAAAGGGAAATGTCAATCATGTTGTTGCCATGTTTCAATGTTTGGAATGTCATTAATCCCAAAGAAAATGTATCGCGTGTTGATGTCTTTTTAATGGTCAAAAGCTGGTGTCGGTAACAGTATCGCGAGTTCAACAACGCACCTAAAGAAGTTTTCACTTCAACAACTGTTTCATAGTGGTCAAAATGTATGGAAAAGCAGATTTTTTTTTAAATAATCGACGAATAATTTCAACGCCCCCTGCGTATGAAACAGTTGTTGAAGTGAAAACTTTTTTAGGTGCGTTGTTGAACTCGCGACACTGTTACCGACACCAGCTTTTGACCATTAAAAAGACATCAACACGCGATACATTTTCTTTGGGATTAATGACATTCCAAACATGAGACATGACAACAACATGATTGACATTTTCCTTTCTTTACCGACTTTAAAAAATAAAAGTATTTCCTGCACAATAATATTGTTCAAGTTTTCAATTTTATCGACACTCCCGGAGTGCCATAATTTTTTTTTTAATAACTGGCGACAAATTTCAACGCAAGGGTGTTCAGAATAATGTACTGAATCCATGGTAACAGTTTTCGCGTCGATGTCCCTACCACCGTGTATAGCTTGACTTAACACCTTCTAATATTTCGTAAAGGCAGTCCGTTAGCTCTTCCAATGGCATTGATTCAATTGCCATAGGTAATTCGATCACTCGTTTCGATCGAAGGGTAACCTACGCTTGCCGTGGTCGGTTCGTGGATGGGTGATCATCCATTACATATCCAGACCTCTCCGTACCTGCGAATGCACATTAACTACCAAGGGGTATCGTGTTACCCAGTAACTGGGTTATGGAGGTCAGATAGGCAGTCGCTCCATGTAAAATACTGGCATTCAGCTGCATCTGGTTATACTGGAAGCCGGCCCCAATATGGAAAAAAGGCTAAGCAGATTGATTGAGGTAATTCGATGTGCAATCAATCAAAGTATAGACAGCTTTCAATTCTTCATTTTAGTTTCTGTATAGCAAGAGTTTTTATTTCATAAACACATTCGGATTCACTGATTTCATAGTCACACCTCGTGGTAAGTTTTTGGAGAGAAAACTTCTTTAGGCACGTTGGGTATTTTTGAGATGGGACTAAACCATTGATTTCTCGACACAGTGGAGTAAAAGACATCAACGCGTTGATTACCGCGGTGCCAATTTTTTTTCAAGTTTTCACTTCTGTCGGCACTCCCGGAGTACCAGTTTTTTTATCTATAGAGTTAATCAGGAGTTGTTAACTTTCCAAAAGTGAAAGTTTCAGGATTTATTTTCAGAATTGACTTTCACAACGCTCTTACCAATGCTCCTCTTTCTAATGCATATTCTCTAATATAAAACTAAACAAGTAGGTACGTTCTCAAACTTTCTAATCTATAAATCGAAACAAACTAAAGATAATAAGTACACATTTAATAAACAACCAATTATTTCCATCACGATAGTTTGGGAGCTGCGTAGCTATTGTCAAAAGCTTTTCAGACAGTTACCCCACAAGTGTGCCGTCTTCCTAGTGCTGTGGAAACCAGAAATGATACAATGGGCCATTTCAATTTTATCTCTCACAGGCTCTTGTAATTTGTCTAAAATGAATTGTGTTCACGTTTGTAACCTATTTGGTTAATGTTGCTCCTTAGCCGTGTGAATGTGAGCCTACTTTTTAATTGCAATAATTATCTAGTTTAAAGACTTACGCATGTTTTGTTGTTTTTATTGTAAGGAGTTTTTAAGAGCGTAATAGATGTCAAATATTTCGCTGTTTTGATTAATTTGGCAATATTACTGTATGGAAATATGAAATGTGGCTAACTAGCAAACTAGAATATTAATAATGGATAGCAATTATAACACTGAATTTGATGTTGTAATCGTTTTAGGTGTAAAAAAGGTATTTGAAAAGTTTTCAAATGTTTTTTTTTGCATCTAAAACTAAATGTTCGGTGTTACGATATTAATTATTGCATTTCATAATCAATATTTTTGGTTCGCTAGTTAGCCACATTTTATATTTCCATACAGTTATATTGCCAAATTAATCAAAACAGGTAAATATTTGGCAGCTATTTGCGACGTTGCCAACTTTTAGGATAAACGCTCTTAAGAGAATATGAGTGCCTATGAAGCTGAATGATGGATGTGAAGTGAAACAAGTTTCATAACTTCTTATAGTCAGTGCGTTTCCGATTGTCAGTTTCTGAATCAATCGAAGTCAATCTGATTGAAACGCTTATTTTGCTGAATGATTTTTAAACTTTATTGACAGCAACCGCTACGCGTGCTCATTCGACAATTACACGATATATTACGTGTCATTCAATAAAATTAAACAAATAAATCGTACGGTGCGAACATACCGGCGTACGTTAACGCTCGTAATTTTGCCAAGTGCGAAGTTCCGTCACATCGGGGGGTACGTCGCATACCGCTTTAGGTGTAAGAATATTCGTCCAAGTGTCGGCTCTCGAATATTCCGCGGTGTTGCCGTGTGCAATAAATTGCAGGGAGTGATGCCGCGGTTTTTGCCTGGCGACATTTTTTCCCGCGCTAGCGGTGCATTTATCACCACGGTGGACTGGCCACGCCGCCACGCCGGCCGGTGACTTATGCCCGCTCCACTCCCGAGCAAAATGCCGTTTCATTTTTAAAACTACAAACAAGCCACTTCTCGTTTTGTTTTGGGAAAGGATATAAGTAACTATAGGATTAAAGCAAGATCTTTGTCTTGGTTTTATTTGAATAACTCCTGTCTGTTGGTCTACTACGGATTTTACACATCTTACAACGTTTTTGTATAAGCTTATTATTAGGGCGACGATAACCGACTTTTAATGATTTTATACTGAAGATCACGTCTAAATGAGTAGTGTCAATGATTTGGAAAAAAACATATTATGTTAAATTAGAGCATTTTCTTAATAACCAAATATAGGAATATTTTAGATTATATTTATATCATATAGTGAAATTAATTTGTAAAGTTATACGCGGATAAAAAACTGAGAATCACGCAAAATCTGTCAAGCGTATTTCTCTGAAACCTTCACCATTTTAAAAATAATTTAATTATTGATCTTTTAGTATACGTGTTTCATTAAAATACCTTTACTTTTATGTATAATAAATTAATAATGCGTCTAATTTGGGACAGCGCTCCTTGATGGGCGAGTCCTATTACGGCTGGACGTACGACGCGTTGCGTGAGTTCGTACCTACACGCAAACTAAACAACTCAAGGTCACTGGCATATATCTGCGTCTTAAGAAATTTTCCTCTTCCTTAGGTTCACCTCGCATTGGTAACCACCATCACTATACATATAAAACTATATAGAAGAATAGAATCCTGCTGTGGCATCCTGTCGTATTATCCAGTAAATTAGTGTCCTTTCCTACCAAGTTACATACATAATTCTGTTTACCTCGTGACATCAGGTAACCACAACGTGGTTCCACTATAAAAATCAACAAAAAATGTATCAAAATTCATAAGGAAGTCTGCAACAGAAATCTTTACAAATGTCAAGTCGTACGATCACAGCTCCAGCGATGCATGAACGCTAAGCGTCCGCAAAATAACCGTGCAACTTAAAAAGATCAAAAGCAAACAATAATTGTGTACCAACAATGGCACCCTTAAAATCCGTCGGAATGAACCGCAAATAAAACCAAGTTATTAAGTAAGGCCTATCGTGGACGGGAACCATTTTATACGTACTTTTATCCAGTGTCCATTCTTCTGAAATGCGATTAAAATTGAATAGGTCCATATGTCGCCGGCATCGGGCCCGTTGCGTCACAATCACACGGCCGGCTGCATTTTCAATTTGCCGCGAGATAAGCGCGACTTTTGGACGACTTTTTCTGCAGAATAGCGGAATTGATCCTGTGACTTATGGCGGACGACGTATAAGACGACGTAATTGGATGGTCAATTGATCTGCTTTCCAATTTAAAAGGACCTTCGCTCTTTTCATAGGGACAGCGGGAATTACGAGCATGTTTATCAATTCAATGAGCTTAACTTCGCTTTGTTTGTAGGGAGAGGAAATGAAATAAACGTTTAATATCAATATTGATAATTTATTCACAATTTCATTTAAAATACACAACTTCACAATGTTTTGTTTTAAAAACTAAAAACTTTAGGTACGGGATATCGTTATAGGCTGTTTTGCAGTGATCTCTAATTTACATCTTTTTAATCTGATAGTCTTATAATGATTTCATTTATTTTCTACATGTTTCATTTACATTTCATATTTACATATTTTGGGGTACAGGAATATGTTTGTGGTTGTAACGTGTAATTATGTTCAATGGTCGTGACTCAGCTAATGCTGGTAGATTTGATTGGAGAGCGTAATAACCCAAGGGTTAAAAAATAATGAACCAGTACACCATGTTTATACAAGGTGCATGGTAATATTGATACATTGTGGTATCACCACCTTGCGCAAAATAACTTTCTTTTGTTTTATGCTATATGTTCCAACCACATACACGGCCCCGTAATTTTTAAATTTATGGCCACTCAATATTCTTAATTTTACAACGGTAATGTGATACAAAACTTTATAATACACCTTGTGACAAACAAATTTTATTTTTATACATAAATATTCAATAGCTAATTCGATTTAGTGACCATTTGAATAATTTATTTAACGAAATCATGGTTAAAATGCGCTAACAAAATCAGTTCTGCGAAATGTCACTATTCAAAAACTGCTATTTATTTACAAATTGCATGTATAACTATTACATAAATTACTATTGCATTTCATTCATATAATAATACATCTACACAAATAATAAAATGTACAAAAAAAAAACATCTTCGCTTTATCTTTCTGAACACATCACAATTCCTATAGCGAAACGAAAAGTTCGAATTAAATATTTAAAAAAAAAAAACAATGTACAAAGGAACGGAATATAACTTATAGAGATATGTACAAATACACAAAATTATTTATTTTCTTTTTTTGAACTATACTTATACATTTAAGACTTCGTAACCGACCTTACCTAATATTATAATACTGTACAATTTCGCTAGTTACTTCATGTAAAACACTCTTAATTTAATACTTGTAGGAAACTGATCGCGGTATATCAAAGTCTTTCATTGGGGAACGATAAACTGGGACAAAGTTTCATTGTGTTCAAAATCAGGATATGTTCAGTTCAAATCAAACTGTAAGGCGAGGTGCGACAGTAAGCGGAGCGTGTGACGGTCTTGCCTCAATAGGGGAGCCTCAAGGATCGATTCAATCGCTGCTCTTTTTACATTCAAAAGCCTCGTCAATCACAGTGTGTTCGCCGTCGCTTCCCGCTCTCGTTGCCACCTCAGCCTAGTTTGTATAGATGTAAACGTCAATTCTGTTCAACAGTCTTATTTATTAATGTGATATTGTGTCGAGTTTGTTACCTATGAGTGAGTACTCATAATTACGAAATCACAGCATGTTTTGTTGCCTCTGATTTCTTTGTAAGGTCATTTTGTCTGTCCGTTGGGGACGAGACGCTTGTTTACGAAAGACATTATTTTAATAACTGCATTCTCCTGTGTTTGTTTGACTTATCACGTGTACTCACTCCTCCAGCCAGTCTGTAAAGAAGAAAATATTGTTAAATATGTTATTTAAGTTTAACCTAAATAGATATTATGCCTAACATGATGACTTTTCGTGATTCATTTATAAGGGATCCTGAATTTCGTTTGCAGCTAAAAATGTATGAAATCTGGGTGTGTTGTATTAACGACGATTGGATTGGAAGATTTTATTTTATTTGACATCATTTAATTTTATTTGACATTATTTGATTTGATATTATTTGTAAAATTATATTAATTTATGTTTGGCGAAATAACTGAATTTATTAATGCCATCAGGATTCCGTTGCAAAAAAAGGATGGGGCTATAGGTTATATATAGCTCCGTCTCTCTCTGTCACTGGAAAAATGATAGCATTAATTCTTCATAATATAGCCCCTTACAGAAACTTCTAAATAAAGATGGTATTTGTTAAATAAATCGCTCGAAAATTCTTGTATTCGTTGCTTTTCTATACTTTAATATTATAAAGAGACATTATTTGTGAGTTTGTATGTAATTTTCGAACTACCGATACGATTCCGAAAATTCTTTCAATAATCGGAAGCTACAGTATTTTATGTCAGAACAAGTCACGCGGACGAAGTCGCGGGCAGAAGCTAGTAAATGATAAAAATATATTCTATGTTATGCTATGTAACATACCTCGATATTCGCAGAGATACGAGAGTGTTGGTTTCAACCAATAACCGTCGGTAAAACGTTAGGAATCGGGCATAACTAATAGCAATAATTATACCGGATCATTTTACATTACATCCTACTTACTCTTACGAAACTGCATAATATACGCATTACATTATTTACGAGGTTCTGTTACATTCATATTTATACATGACAATATAATTTGTAAAACATCAAAACAGAATTTATGTTTTTTTTTTTATTTGTGATAATTCTCGACTGATTTTTTTTTTATGCTGTAATTATCGCTAATTTTAACTCTCGGCATATGTTTGAAATGTAAGCCAATCAAATGAATAAATGGAAATAAATTTTATAGAGTCCGCATTGGTGAAGTTTTTGTGTATGCATAAATGAATATTTTCCGCTGCCTACAAAATCTTGGTTAAAATTATAAAATAAATGGCCGAAATTTTATATATTTTATTAATCTACATAATTTGCATAATAAATACCTACTATATTTGTATTGGACGAAAAAAAAACGATTTTTGTGGCGCTTCCCACGTTTAAATTCTTATGTGATAAATAATGTTGAATTCTAGGAATACTAGTTCTATAACCACAGAAAACTAGATTCAGAATTATCAATTAATTTATGTAGGTAGGAAATTTTTCGTGGATTTTTCCTCTGTGTGTATTTTTTGTGGATACGATACGACTCTCTACACGACCTAAATTTTTAAGGTAAGTACGTTATTATTAGAGATGCCGCGAATAGTTTTTATAGCGAATAATCGAATACTCGCCTCTACTACTCGACATAAAAAGAGACAACTATTCGCCGAACGTCGAATAACAAGCATTATTATTTGGTATTTAACGAATAACAGAAAAATGTCGAGTAATGCCGAATACCGAATAATAGCTAGTATTCACGGCATCTCTAGTTATTATATACTAGTCATTGCGATTTTTTTTATACACAACAATTTTCTTGAGACTGAATATTATTAATGTTAACTTATAATACTGAATATTTTGCAATTGAAACTTACCATAGAATTGAGCTGCGCGAGGTGGTGATGATGGTAGGGGTTGTGTGAGGCAGGCGGGGGGGCGAAGCCCTGGTGCGGCGCCCCGTACCAGTGCGACATGTGCGCCGCCGCCGGGTGCACCAGACCCACTTGGTGCTGACCTGGTGGACAAAACAGGAATTGATTATTAAATTATCAACTTATAAATACTTATGGGCGCAAGCTGTCAAAATGTTGCATGCATCACTTAAGGTTAAGCTAGTCGGTCATTCTTCCATACAAACGTAGTATGGTGCTTACTCGTCTGTTTGACAATGTACGTTCAAAACTAAAAATTGCATCTATTTGTCTTGTCATTATCTAGCCCTGTATGGAAGCAAAATTGGAAAAAAAATTGGTTTGGAAGTTATGAGCGTCCAAACTTCCATATTTGAACACTAATTTTAACTCATCTTTGGGCTTAAATAAATAACTTATATAGTATAAAAATGGCAAAATAGAGACCATACAGGGATAGATAAATTTATTCAAAAGTTCAAATAATTTCATTTTGAGTAGATACTTTTAGTAGTTTTTCCATAATAGCTATACACCCAAAGGTCTGTTCATGAAATTTTACGCGCTCGTTTTCGTTATAAATCATCGTCTACGTCACTAAATAAATGAATAAATATTTAAATAAATCAACAAAAACTAGATAATTAAATACTAAATAAATAACTATACTAAATAGCATACATATTAGCCACGCGCACCAACGAGTTCGAACCGTCGACTGGTACAACCTTAAGAGCCCATACTACCTCAGCTCAAATTTACTTTTTATCTCGCTCGCACCATACGGCTCGCGGAATGAGTGAGAGCGAGACTGAGTGGGGAGCTCGCGGCTCCAAGACGCCAATAATTTAGGTAATTTCTTTTTACGGCGAAAATAATAGTAGGTACTTAATTTTTTTTTTAACATAGTATCTGCTTTTATAGTTAATTCAGTTACTATGCAAAGTTTCATGATCTAATTTGAAATGTTATTTGAATACCAGCTGCTTATTGTTCAGTTTGGAGGTAACTTTGGATTTTTTTATAGAGAAAATTTTATGGAATCGTGTTTTCGTTAAACATTACTTAACATAAATCCTCAACTTTAACATATATTTATTTCAAAATTAATGCTGCAGTATTTTCGATATACCGGAGGATCGAGCTAAGCAATTTGAGGTAGTATGGGCCCTTAATATCGCGCACTTAGCTTGTATATTGCCTTGTCCTAATGGGTTGAACAGTGTAACGATTGTAGCTAAACCAATAAATAGAAAAGAAATTGCAAAAATCCGTGCTGCCAAACATTTTCTGCCAGAATATTCAAAATACTGCCAGGCCTGCGGATATATCAGGACTTGTTAAGAGTTTGAGATAGGTCTATCATTTCTATAAAATCGTCTTTTGAATTCTCTTTTCGGATGTTAATAATTGAAAAAAAAAAACGGATGTAATAACCAAGAAGGTTGAACCAATGTTAGATTTTGTCGACAGTCCAGTCCTCGGAATAATTTCAAAATCACAGAATACGGACATGATTATGTAAAACCATGCATACCCCCTAAAGTTTCGAATCAATATAACTTAAGTTAATGCTCCAGATTTCCCTGTGGGATTTAATTCGCATAAAATATAAAGTCTCGGTTGAATTTATTTACAGATTACAAGTAAGTCTGCAACTTAGAACCTATCTCTATGCGCTCCCAGATAACTCGCTGATACGCTTAATATTTTCCCTTCATTAACTCATTACTTAGTTAAGTCTTAATTAAGTTAATACTGTACGGTTTTTTACTTGCGACTTAAACATTGGAGAGCTGTTTTGCTTTAACTTGGAACGAATGGAGGGATTTTAAAATTAATTAGGCGATTTCTTTCATTTGAAATTGTTTGGTTATTTTTTTTAAGTATTAGTATATTCTCGATGGGGGAGTGGAGATTAGCATAAACAAAGACAGGCCTATAGATGTCCAGCAGTGGGATATGGATGATGATGATGCTGAATTTTTCAAACACTATACTCTCTCGTATAAAGGGTGGCGATTTCGACAGCTGCATCCGTCAAGGGGATGATTCTACACGTCATACTTAACAACTTTCACCATGAGACTCATAAGTCTCATGGTGAAAGTGAGACTTATGAGTCTCTCCCGGTTCGTGAAAAAACAAAACAAATTCCTATACAACAGTAAACAGACTATTTCGATTCATGTATGAAAAGTTTATTTTTACGAATCGTGTTATATGTGTTTGTATAGCATTACAGGTAGAATCATCCCCTTGACGGATGCGGGACACTCAATCGCGGGATCGCGGGATCAACGTAAGTTGGTGCGGGCACCGTTGTATTAGGCCGCGCGCACTTTAGATGCACCATGGTTGTACGAATTGAGTGCGCACACTAGATACGTTTTTTGCCGTCAAATAGAACAAATTCCAACAAGTTCGGATTGTTTTAGGACGTCGGAGCTATACGTACGTATACGTACGACTAAGTCACATCCAGTCTACGCTAGAAGTGCTCGATATGTATCGATATGTGATAAAATATCGATACATTCATTTGATATATCGAATCAGTTCGATATTATCGAATCATTGAAGTCGATATATAATATCGATATATTTTATCCGATATATGACATATCGTACGAAATTGGAATACCATTTAGAACAAATCATTATTATTCATTTCAAACATGTTCTAAACTTATACCTTAACTACACCTATCGTTAATTTAAAATAAATTACCAATCTATCTACTCGTAGTTTGTTGTCAAAGTTCGCCAACCCGACGGATACACGAAATACTCTGCATGATGGCAGCACTGTACTTGTATCATCCCGCTTGAACCATGAACGAGTTGCACATCTATTTTAATGTATCTATGGTGGAAGTTGCAGATCTATTTTGATAATTGTATTATCTACTTATGGTGGATTGGTAGAAATTAACCTTGGTGGGTTTACTTATGGGCTTGCTACATGGCTGCCAACCGCGTCCCGACAGAGGTGACCTCGGTGGTTTACAACCATGTAGATGTTTACGACCAAATTTCAAACAGCTCTGCCTCTCGCCAACCAAGGTCAACTCGGTCCGGGACACGATTTGCAGCCGTGTAGCAAGCACTTTACTCCTAATGAAGTCTTTTCCTTCCTACAATACGATATATCGAAAATATCGATGTTTTTGACTGATATATCGTTAAACATCGATACAATATTTCGATATATTATATCGGAAAAAATATCGATATGTTTTGTACATGAACATCACTAGTCTACACGCTCCTTTTGTACTTGAAAGGTCGGGATCGATCGTGCGTGTTCGTACATGTACGCACAAGTGAAATTCGTACGAAAACGCATCCAAAGTGCGCGCTGCCTTATAGATACCTACTTCAATTACTAATTATTATTCTTGAGCCAAAGACAACTAGGTATACTGTTCCAACTGTTTTGCATTTTATTATGCATACTTACCTAGTTCTGAACATAATTAGAGTTAATGAGGTGAGATATTTAGTAAAAATTAATTGGACTACCAATCCAACGGCTCATGCAAATTGTAACATTTTAAATCTGTTAATTGCATAGACAAATATATAGACAGATTATTATCATCAATATTTTAATAAACTCATAAATATAGACGTTATCGTTAACTATAAATTGTCTGTCGACTCTGAAAATTTATAAATTTAAATAATGACGATGTTTATTGCAAATATGTCATAAAACAGTGTAATTATATTTTTGTTCCGATACCTAGAAAAAATCCAATAATTTTGCATATAATAAATGATTATGTTTTACAACTTGTAAAAAAACTCTGTCCGATTTGTGAGGGTGTTGCTAGGTATCGTATTTATGTGGTAACTATTAAGAAAAAAAAAATTGCCCACATTTTTTTTCAATGGGGAATTTTACCGGGATATTACATATGGGGCATGGGCGGCTGTCATTTAGCGGGTGTCTACAAGTAATAACTTATCACACTTGTTGAAAATTTAAAAAAAAAATGGATTTGGGGAAATTTTGGTACTAAAAATGCGAATTTTAAATAGCACTAACTTTTTTTTTTCAATATTTTTTTTTTTAAAGAATCTTTTTGGTAATGTTATTGAACCGAAAATTCGAAGACATGTGACATCTACCAACCCGCACTGGGCCCGCGTGGTGGATTACGGCCCACTCCCTCTCACAGAGAGGAGGCCTGTGTTCCAGCAGTGGGAACATTTATTGGCTGATGATGATGATGATGATGAATGACACACTAACTGTTGTAGTTTAGCAAAAATAAATCGATCCTACTTCAACACTATAGTCTTTCTCTTTCTAACTCATAAATATTACTTTCGGAGCCCGCCCTTAACCACTTGATGAAATCCTTAGTTTCTCATAGTGACTGCACTATACGTTTAGACGTGCAGGATCACACGTCTCACATAATACTATTAAACACCTTCCTATATATAAAGAAAAGGATAATAAACATATTATTGAAATCCTTAGAACGGTCTTTCTTTTAGTATCCAACCTTAAACACTAACACTAGTAATAAGTTATATTATTATTTTAGTAAATAATAATATAACTTATTACTAGTGTTAGTGTTTAAGGTTGGATACTGTTAGTACGCGTGTTAGTACACGCTGGATCATTGTTGTCCGATAAAAGAAAAAAAGAACGTGTGGCACTCGGGGACTGGCGCGGTAAAGCTATTGCATAGCATTTGTAACCTCCATACTTCCTATTTGTCAACGCTACACTTGGGATGATGACGTTTCCCATGACAACATCACGTTGTCATGGGAACCGTCATTACATGGTAGGCAGAGTGGGGGGTGTTAGGTTTTATTTTCGTTACGGAATTTCTTGATTCGGTCGCCGCGCTCAAAGCCCGCGATAAAAGCTATGCAATAGCTTAAAAAAATTGCAGTATGTTGCCCTTTCAGATCGAACAGGTTTTTTAACATATTGTATAACCATAAATAAGACTAAATATTTATAAATACATCATGAATATGTATTAGTAGGTAAATTAGGGTTAAAAATACATTCTTACCTTATCAATAAAATAATATAAATAAACATCTCTGATCCACAGACGATAGTGTCACATTACTAATCTATTTTGTGTGTCTGTGTGACGCAAGTTTCTCACAGATTGACTGCTTAGTGGTCGCTAGGGTTAAAGCTTCCGCAGACAGACGCGACACGACTTCGATGGAACAATTTATATGAAAAGTTCATGGAAATTGTTCCACCGGCATTGCGACGCGCTTGTCTACGGGAGCCAGCGTGAGATCCTCATTTGATCCCTGGGTCAGTGTTGTTGGGTATTACAAGAAGACAACTCTCAGTAGCAGCATGGAATTCTGGATTTGTCCCGTTTAAAGGCGCCTCCTATTACCTACATAGGACGTGCAAACATCACAGATGAAATGTGGGTTAAGTACCTACTTTTCACTTTTCCCAATCTGTTTGTTTAAATATCTGTGAAAGTTTTTATACCTACGTACCTTTAAAAGTTTAAAAGTTATTTCATCACATTTTTCTTACTTAAATTACATGCCACTACACTACCTTACAGTACAACTATGTTCCTTATGTCCCTCGGCAAACCTTGTGTTTTATCAGTCGTCGGATTTCTATTAGTTGTCCTTTGCACTTGGTGCAGACCGGACACTCAATCGACTTGGAAGTATATAGAGTTGTTAATACTCTTTTAACTTAATGTAATTTATTTTAAAATGGTAGGAAAGCTGCTAAAGTCGCAGACACGACAGATAGGAAAATAGTTTTACAGCTCTATATAGTTCACACGAAAATTAAAACAAAACAACAATAAACGACTTAGTTCTGAATTCAAATTATTGTACAAGATAAATCTAATAACTCTCTAATAATCAAGATAAATCTAGTAACGTCAAGCAAATATTTTTACACAGATTTTATTTTTTTGCACAGATTGTAATAAGTATGCGGCGCGTGAGTCGCCGACGGCACGAAATGTTGCCATTTTAAATATTATATTTGTATAAACTTTTAGGACTAGTATTGTATTTATCTTATTTTTGATTTGTTATTTCACTATATGCTGCACCGGTTGACGTCATCACGTCAGCGCCGGCTATCGCTGAAAACCAGCGCTGGGGCTCTGTCTTGGATGGGGTCGCAGCTTTATGCTGAGCGATGGCCGTTTTGCATGGATGTGACGCATATTTTCCCCCAATTTGTTATTTACGTGTTTTTTATCTTTCTTTGCGTCATGTTTACCGCAAATAAACGTCTTTCTTTCTTCTTTCTTTCTTTCAATAATTAATGAACATGGAAATTAGCATTCGTTTGTATTCGGAAATGCGATGATTCCCGAGGGACATTAAGAAAATAAAAATACAGTACATAAACTTAGTTAACCTCACTTAACAACTTACAGTACTTACCGAAGTCCATGGCAGAGGGGAAGGCGGACCCGCCGAAGCCCTTGCTGCCGTCTCCCAGGGGCTTGATCATGTCTCCCATGACTCCTCCGAGGGCTAGAGCACAAGCACCGCCTCCTCCCATGCCCATTCCTCCCTTCTTCTTCTTACTCTTACTACTTAACTTGCGGTTTCTTGTTTGAATACCTTCTTTCTTCATTGTAAGGGGTCGGTTCACCTGTTGACAAGGGATTTTGGGGTTTAGTACGATAGTTATAAAAGCGTTTCGTCAGGATTATGGTTTTGGTAAATTATTATGATCATATCGAACTGTCTTTTTTGGGTGACCACTGAAAATCAGTGCTGTGCTGTGGGTCCCCCACAGCGTCATGCTAAGTGGAAGCCGGAGTGTCACAGTCATAACGTGCAGCTATTTCTGTTTTATGCTCGTGATTATATTATGTAGACGAGACTCCTCCGTGTCTCGGAAAGCACGTTAAACCGTTGTTCCCGGCTGTCATTCGTGGATCTCTGACAGTCGTTACGGGTCGTCATAAGCCCGAAAGTCTGACAACCAGTCTTATCAACGGGTATCGTATTACCTAGTTACTGGGTTGTGGAGATCAGATAGGCAGTCGCTCCATGAAAAATACTGGTATACAGCTGCATCCGATTAGACTGGAAGCCGACCCCAACCCCGGAAATTGATTGATTATATAATGTAGATCTATTTTGTACTTCCTTTTCTGAACCATTCCCGATTTGGAAAGGGATGGCAGTAAATGGAAATCAAAACGAATGCAGATTTCAGCCGAAGTGAATGATGTTAAAAAGTACCACAATAGGGAAAACCATTATCATAATAGCAAAACAAAAGACGCACGCCAACTATCATTGTCCTGAATGAGAACAACATTATGACGTGCAGCTACCATTTACATAAATAAAACAAATGAACTAGGATTTACTTGAACAAGCAAATCACGTATCGACCAAATTATTCACTCTGAATATAATATTTCGCTTAATTGAACCATCACAATATTCTGTACGAGGCTAATAAGTCGTAATTGTCCCTTGTTGAATCACACAGTTTTGTTAACCGCCAGTATTCCATTTTATTGCTCTGACACGACATTTAGCGGTATGAAAAAACGTCTGCGGTACCAATTTAGAATGCTAACTACGGAGTATAAAGGCAGGCCGAAACCATAAAATGGTATCACAATAGTTGTGTGCGAATATTTAGCTGTTTGGTGCCCGATGCCGCCGCTGTCGGCGTCACACTGTGCATCCTAATTAGTGCAGCGATGCACTGTGCCTGGGCTCGTACGTTTGGTGGGAAACTGCCGTGACGCGTAGTTTGAGGTTAAGGTCCTCACACTATATGGATCGCGAATTTCCTGTATCAAAATGAATAGAAACGTCATTTGACCTCACATGATAAAGAAAATCCGTGATGCTCAAAAGATTTTCTCCAACGATGAAGGGATAGCAACATGGAGGCTGTTTATTTATTTACATGTACTGAATATAAGGGACGCCATTACAGTCTTTTCCATGATTACGTAAAGATAAAGTCTGCAACGTGCTTTCCCCATCAGATACGCTCATATACATTTCCATAATTGTGCAATTTCTTTGCCAAATTCTCGGGTCAACTATGTCGGTCACTTCTGCTTTGCATCGTGTTGTTCTTAGAACCGTGCGTCACGACGGACGGACGGACATACAATGAGTTATTCATCGCCTTCCAAGGAACTTGGCGGCGGCATGTGGGCCCTAAACGCACGATTGCATTGCGCCTGCGCGAACGCAGCCCATGCGCATGACCTGCCCTTGTTTGTGTTTGTTTTTGGCGATGTGCAATTGAGTTTACTTGTGTCGTCGGCTTTTGTGGTTGAATTAATGGTTAGTGGCAGTTTTAATGTCTTCAAATTTGTAAAATGAAGGATGATGAGGAATTATCGCGATGTTCTCCTCGAACATTTGGTATTAGTCTTATCTAATCTAGTCTAGACACGTGTTGTGGCTGTATCTAGACTCAATAGGATAAAAAATTCTCAAACGCAGTACAAAGTGCAATTTCTCCAGACGGAGAGTGATAAAGCTTCATTAATCTGTTGCTAAAGTACTGCGTAGTTCAGTGCGTGCCAGATCCCGGCGTCCCTAATGCGTTCCCGCGAATCGCCCACACAGCGCGCATACCGCGCCGGCGCGCGTCTCTCCTCCCAATTGAACCAATATAAAATGCATTAACATCACTGCATGCCGGCAGATTTAGACTGCAACCAAATTAGGTCATTGCGAAGCCTTTGCTAGCTATATTTTTTCTTAATTGCCCAGTCGAGCGCGCACACGTAAAACGGTCTGGTAGCTTTTATTTTTCCGTATCAATTATTGCAAATTAGTTCCTTGTTAGAAAGTACGTACTTGATTTTTATTACCCGTAATAAACATATGTGTAGAAGAAATAATATACGGCTGAGATGCAAATGCGAATAGTTGCGTAAACAAGATGACTTGAAGATAAAGATCAGTCCTGATTATGCTTTTTTAGCTTTTTTATCGCATGTAATATAAAGACGAATAAATATTGAATGCCAAGCAATTTGTAATACGATCCGCTAATGAATTCCATTTCAGGAATAAATTAATAACATTATAATGAATCAGCTTTGACTGTTGAAGTAATTCACATGTCTATAAACGTAGTGGAGTATTTAGTAGGCATGGTTGGTTAGTATCCGAGACAATGGCATCTATGGATTACGTTCGTCCATATGTGGGTAGCGGACGAGGGCAGAAGTAGTGGGGTATGTAGCTGACAAGACATCCGCCTCGTTCGCGCAGAAATTGCTTAATAACTGGCCTTTATGCCAGGTAATTACGTCTGCCCGTTCCCACTGTCCGTGCTGCAGTTAGATGGGTGAATGTGTGTTATTCTGTACCTACATGTATCTAGTGGATCGTATAAGAAAATAGGTACATTTGTTTGCGAATATTGTGTATCGATTATTACAGCAAGTTGATTTTAGGAACATTAAAACTGTGGAAATAAGCACAAATAGAAATGAGGCAAATTAAAATTACGTGAGACAATGCTTTCCTTTTGGAATAGACCAGCTTCATGTAATTATGCTGAATAAAGCCCTAGTCTACGTTCAGCGCTCGGTGTAGCAACACGCCGTGTTCGGGTTCGCGACAAGTCAATCGTCATCCTGAGGATTCTTCGTTGAGAGGTGTCGACTTCTTTAAGGAGTTTTTATGGCTCTTTAGAAGTAGCTAAGCGGAACAGGTTACTAAATATATCCACTTCCAGAGGCGGTGTAAGGCGTGGGCGACGTGGGCCACCGCCGACGGCCTCGCGGTCCGAGAGACCTCGCACCTCGAAGGTTTATGCATTACATAAAAGCCGTGAAAGCGTTGAAAAAAATTTACTCGTCCTATATAGATAGGTAGTGCAATCCACGAAGACGCGACCCACTCCGCTCCGCGCCATACTAGAGTTCAGCTTACAGTACAGTAATCGCGGAGTGGGGCGAGTCTTCGTGGATTGCACTATCTATAACGATAAATATTTTGACACGAGCCCTCCAGGAGGGTTCCCGGCACTGAACATGTTTTAAAGCTTAATATTATGCAAACGGATCACTGAATAGAAAAAAAAAATTTGAACGGGCTATCCTATATCTCGACCTATACCTAAAAACTAGACAACTGTTTTTTTTTCGTCTTCTTGCGCCACTAGAGGGCCTCGCGAAATTTAACTCGCCCACATCAAATTTTGATCTTGCCCCGCCACTGTCCACGTCTATTGTATTTTATAATGGATTTCCGCAAGGTCACGCCTGAATCAATTAACTATCTAAAGCCCTAGACTATCTTCGAGTCATCACCGTCCTTGTCCTGCATGATCCGAATCATAGGTGTAACAAATTAAGTGTATGACTACCTACATGATCGTATTATAGGTACATCGTTACGCAAACCCTTTAGTATCAGCAACTTCCTCATCCAATTTTTGCGTTCGATATTCCTCGTAGCTACTTAGTATGCGTTTAACGTTATCAGCGGAGAATTTCCACGGACTCATAATTACGGTCAGAAATACAGCGGTCATATGGCTATGAATCTGACTAAACACGGTCTTTGCATGCAGTGATATGGTCAAGAGACGTAATCAGAACGAATGTGGGTCGGTTGTAACAAGGATTCTTTGGGTAGCAATGGTTATTGTTTGGTTGTGCGAAAATGTCTCAATGACGAACTTTGTAGCATTATTTTTCTGGTTCAACATAAACTGCTCTACTGCATAGATTTATATGTGTACGAATATAGTATGACTGCCACGCAATATAGTGGCTATATGCTTAGACCAAATAAAAACCTAAGACAACGCTGCGAACAATACAGTGAACCATGCCAAAACTACACCTCGGCTCTGTGCATACACGCGCACGCGCACACATTTACACTCACCACATTAACTCAACGTCAAAATACATCCCAAATCAAATGTCCTATGCTGTATATTTTTATTTTTATCAAATTTTTTGTTTTATTATTAATTAACTAAATCTAATTTAATTTAACTACCTTTTTGCATGGAACATCATTCCATTCTGTAGCTGGAGAAGGGCGTTGTTAGCTGCGCTACAGTTTATACTTTTGCAGCTATCATCGTTTTTACTTGTAATTAGTCTTGTGTTTTTGTTCCAAAATGAACTTTTTATAATTTAATTTACAACCATTTACAATCAAACTACACCTCACTAAGTGCACACATGTTTACGAAACCGGCCTCGCGTCACTGTTGACAGCGCTCTGTCTTGGTTTTTTATTTGGTCTGAGGCTTTAAGTTTATTTTTTTGGTAAATAGGTTACCTATTTCTGAGTCCTACTTTGAAACCTTTTGATTTAGATTAGAATAGTTTAAGATATGATGGCGCTGACATGCCACTGCGGATAAAAGCTTCTTTTAAAATTCTGTTTTTTTTACTCTATTGCTTTATTCTAACAATTTAATTGTGAGACGTAATAGTGATGATACCTGGGTAAAAAAAAAAAACTATTTAATCCACCAGAGATAATTAAAAAAAAAATTGGATACGTATTTTTTTGCTTTATCATATTAATAAAAAATGACTTAGATAAAACGCATTAAAGTTGGGGAGTGGGGGTCGCTACGTCACAAGTACGTATAAAATCTACGTACTCGTGACGTCATGGCACGTTTTAACTCAATGTATCACCGTAATATTTGATGAAGTAAAAAAAGAAAATATACGTGTCCAATATTTTTTAATAATCTAACTGACGAAGAAAAACAATATTTTTAGTCATCAGCCCTATTGCGCAAAGGCCATTTTAACGCAAAATTAAGCTACTACGTAGCGATCTAGCGATAGATTTAAATTTTCTTCAACCACTCATACTAATCATTTATATTTACGAATGCTTTCCAAAACCCATATCAATATAGCAACCTTAGTTTCAGAACAGTCAGACTAGTGAACAAATGGAAGCAATCTTCAAGTGAACCGTGGCGTGCGCCAAACTCATTACTGTATGCGCCCGTTCTTGTAAATTGTACCAAACATACTTACGATGTAGTAGCAGCTAACATGAATTTGATTTGTAGAAATCAAAATATTATGGAGTAGGTTGAATTGTGGAGGACGTATGCATGTTTTAAGTCATGGTAACAATAATATTTGACATGTTATCTTGGATTGAAAAAACTTTTTACAAAAAAAAACAACCGACTTAAAAAAAAAACACTACAAAGTGAAAAATAACTTTAATTTCGGAAGTCGGTGTCTTTGGTTTTTAATTTTCGTTCTTTGTCACCGACTTCCGAAATTAAAGTTATTTTTCACTTTATAGTGTTTGTTTTTGAAGTCGGTTGTTTTTTTGTTGTAAAAAGTTTTTATTTTTCACTTTTTAGTTGTGATACCTACCCCACACAAATTCGAATACCACTACCTGCTATATAAATAACAGTGACAGGAAGTTATCATAATATCATCCACATACTAAGTGAGGAAAAAATACGTATTATTGAAGCTAACTCAAAAACTACCCAAGCAAAGTTAATAAAATTTATATGAGACCACCTCTGAAGTATGATCTACCAAACAAAAAAAGAACCATCAAAATCAATTCATAATTGACGGAGTAATCGCGTAAAAAACATACAAAAAAAAAAAAAACAACATACAGTCGTATTGAGAACCTCCTCCTTTTGGAAGTCGGTTAAAAAGTGAGTTTTCCTGAAACTTTTCGCCCTTTTCTTCTACATAGGGGAAGACTTTAGTGGAGGAGCTTGTGGCTAAGTAATAACAGACGCACAGGTCGATCGATTGCTGCGGTTGGTCCGTGGCTGGGTGACCATTTTTACACACTAAGACCCCTCTGTACCCATAGGGAAATCGTGGCACCCGGCAACAGGGCAACCGAAGGAACACGGGTGGGTTTTAGTCAGTAAGAGTCTGACACGCCCTGCCGCTCCGCCCAGAGCGGGAGAAGTTATTTGATAATTTCCGACACAAAAAAAAAAGACCCCTCCGTGCCTCGAAAAGCACGTTAAGCCGTTGGTCCCGGCTGTTAATTGTGAATCTTTGACAGTCGTTACGGGTCGTCAGAAGTCCGAAAGTCTGACAACCAGTCTTACCAAGGGATATCGTATTACCCAGTAACTGGGTTGTGGATGTCTGATAGGCAGTCGCGCCATATAAAATACGGTATTCAGCTGCATCCGGTTAGACTGTAAGCCAACCCCAACATAGTTGGAAAAGGCTGAGCAGATGATGATGAGGGAAAAACTTTAGTTATTAGAAAAGTTTATAATGGTGCCGATTCTCTTGTGCACAAACTAAACTAAATTTAAGTTCAGTGCATCTTTTTCTTTCTATTTCATTAAGAAAAGGACAGGAGATAAATTTTAGTTTAGTCCTGTCAAATTAATCAGCGCTTGACGTAAATTGACGTAATTTTAGTTGGCAAGTTTTTAATCACGTCTAAACTTGTATGGAGAGTGACAGGCGCTGATTAATTTGACAGGACTAAACTAAAATTTATCTTCTGTCCTTTTCTTAATGAAATAGAAAGAAAAAGATGCACTGAACTTAAATTTAGTTTAATTTGTGAACAAGGGAATCAGCACCATTATATCACTGTACTATTGATTTTTACTTCTACCACAAAGAGATTTATTTATTAAGATTTGTTTTTAGTTCGTCTTGGCGATCAATCAGGATAAATTTATTATACCTAAGTAAATTGCAAAATAATTTTATGAGATTGGATTCTATTTACAGTCATAAAGTTAAACAGAATACCAGTAGCTAAAACTAAAAAACAAAAATAAAAACGTAAACTAGTAATTTCTATTTAAAATTCCACTTTTGTCATTCGATAGAGTTTCGTGCAATTCAGTTCAGGGTTAGTAAAACAGCGGGTAGGTACACTCGGCATGCACAACATGCACCTAGTTGTCAATGTAATATCGCCTGAACACGCTATGCTGAATAAACTATGAACTGAACCTACCTGCACTTACCACAGTCATATAAAGTACCGTGAGTACCAATTTAGACTGGGTTTTGTAAATGGTTTCTTTTTAATTATTGATTTCTTGCTATATTATTAAGCGTCGAGTAAACTATACTGCACTAAATATAAAACTATTTAGAAAAGCACTCATTATTTTATAAAAATCATGGACGTGCCAGTAAAATATAACTAACATAAAACTATATGCGACTGCTACCGTGCATTTAACGCATACATGGACCAATTTACGCAATCAAACTGTGAGACCATACCGTTTTTGTTGAATTGCACACATTACATCGACTGCTAACATCGGATAGGATATAAAACATCAGAAAAAACTGAGCAATGGTGGCGTGACAAAGCGAAATATTCGCGAAGAACAAAAGCATATTGCGTCTCGTTGTGCGTGTGAATAATTGCGTTATGTTTCTAGGACGGAGAGTGCGCTTATTACGCTATCTGCGCTCATCTGCACAAACACAGCCATAAAACCGCTCAAATGGGAAAATAACAGGCTCATACCACAATGCCATGGAAAATGTTGCTCACGGCCCCTCGCTGTAATTTTTTCCAACCGCTAGAAAGCTTTATTATGTCGTTAATTGTTGGAAAACGGCGAACATGCCTTTTATTGGACATAAATATTGTAATGAAACGGAACAGGGACGTACGAACCAATCGCAGAGCAGTAAAATTGTGCTGTAATGTTCGATAAAACAAACCTGACACGTTATTGTTGCAAAACAAAGTGATGTTAACGAGATGTAGCCACCTTAACCCGATATCTAGATGGGGTTAAGTAGCCGAGATAGCGATTATATTGATATCAATCATGAAGGTAATATAAACGCAGGTAGCACTTAAACAAATGCATCTTTAAACGACTTCTTTTATAAAGCCTTTTAGGTTTATAATCTTGATTTAGTTTGACGGAAACAAAATTTGAAATCAGCTACCCTTTTAACATTATTTGCGCATTAATTAAGCATTGAATTATTTTCCTTTTACTTTTATTAAGGCCTCTCTTTCTACTTCTCTCTGTTCAAAGCTACTAAGGATCTGTTCTTGTTGAAGGACTCATCCCGCATCTCCGTCTGGGCCTGCAGCGATGTAGCTTGATGTCACTTGGAAAGCAGCCACGGTAAAATGCCACACATCTGCCGCATGTCAGACGACCAATGGACCAAACTTACGACCCAATGAGTCCCTTTTAAAGGAATTATTTCCCTGCTCGACATTAAATTTTTTGTACTTCAATATTGTATTTTCAATGTGCAGACACCAAAGCTATGAAAAGCTAGAGTGTCAAGTTCACATAAATCAATTAGATAGAGATCCAATAAAAATTAAAGCAAGCGACACCACATACTTTAAGAATTATCACCAATTATAATACAGCAAAAACACTAACACCTATTAAGGGGCAAAAACGAGTAAATTGCCGTATTGAAACCGATGACGCTATTAACCCCGCTGTGGGACTTTAGTTTTTATCTCAAATGGGCTTTGACAATGTTTACCTAAATAACTATTCGTAGTTGGTAACAGTAACCTGCTGTTAGTCGTTAGTAATTGTTACACGGTTAACTTTTTCCATGTTCTAACGATACGTTGCCTATTTTTTCGTCTGTAATGCACCTATTACTTACTTGACGAGTGATTTATAGTTTAAAGAGTGTATGTAATGATAAATTGGTGTTAAAAAACGTAATTGTTATGGGGTTTGACAGCGGTACAACTTCATTTCTAGTTTTTCTTGCAGTTGCACGAGTTATTGTGTTTATGAAATGTTGTGCAACCCTGCAATTGGATTGCTGTACCTAAAAAAAGTCCGGGAATCATATTTATTACCCACTGTTCCTTAAGATATTATCGCAACAAAGTACTTATTTATCAACTTTAATAATACGTTTCAAACAAATGTAAAAGTAATTCTACTAAACAAAAGTAATTTAAAGATTTATAACAAGCATGTCAGACGTTCGCTCAGCAGGAAAGTTTGCAATTAATGAAAACCAGACAGGTGTCAATCTAATATCAGTGATAAAAAAACAGTTTTCAGTAGTTATGCGCACTGTCTGTCCATATCATTTAGTGGAGTTATTAGTGACACTTCACTTAAGATCGTTAAGGCGACAACGTCTACAGCGCTGGTAAAAAGCGCTTTACTTTTTCCTTTTTAAATCACACCACTCACTCTTGCAGCTAAAATCGCTACATTTAAAAAGGGCTTTCAACTTCGAAATTTAAAAAGCACTCTTAATTTGAATCAATCTTTCAAAACGTCAGGCATTTAGCGCGTGATTGTGATAAGTTCAGCAAAAAGTTCTTATGATATAAAAGCTATTGTCACGTCGTTATGTGTACTTGAAACTATAAATAATTGTATGCCATTCCGATGCATTGTCTTATTAATTTGCCGCGAGCTGGCGACACCTTAAGCATCGCGTGCAAGTTTTTCAAGCGCGTTTTATATTTCAAGTCATTATTGTAAAAATACAGTTCGGTGTGCATTTTCGCGAGACGTGTGAATTGTGAGAGCAATCTTTGACAGTTCCAAAGTAGCAGAGAAAGTATTAAATACTTTACGATCAGCAATGTACCGGTAGCTTTAAATAAATTGCGGGGAATATGGACGTGTTACAGTGAGGAGATAACGATGAAAGGAGAGAGTAATAAATATGTTTTCGCCAATCAAAAGAAATGTGATTGGATTTTATTCGCTCTCATAGATTGTGGGGGAAGATTTCTTTATCTTGATCAAAACTATTCTCGAAAGGTCCATTAATTTTAACCATACACTTAGCTGAACTAAAGATAACGTGATAGAAAATAGTACCTACCTAAACTAATTAGATTTTTTTTTTGCAATTACTGAAATACCAATGAAAAAACACATTTCCTTTCCCTTCCATAATTAAATTCACCATACGATATGTCCCTAACAAAAAAATGTAAGAAATAACCGTTTTATATACAGCATAAGTGGCATGAATTTATTATCGTTAACCTGCGGTCAGGGATAATTTAATTGGCATCTTACATTACGTGTCGCGTGGCTTGCGTTTGATTTTTGCGCATTTCTTACACATAAAACTGGCTGGTAACGAAATAAATACTGCGTTTGCGCACCTATATTCCGTTTGAAATAAGATTAGACATTTAAACAAACCTTTTTTACAGTCCGTTCAACCGATTTTGACTTCTATACCGTAGGCATAAGGATGGCATTAAAAGCAAAAAAAGTGGCTACAATACCAATGTTTACTGCAGCTGCCATTTGTCATGCCACTAACGCAATAGAAGTCAAAATCGGTTGAACGAACTGTAAAAAAGGTTTAACTAAATCTCTAATCTTATTTCAAATGGAGTATAGTTTTACGAGGCCCAGTGGCTTCTGTGAATTTAGAGCTGGCATATTGGATAATTCTGATCCTGATTGCTTTAAACGAAACTTTATTATTGACCTCTTTTCCTGAAAGACATAATTTCTTTCTTGTTACTCCCAGTTTTTGGCACAGCAATATCTTCCCGGAACCCGAAGGTTTATTAATTGAAGCATCCATTTTTTTATTTAAGTAGACAAGGTGGATGCATCTCAAACATAGTCACCCCCATATTTTTTTTTTTTTTAAATTGATGGTGCAGTTCTCAGCTCAGCTCTTCATCATATGGCGCAGCCATAGATATGTTGCAAGAGATGAAATCAGTCCATTTCTCTACCAATTGACTTAAATCTCCAATCGTGACGAACTAATCTCACCGATGCCATCAACCTAAACAGCAACATATTCAGTAACTTCTCGCTAAACTGATAATTTCTAGGAAGCTTCTATCTCGCAATGGGATATTAACTAGTTGGCCATAACTCGTTGCTCGAATCTTGATAATATTTGTGTAATCGCTCTTAGCTTTGAAAATGGAAAGCAGTTTCATTTTCAGAATGGACATTTTGAAAACAGTGCTAGAATTCCTCAAATTGGAAAGCTTACGGAACTGATCAGACTAGGATATGAAAAAGACAATACGGTTTGTGACACAGAATTCAGAGGCAGATATCTAAATGACTATATCAAGGCAAGAACAATTCATGAAACGATTAGATCCCAGCGCTTTTTACGTAAGCTATAAGCCAAGCAAAACTTTCTAGTTTCATATAAAAATATGTAGACAATTAGATGGGTCTTTAGAGGCATGAGGAATAGGGTGTAAAGTTCACTCATCTACTATAGAAAAGGGAGGATCCTCTGACCAGATGGGTGTCGTGTCTGGCGAGCAACTGCCCAACGATTGATGTCGGATAGTCTTATACAGGATATTTGGCAGAACGTTGAACATACGAAAATGGTGGATAGGTGGGGTCGTCTGCTACTTACTCAGCCCTAATTTATTTGGCCCTGGCGCCCTGGATATTAAAAAAATTTTTTTTTGCTTTCTTCTAGTTTCACAACTTTCTTTACTTTAAAGTGTAATTTTTATTTAAAAAAATGGGTAAAACAGGCATTTTTTTAATATTGGCAGATTCTTATAACAGAAAGATGTAAAAAATACTTAAATCCTAATTTCAACCTGCATGAAAAAAAATATCCAGGGGGCCAGGGCCAAATAAATTAGGGCTGAGTAAGTAGCAGATGACCCCACCAATCCATCATTTTCGTATGTTCAACGTTCTGCCAAACACCCTGTATATGTCGTTCGCGCGGTAAACTCTAATAGCGCGATACAGGATTTGTGTGACGTCAGGTCTTTGATGCGTAGTTCACATGTGGCGATGTAGATGCCGCCACAGGTCAAACCTTAACCCGATCCAGCTTCTTCCTTGCTGTCCTCTACCAGTGACGCCCTAAGCCGAGGTCCGTACCCCAAACGGGATGCCCTTAGCGTGTAGTTGCTTAGTTTATAAGTTTTATGCCCTGACTGGAGGCCTTAATTTATGGAGGCAACCACAGAAAAGTCCGGTTAAGCAGCTGCCAACCTCCTAGGTTGGCCTGCGAGATGCCGAAGATGAAAAAAATAAAAAGCTGGGTCAAATCAAAAGTTATTGAAACTATTCTGTAGATACAATTTCTGCTAATATTTATTTAGGTTTCAAAACAATAACGAGAAATACACGCCCGACCAAAAAAACGTAGTCCCGACAATCGTGTCGAAAGTTGCAATTAAGAGCAGTGTAGGAGATGTAGCGTGGAGCACAAACAAACAAGCCGTTGTCAATTGGCCGCGGCGGACGCCAGCGGAGGCCACACAGATACTACGGGGAATCATGTGCACTGGTGAAATGTTATTAAAAATAATCGTGGCTTGTTTTTTTCGGCCAACACTGTACACTTCATTTTGCTGCACAATTGCCGATAACCAGCAACGTATGGTAGTAAAATGCTGTTATTTTCAGGATTGCACCTGTTGCATGGGAATATGGTGCATATTCATTTCGAAAATGAACCCTAATTAGGTGCTTTGTAAAGTTATTTTTAGTCAAAACTCCTAAAAAACTTTCGGTTATCGGTTCCTTTTGGCTAAACGCTTCAGCAAAAACCAACTTACTGTAACCTAAAGGGTTTGAAAATAGCCCTAGAAATAGATATTTTTTTCTTAGACAACATAACTCAAAAAGTATATTTTCGTTGACGTGTGCACTGAACTAATGACAAAAAGCGGCTGCGGTAATGTCTCTGGTGAATTAGTTCCGCATAGTTAGTCCGCGCCGCAATCAACCGTGCCCGGCGCCTGCGCAAGCTACTGAAAACCCCGTGGTATGGAGCAATAGCGACACAAATAAAAATGAGACTGACTATAGAGAAAAATAACTTGTAATTCTGAAAGACTATAAAAATATGTGCAGCAACAAATCTTTGAATTAGCAAAAAGTTATCCAGATCAACATTTATCCACATTCTTTCGAAATAACCAAGGTAACCATAATTTTTTACTCCCTTTCAATGCAAGAGTAAGTCATTAGAAAATACCAACCTTTTTCTATTCGAATTCCACTTTTTAACTCGGATACACGTATGGTGCACTAAACGTTCTCAGCCAACTAAACGCCTTTTAAGTATTCCTCGTAAAGGACAGAGTAGGTTCTGATACTTTGTATGCGCGTGAGGCAATGAATCAAATAGGGCGAATGGGTGACTGCCTTTAATCAAGTGGCGCCTAAACTATTTAACACCACCTAACGCCTGCAGGAGCACGCAACTAATTTAATTAGGAAAAATAACTACCGTATTACACTATAGCAATTACTGCCGTTAATGCAATTTCTCCTTTTATAGCTAAACACCCAACATGCACTTTACGTGTATGCAATTTAAGTGAAATAGAAATTGAAGAACTAAAATAGGTAAATTTCATAATTAAGGATGTGTTAGGATGTGTTGCAAGACATGTCGATAAAACACGGCCGTGTTTGATATGTGCACGTGATTAAAATAAATACTCCGGGCAGTAGTCGGGAGTGCGCCGACAGCTGCTACTCCGGGGGATAATTGAAACGACGATTTATACACCCGCCAAATTTATCGACATCCACGATTTATAGTGTGAGCGAGGCCTCATGCATCGGTTATTATTGTAACGTTTCATTTTTGCCATGCTCTCGATCATTTCACGTATAACGCGATTCAAATAAAGATAAATTCGTGAAGTATACGGTTTCTCAATAACCTTATGTAATTAAACAACGCAATTAAAATGTCACTTAGTAATTATCATTTGAACAAGACAATCAGTGAAATGCAATTATTGTAGTAGATTAGTCGTCGTTGATATCAGTCTAGTGAAATTAAATCGTTTCTTTACAAAAGTATCATTATGATTTATCCTTATCTTATTAAGTACTTACTAGTATATTTTGTGGCACGGATTTAACAAATTATTATTAAGTCAATTATCAGGTATCGATAAAAATATCGACATTTCCAATTTAGTGAGTTGATAATGAAGTTATGTTTGTCGTTTTATTAACACTCTAGATAAGGATTAAGAAATACAAAGTCTGACAGTTGAGCAAGACGTTAAGTACCGCATTGAATTGTCACGATCCCTTTCAAATGAGAATGGTATTATTTTAATAACGCAACCTCATTTAACAATAGTCTAGTTGCTATTCGATTGAGGCATAGAATTCACGGTATAACTAAAAACCATATTTGCAATGAAGATAGTATATGTGGCAGGAGCACCAACTTCACATCTCAAAAACAATTATGGAAACCAATAAATTTAAATGTTTCGCGCCTGTGGCAGTGAACCCGGTCCAATTAGAGTCTGGCGGCGTCCGCACTAAATCTCACGATGCTACCACGCTACACTAATTCATACGAGCCCGCAGCCCGCCAACGAGACCTCGTAACTGTCCACGTCGACACAAACTTTAACAGCTTCTCGATTATCGATAACTTCTGCTTCCCAACACTAATGTTGCGTACAGCTGAATAAGTTGCTATTGAACACGGAAGTTTTGAGTACAGTTATTTTGAACTTATTAGCGTTTTAATTACTTTTTAATAATATATTACAGATTATAAATTCTAATACTAATAAAATAACCTACATTTTAAAACTACGAAAGCTGCCTGTGCTTTTACAACTTAACAATACTTAATCCACCACATTTTATACAGCCGTATAATAAACCGTCGTATAACGAACTAAAGAACAAAAACCACTATCTTATATCATGTAATAGTCATTTGTCTTTCGTTCGGTCAGCAGTAAAAGCGGCTCGTATCGACGCGTGCGCAAGGCACCTGCTCCTAAACCCCCACTAATTATTCCACCACTTATTATATGATTACGAGACTTTTTTGGTGCTTTCAATCAAATTACACCTTGGCCTGGCCACTTTGTATGAGTGAGATGTCATAAAAGTTTTTTTTTTTTAAGTCCAATTATATTACGACGGTTGCGTGCCGGTGTAAAACGAAATAGGTATTATCAATTATTATTAATTTTGAAGTATCTGGGGTCAACTGAAATGAGTGCTCCTCAAAAATAGGGATGATAACTAAAAAAATATTTTTTTCCGTCTTGTAGATTATTAAAAAATATGGACACATTTTTATTTTTTATTTTTTACGTTATCAAAAGATTACAGCGATTCATTGAGTTAAAATGTGCAATGACGTCACGAGTATGTCGATTTTATACTTGTGACGTAGCGACCAAATCCCCAACTTTAATGCGTTTTATCTAAGTCATTTTTTTATTAATATGATAAAGCAAAAAATACTTGTTTAATATTTTTTTATTATCTGACTGACGGAATAAATCGTTTTTTTTTTTTTTTTACCCAGGCTTCGTCCCTATTGCATTCAAGTTTTTTTTTTTTTTTGTCAACTCTTCGGCATCGTAGAAACGTAAAAGTAACCTCAAACAAAAATATAAGTGAGCAAGTACTTAAGGATTAAGATAACGTATTGTCAAATACTGAATACTAACAAAGACATTTCTTTGTATTTACATACGGGACAATAGAAACAGATTAACACAACGTTTGTCACAAACAGTAGCGCTCGTGTCGAGAGCAAATCCCGGATTTACAAAACGACCCAAAAAAACTAAGACATTGCGCTAATTTCGGTTTTAAACTGTCACCGAGATTACCTACATGATAACGAAACGGCGTTCTAAATATGAATTCGTGTAATGCTCGCACAGTTTTGCACTCAAGCGCATCGATGGTGTGATAGGAGGACAAAAATAAATAATTAGACGGAGGAGAGGAAGTCGGGGGCGCGGCGCGGGGGGTGGGTACGATAGTTTTGAGATACTATCTCCCGCAACCGCGCTTTGTGTCAAACGTCAGATGCTTATCGGGAAGATGTTTACAGATGTACTGGAGGGGTAACGGACCGAACATCTCATGGAAGCAATCAACCGTACAACACTAATACGCTTGATAGACTGTCCGTTAATTATGTGCTTTGTTTTACCCATCGCTGTCATATACCACCCTTTTTTTAGAGTACCAGTGAAATTATCGCTTTTAAAATAAAATTCTAATGTAAAGGAACGTGCGGATTATTCCTGTGCTCGTAGATCACGCTAGATGGCGCTGATAGTGTGGCGCAGCGCCAGATCTGCGATCATCTCATTCCCGGCGTTTCATCGCCTAATTACAAGAAGTCCACGTTACTAACCTCAGTTATCAGAGAATACATCTTTCCCCTAATAGTTTTTCTATTTTTATGGAGTTTGAGAGTGACTGTTTTGTTAAATGTCAGGTAGATCGCTGTGATTGCCATCTAATATGAAGAATAACGTCCATCAAAAATAATAATGTGATTTTGGTTATAATAAGATATTAGATTTACAAATCCAGTCAAGGTTCGATGCTTTTGACTATTACCATAGTTATTTATAATGCAATAGACCTCAATGATGCAAATCATTATGACCTACTTAGTTAAAATGCATAAATATTCAAAATTGAAGATAGATTTCTTACTGGCCAAAAATATTCAAAAGAAGAACAACGTAATCGATACACAGGATCAAATAAAAAGTGCCGAATGAAACGAGAATAGCACTCGAAATATCGATAGTAACAAATATCGCGACAAAAGCTTGCGTACAATGAGTATTGCGAAACTCTCGGTGCAAGCCCAAGTAATTGTTTTGTAGAAGGACACACCGAGTTATCGCGCCAACGATCGCCGAGTGACGTGCAGCTGCTATTTCGGTTCCTTTTTTAAATATCCCCATGGAACTAGTGGAAATGGAAATTGGTTTGACCGTTACGTTGGTACTTGTGATTTCTTTAAAAAAAATGTAAGCTAGCCAGCATTTTGAGCTCACCCAAAATTTTATATGATTTTGATAAGTAATTTTATTTAATCGGGTATTCTAGATTTTTAGACAATAACACTTAAATAACATTAAATTAAAAGCCTGGGAACTCCAGTTAGTTTCCAAAACATATTCGTTTATTATGTACTTAAAATAGAATTTAATTGCTTTTGCGCAGTTTCGTGAATAATTCTCACATTTTCACAAAATTTATATCCAAGACAGTAAATCAGCTGGGGCCCGCTCACTAAACAAAATGGGAGCTTAAGGCTCATGAATAAAAACATCCTATTTAGCGCTACACTCACCACGTCCTTAAGTGTACCGAAACATCTGACCAGAAGCTTGATACACGATACGTTACCCTAAATATATCAGTAGCAAGGATCAAAATTGCTTATAAACTTAATTGGACATAACGCTTTTCGGCAATGTAAGGTAGTTCTACGCAAACGCATTTCCGGTCGAACGCTGCCGGGAAAAAGCCATTTAAAACAAAAAAAGAAAAAATAGTAACGCGCCGCGCGCCGCTCGGACACTTCCGGTGGGCGCCATTTTTTCTGTATTGCCAACAGATAAAATCTTTCCGGCCTACTGCGCGAACGCCCGCTTTTATTCCTTTTATTTTATGTGATCACTTTTTGGCAAAATTATACACATTTGTTAAAAAAAGAAACGTTTGGTTTTATTGAAAAAATAAAACCAGGTTGGGTTTATTGATTTCTATTTAGCACATTATAATGTATGTAGGGGAGAGGTGTGTCAATAGTTACAAAAAAAAATCAATCCTTCATAATATTTTAATTAAAAATCACAGCGCAGTCATTTTTGGCCACAATATAGTAGAGTTATCCAATTATAAAACGAAATACAGAAAATAACAAAACCGTCGATAAAATTCTAGGAAATGGCACTTAATGAGATCAGCTAATAGTGTTACAATTGCTCCACCTAGAGAGTCAATTGTAACAGTAATATAAATCAATTGTAACATACAGAAATCGTCAATAATGAAAATAAAAAACGAATAAAACCTTGTCAGCAGTTCACGCTAAACACTTAAAAATAATAAAATCACTGACAGTCATTCTGACAAACAGTTAAAGCGCACAAAAGATGGATTATTATTTGCACAGCTGGACTGTGCCCATTTATGGCAGTCTGTGCATTGCAACTGATCTTCTCTACTCGTTTTATAATGTGCAAAACAGACTACACAATCATTATCGTCTTCGTCTGTCGTTCTGTCTTCTAATCCACTAGAATACTTAATAATTAACTATGTTACAATTGCGCCTCCTTGTTTTGTTACTTTTGCACCACTGCCACCATTTTGTATTGAAGACTTATTTAATAAAAAATTATGGTAAATTTGAACAAATCACACACCTGCACGTAGAGATTGGATGTTAACTTATCCGAAAATCACCACTGAACTATTGTAAAACTGTTTTATTTCATTATTATAACAAAAACTGAGCCAAACAAAAATTTTACTCAACTTGCTACATTTCAAACTGTCATCTATTGAGAGCACACGCGCGAACTATTTTACCTGTAAGTTCGGTCAGTAAGACAGCATCAAATAAAGCTTCGATTGCAACCATGAGCTACCGCTACTCGTCAATATATTTCGTGAAACAACAGATGTTACATTTGCCTCCCTGTTACAACTGACACACCTCTCCCCTACATCTGAAGTTTCACAAGCAGCCTTCTGAAAGAGCGTTTATAGTTACATTCTTTAACTTGAGCTGATACCCTTAGAAAGTCGTGGGTTTATTCAAATGAGGGATACATCCTTCAATCTAAACAATTAGTAAATAACTTTTGGGCTTTTGGTATACAGAAACCATGAAGCCGTCCTATAAAATCAGTTAAAATCACCAGATTTGAAAATTGCCCAATATTAAGCCCTTAACAAGTTAAAAACAGTACGCATAATGAACTAACATTGAAAATGTTAACTGGAACAATGAACATCACAATTAGTGTAGCGAATGGCATTTGCATCGCCACAAAATTCAACGGTCGAACTTATGTAAATGGGATAGCTGTTCAATGTTGAATATTCAAATTGATGTCATTATAACATTCGGCCAAACGCGTCGGCCGTTTGGCCGGCAGCCAGCCGAATATGTAATGTAATGAGTAAATTAAACGTACCTCGTTTTTTTATCTCACACGCGAGTTAAAGCCTGGCTGCCTAACTTCTACCACTGGTGGCCATGTTCTACAATGTTTGGCGGTTGTGAAGAGAATTTTAACAAGCCTAACTTTAGCATGTTCGCTAAATTAAGTCAGCTTGGAAATGCAAACTTCATTTTGCGAGACTTGTAGCGCAGTAAGGAACTAAATCATAGATTACGCGTCTCAAATGCAAACTGCTTACTCAGATTTCTCTACGACTAGACAAGGATTGTGCTTTCGTGAGCGTTTTGTTATACTCGATTGAGTCTAGACAAATAAACATCTTGCTAACAAAAAGAGTAGCGGACAAATTCGTGAAGATATCCTTATCTCAAACACATTGTATCCATAGCCTAGCATTAAATCTAATGTCAGTGAAAAACGGGTGAAAAAACAGTGACTGTCAAATTCCCTCGGATGTTGGCTGAACAAAACAGCACTTTAGACGATAAAAAAAAGAAAACTAGAGGAGCGTTCTCGATTCAAAAATTGAATTGATCGCCCCATTGTATTCCAAATGTATCATTTGAGCTGTTATTATGGTCCCTCTCTCTCTAGCTCTATACAAACTGGTAATCCAATACTTTTGTATGGCAGGCACTTAACGCACCGCTCTAAGATCGAAACGTCGGATGTGTAATAAGGTATTAATATGTTTAGTGTTTTATTAGCTTGTGCTTAAGCAACTTATTGTATTAAGAGTATACTTCACGTCGTTATAAATGTTTTAGAGTGTACAGGATGATAGTTATTAGCGATATTACAAGGCTCGTCTTCTTTACTAACTCTACGGAGTATGACAAGCAATTTACATAGAAAAAATATCTTTGATTATTGCCTATAGGAAGCTTGAAATTAAATTTAACTTCCCTTTACTATGCCGTCGGCTAACCAAGCAAGAAATCGAAAACAATCGAATGGTACCGCAAAAACTTGAATACCAATTCATTGGGAGCAAAAGGTTGGTCGAAAAAAATTGAATACAAACCACAAAAAGCTAATCGGCTATAACACGAAGGAAGTAACGTATAAACGAGCGTGATAAATTAAATAAACAAATTTATAAAAAGTGAGTCGAACATACGGATGGATCGTTTTGTTGCGGTGGGCAGGTACGGGACTCGAACCCACGCTCCGTACAGTAATCCTATTAACCGGCCATTGTGGATGGCCAAATAAATAATTTATTTTCAATCACGTATTTATTGGTACCTACTGAGTTAAGTACGGAGCCCTTGGGAGTTGTAACAGTTTGTCAACTCATCCGTGTTGGCAAATATTGCAATTCATTGTCACATTGCAATTCATTGTCATATTTTTTGGGGTAAAAATCTACTTTAATCCTAAGTTCATTTCAGTGTTATTACACCGCTTGCTCTATTACAATAAATAAAATACTATAATGAATGTTACCCAAATATAAAAATAAAATCTTAACCAAATGTTTCTATTCAATTAGTTTCCCACATCAATCAAACAAAACAGTATCACAATCCAATAAATGTTCTTATTAAAAACAATAACACAAAGCGTTATAGCCTCTCAGGCCAAAATAACAAGACCCTTGTCGGCTTCTCGGGTCTATATGGCCTGTATAAGGGCAATTTGAGCGCTTATGGGCATTTATAGTTAAGTTACACAACCAAATAGGGCCACTAAAGGATATATTTTGAGTAAACATACTTGAGCATTGTTTGAACTACACGCCGCCCGAACGATGTTGATATTTGACCTTTTTGGTAATTTTAGCATGAAAGAATAATATCTTTATATGGTAAGAGAAATAGACCCACAATATGGCATTTTATATAAAAATATATATAAAATAAGTTTCATTTTACAGTTTTGCATAACCGGCTAATTTAAAGCATATCATAATATATGCTGTTTTAAATCTTGCTGTTCATCATTTCTTAGGTCTAATCATGTTGAAAGATTAACTTAACAACTGGTTCAAGCTATATTTTATTGAAATTATTTTTTTACATTGTTTTCTTAGGTATATAAAATTCTGATAAATATCACACATATCGAATTTCCAGAACCGTGAGAAAATCCTAAAATGTTATACATAACAAATTAAACATAAAATATCACACTTTGGATTATCCGCCCAGATGGCGCCGTTGTTCTAAATAGTCTCGACATCATCCAAGCCTCCTTATTTACATAAAATACGATTATTATGCCTAATAACCTTAACGGTTAAGCTATTTCAAAAATCTATTTAAATTGTTTGGATATAAAATTGGAAACGATATTATAGGCACAAGTTTACTACCAATTTTCAATCCTACTAACTCAAACATAACTCTTGTATAAGTAAACAAAAACTTTTTCCAATCATTTTCCTAAGCTAACAAAAATATTTATTTATTTATTCATACAGTATCAAGACGATTAAGTCCCACGTGGGAGGGTGACGTTGGCTCGAAATCACAATGCGCTCGTGCTTTGTTATATGAATTGCATTTTTTGAGTGAAATCGATCACGACGTGTCCGCCTCGAGGGCTGGCTAATATTATACTGTATTTATTTACACATTGTTACTTTAAGTTTTCTTTTAAAATCTCTATACATAAGCAATCGGCTTCCGAAACCGCTTTATACCTATGCAGAGTATTAAAAAAATTGTATGTGTGGTGTTTGATTCCGATGCAATTTTCCCACATAATTTGATCGTTGTTGAGCAAAAAATTAGTATTTTGGGAACTTTTAGTAGGTTTATTAGAACTTGAAATCGTTAAATATCTACGAATGCAGATCATCTCAAATTAAGACCAAGACATTTTCTAAGCCTCGTAAACACGACATAATATTAAATTTATTATGCCATTAAATTATGTTATACACACGTCAGATACATATATTTATACAGACGCATATAATAATTGCTAAATTATTCTAGTTTTTTGAATAAACTGTAGTATTTAAACAGTGTGAGTTTACAATCCGGGTATCAATTTTATGTGTCAACAACTAATGTCACAATTTGAATATCTGTCTTCATTACTATTCATGTATTCGCTAAAAACATGGTTTTGGCGAGTGTATTAGATTAATTATTTATTGCATTTCGAATCTGTGTCTTAAAGGGCATGGAATCTGTAGCGAATGTGTAAGTAAGCCGTGTGTAAATATGTATGAAGAGGCGGGCACAGGCCCTTGACAATGCTACTGCCATTCCCATATTGTGCACCCGTCATTATGCCTTCAACGTCTGAAGTAGCAGGCACTCCCATTCGCTCCTTTGTCGCTCCTTCCGAATAATTAGAACAAACAACAATGTTGCTCTGATACTTGTAGTCGGCAATAAAGTATACATTTCAGTGTAAAAAATCTGGAGAGTCCTCAGCGAAGGGTCGCTTTGACAGTTAATTTTTGTCATTGTTGCCCCCGCGTGGTGTTTGTACTTTTTCCGTCCGAATGTACAGCGGCCGGGATCGCGTGAGGGTTTATGTTTATTGTTTCGACGGGCTGTGAGAGTCGTGAGAATTGTTACTTAGTACTGCTTGACATTTCAACTTAACATCTTGTTAAATCTGCGATAAAACGGGTTCTATTTTTGCGGGCGCAGCCGGATATTGGAAACGCTACCATTGTTCGAAGAGTTCGGTAACACTTTGTCTACCTATTAACTATCTTGGAGCGAAATCTCGGTTCATTTAATTTTTGTGCCACTGTCTACCTCGTCTTATGTAATACGGCTAATTGAATAACCTTACAATGTAACCAGTCTTTTGTTATTTTATCTAATACCTTTCCTTCTGCTCTTACAATTCAATTATTATTTATTATATTATTTACTAGCGGACATCACGCGGTTTCACCCGCGTAGTTCCCGTTCCTGTGGGAGTACGGGGATAAAATATAGCCTATGTTACTCGCTGATAATGTAGCTATCCATTGCTTAAAGAATTTTTCAAATCGGTCCAGTAGTTTTTAGGTTTATTCGTTACATTCAAAAATACAAATCTTTCCTTTTTATAATATTAGTATAGATTATACGAGATATTTTTTGACGGCATGTGAAGTCAACTCAGAGCTACCCTTGGGTAGCTTTAAAACTCTGACGTCACTAACCACACGAAAAATATCACTTATTATTTAGTACAGTTTAAACTATGTAGAATTGTACTCCGTTAATACCTATTGTCTTTACGCAGTTTTCCATAAATGGCGATAATTGTTTCAGTAAAAACTTGTATTTCTTTAATTCTACAAAATACAGGTAACTAGGTACCTACAGGAAAGAAAGAAAAATAGATTTATTTGTCCCAGAAACATACAAAGGCAAGAGTAGGTAAGCAGAAAACAAAATAGGTATAACTTAGTACATAATATGCAAACATGAGTATAAAACAGAAATAGTCGGCAGCTGCACGACATGACTGTGACAAGAAGGCTTCCACTCAGCATTATGCTGTGCTACGGGGGACTCACAGCACAGCGCTGATTTTCAGTGGTCACTCGAAAAAAACGAACGGAAATCAAGTCAGGTTCAGTCATTTGTAAATAATAAATGGTGACAAAATAAAATAAAATAAACAGTACTTAGAATTATAATACAACTATACAACGAATTATAAGAATACTCGATTATCATTCTTATTAGTAATGCACGTAAGTACATTTTAGCTTGAAAAACTAGATTATCCGATGGCTATAAGTTTATTAATGGCTTAATTGTAAACCTAGAAAAATAAACTTAATTCAAAAATTAAAAAATAATTTATTTCAGGAATACACCCATATGAAATTCACGACAGATTACAAATTCAATTAATTAATACAATTTATACATTATTATAAAACAATAAAAAAATACAAAAAATTAATAGTAAAGTATTATTTTAGCTGGAATATTAATTGCCATATACGAAGAAATAATTAACCTCGTATATGGCCCTCAATATTCCATTGTCAGATTTATGTATTCGGTTCATAAAGGAGGCCTGCGACTTTCTCAAGACTGCATAAAAGTCATCCTACCCTGTTTTCGGCAAACATGCCGGACGCACTACACCGCCAAGGCAGACCCAGCAATAATACAAAGAACATTAAATGACGAAACGGTATAGTAGTAGGTAATTGATACAGTAACATTATTGTGAAAACATAAAAGGACACGCTTACTCTCCTACACTTCGTTCTAGTAGATATTATTCTACGTATTTCATTATTACTCGCCGTGCCTCGGAAAGCACGTTAAGGTGACGATAACTGACTTTGAATGATTTTATACTGAAGATGACGTCTAAACGAGTAGTGTTAATGATTTGGAAAAAATATATGTTAAATTAGAGCATTTTTTTTAATATTTTAATATAAGCATATTTTGGATTATATTTTTAATACATAGTGAAATTAATTTGTGAACTTATGTATTACGCGGATTAAAAACTGAGAATCACGCAAAATCAATCAAGCGTATTTTTCAGAAACCTTCACCATTTTAAAGATAATTTAATTATTGATCTTTTAGTATACGCGTTTTATTACAATACCTTTTGCTTTATGTATAATAAATTAATAATGCATCTAATTTGGGACAGCGCTCCTTGATGGGCGAGTTCTATTACTGGCTGGACGTACGACGCGCTGCGTGAGCTCAATACAGAACATGCAAGCTAACCACTCAAGGTCACTGTCATATATTTGCGTCTTAAGTCGTTGGTCCCGGCTGTCATTCGTGGATCTTTGACAGTCGTTACGGGTCGTCAGAAGCCCGAAAGTCTAACAACCAGTCTTACCAAGAGGTATCATATTACCTAGTTACTGGGTTGTGGAGGTCAGATAGACAGTCGCTCCATGTAAAATACTGGTATTCAGCTGCATCTGGTTAGTCTGGAAGCTGACCCCAACAAAATTGGGCAAAGGCTAGGCAGATTGATTATGTTTTATTATTGCTGTGAGAAACTGTTTTAATAAAAAGCAGGGAAAATATCCAATATTGAAGATTTGCCTAAAAACTAGATTGCAAGAATGATCTCATTCCCTATTCGATTTATCTCCCTACAGTTGTTATATGACCTCATCTAGGTCTTAAAGCTAACAAACTACCCGTAATTCACAAATTAATCATTTCCAAACACTAAAATAACTTTATTTAACCGTTTAGAGACAGTATCATAGTCGTAATTCATCTGCGACAATCGTATAGCCTTTTATGACGCATTACAAGCCCAGCTTACCCCCAGTTATCTGTCACCAAGATACCGTCAACTGTCCCGGGGGGATCGCGGGACGCCCCGGGTCACCCCGGGATTAACCAGCGAGGGACCGATTTAGATTTGGGACGTTATTAGAGTTATTTTATTCTGGTTATAGACGATTTGATTTTTAATTTGAATTCTGGGGTTGGGGTGTTATTTATACTTGAAGAAGTAGGGTTAGATATTTAGGGTTATTAAAGGGTGTTTCCACCAGCTAGGGTCTCAAATATTTTAATTTTATCAGTGAGCGAATCTTATTATAAATAGACGAAGTAAGCGTAGTACCCTATCTATTACTTACAGAATCAAAGGATGGTACATTTTGTTGTTTCTGCCTACCCCAAGAATTTTAAAGAGTCCTGATATCAACTACACATATTCATACTTGGAGATAACAAGATTTCTTTAGTTTGTATTAGATAGTGAATTTATTTTCTACTAGCAAAACGTACACGAAGTTGTATACAACATTTGACAGTTAGCAACGACAGCGACACCAAGTGTCAGAAGTAGGAACTAATACATTACTCTAAAGTCTCTAAACAGAGGCACAGGCAAACTCGCATACAGCCAAGTATCAATATAAAATTCAACTCAATATTCATTACCTATTTAATGATATTGTTTTGAATACTTGAATTTAATTACTTTCCATTTATGGAATTTGATATTTGTGCCATTTCAGAACTAGTCGATCAATCAAGTCAGGCATGATTTTGGAACTGGAAGTGAATTCTAGACTCGTGCGACCGAATCATAATTACCGTGTGCATACAATAAAACTATATCAAATGTTATATCCTGCTTTTTAAAGTTGTTCTTTGTTGACATTTTTGTTTTTTACGAAACGTGCTAGGTTTTTTTACTGTGTTGTTATAACCATTGTGACTGTGTATCTTAGCACATATAGACGCGTAGGACCAAATGAAGTTATTTACCGTGTACTGCCTACAATTGTTATAACAAGCGGGGCAAAAGTAATCACCTAATTTTGTTTTGCTGCAATTTTTTTAGGTATGAAATGTTTTGGTTGTACATACTTGTGGATTATGTTTCTTTTTCCATCAATTCGAGAAAATGTTATCGGTTAAGTAGCCACCGTCAGAATTGATGACCAAAGGGCTCGTTTTGGCATTTTCCATCACTTGTGTCAGAACTTCTGGTGATAGGTTCTCGCATTCCTGTCGAATATTCTCCCTTAAAGGCTTCATGAGTCTGAGGTTTTTTTACATAAACCCGGGACTTCAAACAACCCACAAAAAAATGCTGGAGCGGTCAAATTGGGTGATCTGGCCGGCCAGTGCAAATCGCTAAAGAGATTAGACGATGAGGAAATGCTTCATAAAACAATTATTCCACGTTCTTGAGGAGTATAGCGTTCCATGGCTTATTGACGTGTATTGTACATCTGTTTACTTCACAAATGTCAAAACAGAATTGATATTTGCCGTCATTTGCAAAAGTTATAGCGTCTTCCAATAGGGTGATTACTTGAGCCCCATCCTGTATTTCAAATGTTATAATCCTGTTTTACAGAAATTACAAGGTTTTATTTTTCCTTTGCTACAAAAACTGATACGCTTTTGTTTACTTTGGTAAACGTTGCTAAGACCATTGTGGCTATGTGTTCTAGCACATGTACATGCGTTCGACTAAATTAAATTGCTCACCAAGTGCTTTATAGTAAATCTATTTCAAGTGTTCTAAGGAGAACTTGCAACGTTTAAAGATTTCATTATTCCTTCGCTACGAAAAGTGCTATGGTTTTCTGTACAATGTTATTTGTATCAAGTATTGACATATCATCACGTAGATTGTACTATTTTTATATATTCTATATCTTTTGTTCTCGAAAATTTATAAAGCTAATTCTGGTTAGTATTTCTTACCCACGGCATAAAGCTTAACATAGAAATCGTTTCAAGAATATGATGCAAAATAAAGAGACAGTAAGTATAAGTTATTGCCAAGTTTAGAAAGAAGAAAGGAATCGTGTTAAATGGTCCTTTTGAGACTCACATTTTTATTTATTATATGGTATTTATATACTACTAGCTGCGCCCCGCGGTTTCACCCGCATAAGTCTCGATCCCGTGGGAAAAAAAAAAGTATCCTATGTTCTTTTCTAGGGCATCATCTATATATGTGCCAAATTTCATCCAAATCCGTTCAGCCGTTTTAGCGTGAAGGCGTAACAAACAAACTTACTTTCACATTTATAATATTAAGGATTCTTAGACAAGATTTTTCTCCATTTAAAATCCGTAATAAACAGTAGGTACTCTTTGACCAAGTTTAGTTTAGAAAAAAAGAAAGGAACTGTGTTCAATATATTATAATATCCCTTCGCCGTAGCTACATACTTATAGATAATTTTTGAGCAAGATTTTCTCAGTGCATCTAAAGTTCCTACATTATAAACAGTAGGTACCTAAATTTTACAGTAATAAGTCTGTACTCACATTATGTAGTTTGTAGTAAAGGCCACATGCATTGCAGACCGGCTCTCCGTTCTGGTTGCGTCGCCATAGCGTCGTTGTCGTCGTCTTGCAGTTGGCACACGAGGTGCCTGCCCGCCGAGCTGCGCTTTGTAGCGACTGTAACAAAGATGGGGAGAGGTTAGCTGTATTATTTAGTAGCCAATAGATACATACTTCATGCTGTATAAGGGTAAAACCAGAGTATAGTATTGTAAAGGTTGACTGCAAAAGGGAACCTTATATCATGCAGGCTGCTCCAAAAAATATTCTGGTTGCATTCGATGACTCAAATGAATTTAGAATTAGTTTAGCCTGGTCAACAACTGTTTTGAAAGAAGAAATAAATGAAAATATGTTTATTGGCACATAGCTACACACACTTAGGGTTACCATTTCGAAATATGAAAAGTCCTGACAAAAAGCTTGACATTTACAAAAAAGTCCGGACATTTAACTTTTTAATCTTATTTTTTTTTTCAGTAGGTAATCATTAACTTATCATTTTTAAAGAAAATCCCCTTAAATCGATAAGTCTGGAAAAATGAGAAGGCTGGACATAGTCCGGGCGGGGGCCAAAAAGCCGGACATTTCCGGACAAATCCGGACGGATGGTAACCCTGCACACAATATACACACAAAAAGACGTATTACTACAAACAAATCCCAATCACCCCTTGTATTTTCTGATCACTAATATTGTTTTATACTTTAGTATAATTATAGAAAGGATTCTTAGAGAAACTTGACGTAAACTAACAAAAATCCACCATTTAGATATTGAGTGTCGATTTTTGTCGCTGAAAAGTTAGAAAAGTTATATTGTTGTCAAAAGGGGGTGTCAGTTGGTTGCTAGTTGCAAAAGAATCAAGGAAAATTCTTGTAACAGAGCTACTGGTTTAGTGGCCATCACAAATGGGTATAGCTGATCATGGCGGGTCATGGTAAATGTCATATTGATGGGTTTTATGAGACCATAAGTTTTGAGTACAATGGTGATGAATTTCCTTCTCTGTACTTTTACGTGTGCGGTATATGAAACAGCTGTTCAATTCGCACACGTATATCTACATGGAAACGAAATTGTATTTTAATTTTATTGTATTACAACACTTTTGTTATTAATTGTACCCGTTGAAGAAGTTATTATCCAGTAAAGTGACAGTAATGCGTTTATTATTTTAAGTATAATTTTTGAAAGGGCAATCGCATAATAAAGATAAAATAAGAATACGCGACTGAAATTGTTGAATACGGAGCGTTTAAAGTTCCACAGATGTAGACAATTTATGATTATGTTGATTTCACAAAAGGATAAGCATATGAAATTTTATTTTATTTTATTTTTTTATTTTTTTCTCATCACAAACGTTGATTTGTACAGGAAGTGCTTAATCAAAAAATTCGGTTAACATTTGTGAGAGACTGGTGCCCGAAAAAGGCATAAAATTTGTACATATTAATTTAGATTAATTAACAAACGCAAGTGATGAAGTTAAATTATTTTCTAGGTACAACAATCTAAAGAAAAAATAAAATAAAAAATAAATCTAAGCTTGAAATTCATATATGTGGTTTAAATATGTGTGCGTGTGTGTATGTGTGTGTATGGGGGTGTGTTGGGGTGTGTGTGTGTGTGTGTGATAGTGTACGTTTGTGAAGGAAATATAAATTTACCGAATATGGATCAGAAATGACAACTGAATGACGATACTAAAACGTGAATGTAGGTCCACATATAAATGAATAAATTAACATCCCTGCAGAGTAGTCAACTATAATTTTCGAAGGCAAAAGCGATTAAAACAAAAAAGGTACTTCCAAATATTATTACCGAAAACATTATAGAACCAAAATTTAGTACCCTATTAATGTACGTTAAAACAATCAACATAAAATACTCGCCGTTGAGTCGCAAAACGACGCGACCGACAAAAAGTGAATATTCGAATATCGAATCGAAAAAGCGAGGTAGCTATCGGCGGGTCTCTTACGCACCTGCCCATTACTACCCGTCAATCAGACAAAAAATATCCACGGCAAGCGGTGGCCGTTTTATACAGTCCACAAAAGTGCCTCACTCAATTAAAAATACATTCGTCCTAAACCGACACCAAAATAAAAAGAGCCGGCGCAATCCGACTCATAATAAATCCATTAATTTGTCATGTCATTTATCGAATAAAAAGCATTGAGGTCGTAAAACATTACGAGAGGAACTATTCGGGACAGCGGCGGAGGTTCTCGGTAACTAGAATCGAATACTACCAAAGATTATCGTGACCGCACCGCGGCCGTATTGTCCGATTTAATATCGTAAGTGACTGTGTCGGCCTCAGCGGTACAAGCGAGCACAGAAGGCTTCACAGACAGAATATTACTATAGAACAAACACGTTGGCATCGTAGGTATAGTAAGTACTGCGCAATACCAAATCAGTGCTGCTCTATAGTTCACTTTTAATCCACTATAAGCATTATCTTGTAGATAATGTGACATTCAATAATTTTATCAATTCTCAACACAATTTTGATTTTATGATACCATTATCTTTGTCATGGCCTTCGCTGTACCGTTAATAATATTTAATCTTGTAAAATAAAAGAACTGATTTGTAAATCATGTACCTAGCTACATGCAACTAATGTAATATATTTGATTAAAATTGCTATCTTTTTAGATAGGCATCCATTAATATAAAACATACATTTTCATTTAACAGTTTTCTGAGAATTTTTGTGAAAATTTCCCCCTAATCTAATTAGGCTTGGCACTTTTATTGCAGTGATTAAGATAACATACTCATAATAATTTTTATTCATATTTTAAGTATTTAGGCCTCATCATCATCGTAGAGAAAAGACTTAATAGTGTGGTTTCGATCAACACTCCCTCGGTTAGGAAACGAAAATTATGTTTTCCTTGTTTAAATAAAAAATTAAAAGCACATTATTAATAAAAATGAAAAAAAAAATCAAAAAGTATTTACAGTAACCACCGTTTCACCCGTCAGTACTTGCATATTGGAATACCTAAATATTAAATGGTTTGCGTCAATATCTGCCGCGTCATGGCAGCTCCTTTGTGCCAGCATAAGATTAGAGCTGGCCATATTAGCCGAGCCTATACACACTTTTTCTTCTCACTGTAAACTCGAATGAAGTTCCATTTTTGACATACGAGCTGCGGACTTTTTTGTGCCTTTTTGTGGTATATTTGTGTCTTATTGAGAGATGCTTTTAAATAAATATAAATATGTTGCGATGTGACAGATGTGATGTCTAAAGATGGATGTTGGTGTTAATAAAAACAGAGAGAAGACGAAAATAAGACTCAGTTTTGTCAATTATTATATCGACGTAGATATAAAACTAACATAATACGGTCAATTTTTAATTATGTCTGAAATAAGTGTATTTTATTTTTATTTTATTTTATAAAGAGTTTTGAACCAATCTTTGAAATCTCAGGGCAACAAATAAATTCCACAACTCTGGAAAAGTTGCCTTATCTTTCGTACTATTGGATCTTCTTTAATTTTAACTAACTTCACAATGGTCCTTAGACATGTCATTCATTTGCTGAGTCTTTTCCCAACTATATTGGGGTCGGCTTTCAGTCTAACCGGATGCAGCTGAATACCAGTATTTTACATGGAGCGACTGCCTATCTGACTTCCATAACCTAGTTACTAGGTAACACGATACCCCTTGGTAAGACTAAGACTGGTTGTCAGACTTTTGAGCTTCTAACTACCTACTCATAACGACTGTCAAAGAGCTACAAATGACAGTCGGGACCAACGGCTCGTGCTTTCCGAGGCAAGGAGGTCTTGGTATGTAAAGATGGTCACCCATCCACAGACCAACCGCGGCAAGCGTAGCTTAACCTAATCGATCGACCCGTGCGACTATTATAACTTAGCCACAAGCCCCTCAATGGTCCTTAGACATGTCCGATCCAATATACCTTTGCAAATATTGCTAATATAACTTCGTAACTAATATCAGCTTAATATCAAAATTAACTGCACTAGTTTACAACTCAATTACACAGAATCCGATTACATTAAGCGAGATAAGAGTTCCCATCAAGTTATAACTGTTGGTGCATCACGCATGATCCCAGGGGAGAAGGGGGTCAAATCAGAGGGGTTCAATGGTAAGCCGATTACAGGAGTCAACCCATAACTGGCCCCACCAGTCACCCCCGGTTTTATTTCAGTGGAAAAACGGCTGTTTACTCGTAATTTTATGGACGAATTACTTTCTCTCCTTCAAACGCTGAAATGGCTGAAAAACCTCGTAAATTTTACGAGTCGGATTATTTTTTATTTGGGTCATTTTTTATTGCGCAGACCTTGCCAGTGAAAATGCTGTATTTGGATGACCCAGAATAAAATAAAGGTTTGTTTATTACCGTCGATAAAATGTATTGTTTTTGTGTCAGAAAATCTTTATCTGAATCTGAATGCCTGCACTGCAGTGATTAATCATAGCTACCTCCTTTATTACATAGCATACCCACTTAAAAAACGATACGCCTAAATAAAATACAAAGAATCCCGAGTATTCGAACACTTGTCCTCTATATCAGAGAGGTTTATTAATTGTTAAACCCATTTCACTGTCAACGACATTCCTCTTGGATCGATATCTTACATACACGCCAAAAAAATACCAAACAAACGCCGACAAAGATAAAAAAGCATCAGGAACAGACATTACATATTGTTGGCCACTTTAATTTCCACTGTAGTGTAAACTTAAGTGCTGTGACAACAGAGGACTCTATTGTAAATGTGACGCGAACAAAAACATCGCTTTTGTGCTTTCACAAGCGGAATTATAGCATAAAGATGTAAGCTGACCGTATTAAGTGGACACTGCACAATAGTATCTACCTTATTTGATAAATTCCTCGTGCTTCTAAACTTTAAAACAGCTGCTTCATAAAAACAACATTCCAAACAAAATTCCTGTGGTTAGAAAGTGATTAGGGCACGTATTAAATATCTAAATTATATTACCGACCCATTGAACATCAAGTTAATTATCAACAGCGACACATCAAACGGATTACTCCCGCGTCGCTTCACACTAACTCCCGCTAATTCAATAAACCACCCACATTAAAAACATATTTCCATAAAGCCATGCCCCCCGAGCGATCCAATCAGCGTTATCTCCCCCATCCCCACTGCAAACACCTCCTAATCAAATCAAATCACAGCCTCCGTCTTGCCTAATCTATCTACCTATCTACGCTACAACGTAAAATTATATTGCAAAAAGGGATACCTACGTCCCCTCATATATTTGCTAACACAAGCAAAATTTATCCAGCCCGGAAGCAGCCCTCTTACAATACATACCTACACAATTTTGTAGCCGGAAAACACAAAGCTATGCGCTACACACACACACTCAGTCACGACGCAGTCACATCGCGCGCACACTCCGCCGCCTATCAGCATATCTACACCATCTAGATCCCACTATGAGAACCCCCAAGGGGGAGGCAATCCATTTACCAGGCCCGACACCGCACTGAAAATTTTCTCTTATCCATATAAAGTTAGAGATGACAATCGCGCGGCAAAAGCAATGTTTTTAAAGGTTTACACGGCCCCTAGCAGTGAAAGCGCGGAATCGATGTAGCCTTTACCCCTCGCCCGCGCCAGTTTTTCCGGCGCTCCGTCCTTATCTGACCGGGGCGATTAGATAAAGAGAGATAGAGCGTGAAAATAAAGATTTTCATCGTGTTCACTCACACCACTATAGTTTCAGCCGTGTAGTAATGTAAATGTAATAGCGGTGTCGTTGTGTGTGTCGTTCACATAGGAACGGGGACGAATAGACGGAAGGGCTCTCCGAATAGAGCGGGGGTCGACGAAACTTTGATGTTGTGTGTAGGTTCTTTTGAGGCTGCTATCGTACCTATTTATTCATAAAGTACATTCTTAGTGGTATATCTTTTGAAGTATCTAATATCCATAAAAAGGCTAGACAGACTTGTAGACTGTGACATCGTTCGTAAATGTGTTTGTTGATGATTGATTCATGTAGTTGTAGGTACAGTAAAATTGTTGAAAATCAACATTGATTATACTTAGAAGACAAGTAATTTCAGTGTACGAATATTGTATGTACAGCTATAAAGTAATTTACAACTTGTCGATCGTGTCTCGGTGGAAGTTTATAACATCGGTCGACGGGCGCCTGCGAGCATCGTCGAAGCGGTCATAAAAATAAAAGCGGTGCTCGTAATTTTTTAAATTTTCACACGAAGATGCAGCGCCGCGCCGCCCCCGCCCCGCACCGCCCCCTGCCTCCCATTGGCCGTATCCGCGGAAGCCATGTTGGGAAATTCGCTTAACGATTTATTTGTGTGCGGATCGTACCGCCGGCCGGCCGCGTACTCGATTGCCGTGTTACAAGCAGAAATAGGACGCGTAAAACTCATTCGAGACCTTTAATTGTCGCGGTCGGTTGTCTATGTAAATTGAGGCTTCACGGAAATATTTATTGGAAAGGCGGCCGGTATTGTCCGGTCGGTATCTGTTCATGGACCGTCGAATTTTATAAGTCCGTTAGGATAACAAAGCGTGGCGGTTGCCCAATAGAAGCTATCGGCCGATAGCGATCGACGCTCGCTCGGATTGACACATCAAACCGCCAGTCGCTCGTTGAGATTACCATCGAAATACATTCGCCTCGTAATCGACACGCCGACGTCACGCTCCGCCTCACTGATGCTGCCAAATATCTCTCCGTACATCCTTATTCGAGCTCAATAATAGAAACATCCTATTTAAGATTTCAAGATAAATACCTATTTTATATCTCTGACACCTAGAACGGACGGCTTCATGAATATAATGATGGCGTAAACTCGCATAGCGAAGATTATGTCATTTACAATTAGATGGGCAGTATAAAACGCAATAATTATCTTGTTTCGACGTTGATTGATACTTTACATTTTGCTACTGCTATTGAGTCACACTACTGTCTCATTAGCACAGTAGGTAAACAATTTAAAATCAATTCAACATGAGGAATAAATTAGAGATAAATAAACACTTTTTTAATAAAGTCAACAGTCTGTAAGGAAATGGAGCCCCAGTATAATTTCGCCTCCGATTTATTTAATCTGTTTCTTACCGGATAGGAAATAGCAACAAGTCAGATCAAGACACAGTTAAAGGTACCATTAAACTAGCTAGTCCAAATTGACTCAAGAACCAATAGAACAGTTGCCTGAAGCCTGGCTGGAGGGCCTAAACCAAAAGGTTTACCACCCAACATAACGTGTTTTAACACGTTCAGTGCCGGGAGCCCTTCTGGAGGGTTCACTCAAGTCATATATGGTATGCCGGGAACCCTCGCGGAGGGCTCATTTTAAATGTAGGTTTTTCTTTACGAATTCGGCATTATAAACTGTGTTAATAAAAAAAAAATCTAGGTATATTTTAACGCAAACATAATGCCGGTGACCCTTTTGGAGTCAACTTGCATTATGTATGACGGCATGGCGTATGAGCTCTATGAAAAATGGGTGGAGTCGAAAGTATAAAACCCTTGAAAGCTCTTACAGCAGTAAATCATTTCAGCTAAATAAAAAAATATGTAGATTTATTCTTGAGCACAGGTCTTATTCACCTGCACTTGCAGGTGAATAAGACCAGCACACTTGTGCTGCCTATCCCATTATCGCTTAGTAAAATCCACTTCAGTACACAAACATTATTTATAAAACCAATCCCTCATTCACAAACCCATCCATTCCATACAACGATAATGACAAACGTCAAACAAAATAACCTATTCGCTATCTTCCACAGAACATGAATGAAGGATGTGCTCAGGCGCATCCAAGATGGATGACAGTTGCGCAGGCGTCAGTGCATTATACCTACGGTGTCACCAGGTGAAGGACCAATCTTGATACTTGATAGATATACATGTTAATAGCCATTAAAATTTATAGCCTGAACTTAACAAAACAATACTGATAGGCATCTTACACAAGTACCTAATTTTCGTTGTGTTCTATTACAAATTGTCTAACCTGGTTACCGCACATATCATTATGAGTAGGTAGGTATGAGTGTGTGTGTTTGAATTTAGTGGGCAGCTATACACACACATACACACAACTTTTGTTATGTGAGTGTGTGTCTAAAACCGAGTTCATAAATTGAAACAGAACGCTAGTAACTCAGAGATATAATCGTATATCACTAACAATCCACATATTTTGTTAAACATTATAGTATATTTTTGGCACATAGCTATGATAATTTAAAAAAAAAAACAAGAGTTTAACTCTTAATGAGTTTTTCTAGGAAAACAAAGCAGTTTTAGTTTCTGATGTAAATTTTTGTATTTAAATTAGTTGCAAGATATTAACATAATATTTATTTAAATACGTAGTTGGGTATCGTTGTAAGTATATAAATAAAAACCTATTGGTATATCTAAAGCAACCTATTACGAGATGTAAGATGCCCAGCGGCAAGGTTTTGATCTTCTAATCGATAGGTCGTGAGCTTAGATCCGTTCGCAGTAAACTATTGTGATGAGCCTACTTGCAGCCTTGTTTCATAAATTAGTAGGTAGTAGTTGAAGTGATAAATTACTAATTTCATATTATAAGAATCTTTAAATAGTACCACAGAAGGTAGCAATTTGTTTGCCCCGCTTATCAGCACGTTCAGAAGCTGACTGGCTAACATTTCTTTCATACACGATCACACTTCTCATTCATCATAAAACACTCATTTAAAAACCGCAGAAAACACACCACATTTGCATAATCTAATAATTCAGTTAGCAAGCCACAAGCTCAACGTTACCTCATATAAAAGACAGGTGTAACACTTAAAAAGAAATACAAGCAACTTCTAAATTACACAAACAAGGCGTCATTCCTGTGAAATTACAAAGTAACTCGGGAATTATGTCCTGGAGGCGACTAAACGCTAGTAATTCTGCCTCGAAACGCTTCTTATAACGTACGAATTTGCATTGAATGGCAAAGGACACTGCGGGCGTTTTCAAAACTGACACACACAGAATTCCGTGTACCACCGTGCCGTGTATCTCACATCTCATCCTCGAACACCGTGTTTCATAAACACAGCTGGAAAACTGTTTGGGAATGTATTACCCGAATGTAGGCTTCACGACTGCCGTTCGAGCTTTGATTTATCTTAGCAAACACTTTATTCAAAATGACGTAATTCATATTTGTTGAATATGAAATGAGATGAATATTTTAACGAAGTAATATGGCTTAGACGTGATATTACAATAGAAAAACAGTTGTCGGTAATAGCCCATTGTTAGGAGAAGAGTGGCTGCAGTCAGAGCCGTTGATATTGCTAGTCATTAGAACAATTTACGAAACAGTGATAATAAAAGACTGAAATGGCTACTATTTTATAAAAATGAGTTTAAGGTCAGCTGTTGCCTAAGATTTGCAATAAATATGTATCTTTCATTAGGCTTGTGAATTATACTAAGAATAAATTCTACCTGTCATCGTAAAAAAATTGTAATACAGCAGCGGTGGTTCTTCAAGAACCCATTTCACATCAAAGTGTTCTTTCTTAACGTGCAGATAATGATACAATTATATGACAGGCCGATTGGTTGTAGCAATTAATCAAACGAAACAGGTGCATAAAACAGTGCAAGTGAGCGAATGCCCCGGGTTGTGTTGTAAAGCTGCGCCCGCGCCTGTGGAAGTCGTAAATACGATGGCAGCTGCCCCTCGCCAATCCCCTTAATATACAGTTCTACCTCCTTGATGATTTGACATTTGTATAGAAATTGTACGCAGAATTTGAAAATGTGCAAGTGAACATCCAATTCAAACAAGTACTAAGTTCGTTAACATGCTGTAGAACAAAACTAAAAATAAACTAACCTGCAATGCTTAAAACAAAAGCCTGTAAAGGCGTGCTTAGATTGAATCGTCGGTTTATCTGATTTAACACTTTATGTTAAGGGTCGTTTTGATAAAACACACGCTAGATGTGAGTACGCACGTAGCACATTGCGCAGGAGTGCGAACGCTGGTCCCGCAGGGTCGGCGGGTCAGTTCGCACAGTTTAGCACCGCGTCATATTTATAATTACGGCAGGCGGGCGCATGCGCGCTAGGCACTCTCCCGCGCAGCGCCCGCGCCGATAAATCAAAATTTTAAATCACCGGTGGGCGTACCGAACCGCTCGACCAGCGCCGAATAAAATGAATTAAAAATAAAATAACGCGAGGGGGCGAGCGCGTCCTGAGAAAATTTAAAGATATTTCGCTTTAGTTTTTTTAATTAATACCTTGTTAAAATTTAATATTGAGGGCGCATGCGTTATTACAATGGGTGTGCGAGAGATTTTAACTCGCTTTCGGTAACTTATTGAAGCTGCGGGACCTTTTAATTGGATCATTTTTAACGAGAAATGATAACATTCGATCACGGGTAAGACGAGATCATTACGCGGTTCAATCGATCTCGCAAATTTATTGCAGAATGTTGTTGAGCCTGTATGTATTTTGAAACAAGGTTTCTTTAAGGGTTTACGGTGAAGATTTCCACAGTCTACGGGAGGCCTTTTGCCGCTTTATAATCGGTTCTCACAGATGGAATGTGAACACAAACGTCACGCGTAACATGTGAGACGATCAAAGTAGACAAGCATTAAACTCGGTCCCACACTGTTACGTCGTGTCAAATGTTAGTTCCACTGATGTTTTCTAACTTATTGTAATTTGGTAAGAATGATAATAATTTAATGTTTTTATTAACATAATAATTGAGGTTGGTTGACGGGGATCGGACTCGTTGAAATTAGAGAGAAACTTACTATGATAGAAACATATTCAACGCGTGGATGCATGCATGCTAGCATGAATACAAGAGCAAAACTTCCAACCTTAAAAAATTAGAAGGTAAGTATCTGCTGAGAAATTACAGCTAGCCCATTTCACTTTATTCTACTGCATTTAGTTAGGCTGGAAGCTGTCCCCAACATAGTTGGAAAAAAGCAGATGATGACTTTTCTCATGGTGCTAGTCTTATACTGCATCAAACGAGGAGTCACCACAAGACGAATGAAGTCATGGTAATTTATTGTCTTGCTGTCATAAAGGCTAAAAGACCAACAGTGGGACAATCTTCTAAACTTTTCAGCTCACGTAGCCATAAAAATATAGCTAAATAGTTGTTCCCCTACTCACCAAATATCAACATTTTCGTCTCAATATCAGCACCCACCACTAATTTACCCGTATCAACAGTACCCCATCATTGCCCGACTTAACCCAAAGGTCATGGTTTCCACGTGAGCTGCCGTCGGTTGGTAGCCTTCACTTCTGACAGCTCATCGGGTAGACATAATGTTGACGAGTGTACTTTTTTAATCATTCTCTTTGCCGACGGTGCTCAGTGCGTAAGTGTGGGGATTTTTTTTTTTTTGTTTTGTTCTCTGTTTGATTTTTGTGGAGTGTGCTGCTGGCCAGTGTTTTTATTAACGTACAATATTAAAAATTATAATTTGAATTTGGAATGCCTGTTACGGCCATTTTAATCCCAATGGTAGGAAATAACCACATGATGACTAAAAGCAACAATAAAAGCTGTGTTTAACAATATTATTGAAGAATTGGTTAATCTACTTCAATAAATCATAAATCTATAAATCATAAAACGTTGACAAGCTCCCTCTGTATGACTTACATAATCTTGTATGTTCGCCGTTAAAATAGTAAATGAAAAATCACTAGGTATATTATAGATTGCCATATTCCTATTTAAATCTACAATATAAATCTTACTAAGCGAAGTACACACATGTAATTTAGAATTCTTATCAACACGACAGGAATTTATCTATAAATCGATTAAGTATCAAAACTGTGGTAGTGTTAATTGATCAAATAATTCAATAAAACCGCTTTATTTCGCGAGTGCAACAAAACGTTGGTAACATAAAGATAAAATATAGTACTTAATAAACACATTTGTAGGGAATTTATTGATCCGACCCGACTTTATGTTAATGTTAAAAGCTACCGCATGTTTTGTTAAATATGATTAATGAACAGGATTTTGATGTCCTAGTATTTCTGTAGTACAAAGGATGTGAGAGGTTTTATTTAACTTTAGTGTTAGATAAACTTTCTCAGGAATTTTTTTGGTAGTTCTGATGGATTTTGGACAGGTGTCCTATAAAGCTATTATTTCTATATTTCTATCTGTCAAAAGGAAAACGGAATTAGCAGAGAGTTTCAAATTAATACACATAGACTGCATCGTTTCTTGCAAACGCATTGGCTTTATGCAGTTTCTGGACTGTATACCAACTACAATTTGGCAGTGTGTTTTAGGCCTTTTTTTTTGGTTGGGAAATTATCAAATAACGTCTCCCGCTCTGGGTGGAGCGGGAGGGCATGTCAGACTCTTACTGACTAAAACCGACCCGTGTTCCTTCAGTTACCTACATTGCCAAGGGCCACGATATATTGGCCTTTCGGACAATAACCGCAACCCCGGCAGGAAGTATGTATTAGGCCTAAGATACGACACGATATTGTAAATCCCAAGCAAACAGCTTTGACATAGTGGCAAATGAGTAAAGACAAACTAAGGCTCACTTGCGCCAAAACTCGCTAACACATTTTAAGCTTAACTTATTTAAATCATCACTCTGTCATCTTCAAACGATTAATATCAGAAATACAAGACTGTTAAATTCGTTTAGCGTTAAATGTGTTTAATAGCATTTTTTTTTTTTAAATAGCGATTTTTGGCGCAAGTGGGTCTTTGTTTGTCTCTTATTAAATTACTCATTTTCTACTATCTCAAACCTGTTTGCTTTGGCCTGCCACATGCATAAGACCAAAGAGGTTTCAACTTCCACCGGTTACATACTGGCCAGAGAGAATTGAATTCAAAAACATTCCAATTCCTTCGATATTCATTTGTTTTTTAAATGTCGTCACAATAGTACATAGGCAGACCGGCTGATTTAGTACCGTCGTATATTGTAGAAAGGTACAAGGGCAGGTGGGTACCGTCGTAGGTCGCTCAAGGTGGATGGCATTTTGGTTTATCGCCCCCATTTAGTGCGGCTTACATCCAATAATGTTGAAAAGCGGTGACGATCAGCACGCGTATTTGTTTTGAACAGGTGCCTTTGAATTAATCTGTATTTTAATATTAGTTCTCGCATTTCTTTGGTTATTTCAGGAATTTGGTGTAAATTACAATGTTTTATTCATACGATCATGTGGGGTGCATCAATAATTTTTTGCTGGAAAATTGCTTATTCAAAAGGCAATTTTTTCTATGAAATAGATCTTAAGATTCCTAACAAGTTTCTTGTTTGTGTTCAAGCCAGTCAGTAGCACAATAATAAATTTCTTTAAATAAGGCGCTTAGTTATTGACCAATTCATAGCCTCAAGGAAAGAACCTATAAATAAATTACAACTGTCTTAACTATGGGAATTGTGTGCTCTGGAATACATATTTTATATATATCTTAACTGTAAATAATATAATAAGTTTTAAAAGCTTTATATTTTTGAAACTTCTTCAGGCGCGTTGGGCATTTTTGAGATGGGAAAAAACAACTGAACTCGCGACACCGTTACCGACACCTCATTTTTGTAAACGCGATTGTGCTCTTTATTTATATTACGTTACAGATCAATTTTCTATGCAAGATTTTTTTTTACTTTAAAGGTTTTGGAAGTATTTTTTTTTTATTGTTTATATTTTCACTTCTTTCAGCACTCCCGGAGTGCCGCTGTTTTTTTTTTTTGCATTATTTTTGCCATCGACACGATAATAAGAAGAAGGAATCAAAACAAATAAATTAATTGTTTTTTAAACTAAAAGAATTTATAAGAAGTTATCATGTGCTCTCCAAAACACCGCTCGTATAAATAAAAATACATGGTCGTTAAATTAAATTGTTTAATTATCTTGTTTACTTGATCTAGCAAAACCAATGCACTTTTCTTTAGTAGGTAAACATAAACACGAATAACATCTTAATTACGTTAAGTACGATATAATGAGAAAAAGTACTAATTAACGTAGGTAACTATAATATTTAATTACTATAATAATTTAATTGCAAAGTGACCTACATGGTTGTTGACCTTTTTTTGAAAGTTATGAATTGAATTATACACGAATAATTAGTAGATAAATAACTTTATAAAGGTATCATACTATCAGAATTATTATTATCATCCTAACTAATAACATTATAAATAAGTGCTGCCCGCGGCTTCGCCCGCGTGGACTCTAGTTATTTTTCTAAAATAAAAGTAGCCTCCTAATTGTGAAATATGCAACAAAATTGCAGATGTGCAACATTTGTTGATGGAATATATCAAGAGCAAGAATGAAAGGGAATCGTTGATCAAAGAATTTAAATTGAAAATTTTGGACGTGGGACTAATTAAAAACATTTTAGCAAATCAGCAATTGCAAAGAGGTTATGTGGTCTAGTGAAAATAGAGCCTAGTCATTGAATGATTATTCTGTTATAGTTTATAGTTGTTGTGTTATATTTTAATTAATGTTAAATAGTTGATAAGGCACGATGGGGTTGGCATATCCGTATGGACAAAAGCCCCTTGTTATTAATAAAGAATAAAATAAAATAAAAAGTAGCTTCAGTCACTCCTTATCCAGCCGTTTCGGAAATTAGCCGGAACATACAGACAGACAAAATGTTTAAAAATTGTGTTTTCGTTGTATATACCGTTTAAACTTTCATATATTATGCATTTAGTAAAAAGCTGTTATTTTGACATTACAAACACACTTCAATTTTATTTATTTGTATGTATTTTATAGATTTGTTTGTTACGCTTTCACGCTAAAACGACTGAACATATTTGGATGAAATTTGGCACATGAGTAGATCATGACCTGGGTCCTGACCCAGGTCATAATCTACTCATGTGCCAAATTTTCCAAATTTTTAAGTTCTGACGACTTAGGGTACTTTTTATCCTAATATTACCACAAAATTTCGACTTACGTTGGTGAAACCGCGGGGCGCAGCTAGTAAAATATAATTGTGTAAAGAATTTATGCTGAGTATTTCAAAAAAGTATTTTCTATCAGTTTTCTAGTCGTAAAATGTCCATTCATACATCGGTAGAGTTCTAATAAAACAAAAACCTATACGGGTGACTTTTTTTATAAAAACTTTTGAAAATACGATACTCAATATTAACAGTTTATATGTTTACTTCCCCGAGGCTAAACGTGCACCCGTGAGTCAGTTAACTCCTGATTAACATAATGGTATTTATATAACAAATGTAACAGCAGACTTATTACAAAGGTCATCGTAAATTACCCAATAAATATTACACTATCTGAGACAACAATGTGAAGACAAATAGAGCAAATGAATGCGTCCGCGCAACAATTACTCAACTACTTATTACTGAATTGCATTTTATTTAAAACTTAAACTTAATTAAAAAAGGATACTCGTGTCAGTGTTCGCTCACTAATACAATAATAATTAATTAAATCAACCTCCGCGTGCTCCGAATGACCGTGAAATGACATTCGAATAACATAATGTATATTTGTTTCATAAAAAGCGAACATATTTTCAGTTTTTATGCCAACAACACGTGAGCCCGCGCAGCACACACCTCACTATCCAACTAATGAGCGGAATATTAGACTTCGTTTAATCCAACATTTTTTCGCAAAGAACTTAAAAAGACGGGGTGTTATTCAATTTATGTTGTAGTTTACACCATCGCATGCGCATCCTTTTCATAAAATGTTATACTGTGCGAATAGTGGAATATATCAATTTTAATTAAAGTATAATTGCAATTGTATTATTTATCTCACGTTTGCCTATTGACGTTTTATTGGCGTTTTAAATTCCTTTGATTTATTTATTTATTTAACAGTTTATGTACACACATATAAACAGACAAGAAGAAAGGAACAGAAAAATACGTACAAAGGTGATGCTTATTTCTATAGAAATCTCTTCCAGCATACCTGCGATAGGAAAGTAGTTAAAGAGATGTAGACAACGTGTGTAAGAGTAGAAGAGAAAACAGAATACATAAAATAAAAAACTTAACTATTCAGAAAATTTATTTTTTATTCATAAGTATATATGGAGAGAGAGAATGTATCATGAATTCAGAAGGAAAAACAAAAAGGATGCACAAATTAAAAGTATTGTAACAAGACAAAGGGTCGGGATGTTCGATTGGTAAACAAGGGTGGCCCGTTTCAGTTAACAATACGGATTAATTATCGGCCGAAATCGACGACTCAAATATACCTGTCACGAGTGTAGAACGTCGCGGTCCAATTTATATGGGCCCCGGGCCCCCGAACAATGGTAAAAGCGGTAAACACAATGGGAAACGGGTGCAAAATGAGCAAAAATGGAGCGCCCGCGCCGCGAGATGTGCTCGTACACATGCAGACTGCGGTAGAAATGTACGAAACGATTAATTACTTTAAAAGACTCTTGTTACTACCAAACAGCTTACAAACAAGCAATTGGCTACAATTTTCCATTTTGTACATGAACTTTAACCTTAAAAGAAAGTTTCTTTCTTTCTTTAACATCTTTTTTCCATACTTAGATACTTTCAGCTAATGACAACTCGTATGAAAACAATTGTTGGAGCTGCCTACATGTGGGGCTCTGTATGTAAATCTTTAGGGTTGAAATACATGCGAACACCGCGGAGCACGCGCGTGCTGTGACGCGCGGACCACCAAGCTGCGGTGTCAGCCCTTGATTCACTGACGTATAACTTAGGGTTGGCGATTGATTATACATATATATATATAATGAAAAAATTGCAGTTATTAGACCGTCTGTTGTATGGTCATGTTGATGATGATTGGGATTTGTAGCTTCAATTTTTTTTTGTTTTTCGTGTGGTTAGTGATTAACCTGGTGTCAGAGTTTTTACGCCGCCCATAGGCCTCGGACTTGGCTTTACATGCCGTTGAGAAATATCGATGTTTTCAAAGAAGAAAGGTAGTTTTCTATACTATTTAGTCTATACGTCTATACTAATATTATAAAGAGGAAAGATTTGTATTTTTGTATGTTTGTATGTAACGAATAAATTTAAAAATAACTGGACCGATTTGAAAAAATTCTTTCAGCAATGGATAGGTACATTATCAGCGAGTAACATAGGCTATATTTTATCCCTATACTCCCACGGGAACGGGAACTAGGCGGGTGAAACCGCGTGACGCCCACTAGTAGTTAATAATTGGTCAGTTAGTAAATTTGCAAGAATTTCTACAGAAGCATGTTTACTCACTAATAGGCATAGGCAATATGCAAGTTGACTGCAAAAGTGGTATGTTGTGAGCCTTTTTCAGTGAGTAGGTTTAGTACCTACTTGAGTTCCATTATTCGCAACAACAACCGTTTTTTTTTTTTTTAAATGGCTTCTCGCAGTTTTGACCACTAAGGTCGTGGCTGCTTAACCGGATTTTCCTGTGGGTGCCATAAGCTTCTACACTTAGAGCCTCCAGCCAGGAGCTTTTTAAACTATTCTAAATTAAAATTAAGCGAATGCTCGCTAAGGGCACCCCCTGTGGGGTACGGACCTCGGCTTAGGGCATCGCTGACGGGAGGACAGCAAGAGGGGACAGGCTGAATCAAATTTATATTAACATCATGATTATTATTCGGGGTATTTAAAGCTACGTGCTCAGCTGCAACAACTGCTGGCACCTCGTTTTCGAGCAAGGGTCGGGGGGCAACAACAACCGCACATATTGTGAAACTTGTTGAGCCAGCCCTGTGCGAGCGGCGTGGCGGCAGCGACAAGCGTAGCATTGTTAGGCGGAGGCCGCCCTCAGCCCTGAATAAATACATTCATATTGCCACTCTAAATATCTGCGATCGATGCTCCGTACGCCTCTCAAATGCCGACGCACCACAAAAAAAACGATCATCCATTAAACAACACATTATTACGTTTTATTTGTTCGAGATTTCATTATGGCTTAGTTTTTCATTCTCAGCATCTACGACAACGCCCATAAAAACTATCTAATTCATCCCTGCGACAGTCATGCCAGCCTGTAATCACTATATCCATACAAAATCACATCAGCTGAGGTTTGCGAACGATTCAGATCGTTAACACTAACAACTTATTCTATCGACCTCCCGCGTTTAATCGCGCAAAATCTACCGCATCGCGACGCATTCGGCGCGCCAAAATGTGCAGAAAATGGAAAAAACATGGCGCTAAACCGCGAATCCGTATGTATTTAAACGCCGAATTCGAGATTCCGATTCTCAAAAAAGCGGCCAGCGCTCGGTCATTTAAATTTTTCCAAAACGTGAACACAATGGAACAGATTCAGAAAGTTTGTTGATTTTCTTGTTTTCTTTTTAATTTTAAATATAAAAAAGGTATTCGGTTCGGCAAGGGCTGTCACATCATTCCAGCGCTGCTAAGTGACGCCGGACGCACGTCAGTCCCTGGATGTGTTTTATTTTCATACGAATCGGACTGACTCGACTTGTTTTTTGTTATCATAGTTGTTGTAACCGAGTCTCGTACCTAATACGGATATTTTTATAATTGTTTATCGTGTGATCCTTTGTTGGGCTTTTAATTTTATTGTGAGCTTTTGATTTTAAATTTATTCGTTTAGTCGTCGCCAACATTCCAATAACATTTCAAAATAATGTTTTTGCTTTTTGGAATCACATCTTAAGCTCAAGTTTATTAATACAACCGATACATAATTTCAAGAAATATTTTACAGATGGGTCTAGATAGCAAAATTAATATTCATAAGTTATTTCTATCCAGCGCAACCTAGATTATGAAACGCAAGAAGTGCGCAACGAAACAAGTTTAGAAACGTCTATAAGTTTTACGTTCATAGCATACGATTCGTCATTTTGTATCAGATCACAAGAAATTTCACGAGACTGATTAAAAGTAACTGTAGCTGAGATGGAATATCGGTAAGACAATAAAGGCTCGCGTTCACAGGCGACACGCCGCGTCTTGGCGCGATTGACGTCCGAGCACATGACGCTAAAAGGTCTATTGTATACGAAACGCTCGTTACGACGCCGTCCAACCGGTCTTTAACACGCTCGGACAATGATCACTCTATACATAGTAGCCGTTCATCTTCCACACGGTGAAACATAGCTCGTATTAGAGATATTAGCTCACCGACCTGTTTTAATTGTGAAGCCTATTTCTTTGCGTCTATTTAAATGTGTTTTGGGGCGTGGTTTGAAATGGAGTTAATTCCAATGTTGATTGGTATATTTCGCCGTTTTGACGGTTTTATGTTTAATTTATATAGTTTAATATTAATAAATAAAAAGTTAATTCGTTTTATTTTTAAAGTAAATTCAAACGACGCCGGCGTCAAAAACATTTATTCGTAATCGCACTAAAGTGCGAAAAAATATCATTTTAATATGACATATCTATGCTAACTGTTACCCGAAATACAGTAGAGCTAGTAATAAAAACAATTATGCTAATCCGAAGCTCATTAAACAATTCACGGGTAAATACTGTCACAGTCGATAAGGCTATCGCATCGCGATGCGTGATCTTACATCGCGGATAATATCGGATTGCGTCAATTACGCGATCCGCCTCGATCGCGCGATACATACAAATGTATTGTATGCAACGACCTTTATTTAGCGGACAAGTGGAAGACTATGTACAACCGCTTTACAATACGAATCATAAAATAAAAGGCATAGCAATCCCACTAATAGTAACTGAGGATTTAGTGTTCTTTACAGAAACATGAATCGTTGTTATAAGTTTAGTGGTAAATTATAGATTTATTGTATACTTGTGTACTACATGAATCATCGACATTATTCCACAGCTATTCCGTTAGGTTTTCTTACATAATAAAACCATCTAGGCGCGCAATGTTCTCCATAATAAATGCCAGTATTAACCCTGCCACTACCGAGCTGCTCTCATTTTATTAAGATTAACCGTTAGAATAGTAGCGTTAACTTTTCATATCATCCTGATTGATGAGAGTTGCTCCATTAGAACGTTTGTTTCTATCGTCATACTTTAGTTTCAGAAATGTTGGGGACCTTATTATAATTTAATCGACATATAACTGTCACCAATAAGAGAGCGGGAGCGAACTATCAGATTCTAATTTGACCGGGCGGCAGGAGTGTTGTTTGTTCCATTTAGCGGAGCAGTAGCGAGACACGGAAGTGACCGGAGACCCCAAGTAGGTCCCAGTGGCTTGTACACCGCCTGCGTGGGACGACATTACAACGTTGACAAAACACTCGCCTTTACCCAGGAATACAGTTAAATGGAATTTACGCGCTTCGAGATACAACGCAAACTTTCATGCACACCAAGATTAATTTGTACCGATTTTTCACATTGATAAATAACTTTATAAAACATACAATTAAAGTGAATGAATAAAATCAAAACAGAGGTTTTCGTGTCCCGCGGCATATGTTGCAGATATCAATAATTGAAAAGCGAACTTATTAAATATGCTTATAACACGGTGTTGGCATTGTTCGGGAGTCGCGTCATTAGTCAGGGAGACACCGCGCTCAACCCGACAATTTGAGCGCGGCGCGCACTCGCCGAACGCACCAGTAAATTGCGGGTTGCCACCTCGCACCGCTACTTTTATTTATTTGTATTTATAAAGCATTCGGATCCTAATTATATTGGCGGTGAACGTAAACTGTGATTCGAGTAATGCTTTTTGGAACAGTTGGTGGTACCGCGCGCTGACGGGTTAATGACAGCCCGAGCTTCCTGCTATGTTAATTGTGTAGAGGAAGTCAATAGGCGCGGGCGCATCGCATTATTTATTACATCGGGTTTTGGTTTTGTTTTCTTGCGTCACGTTCGGTAGCAGCACTTACCCGTCTGTCAGTCTACCGGAGGCTTAGTCCAGATTATAACGTAATACGGTAGTTTGCTTGTCTGTTGTGCCATTCAAGCGATTGCTTAATGCATTTAATTGCCGGACGACTAATAAAAAGTTAGTGACGAATTTTTGACACTCACGGATAAGATTTTTTTTCGACGATTAATCGCAAACGATTAGGCACTTGTTCACGGGCGTGTTTTTTATTATCAGAGTGTTAGATAAGATCTAGATACAAGTTCGATTTTAATGTTCTAAGCGGATTGATTTGTTTAAGATTTTTTTCAGTGGAATTTAATTTGTTTCTAAATAATATTTTTAATTAAAGTCCGGCATCATACGAAGTGCCGGCTTCGCATATAAAAGGTATAGAAGTGTTGATTGCACGTGATGTTAAGTCGAGATGATTGCTCCGGTAATCCCGCGCCGTGCAATTTGAGGCTCTAAATCATTGGGGACGCTTCGCTTCTGCCAGCAGCTACTGATAAATAACATCGGAGCCGCGAGACGATTAGTGTAACAAGAGAATCATTCATTATTAACTGCAATACAGCTTTTATTAAGCTATTATGCCACTGAACATTAATAATGCCGAATGTCAAGTTGGAGTACATTAAGAAAAGGTGCTGTGTTCTTTGAGCTTTTTTATATTGGTTTTGTTAAAAGCTTTAATGACTCATGAACATACAGATACATTCCACTCAACCATCTTTATTAGACCGACTTATATACAATGAACAAAAAAAACAGTGGCACTCCGGGAGTGCCGACAGAAGTGAAAACTTGAAAAAAAATCGGCACCGCGGTAATCAACGCGTTGATGTCTTTTAAATGCTCAAAAGCTAGCGTCGTAACAGTGTCGCGAAATCAATGGTTTAGTTCCATCTCAAAAATGCCCAACGCGCCTAAAGAAGTTTTCACTTCAAAAAAACTGCAATGAATTCTCTACTCAAGACATTAATTACGAATCTAATACACGTTCTGTTTATAAATTCTATCATCTAATTAAAAAGGAAATAGGTATTAGTGTGTTTTCTATTAGCTTGACATGTGCAGGCCTAGTTACAGGGCTCCCATGCTCGTGAATGGAGGCACGTTCAAACCGAAGAATCGATTCTCCCCGCTTCGCCGCGTGAAATCGGGCGCGCGCTCTCATTTACAATCGATCGCCATTTACTCGGCCGCCTGATTCGATTACATAAACCCTTATTCGATAAATCGATACCGACTAAACATGTTATTGGTTACGCTAATGAAACTGTATCGTTGTCTTTTGTTGCCGGTAAGAAGTGGAGGTGATGTGAGTAGCTTTTAAGATTATCAATAAATAATGACTTGAAATGTTCACGGAGGGTGAAAATAACTAATTTTTAACCGACTTCCAAAAAGGAGGAGGTTATATGTTCGTCGCGTATGTTTGTTTTTTTTTTTTATCTATGTCCACCGATTTCTCCGTCAATTGTGGACGGATTTTGAAAATATTCTTTTTTTTTTTTGAAAGGGTGTGCTCTCGAATTGGTCCCATATAAATTTTATTAACTTTGCTTGGATAGTTTTTGAGTTAGCTACAAAATACGTATTTTTTTCCTACTTAGTATGTAGATGATATGATAAGTTTCTGTCACTGGTAGCAGGTAGTGGTATTCGAATGTGTGTGGGGTAGGTACCACAACTAAAAAGTGAAAAATAAAAACTTTTTACAAAAAAAAACAACCGACCTCCAAAAAAAAAACATTAAAAAGTGAAAAATAACTTTAATTTCGGAAGTCGGTGGCAAAAAACGAAAATACAAAACCCAAGACACCGACTTCCGAAATTAAAGTTATTTTTCACTTTTTAATGTTTTTTTTTTTTGGAGGTCGGTTGTTTTTTTTTAGGTTTGGGTATATCCCAAAGTTACCCTGAATAAAGATAAAACAAACAAAATAATAGGTAACAAAAAAAATTCAAACGATATTTTGACAAGAAATGGGCATGTTTCTCAGTTGCACTCCATCATCAGAATTTATGACCCCACAATGTCTGTTTCCTCGTTATAAATATCAACATTAATTGTGTCCCAATATCCTGACCATAAATGTCATGGCCACTGGCGCCTAGCGCAGGTACAAAAAAAAACTATAAAAGTACGTACAAAAACGTTCAATTCCCCACACAATGAACGTTGAGTCAGGTGAAAAAAAAAACTCCAAAATTTATAACACCCCGGCCACCGGTATAAAAATCCTGAGAATAGTAATTTTTCTTACAAAATTTAGTGATATGTCAAACCTGTTCGACGTAGCAAATAAAAATGTACGAAGCGATGTAGAAAAAAACAAAACTAAAGACTTTGGGTTATTGCTAAAACAAGGGAGGGTTACCATATCAATCAAGGCGTTGACAAAAGTGTATTTTTTTCCTCGTGCAGGCCGTGGGATGAAAAAAAGGGTCCGTGTTTATGGAAATGCAATAAAAGAGAAGCGAGCGTTGCGCGGGCGCTGCCCGGCTCTACCCCTGCGTAGCCTCACTTGCTTGACGTGGATATTTGTTTAAATTTTCTAATGGTTTTGTAAAGGGTTTTCAATAGCCAGCAGTTTTGATAGTATATTATAAAGTAATGGTAGAGCATTCAAAAATTAGATCAATGTGCTTTTATCGAATGTTATTTTTACATTGGTTTCTTCTCACTTTCTTTCTCTAAAGCAAGCTTAAATGACTATACTTATCTTAAAGTAGATACCCATCACACTGACTTAGCCAATTTTCCAAAACTCAACCCAAGAATCGAACCTCATCCTTCCGAACCTCTAACAATTCGACCACACTGACACACGGTCAGGTAGGTTGGATGGAGTGCGAGAACAGTAAAAATGTTAGTGCGACGCGACCCCCGCGGCGCGAATAGTCCCGTGTGTCACTCACGGTCTCACGGATACGTTACCTTCGCCCGGGCATTTTTTGCCGGACTCACTCAGTGTTTTGGCGTTTATCGTGTCATTATTAAGGTATTTTGATGGAGTTTTGTATCTTTAATTTAAAAGTATCATTTATATTAAAGCGTAAGGAATTTAATATGACATTTACACTTGCGGTAACAAAAAACGGCAATATTAAATCAAACCTACCAACATTCAATAAAATAACAACTTTATAAAAGTCACTCAAATTCAAATATTAAAATATAAATACGCCTAATAAAATTAGGCAGTCAGAAAAGAAACGAATCAAAATCCGGAAATGTCTAAAAACGCTATAAGCTTAAGTTATGCGCCGCACCAAAACGGCCCAGGTAAGCTACCATTTTATTTTAGCATACTGCAACTTTCCATCGGCTACTCTTTTAAATTGAGCATTACTTTCTAGATCAAATATCTATACTAGCATGCAAGTAGATAGGTTACACAAAACTTACGTAATCTTTCTACTGCTCAAATAACAATAAGTATGAACTATTCCTTTTACTTTACTAAAGCAATTAGTGTAGACTGTCAAGCCTCATTTCAATTAAGGCTTAAAAGTACTTACAAACAAACGTGCATACACGTCTGCAAGGATTACGATACAGATCTTAAACTGCATTATTAATTCAACAGCCCGTTATAATTTCAATCATAAACAATAATACAAATCAACATATCGTAGAGCAATCCGTAATACAGGGTGACCGCAAACGTGAGTGTACACAATCAGTTGCCAGTGACATGATATGAGTCAGACGGTTGTCTTATAAACTGATAATGTTCATATGAGTCTCTTGTGCTGTGTTTTGGTCAATTAATTTAGGGACTTAAGTTCAGGTCAATACTTGTGTTATTTATTTATCTTTAGTTTTGGAGATGTCGAAACACCCCAACGTTTTTTAATCTATATGAAAGCGTTGATTCGTGTAGTTTTCAGACTACACTTAACATATTGTGTCTACAAGGCTACAAAAAAGGTTTTTGGTATAAAAAAGTGTGTTTTCTTAATTATTTAAAAAAAAAAAAATACAAGATGAAAACTGGAAACATTGCAATACCTACGAATTATAAATAAAATTTATTTTGTTTTGCAGAATAAGAATACTTTTCTAGTATTGTCTAGCAGGGTAAAGTCCTCATCTCATACAGAGAAGACCCGAGCATTCTTTACCACGATTGATTTTATTTTACCGATACAGAAAAAAAACACTACAAAATATATTATTTATTTAATTTAGTAAAAACGCTAGTGACGGTTAACTTGGACCACGCTTACGGCCACAATTTATTCGACGGCGCGCGGTGATCGATGACCGGCGAGACTTGTCCGGCCACCGAGACACGGACAACGGCCACTACCGTTCCTAATGTTACAAAAAATATTTTACCACGATCCAAATACGAAAATTTAATTATTTCTTTATTTTATTTACACTGCCAGTATACATTTTAGTTACACTTTCGCTAGTTTTGAGAGTGGCCTGATAATTGTGTCCTTAGTGTATTACGAGTAAGAGGGTTTATCCTAAAAGTTGGCAACGTCGTAAATAGCTATCAAATATTTACCTGTTTTGATTAATTTAGTAATATTCCTGTATGGAATTAAGAAATGTGTCTAACTGGGGAACTAAAATATTGATTATGAAATGCAATAATTAATATCGTAATACGAATATTTAGTTTTAGATGTAAAAAAAGTATTTGCTAAATTTTCCAAATGCCTTTTTTTACACCTAAAATTGTAACAACATCAAATTCAGTGTTATAATTGCAATTCATTATTGATATTCTAGAGAACTAGTTAGCCACATTTCTTATTTCCATACAGTAATATTGCCAAATTAATCAAAACAGCGAAATATTTGAGATTTATTTGCGACGATGCCCACTTTCAGAATAAACGCTCTTAATATTTTTTGAAGAAATATAGTAAATGAAGAGCTTTCCTTTCTGTCTTTCTTATAAAATAGAGCATCTTACTAATCATTGGTAAGTAAGTTTGTATTTACCTAGGTAAAAGTTTCCCTGAATGAACTAAAAAGCTTTCGGGCATTTTACTGTCATATTTATTATTTATTTTTATGTTATTGGGTAGCAAACAAACAGGCTGATGGTAAGTATCCTCCACTGTCTATGGTCATCTGCAAAACCAGAGGCTTACGTGACCATGGTACCTCTTCATTCATCCATCGGAAATGATTCCGATTCCTCCTCCGAAGAAACAATCGAAAAACTTGGCACCTATCACAAAATTTTATTCGTAATTTATGACATCACGCCGATTAATAGATCGGGCATAAGCAGACAGTGTGGGACCGATTCCTGCTTCAACTTTTAAGGCACAAAATTCTCATTGTAATCGTTATTTGGCACAGGCTTCGCTCCTGAATGCCAAATAGGAAAGTTCTATGACCGTCGGTTTGGTTTTATATTTAAATATGTATGTACTACATGTACTGAGATACATTATGTATTCAAAGTACAGATGTTGAGCAATAAAATTAATTGAAGTGTATAATTTTAGTTTCATTTATTTTTAAAGACTGCACAAGTAATTGGATCCGTGTTGAGCGATTATTAGCAAAGGGATCTTAGGTCATACTAGAAAATGCAATAACCATACAAATGTTTGAAAATTCAGCGTTCTGCTTGTAAATTATATTAAGTTTGTCAGCAACAAAAGTCGATTATTAATTCCGTGTATAGGAAAGAATAAAAAGAAAGTATTTCGTCACGGCCCGTAACTGTAACATAATGTAATAAAATTGTATGTAGCTTCCACCGACGGAAATCGCGCTAGTATAAATTATATTATTATTATAATTTACATAATCCCTGTTATTTAGTTTATTACCCGTGCATAATCCTCAGTGTATGCATTTTAATGCAATACCTATAAATTTTGTAGCAATGTAATTAAATGATAATTAAATGAAAATTGTTCCGGTCATAATTTTACCTACTTATGTTTTTTTTTTTCGAAAATCCCAGATAATGCCAATAATAAGATTCCAATTTTAAAATGGGATTATTAAGAATTTTACGTTAGCACTTCGTAGGCCGAGTATACACAATAGAAATAAAACTTTTAAAACTTTATTTGTATGTTTTCGCGTATAATTTTACACAAAAGGTCACTAGTAATAAATACATTACGCGTCTTGTTAAGCTTTATATTACTGTAAATAAATAAATAGTTAAGTTACACATGTAATATAATCGGGTAGTATACGTGTCCACACTACCGTCCATTTATATTTGTGCTCCCGCGCCGTGCGATATATCGCCATTCGTAGAAGCGCTCTTTATTCAACTCCTGCGCATTGCGAGAGAAATTGTGGTACCTACTTTGTTTGTTACCCCTTAAGATGAGGGCTGAGCAGTGGCCTATTTTACAAAACCCATAGGCGACAGGTGACAGGCGACATCCAACAATATCACTTTTTTTTTTGTGCAAAAAACCTGTCGTGAAAATGTGACAATTTTGTGATTTTTGAAGTGAAAACTTCTTTAGGCACGTTGGGCATTTTTGAGATGGGAAAAAACAATTGAACTCGCGACACCGTTACCGACACTTCAATTTTGTAAACGCGATTGTGTTCTTTATTTATATTACGTTACGGATCAATGTTCTATGCAAGTATTTTTACTTTAAAGGTTTTGGAAGTAATTTTTTTAATTGTTCAAGTTTTTATTTCTGTCGGCACTCTCGGAGTGCCACTGTTTTTTTTTTACAAGTTTTGTAATATTTTGACAAGAAAGCCGCATTACCAGTTAATATTAAATAAGCCCTTGGTAGCAGTTAAACGACGTGCAATTGGAGAGGCTTGCATCCAGCAATGGACTGCCATAGGCTGATGATGGGAAATTATGTGACCAAGATACTGAAAATAGGTAGGTAGTCTAAAAGAAAATCTTCAAACAAAATATGAGTGAAACAAACAAGAAGGAAGGAAAAGCATGTTTTCTTTTATCAGGACGTCAATCAATCATCATCGTAGAGGCGTCAGTATCAATTTGATCATTCCTTATTAAAACTACTGAGTTTTCCTCAGATTTTCCTTAGAGGAAAATCCAATCGGCCATTTTTCTGTCCATTTCAGTTCGTTCAGATCATGAAAACACGCGAAGAACAACTGTTATAATTCTACTTTGTCGTTTTCCTTGTAACATTAATTAAAAAGGTATTCGAAACTATGTTCGGACTGCAACACCGAGCCCCAGGATATAGACTGACTGTCTAGTTTGGGGCTCACTGGCAACTAACACTACCTATGTAACTGTGGGAGGGGAGAGATGTGGCGACACCACCACATACATCATCACCACATACAAACTACGCATCACACTGACGTCATGCGAAATCGCGCAAGCAGAGTTTACCGCGCGATCAGGGGGCCTACCACCAGCTCATAAACAGTATTATTTTAATATTACTTCAGTGGGAGAAAGAGATGGAGCTATACGACCTGTAGAGCTTCATCTCTTTCCCACACTGAAGTAATTTTAAAATAATACTGCTTTATGAGCTGGTGGTAGGCCCCCTGCATACATATAACTTCCCGACATCAATCGATGGGCAATTGCCCACCACACACAACGCCCGTCTGGTCGGAGGATCCTCCCTTTTCTATGGAGGATGAGTGAACTTTACACCCTGTGCCTCATACCTCTATTTATCCTGGCAATCGGTAATATTTTAAGACATCTCAATTTGTAATAAACCTATTTTCTATTTCTATTTTTCTAACCATTTCGATGCCCATTGTGACACACTCAAAACTAAATAGATAAGTACTATCAGAATAAAAGTTATAGGTATTCCAAATCCAGCAACCCAGCTGACGGTGATCGATGATATCAATCGTTCAGATAGATTCAGCGTGGTGCAAGGCAGCCGGATTACATTCATCAATCGCTCATCGATTATGTTTTGAGACAACCAAATTCAATATCGACTGATTGCAGTCTACCTACTTGCATGTTTTAATTTTTTTTATTACTTTAAGTTAAATTTGCATGCATTCCAAAAACATATTCTACTCGTAGTTACGTCCATATAGCACATGCAAATAAAAACACATAACGTTAACACTAGTGTCCACTTATATTTCTGTCGGCTCCCGGCTCGGTGACCGGCGATATATTGCGAGATACCCCTCGTAATGTATGAAGCTCTTTATAGTCGCCTGCGCAGCTTTATTGCTTTTGAACTTAAGGTGGCGGTACACTGACTGGGATTTTCAAAAACGAGAAAGAAAAAATATAGTTTTTGTAGTTTGGTTTTTGACAAAAAAAAATAGAGCTGACAGCTAGATTTATCAAACACCATAATAAATAAGTATATTTTTTTGGTAATGTTACCAATAAACAACATAAAATAAATATAAATTTTTGCAATAATGATGAGAAGCAAACTACACGAATGAAGTTCAAAAAACGTTGAATACTTCTTGTAATAGGATGAACTGGTTACAAGTAAATGAATGCCCTACGTGACACAAAAACTAAGAATTACAGGAAATTATAATAATTTTACCATCAATAAAGACTTCATTACATGTCTCTTCGTGTATAATTATAACGTAATAAATGGACATATACAACTGTCCCTATAATTTATTGACATTGAATAATAAACCAACATACTACACATGTAGTAATTTTTTTCATACATCAGCAAAGTTATTTCAAGACTAACTTTATCTTAGGACATGACTTGACAGCCATTGATTACCATTTGAGGAGAAAATAAGCATAATGTGACTAAAAAAGCATGTCATACATTTTTGTAGGCAAGTATTTAATATGTTTCAAAAACACACTTGTCAAACGTCAAAGTTGAAGTTCAAACACGTGTTTCTGTCGAGTGGGTATGGTCCCTTATGTGTTCAGAAATACAGGTGCACGCGCATACTCTTTTATTTTCCATAATTCTATTTTATACTTATACAATTTATTGTTCAGGTTGTCAGTACTGACAAACAAAGCTTGCCGACGTTACGAGTTTGCGCAAAGTAAATATTTTTATGAATTATACTGCAGTAGAGACATATCAAGTAGTTTTGTGTCTTTTAAATGCTTGGGATTTTAAATTTAAATGTGAAAAATTGCTTTTATTTTTTTATAGTATTTAATTAATCATGAGACTTTTAAATAATATGAAATTCGGTACCTACTTAAACGCTTGACGTTACAAAAAATTTACTTTGCATAATAAGTTAATATGCAAAGTATTTTTAGTCCTGTTAAGGCGAAATGCACACCTAATAACAAAGCAAATAAAAACTCATGGACCATGATAAATTCTTCTGTAATTCTATTTAAAGAAACAATTAAAGAGATATAAAAATATGATTCAGTAATTTAACAAAATAATACAAGGTGTTTACCCTCTTTAAATACTTTTAAATCCATATTATTTCACAGTTTGCATAGCTACAAAATGACTTCTTAGTAAAAAAATATTAACTTTCGAGTTTTTAATGAAAAAATATATCAATCAATCTGCCTAGCCTTTCCCCAACAATGTTGGGATCGGCTTTCAGTCTAACCGGATGCAGCTGAATACCAGTATTTTACATGGATCGACTGGCTATCTGACCTCTACAACCCAGTTACTGGGTAATACGATACCCTTTGGTAAGACTGGTTGTCAGACTTTCGGGCTTCTGACAACCCGTAACGACTGTCAAAGATTCACGAATGACAGCCGGGACCAACGGCTTAACGTGCTTTCCGAGGCACGGAGGAGTCTCGGTATGTAAAGACGGTCACTCATCTACAGACCAACCCTGGCAAACGTAGCTTAACCTGATGGATCGACCCGTGTGGCTGTTATAACTTAGCCACGAGCTTGTAATTAAAAAATATAAAAATAATAAATTTCATAAAAAAATACCTTATTCTGAATGAAATCGTAATCGTAGACAATCTTAGGTTTTAACATAATAATGCTATGTATTTGCCATAGACGCAAATAGTTGTAACTCTATTTGCATTTTTAATTTAGCAAAGTGACAGAAGTGGAAGGAAATTAATCTTTGTCTCTGGTTCTCGTAATTTAATTTAATTTATTGAACTGCATTTACTGGATTCAAAAATAAAACTTTTTAGCTTTACTAAAAAAACATAGTGAAAGTTTGTCTTAAAAGAAACCGTGACGTCTTAATTTATTTCAATTGTTTTTAATTTAACGCAGATTTTTTTTATTAGATTTATTAAGTATGTCGTCCAAACCATACTTCAGAAATCGCTTGAGGGCTTAAGGAAAAATTCTCGTTACCTGTGACACAAAACAAAAAGTGCCTCGAACTTTGTACCTTTTAGGGGAAGGGAGAAAGGTGCTATTTTATTACCTAAGTGTTTTTTTATTAGTCGAGTGGATTCTCTATTAGTCAAGTGGATTATTTATTAGTCAAGTGGATTCTTTATTAGTCAAGTGCATTTTTTTCATGTTCATAAAGCATAATTAAGTTCAACGAATAATCCTATTTCGCTAATTAATGTGCGCAATATTCCGCAGTGATTACGCAAAGGTAACACTATTGTCTTAATACAAGGTTACCGCCATTACTTTATTAAGAAAAATAATTGTATTTAGTCCACACATTAGACTACGCATTGTCCAAGTTTCCCACTTAATTCTAATTCGTGTCAAGTGCAGTTTATAATTGGGGCTAGTCCAATTATTATGAATAGAAATTATTGTTTTAATTCATTGTTGTGCTTGCATTAAATATTCAACGTATTGTCCAATTAGTCAGAACAAGGCCGTTGTTTCTTAATGCCTTAATTGCCGCCATTTTGCCGTGTAACAATTTAGTTTTAATTAATTCTAATAAGAATGTTTGCAGATTGATGTTTAAAGTGGTTAGTTAGTCAACTCGGAATACTATTGTCTAGGACACGAAGTTAAAGGACTAGGTTGGGCCTTTGTTTTGCAATCGATAAGTTTGTATTGCCAATGAGGTATTCGACCTGATACATTCATATTGCGATATCGGACTTCAAAAGTGAGCTCAGAGAGACAATAACAGCTGCTCTTGTACAAACGTAGGTAAAGGAAACGTAGCGTACTTAACAGCGGTTAGCACTATTGTATCGCCATAAAAATAAACGTTATCTCGGTTTCTAAATAACGTTATTAGAGTCATTGTGCCACTGGCAGACGCTCCTCAGGATTAGTTAAGAGCACGGACAGCGGCGAGAGGCGCGCATTGTCTCTCATTTCCCACAACGAAAATAAAAGTGAGAATTCAATCTTTCCCCGTACCACATTAACGGTATCTCTCCACACTACAGTGAATCTAAATATTAAAACCGCGTTACGAACATCCGGGTTTAAAAACCATGACTTCGCTCTCATAAAGGTAAGTTGTTTTACAAAATCGCTCCTATTATACTATTGTACCAACAAAAAAACGTTACTTTAACTTACTTTATCAATTTAAGTAATCGTTAAACAGGAACGTTATTATACGCATGTGGCCCGCAGCCATAACGCTGTACGTTGCAATGAAATCATAACGCTGGCATTACGTAATTTGGCCAACAAAAGGCAACTACTCCGAGCCATTCCGCTAGTTTATGTCTGCGAGACGGGTATTAAGGTAAATTGTACGTACAATTGCGCGCACGGGCCACTCGTTAGCCGACATGGGCTGACGTGACGCCGAGCGGGCCGTATGTCGCATTGTTTCAGTTTTATGCGTACCCGACCTTAGATTAAATGTTAACTCCGAGATTTATGGCGGTCATGCAGCGGCTAGTTTAGTGGACGCTGAGGTCTTTCGTCGAAACGTTCAACTTTCATAAGAGCCCAATTTGTGGGAGCGCTTAATGCGGTGTCGTGCTCGGGCGTGCATGCTCCGCCTTTTTATTACTGCCCCTTAACTGTACACAACACCCATTCTCTTCGAGATTGTCTCACTATGCTATTTGTAGATGAAGGAATGTTATCTCGAATACACGCGACTCGGAAATAGGTGCACTGTAACAATGCGCCCAAATGTTAGTAAAACGGGTGTTTGATGTGATCTACAATCGTAAAATGAATCGCTTTCGTTACGACTGTCTACTCGGAAACGAAGCATCGTGGTAAAAAGCAGTGTAGTGAGTCAATACATCATAATTGCACGTTAATCTAATTATTATAATAGTCTAATAATGAATGCACATACATTAAGTTCTAAGCGGGATTGATCGGGATTAACGAGTCGAATCGACTAACGTAACAAATGTCTGGAACATAATTAACACATGATATACGAACGATAGCGGATATTTCAGCGTTGTAGTAGTAAAACTATTAATTTGTTAGAATTCCAAAAAGTGTCTAAGAACTTGTCTAGATAAACCGATCTAACATGCCTTTAATACAACATGCTTAACGTCAGAATTCATATTATTTATAATACCGACGTTTGTGGTTTAGCGCACATTGACTTCATTTTTTTTGTCACCTTCGTATTATATTCGACAAATTATTTTAAGTTTTCCTTTAAATTAATAGAATAATATTAACCTTTTTTGTACCTAAGGACGTGTTCACACCAAACGTATAGTCGGACGCAGACTATGACTGTGAGAATGTATGAAAAACAATGGACAGTCAGTCGGTGGCTGACGTAAATTATACATTTTGAACTTTACGCACACAATCGGCTGCCGACTAAAAGTTTGCGTACGGTGACTAAATCACGAAAAAAGTATAAGGAACGTCTGTGAATTTCTTCAGTACGTTTAAAAACTTTTCAATTTTTTAATCGGTTTACCCAGACAATCAAAAACAACAAAATTGGTCGGATTCTTACACTCACCAATCTTCGCTTGGGCTTGATCAGGGGTCGATTCTGTCCGTTCATCTTGTAGTAGAGACCGCAGGCGTTGCAGAGGTAGTGTCCAGTGCCGTCGCGTCGCCAGAGAGGTGTGCTGGTCGCCCCGCAGTTGACGCATTCTCGCCCCTCTGTGTTGTAGACAAAATAGTCAGATGGGGCACGAAAAGGAGGTGAGATTCGTGTGTTCAGGCCTTTAGTCGAGACAGAAAGTTAAAAAATAGAGTTTATTTTTTATTTAATTTACAAAAAGGTTTCGAAAGAAGTTTGTTAATAAGTGTGAACGTCGTTAAAATGAATAAAATAAGCTCTTTTGTAATGAATTATTTTACATTTAAAAACAAATTGAATTTATGCAAGGCAAAAATAATGTTGAAGCGAAACGGGAACACCAAAACCAAAGTCGAAAAACTGCCAAATAAAAAAAAATGTACCAAACCATAGATAACTTAGCATTGTATGGAAGGGTGGAAATTACCTGTCTCCTGGCAGGCTGGGAAAGATGAGAGAAAATCACATTCAGAAACATTACAAATAGAATTTCACTAACTAACAAAGCATGCTAACACCAAGCACTTACATAAATGTTCTACATCATCCTTCACAACACTTTTATCTTAACATCAACATAATTGCAATTACTACGAAAAAATAGTAAAATATTCAATTAACTAGGGAAAGCGCGACGAGTTTCACTTTGAAGAAAAAATATCAAGATTTTTTACACGCGAAGGAAAACTAAGAGAAAGTAACGCTTGCATCGGTAGTTACGTTTGACGGACAACCAAGAAACGCCCTTACATCATCATTTGCATATTTAAATTAAAAAACTTTCAATAAATAATTATAATAGTACTAACTTTAAATAGACTATTAATATCAAATAGAAAGAAATTCTCATTCACGTACCTATATCCAAAAAGAAAACATTTAAAAAAAAATCATCAACTATCATAGATCAATAGCGCATAATAATTTGAACTGCAACAACAAAAGCAAGTTGCTACAAAAATAAATAGTTGTTGCTAAAACATTGGTGAGCGTCTAGTGCTAAACAGAGCGGAACCAGAGCTATAAACTATTACCCACATGCTAATTTTCGCTGTGTGTAATTGTATACCTGCGTCTAAAACAATTTCAAACGCAAGCCATCGCCCCTCATCCATGAACCGGCTTGAATTGCAAATCTTCGTAAACGAATCGAAACAAAAAACGATCTTATAAATTCTACGTTTGACACCTAATTCATCAAACTAGCCAAGCGATGAAATACACAATTAAATAAAACGCTAAATCGATAATTTACTCATGCGTTAAGTTTATAAATTCATGCAATTCTGACCCCAGGATGAGCCGTCCTCCGGGGAACTTGTTAATACGATTTTTAAAGATCACAATAAGCAATTTTACCAAAGTGCTTACATGGTTAGTGAGAGGATGTGTTCACATATGGGATGCGCGCGCGCCGCCCACAATCTTTCTCTAAACTCGATTACACGATCGATGATTTACCGAGATCGAATTTAAAAGCTCGTTACATCTTCGTATCCTCCTCAGAGGCGTTCGATAACAAACTAACTACTATCAGTGTGGGAAATCAGAGGACGCGTGACAAACACCCGCCCCGTACTTATCTATTAGTGTTTGTTTAGAACTGGTTTGAGCATATCGATCGGAAGTGTATCGTAATAATTATGTATCTAGATCTGATTATCCAAGTCCCCAGACGTAGGGCGGTGCGCTGAATAAATAATAACACGCGGGAACGTCTACGAAGGTGAAAGTGCTCAAATATCTGATAGAAAAAATACGTTAAACGAACCGAAAATGTTTTATGAGCTTTAGGCAGTGCAGCCATTCATCTTTTTTATGTAAAACCAGATCAAAACCGGCAATTAAATCGCCCGGACCTTATCGAAAACTTATTGCGATCGGGCCAACGACTCACTTTTTGGACTAACCCTTTATATTTTTTTTTGTAACATCGATAAAACCTGTAATTTGTATCGAAGTTTGTAATAAATAAACACCAATAACGATTATTAGGAAAAAATAACAGGATATTACACGAGCCGCGATGTTTTATGATAGTGTATCTAGCTTTAGAGACGGATTTAGTTCATTACTAATGTCTCTATTGGTAAAAACGTTTGTGAAAGCCCGTGGAGCCGCGGGCGGCGACGTTTCACAAGATTTACAGCGGCCTGCCCCTCATACATCGACATTACACGTATTATTAAAGAGAACACTGTTCTGATTAATTACTACCCGATTTAATTGTTCGATCCGGTTCAATGGTAACGTTTTAATACATTCACACCGAAGAGTTATTTCTTAATTTCCCCTGACGGACGATCTCGGCTGCCCGGGCAGCTCCGCCCGGCACGTGATTTAGACTCGACATAAAGATATCATTTTATTTCACCCGTAACGGTACGAGTCCACAGAGACTGCCTATCCTGATCTACTGCAAAACGTATGAGGCTCAGCAAAAATTCCAGTGTTTATTCAAAATTAGAATGCGGCGCGCTCTTTATAGCCCGGAGTGACGTGCGCTCGTGACGCGGCGGCGCTACGTGACCGCGATAAAAGATTTTCATCTGCCATATTTACGTAGGCGAGTGGGCGGTTTTTATTTTTCGAGAGTCTCCAGGCACTCGGGGCCCGTTGAGAACTCGCAAAGTTTTCACACGCTCCCGCCGCGTAGGGAAAACACTGCACACGGCGCGTTTCGCTGAGAGTGCAACTCGCGCGCCACTCGAGCGATGTTGACCTCAGAGCTATCGATGCGTTCGAAACAAACGAAGCCCGTTACTGCTCGATGAAACCACAAAGTAAAAACTCGTACATAGTCACGTATAACGTTAATGTGCACCAGGGTAATGTAATTTAAATGAAGGACTAATTCGCTCTCGTGTACCGTGACGCGCTCTCTCGGCGCATCGGCCCATCAACACGTAACGGTGAGGCTATTTTGCATACAAACCATTAAATTATTGCTCAAAACTTATTCTTTGTTGCGCCACAGAGGCTGTTATTACGCTTTAATTATATGCCTGTATGCAAATAGAAAAATTTAATGGAAGATGATGGTCTCGCTCGAGGTTTATTTTTATTGAGCATTGTGTTGCCAGGAAATGTTAAAAGCAAAAAAAGGGATGTTACAAGTCATTGACTGGCTAATTCTATTTCACTTTTAGTCACTTAGTGTCGGGTGTTGGTAGGTACAGTATCAGGAATGAAGCCATTTTTCACGGCGCTTGCACTGCGCGGACCGATGCTGTGTCGGTCGGCGGTCGAACGCTCGTATTTGCATTCGTTATTAGCATACTGCGAGATAATTACGTGTGACGAGCGATGCGATGCCGCTCAGTAGCAACTTGCACTGAACCCGATGTACTTATTATATACCGGTCATGTGATGTCCGAGTACCGAGCACACCTCTTCCGACCGGTCCGCACTACGATTTTTTGCTATAACCAGACTTTAACTGTTCGATTTGCATGAAACCATGAACCGTTCGTCCATGTATTACAAGCTTTGCAAGATAACGTAACATCTCTGTCCTCTAATTTTATAATTGAATTAATAGCTCCGCGGATGTCCAACGTAAAATGCAAATTTCATGTTGATGCAACACTGTGGGCAACAATACACGTCGGCAGACCGTGACGAATGTACTATACCTACCAACACTAACTGTGTACAATAACTTGGAAACATTCATTTAAAATACGTTCGGATTAAATGAATTGGTTGGTAAGTAACTAAATAAGTATAAGTACTCGAAATGTGAGAGAAAGATTTATTATTTGTATTTAGTGTTGTCTGTTGGTATTATACTGGACATAACAAAAAAGTATTGCGTCGGCGGGCAAAAATAATAACATATTAAGAGTTGGCCGGAGCCTCATTCCTGTTGTGTGGCGGTCCGTGGCGCGGGCGCACGTCACCGCTAATTGGTTGCGCAACCGCTACACGCACGCGTTGCAGCAACACGACGCATGACTCGCATCCGAATGTTGCACGCGAAATTTTCGCTAACACTGTCAACGTGTATTTTTAAATTAATTATTGATTTTCACACAGATTATTCGAGATATTCAAGTGAACGAATTCTTATTGCAGGTTTTCTGCCGCATTATTATGTCAAATTTACGAAGACAGCTATATATTATAATGCTCGCTTTTAATGTCTTACTCAACGCTCAATTCTCAGCTTTACCCAACGGCAGTAAGAAAATGATCGCAAGGTTCTCTATCAGCCGAACAAAGCGGTTGCATTTGAATTGTTATTGAACACAAAATCATTGAATAATTTGAATACAGTATAAGTGAACGCAACATTGTTTTAGAAAGTGTTGAATGGTACTGTTTAAGAAATAGCCTGTATAATAACAGGTTACCATTGGAACTGACCGTTTATTATTCGAATTGCCCTTTCCATGACATTCTTCAAATACAAACTACGTTTTAGGTCACGATTTTTCGATTGTTCGATCTAAATGCTACGTTGTACTTAATCTTGTATCATTAATTCGTAATGTACAAAGAATTGATACTATAACATTATCCGATGTTCAGGACCGAAGGCCGAACTACTTGAGTACCTTGGTTTACCTAACAATTGACTTTGATAACCTTTGAGCCAGTGACTATATTTAAACAGAACGGATCCAGCTATCAATTGTAGTGGCTCTATCTTTGTACCAAAAACAGCAAACTATAGTCCTCAAACATTGCTATCAAATGCTGCATTAATTTGTCCTAAAGTCTGCGTATATTGTAATAGGCAGGAGGCTCGAGGTCAGGCGATCGCTAGCACAATGGAATGGTCCACATCCGGCCGCCGCGCATTATCATAATACCGATTCCACCAAGGAACTGCCACCTACTGCCCGATATATATAGTATATACTTCAGCGGCTCAAACACATTTGATGTCCCTACAAGCACCTAATAGTCAATGTCACCTCCCATTTGTTTCAACACTCAATTGTTAGGTAGTCGAATTGGCTAACAGAACAACTAATACAATAGCCAATTTTCCCCTTGTCCAAAATGGAAATCATCCTTCGTCTTTTATTTATCATCCGCACAAACAGCACAAACGCAATAAAAATTAATTAGTTATTGTTAATACCAATTATAAAAGCATCAGAAGCCGTTGTTTCGTGATGATTAATTATGAAAAAAATATATTAAAAACAAATTATTCGGGCAGCGTGTACGACGGACTATCAATTAAATAAGTGAGCTAATAAACTATTTCCAATTACAAACACACATTATATAGCGGGCGTGTATTGAGTTTTTTACGACAATTATCAAGAACACGTTGGTATAACAAAAACTTAACGACGCGTGACATTGTGTAAATTGGATTAAAACCTGAAGAATCTTTCTTTACAATACTTTTTTTAAAACCAATTGACATACTTTTGCCTAATTTGCATTATTTGAAAATGGAATACTAATTGTCTGTGGGAGACTTTTTAGTCTGTGGGCGAGGGCTAAATGTCAAATGACATTTTTAATCAGCTCTCTCTCGTTGCAATTCCAATGATTGTATTCAATCTACTATGAATATTTAATTAAAAATGAATTGTTAGAACAGACAATAGACATAATTACTGCCGACATCTTAAATCACAACAAATTAGCTTTGTTGTATAACACTTGAAAGAATTTGCGAAACGAATTCTTTGGAGAGATTTACATTTTCATAATACACGGAAGTGTAAAAGAATAAATAAGTGACTACTTAGTTAATGGCTTTATCCGACGCAATTAACGCAGCGCCTACTTTTTTTCAATACGATTCTAATTATATCATGAGAAATCCATTATAACAATCTAACAATCTAGCGGCAACCACGTTCGTGAGCCAGCATGCTAATCCATTTGAAATTTCACAAAATATTGAACAAACATAATTGTAACGGGAACTATTTAATTGTCTGTCTATATTAACAGTCACTGTACATAATTCTGCACATTCATTATTCTAATATGAGACAATAAGCCGCCATTTTGGTTCCCGGCCATTGTCAAAGTTTAACAAGTACTGGGAGATATAATTACATTTTCAAATATAAAATAAAGCTGGTGTTAATACAATTAGTGTTGTGTAATTCATTGTGTCATGTTGGCAATGACGTGGCTGATGGTTTAGAGTGCTCTCGTTACGAAAACACGTCTAACAAATTAAAGGTCACCTTTGACTTATTTTGACTAGGTATAATTATGTAGGTCTTTCTATGCGAGACTAGAGTATAAATAAGTTACATAGACATAAACCTTTTTCTTAGAGAATAAAGAAAGAGAAGAAGCATCGCATTTAATTGTGAAAGTAAACAAGAGCTGTCTCTCCTAATTTAGAGGACTGTCACGACACTTAATAGAAACCTACTTAAGAGAATTTATTTAATTATCTAGTTAGAAAACAATGGCAGGTCGCAATTAAATAATGAGAAACGTCTAGTTTGTTTGGTCAACATCAGTCGAGGCCGCGTCAGTTCACATGTACCGCCGTAACAATGAAGTGCGCACCGCCCGTCCGGGTTACACCGTAAATATATTAGACAAGTTAATTGGGGAATTCCTGCTCTCATATACTGACAGAAGATTGATTAAATTCGCTTTGAAACTATACGCTTTCCAACGAAAAACTAACCACGAATCCCGCAACTCTGAGAATTTATCACGTTCAGTAACTGCAAAGAGCCAATGTTATAAATTATTGTACAACACCTCCACCGTTGAGCAGTTAGTAAGAGAAGCGTTAGTACCAACATAATCCCAAGCCCTAGTACCGTGTTGGAGACTCGTGAGGCGCCACAACCCCCGGTGCAAGAGCCGCGCTTATCCGAACACATCGCGATATCACTCGACAATGCCATTTCGAAACCAAATGAAATATTAATCTTGCTACGTTTATCGAATTAATATATCTCAATTGTCGATGAGACAATCTGTAGAGATTCTAATTACGCGGGATATCTCCGCTGCCATTCTGTAAAGGCTTCTATTAGGCCTTGGATGGTCGCGTATTTGATTTATTAACTGATTAGAGACCATTTAAATGAAAGCTTTTCTAGGCGTAATGCGAGTGGGTATCGTGAGCGAGAGATGTGGATCATCTGACGCTTTCTGTGATATCTTGAGTCAGTGATGCTGTTATTAGTGATCGGATAAGCGCGTGTGGTGTGTGTGGTGAGTGCACGCAGCGGGAGCGGTGCAGTGCGGTGCGGACCGCGGACTCACCGGCGCTCGTTCGCGTCTTGTTCGGTCGCGGCTTGCTCTGCTGCTGCCCACTATACCCCTTGCCCTGGTAGTTGTAGTAGTCGCCGCCGGCGGCGTTGTACTGCGCGTTGTATTCCCCGGAGGGCTGGCTCGACTCCTGGGGGCACGAGTCCGGCTGCGCACCTTCGCGCTGCTTGGACGGCGGCGCGCCCATCATGGGCTTGACGTCGCCACACAGCGGCAGCTCCTGCTGCTGCTGCATGAAGGCGACGCTCATGGCGGTGGCGTGCGCGACGGCGGCCTGGTAGTCCTGCTGGCCGAGCGCGGCTGCCGCCACGGAGTCCGGCGTCGAGTCCTTCGGCGGCGTCGGGGGGAACGAGAACAAGGGGTGCGGGTGGTGGTGCTGCGCGGGTGACAGGGGCTTGTCCGCCTGCGCCGCATCCTGCTGGAAGCCACTACCCCACGCGCCGCCGCTCAACGCCTTAGATTCGAGCCAGGGGTGCAGCGGCGTGTGGAAGTGCGGCCGGCACACCTGCCCGCTGCCGCCGCTCAACGTCCGACCTGCGCACAAAAAAAAACTTCTTCAAAATCGACCATAATAGTGATGACGCTCTGCAATTTGATTCCTAAACCTCTCATGTTTACGAGCGTTTAAGTAACCATTATCGTAGCTGAGATCCAACGATAGACAGTCATTGTAACACGAGTCCGAAACATCAAAACTAGTTGTCATTAAAGCGGACAATTTGGAGGCGTTTTGTTACCCCAGCAAGCTTACCTAAATTAATATCATTTGTATCTAACAACTGCTCTTTCACACGACATCTTCATTCTCAAATATTGTAATTGTGATCATGAATATTCCGGGTTCTAATGGCTATTTGATAAACAAATAATGGAGGCATTACGCGGGTCTCGATGACTGCGTCCGTGAACAAAAGGCCTTACTTTTCCGAAACGTTTCAAAAGCGTATCACAACAGCGAACAATTAAAATTGTAGGCCAACTGGAAATTTCATTAATTATGTACCTACGTAGTAGTGTTAGTTTTGATTATATTCTGTGTTCATTAGTTTGCATACGCGGTTTGTAAATGTTTTGATCATTATGCTTAGTTTATCGTTTGAATTTAGGTGCAGTTGAACTTTTCAAAGGATATATAAAAAAACGTGGAGATTTAAAATGCTCATTTTCAGTCGCTCCCCATTTTAATTTCCGAAACAACATTTGTCAATTATTATTTATAGAAATGAAAGCAAACATATGTACGTATGGGTGCATTTGTAAGCCGAGGGTGGCGGCGGTAATGATATCTGTGTTGGTGAACTGTTCGGCGATTGGTTGATTTCAGTTAGGGGCACATCCCTTCACGCTATTCCCTAGGGTAATGCGGCAGGGAGCTCAGACACCGAGCATCCCCGCGGCGCACTGCGGGTACTTAACAACTAGTTACACTCAACTCACTACCCAACATATGTTCAATACTATGTGATTTCAACCAGATACGATTGATTTACGACTCAGTGCGTTTACAATACCTATGAAGATAAAACTTTACAAATTAATACCTTGACCTTCCGAAACAAACCTGGCCGATTATAAAATGGTATCGTTGCGTCAATGAATTCGTCGCAAACAATGTTGTAGATATATCTACACAAGCCCGCATCGTGTCGATCCAGGTGTCGATCGCAGTTTGAGATTATCAGCGATCGTTATCACAAGGGCACCCGTACACTGCGGCCTAGTCACGGCTAGACCAGCTGGGGGAATGAACCTTACCGACAGTGAACGTTGCTGAATGTTGAAAGTACATATTTAATTAGTGGAATCAGATAAACAACACCTGAAACCTTCAATCAGACGGGTGTGTCCCCAAATCATTTGACAGATTGTAATGACTGTAAATCTGATAAAAGTTTTAAAAATAAAGTCACAAAAGAGTCGCTCATGACATATTCATGAGACAATTGAAACATTCAATTAGTCATTTCAATCAGTCCTCTACTTGCAGCTATCATAATTATTTTAGAGGGCCAGTTTGTCTGAACCGAATTGCGTCGGACGAGTTAAACTGTCGATAACATCGCAGCGGGCTTCAGTGAAAATAATCGAACATCGGGCTGGAGTCATTACGGTAAACAACACGGAATAAAACAATAATCAATCCGTACGGGCGTCACATTAGGCCGAATACACACAACAACGTTTTGACAGCGTCCGCGACAACCGGGAGCCACCCCTCGCGCGTTAGGCCGCGTTCACAATAGCCCCAGCGATGGCGGACCGATAACGCGCGTATGAATAATTCCTGTTATCGCACCATCTCGCCACATGCCCTACCTGGCCGCTACCAAGCTCCTCCAAAACAGCCGTTCCGATGCGACAGTTTAATCCGTTCCCGTACAATAATACAACAAAGCAGATTTTCCGGCGATAGCTTGGTACCGGGTGGCCACCGGCGCTTTTTATTCATTAGAGGGCTGCAAGTTTCGGCCATTGTACTAGATACGCAGTTTGTATACCACTAAGCCTTGATTGTTATGGGATTTCGTGTTTTACAAGCACGCGGGGCTAATAGAAAACAAAAACTATAAACATAATAGTAAATACGGTGGAAATTGAATTAGGAGATTATCATTATCTGTAGATAGAGTGTGCGAATGTGAAGTTTTAATTCGGGATTTTAAAGCTAGCATGTTATTGTTGGTGATGTTAGTTAATTGAGATAGTTTGTACGTGATACCATTTGAAATACTTAAATGAATTGAATTTTCTCCAAATTATCCTCATCTTTGCAATTGTTTGAGCGCTAAATATTCTCTGTAGCTGGCTGTGTAAAACAAATTATAGGCAAAATAAACAGTATTGTACTTTCAGCAAAAACTGTCGACTACGGTTAACAGACCAATCAATCCCAACGAAACTCATAGGGGACAATAAATCATAATTAGGTAAAAACCCCCATTTCTCACACAGTAATTAATGGCAGTAAGTAAATACGAAAATCAAATCATAAACCAATCATAGCTAAGCCGTTAGTTCCCACAGACGGCGCCGAAACAAAACACCGGAATTGAACCCCGGCCCTTGCCTTGCCTACCCCCGGCAGATGCAGCAAGAGATCTTATCACCGCGCCACAGGGCACTAACACTGGTGTTCAAATTGACGATGTACACCCGCCTTATGCATTTACTGTAACGGTTTTGTAACCCTTCGGTTTTTTTCGGGTTGCGAATTTTTCACATACTCATTGGGTGGGTTAAGAATAATTAAGCTACTGGCTGGAACGCACTTTTAAGCGTGGTAACTTTTTTAAATAAGGAACGCTTTGGTCTGCTGACATGTAAACTTCTCGTATTATTCAAGATAATAAAGATATTCAAAGATAGAACCTGTACCGAAAGTTCCATCTTCGAAAAAAAATCAATTTAAGCGTTGCTAGTGTTGCTACAATGGGTTCGTGAAAACTCTGTGGAATAAAATAAAATGGACTATATGCGAATATGGAAAATACTTGGTTGTGAAGTGGTCTTAATAGCTAGTCTCATCAATAGAATTTACTTTTTTCCTAATTGTTAGGAAAAGTGTAAAAGTTTTCTTACTCCCTTCATTAATGCAATTGCTATTAATAAACACTTAATAAAGGAAAAACAACAATTTCACACAAATACAAATGCTAAACATGGAGTAAATTAAAAAATGTATGAACTTTCTACGTAGTTTCAGTCTCAGACATTTTCATGGGTTTTAAAGGATGTCTGGTTTTCCCTTTTTATCCCACTTACATGAGAGCATACGCCAAATTTATCGAATTCATATTGGATATCCGTAAAAATTCATTGAGTCCATTAACCCGCCCCTTGGTCTCTCATCCACACAAGCGTTAAGGCGTGGTTACACTGAAACCGAGCTCCCTCCTTTATGCTCCTCGCTTGCGGCGAAAATTGCCCCTTACGGCTCAAAGTGCCTCGTAACTGGTGCATATGTACGTAATAAACTATAATGTGTGTTGTGCCCAGCGTGACGTCTTCCGGTGACAGTTACAACTTGTAATAATTATAGCCCTAGAGTTAGGTGATTTTATTGCACCCGTCTACATGCGTTCTAATGAAACGAATTATGTTTTCTGCAGAATTGAAAGAATAAATGAATTACAAATATACAATAAAGTAAAGAGAATTTATTTTATAATAAAAAAGGGCATGATGTTAAAGACAGAACAATAGTTAACGATCTATTTTATTCGATAAAATAAGTAATTTAGTTCTGAACAAAAACTCTCGGAATGTGTTGTGCATGTCCTATCTGATTGGGATTAACTCATGAACAAGAAGTGACAGGCATCGTGAGAACTTTCCCGGGGCGCGTCAAGGTCACACGGCCAGCGTCGTCCAGTCTGCCGCGGTTTATTTGCACGCCGTGACATCAGCCGCATCCGCATGCGAGCTGCGTGCCCGCGCGTGTGTTGACGCCTTTACAACCGCCAATACGCACGCCATCTTATCCCTTCCACTTATTGTATTTAGACGTGTTATCCTTTGTTCCCGCGGTGGATCATTACGTGCCCGATCATCACGACATCGGTAATCCCTATATACGTTGTCATAAAGGACACATTCCCTCGACGAACGCGCCCTGTGAAATGTCCGACGTGTTAGCGAATGATAAATGTAGGCGTCGGTATCGCGTATCGGATCTCACCGTTCGCACGCCGAATTAATTTTAATTTATTGATCGTCGTATCGACGTCGAGTATTTTAGGTGCCTACTAACGTCGTAACGCTGCTTTGCTTTTAAAGTATTTATTTACAACATTGTCTTTTTTACTGATTTAATATATTGCCGGTAAAGTTGAGCTACTTCTCATGATTCTTTTGTTGCGTTCTCACCTTGTTATCGACCGAATTGTTACGTTTACCCGACTATTTGCATTAATATGTTAAGAATACGCGTACTTTCTTATGCATTCACCACATAAAAGTGATACATAACATGTTATTTCCGATTTAGGTTAACATTATTTAAATGGATTCCCCGTTAACGCGGGAATTATGCAATTCAAAATATAGACTTTTTACGATTGCCATAATACAACTTCTGCTACAAAAGTGTACGGCAGTTAACTTTATAATTGTCAGTAAAAATATAAAATCGTTTATTGTGAACGAGTAAGGAACGTTTGCGAGCCAGCCATGACGGTCAGATGGAAAATATTCGCACGCTAATTAGCCGGATTTCCCTTATAATGAAAGTATGTAAATTATATTTGGAGTAATAAAATAACTACCTTCATTTCAAAATTTGGTCGATGTTTTTATTTTACCACACTCGGTAACTTTATACCTAAAAAGTGAAACCCGAATGAAACCAGTTGCGAAGTGTCGTTGCTTTATGCTTATTTGTTTCTGCATTTTATGCTGCGGTTACTCTGCCACGAGAACTATGGGTATACTGAATCGAGCTTACATGCTTAGATTCGAGACTTTATTGATCAAACGGCTCGACTATGAATGTCGCTCGGTTTTGTAATAATGATCGAATCCGCGTTCGAAAACGTCAATGAACTTAGTCGAGAATTCGGCGATCGCGATCCGCAGGTGAAGCCGAAAGTGATCGCATGCGACTGCACGCGTCATACACTCCCACAGCGCCGTGTGTGTCTTGTACTGGCCATTTACTACTAATTCTTCGCCCAAAATTATTTTATGATCGACATAGCCGCGTCCCGAATGGTAAACGTGCTCACGGGCGGTCACACCTCACCTTACCTCCTGATTGGATTATAATGCTTTTATATTACAATTCTTATTATTACGGATGGGTGCTACCGAGTGGCGTGTGACAAGTGACGTAGGGAATAACAACTAGTGTCGAAGGCGGACGGAAAAGCTGTCTTGTCGAACGTAGTCGAACACGCCGACCGACGCAACTTCGACAGTTTCGACACAATCGTAGTTTTAATAATCCGGTTTGACATTTTGCTAATTAAAATTTGTGTTCGGATTCCGATTTATTGTCCTTGATTTTTATTAATTACATTGATTTTGGTTGGAGTACTTAGATGATAAAAAATATGTCTGAATCTAAATGCAGAATTTATATTCTGAACATTGCAACAATTGTGAAAGTGTGCGAATTGATGACACTAATGATAAAATGATATCTAGTAATAATTAGCTCACATATTTTCACATTTTCGAAATTACACAATCACTGTTCGCCTACGGCGAATTCGATTTTCGACACGACACGATCGGCTAAGCCCACTCGGATTAGAGTACGAGACTACGAGTAGTCGAACGTCGTCTCTTCGTGGGTGTCTCTCTGATTTATGGCTGCTCACATCGAGACGGTTATAGACTTTCTATATAATAAATACCATTAAAATCCTGTTGTCTCGTGGTAAACATAACTAATTAACGAACGGTAAGTAACTGTTGTAACTTTAACCTACCATTTATAGAACCAAATAAAGTTTTACGTAAGAAATTCCATAGCGTTTATGCTTATATTACCCATTTCCACGCTTTGAGTGTTTCTTATCTCATCATGCCAAATAACTATCTGGAATTTCGTCTTATCAAACTTACAAATGAGCGGTAGAAGAGTAGGTATATCACTTAAGAATCTAAAATATGATTCTTAGCAAATATCTGAGCATTTAGACGTTATCTTTTTCAGATAGAATCTTCGTCTACGAATAATTGTTGGTCAAAGCTACTTTAACGCTTCGGTTAGGTATTGCATCAATCGATTCTTGATCTTGTCAATCGATTAGGAGGCATTGCATTGTTTGATTCTCGTCTTTATGTTGCAGAGTTAAGGTTGATTTTGAATCAGAGAGGGTGTAAGGAGGTTCCTTCAATTAATCATACATAAATACAGCAATAGATTTATCATAATGCGGTAGTTTGATACTCGAGATGAGAGGACAATTTCTTCTAGATTGCAGTGACACGGTGGAAGGAATGTCTTGCATACAGGACATGTAATTTCAAGCGCATGCGCGCTGCATACCGAATGCGCCCGCCTCGTTGGAACCCGGGGTGGGTACATTGTATTTTTATTTTATTTTCTGACGAACCCATCACTTCTCATTAAGTGGCGTTTGGAGAATAACTTAACATCACTAATGTCCGGACACGAATTTTATTGTTATTGCATTTTAATAAATTTTCATTGTTCCAACTTGTCAATGGCTTTCTTGATACATTTCCGAGTATTTAGGAAGGAAACCTGCCTTTTGTTATTGTTTATTAGTGAGATTTAAAGGCGTTTATTGGATATGAATATATTATCGGACACGAATCAATAGGAAACCGCTATCGATATAAATCAATGGTACCCACGACACATATCCAATTTTTTCTGTGCGACTAAACAATTTTTCTCATAAGCGAATTCTACATTGAAAGCTGCCCAAAACGGATGTTACAGTCAATCGCATTACGCCCAGACATTGCAATAACTAAACCCAATCTATCACGAGTTAGAAACCCGAATCCGATTCAACTCGATTCTTAACCGAGAGATATCGATATGACAGTAGTGAGACATCGGTACTCTTGAAAGCGTTCATGGATCCGTAAGAAGTCGGCTGACTGCAGGGATGCCACAAAACAAGAAAATTACAGAAATAAAACTGCTATAAACACCGAAGTTACGCAATACGAAAGCATTGCACATCGTAGCTATGCTACGCCACCGTAGGCGTAGTAGGTCAGGCGCTACGAACGGCGTAGCCGATCCGCTATTATCTTCGTAGTCGATACTACGTTAAGACTACGCCGCTACGGTTATCGTAGCCGATAGATTAGGAAGTACTACGCTTCTACGGACTTCGTAGTCGATAGTTGAGTAAATACGCCGCTACGGTCTTCGTAGCCAATAAAGCAATACGATTGCCGTAGATATTATAAGAACACTAAAACGCTTCAATCGGCTTAGCTGATAGATAAAATAAAATACTGTAGATAACATTTTATTTTTAAGCGCAATGCTTGTCAGTAATCAATTACAAATCAATGTTCAAATATTAGCCTGGTTTTTCCATATTAAAAGTTTACTGTGACTTGTCTGTCATCAGTCTCAAAACACCAAGTCAACAATAATTACAACAATCGAGGAGCAACTTAACCTTCATACTATGACGATCAACATTGTACGAACTGAACCTTCTGCATCTACCTTCACAGTCGGTATTCTTAAAAGCGTTCATAGATCCGTAAGAAGTTGGCTGACCGCAGGGCCACCGTCGGCCAGTATGTCACGGCACACAGCATCAAATGATCAAACGCACCGTTCTCTCGTGTACTAACCACTTTCCGCTACATTTCATTTGACAGACTGTTTAGCTGGCTTAGCTATGAGTGCTTATGAGTTACTTCGGTTTTTTTAAGTGAAAACTTCTTTAGGCGCGTTGGCCATTTTTGAGATGGGACTAAACCATTGATTTCGCGACCTGTTACCGACACCGTGGAGTAAAAGACATCAACGTAAAAGACATCAACCACGTAGCCGATTTTTTTCAAGTTTTCACTTCTGTGGTCACTCCCGGAGTGCCACTGTTTTTTTTTTGTGCCTTCTCAAGTATGAATAGCTATCCGGACGTGGAAAAGGAGGTGGAAGACGTTCTAACATTAATGAGCTAATTAAGACACGGACATCAGTGCAAATGCTGGTATGAGACGCCCTAGGAGGACATGCAGCAATCTCAAATTATATAGTTGAGAATATACCGTATTGGTGAGGAGTGGATTTTTAGGATTCCGTACCTGAAAAGGAAAAACGGAACCCTTATAAGATCACTCGTGTGTCTTTTTGACTGTCTGTCCGTCTGTCACAGCCAATTTGCTCCGAATCTAATGGACCGAGTAAGTTGAAATTTGGTAGACAGATGTATTTCTTTGACCCAAACACGGACGTGTAACGTAAATAAATAAATTTTGAATATGGGGGTCACTTTTAGGGGGCAAATACTAGATACGTATTTTTTTATAATTTTAAAATGAATACTTTTAAAGATATTTAAGAAAATAGATGAAAATTTATCTTGGAAACTACTAAGCGTATTTTTTTTTAATACAGAGAATAGTTATATGCTTATAGATTACCTACAGTAAAACCTATAAAAAGTATATGGTCTTAAAATAACGTAGTAAATCATTCAATATTGTGCGTACAAACTTACATTTTGTTGTTATTCTTCTAGTTATTTTTATTATACAGGGTGTTTGGCAGAACGTTGAACATACGAAAATGGTGGATAGGTGGGGTCATCTGCTACTTACTCAGCCCTAATTTGTTTGGCCCTGGCCCACTGGATATTTTTTTTTTTTAATGCAAGTTGAAATTAAGATTTAATTATTTTTTACATCTTTCTGTAAGTTTGAGGACTCATAACTATTTTTCTAGCTAACATCTGAATAAAGCAATAATTTTATAAGAATCTGCCAACATTAAAGATTAAAAAAAAATTGCCTGTTTTACCCATTTTTAATAAAAATTACACTTTAAAGTTAAGAAAGTGGTGAAACTAGAAGAGAGCAAAAAAAAAAATTCCGACGAAATATTTATTTTCAACGCAGAGTGGTTCAGAATCATGTACTGAATCCATGGTAACAATTTTCGCGTCGATGTCCCTGTCACCCTGTATAGTAGATAAGGGAACCCAAAAGGAACCGTATTATAATGCTATAAGGTAGATGTTCCTTTGCCTACGCATATGCAGTAGTAATGTTACCAGTCTGATAACTTCTTGAATCCTAGTAGTAGGTACTAGGTAAGTATTTATAAGTAGCTAGTAAAGTTAGAGTTACCGTGCCTTAAGTCTATGAATTAAATATGAAGGTACTTAATGACATGTTCACAACATGAAGTGATCTATCATGTATGAGTTTACTACTTTATTTTATATAAATACAATACCTACATAAGTCTAAACATAGTCGCTGTTTAACATGGTAACTAATCATGACAACAATTTCAAAACATTTAACATAATTTATTTATTTATTTTATTATTTATCGGCAAGTTTAGAAATTGACGATTCCAGGAGAACCTAAAATGTTTGAAGAATAAGTGACCTGTTGCTAACTATGAAATAATTTAGTCACGGATTCGTTTGAAAGTATGTTATGATTATATATAGCAAAGACCGTTCAAAATCTAAGAGTGTTATCACACTGACGATTTGCCAGCGTGTTTCCAGCAAAGCGATTTATGAACGTGATCTCCGCGGGTGCGAAGCGAAGTAGCCGCGACTACGCGACGTGTTCTCCGCGTTTTCATAATTTTATACACTCGCTTGTCTCGCTCTCTCTTGTACACTCACGACAATCGCTCTCGTTACACAAACACGGCGAACACGTTGCGCATACATGGCGTGCGCGCTACGCACACGCAGCGAACGCGTTAAACAATCGCCTCGCTGGAAACACGCTCGCAAATCGCCAGTGTGATATGGCCTTAAGAACCAGTAGGCTAATTCTCGTAATTAAAAAACGTTCAAATTCAAGTCGCAATCCCATCTCAGCGACAATAAATGTCAAAAACATGTAATTTTTTTTACATGGTTTAAAAACTAACAGACCTAAAATAAAAATATGCACAAGTATATAAAAAGGGGGGAGGAATAATCATAGGGCATCAAAAAATTCGTCCGCATCGCTGTAAATAGGAAAAGTGCTCAAAAGGCTGGCAGTATTGCCACGTTGTATGGCAATGCTGATTCTTTGGCCAAAGAATAGGCCAGTACTCTGGTCACGTAAAGAGTCGACCGGCCGCTTGGCGATATCTTAAAAAACTAGGTGAGCACTCGGACCCCACGGCCCTAGTGTTTCAACCCCAAACGGCTCAAACATATAAATCCCAACAAGATTGGAGTACCTACTTGTGCCGTTTGAGGTTTTCCGCACCTGGAGCAGCAGCCCCAGCACAGCCCGCCGTGCTAGGAAGATGGGATGGCGCAAGGGTGTCAACACACGATTCAGTTGTCAATTTTAATAAATTAGAGGATTTTATTGCATATTGAGCAGTCTCAGTTAAAAATACAGTAATTGCCCTTCTGTTAGTTAGCCGTTTAGACATATGTATTCATATAACGTTTGTAAACTGTAAGTACAGGAATCTACGTAAAACGATAAAGCAATTTAAAACATAAGCTGATAATCCACGTCTTAACAAAATGATAGCTTATCTCAAGAGCGTCTTAAATCTATCGGCACCACATACCTACTTTGGTTTACGCAAACGCAAGGGCACGTTTATAAGGCATGGAAAAAGTCAACCGCATGTTCATGGTAACAGTGACAGCGGTTTTATCTCGAGGCAGTAAGGACCGTTTTCGTAGCTCAAGAGATACAGATGAAACGCCCTTCGACGTCCTTGTGATAACAATTGACGCTAGCAATATCGACTCCTACGCATCCATGATACACTTGTACGTAAATCAGAACAAATGTACGTAAGAACAGTGGCAAGAACTGATTAGATTAGGTTTTAGAAACAATATTATAAAACAAAAATAAAGTGACAAAGTGAACGGAGAAAAACCAGACATGTGATTGTTTAAGGAAACTTTAGGATGTTGCAAAGTATAGGTAAGTACTGTATTATTCTTGACAAGTACGAGTAGGTAAGTAGCAAAATATACAATGATAAAAGTAAAAATAAAAAACGTGTAGCAAACTCATGCTTCCTCAATAAAAAGAGGAAAATAAACACAAGAGACCATCTTAAAACACGTATAAAATAAATTAAGTTACCAACATAACCACTCAAATAAGCCTCATAATTCGCATAAAATATAGCAAATAATGACAATAACGTACCACAAGCACGACATGAGAACAATATGAGTCGTCATAATCATTTTCATAATTAATAACCCTATACGAGTCACGATGTCTATCACAGCGCGTGATCTTAGAAGCAACGCGAAGCAACAGCTTGAGTTTTCATCAGCGAACACGAACAAATTGTTTTACAAGCAACGATTTATAGGGTTATAGGAATTGCGAAATTACAAGTTGGCTAACATCGTCCGGGGTCTGTCTGACCCCACAATCTTGACAATGGCGGGCGAGAGACCGAGTGTTCCTGTAATAATGCCCATAATGACGGCGCCCGCGCCGGCCAGCAGCATGCTTACATAACAGTTCGTGACTTGCGCATTACGGTATCGGGAGAAAAATACGAGTCCACAACATACAGGCACGCATCTAACGTCACTGAGATATCGATATTCCATCATTTATTCGTAAAGTTCTACTGTTTGAAGCCGTATTGCACAACGATTCTATATCTATGACGATATCTCGGAAGAAATGCATCGAATTAAACATGAAGCTGTTTCGTGTATTAAATTGGACCAAAACAAATCCATTTACAAAAAAAAAATGGACATAAAACAAATTGTACCACAAATGATAGATGGGGCAACGTATTTAAAAAAAAAAAAAAAAGATAAAAAGATAAAATTCTCTGATTCCTGCGCTAGTAATGTTTTTGTGTGTTTGTTGTTTAGTGATTTACTGTGTTGCAAAAACCAGTGTCCTCCCGTAATAACAAGACATATTTTTAATTGTTTTATGACAAAACAACAAATTAATTAATGATAGGTTATCATAACCGTCACAATTTGTACTCTTTGAACCCAGAGGTGAACTTCCGAACATTCACAGTTCAATAACGATATTAGATCTTTAACGATACGTATTGTAAAACTTTTTATATTTTATTTAACATTTTAAATTTACCTGAATTTTTATATTAAAACCGCACAACAAATAATAAATTTCAAAAATAATTATAGAGCCATAAATTGTAATAGAATAATATTAGAATCAGCTGTATGCAAAAAGGCATTTCTAACACGCGATCGGGTTAGTACTTTGATCATTGGAAAGAAAACGTTGAAACAGTTCTTAATTTACTGGCTGGAGGATTAATGAGTCAATATATTTCTATATATTCATTTATATTTATCGACGTTTGCAGTCCGCCCCTGTGACTCAAGAACTCGTTCGCAGGTCGTCAACGAGCTATAACTTAATCCTACTAGATAAGTTCGAACGACCTTTCGTATGATTCATGATCATAAAGTTACTGTTTATGGTTTTAGTCGTCAACACAATAATTTTACTTACTATATTTCCTTACGTAATTAAGTCTAAATAACATAACATCACGCCTAAAATCCCCGACGAGTTAGGCCGAGGTGTACTTAGAGTATACCCACATTTCATCAGTTATATTTAAGTCCCATGTAATAGGGGGCGAGCCTCCTCTCCGACCTAGATGACCCCATAACACTCCTCCAGGAGAAGAATAGGGTCACCAGTACAGTGCACAAACACAGACAACACACGTCATTCCGACCTCGCCGCCGAGGTCCTTCGCGATCGCGACCGAGTAAATGTTACTCCCCCCCGACCCTTGCTCGAAAACGAGGTGCCAGCAGTTGTTGCAGCTGAGCACGTAGCTTTAAATACCTCGAATAATAATCAAGATGAAAATCTAAGTTTGATCCAGCCTGTCCCTTCTTGCTGTTCTCCCCTCAGCGACGCCCTAAGCCGAGGTACGTACCCCACAGGGGGTGCCCTTAGCGAGCGTTCGCTTAGTTTTAATTTAGAATAGTTTATGCCCTTGGCTGGAGGCTTTAAGTGTAGAAGCTTAAGAAGCTTAAGCAGCCATGTTCTCATAGGTCAACTGCGAGATGCCCTAGTTAAAAAAAAGGGGCGACCCTATTGCCATTAACCGGGCACAAATCCTGACTCCGGGCTGCTCCCGAGAAATTCCTGCGGGAAAAACACAATAACAATTTGCCTGTCCGAGGAATCGAACCCAGAACCTCATGTCTAAATCTCACTTCATAATCCTAGGAAAAAGTTCTGCAAAAAAAATCTACTGAGTAAAAATTCTTACAGTACGACACAACTTGGATGTAGCATCAGACAAATTCGTAAAACCGATCACCATCCGAACTGAGTGCGCCCTCAAAATCAGCAATCTTTATTACTGCTTTAGGTGAAAATGATCTTTATAACCAAACTAGCTGACCCGACAAACGTTGTTTTGCCATATAAATTATTTATGTTTGGGGTGGACCACCCTTATCACTTAGGGGTATGAAAAATAGATTACGACCGATTCTCAGACCTACCAAATATACAAATACAATTTCATAAAATCGTTCAAGCCGTTTCGGAGGAGTATGGCAACTAACATTGTGATACGAGACTTTTATATATACAGATACGTTCGTAAAATTGAAATGAATGAATGCAAACTTTCAAAATGCTACATCTAAGTTGTGTTGTACTGTAACTTCTGAGTGCTTTATGAGCTAAGTAATGGGATTTTGGGATTGCAATCAAATGCATAGTTTTAATGACTGGTAACTAGAACCTGCAGGGTGTAGACTTTATAATGTGTATTCTGTCGATTAATGTTTCTGCTAAAAGCTGTCAGCACCTCCTCTTGTCTTTCTAGATTAAATTAATTTGTCTTAAGACTTAAATAAGACAAGGTAAAGACACCTTACTTGATCCTTGACTTTGAGGTCAAGTATTTAAATAAGTACATACATTTTAAATGTTAGTCTTTTTTAACCGACTTCAAAAAAAGGAGGAGGTTCTCAATTCAACAGTATTTTTTGTAATATTTGTTACCTCAGAACTTTCGACTGGGTGAACCGATTTTGATGATTCTTTTTTATTTGAAAGCTGGTGCTTCCCGTGTGGTCTCATATAAATTTTATTAACTTTGCGTAGGTATATGGTTTTTGAGTTGGGTTCAATAATAAGCTAATATAATAGTATTTTTTCCCAATTAGTATGTGAATGATATCTTAAGTTCCTGTCACTGTTATTTACATAGCAGGTACTGGTATTTGAATTTGTGTGGGGTAGGTACCACAACTCAAAACTGAAAAATAAAAACTTTTCGCTTTATAGATTTTTTTTTTTTGTAAAAAGCTTTTTTGTACGTTTGATTTACAACTTTAAATTTTCATTTAAAGTTTGCAAAAACAAAACACTATCTACTTCAGCATGATAATGCTATCTTACAAATTCTACAGGCGACGATCCTAGGTTAATCAATTTTGATTTTTTAAACATTGATCATAATTGCTCTTCTTCCTTTTTAGGGTTCCGTAGTAAACAAGGAACCCTTATAGTTTCGTCATGTCCGTCTGTCTATCTGTCTGTCCGCGATCTAGCTCCGAGACCCTTAGTACTAGAAAACTGTAATTTGGCATAGGTATACATATTAATTACGCCGACAAAGTGGTAAAACAAAATTATGAAAAACATTTTTTTTTAGGGTACCTCTCATACACGTAAAGTGGTGATGTTTTTATTTTATTTTTTTAACCCATAGTGAGGGGTATCATTGGAAAGGTCCTTCAAAAACATTGAGAGTTTGTGAAAACTATTTTTGGATTCAGGGATCCGTTTGCGAAATATTAAGCTTTAAAGTGCTAATTTTTGTTAGAGTCAAGTCCCCCCCCCCCTGCCAGCTAAATGGTTGGTTTCGGGTATGTGAAAAAAATCATAGCAGTAGTTTATATAACGAAATTAAAAGGAAAACTATCACAGCTAAGTAGGCTCTACAAATTAACGAGTAATAATTGACCAACTTAACTTTGCAATTGCAAAAACATTTCCCATACATTCCGTATGGGAGAACATATTTTTCAACTACAAAGTTAAGTTTGTTTTTGGTATAAATTCATCCCAACTACGGAACCCTTCATTGTGCGTGATCCGACACGCACTTGGCCAGTTTTCGCGATACAAATCGATCATGTAGATAACTTTTAATCCACTGAGAACGATATTATTTATAACTACAGTGAAAACCGTTTATAACGACTTCGAAGGGACCATCGAATTACGGTTGTTATAGCTGATAGTCGTTATAACCAAAAACTATGACCCCTTGACTGTCATGAGCCCTCCTGGAGATCCATAACAATTTTTCTAACTTGAACAGACAGCTGTGCTGCTGAGGAGTTTGTTGCGCCACTTCTTCTTCCCAGCTAAAGGCACTAGGAAGTGGTGAAGGGTGGGCGTTTTGGGGGAACTGTCTTATGTAATTCTGACGTTCTAAAAGTGCTGATTCTCAGCCTAGTTTGAATAAATGACTTTTGAATTTGAATTAAAATTCTATTGTGTCTCATTGATGACAGTAATGTGCTCTTAAGTAAACAAAAATGTTGGGACCTCAAAATTTCATCATATCGGTTATCCGGTACGACGACGTTTTAAACGAAGTCGTTATAAACGGTTTTGACAGTATTTTACAATAGACAAAAGACTATGACTAATAGACACTCTCATGATAAGACAGGGTTAGTTCAATCCCAAAACTTTCGAACTGATCGCAAAGTCTTCGAATTCCCCGAAACACTAATTTATTATCATCAACGCGCCACAGACAACTTTGGCGTTACATTGCAATCAAATATAATAAATCAACACCAACATTATTACTTACTTAGTGGACATTTTAATCAATGCTATTCCGATGACAGATCGCCGCGATCGGCCGTAGACTGTGATCAATATATAGCCTCTACAAGTCACGAATACTGGCCATAGTTGATTATAGACAATATTAATTCCTGGCCCGTTATACCTACGTAGGTTGGTGACGTCATCAAAGTTAGTACCTATAGGTAGGTCATAGTTCTGTGAACTAAGTAATATGCGTGGTGGGTTTTAGTTTGATTTGTTGTAAACACGTTTTAGTTTTATACCAACGTCGTATTACACCCAATTTTTTAAGGTTTATGGTCGTTGGGGGTCTTCAAACTGCTAATCGGTACCCTAATTGCGTAACTTATTTTCGTAAACAATTATGCCTAATTTGTTTCATTTTGACAGTTCAACAACATTCATTGCGTTATTTACGTTGTTGAGCAGTTATGAAGCAATGGATTAGCAATCTATTTCAAATTGAAACAGATTGTGATTGAGTTGTATTACGCAATTAGGGTACAGGGGGCCTACCACCAGCTCATAAAGCAGTATTATTTTAATATTACTTCAGTGGGAGAAAGAGATGGAGCTATACGACCTGTAGAGCTTCATCTCTTTCCCACACTGAAGTAATATTAAAATAATACTGCTTTATGAGCTGGTGGTAGGCCCCCAGGTCTAATAAGCAGTAAACACGCCCAAAAATGTGAAAACTGTCTTTTAATACCGATACCGCTTTCCTTCCGCGATTTAAAGCGCTATGTAGTACTGAGTCATTTTGCGATAACCCTAATCAGAAACCACAATTTTCTTACCCAAGCACTATTAAATACTTCCCTCCTCGTTAAAGATTCTAACAAAAATGTGCAAAATCCCGTCTATACAACACTAACAAGTGAACAAGTCGCCACAGCACGTAACAGCACACCTGCGGCCGCGCCGCTGTCTGATGACGGTTATTGCGCGCGCACCCACAAACTATGCTCTTATTACCAGAGTACACAGACTGGGCGAATTATTGTCTTGTCAGGTGCCGTATGGCTGGGGTCAATGGTTTGATGACCACAGTGTAAATAGCTGGTCGATACAGTAGATCAACAGTAAAGGGTTAAGACTTGGCATAGTGTTGGGCTTCTATTTTAGTTATAGGTAGGTACTTTAATTGTGTTGCTGCAATTAGATGACTGTGTCATTATGTGCAGAATTAAATAGTAGGGCTGTTTTTGTTTATTTAGGTAGTCTTCAAAAAAGAATGAATTATTTTAATTTTTTATACGACTTCCTTGGTCTGGAAAAAAATTGTTTTCCATATATTTTGTGTTGGGCGTTGATAGCTGCGCCATAGTATTTTACTTTTGCAGCTATTTTCGTGTCTTTTGTTAAGTTATGCCAAATTGTTCCTAATAAACTTTTTACATTAACATTTTTAACCGACTTCCAAAAGGAGCAGGTTCTCAATTCGACTGTATGTTTTTTATTTTTTTGTATGTTTGTCACGCGATTACTTCGCCAATTATGAATTGATTTTGTTGATTATTTTTTGTTTTGTAGGTCATATTTCAGAGGTGGTTCCATAATTAACTTTGCTTGGGTAGTTTTTGAGTTAGCTTCAATAATACGTATTTTTTTCCACTTAGTATGTGGATGATATGATAAGTTCCTGTCACTGTTTTTTACATGCCACAGCTAAAAAGTGAATAATCAAAAACTAAAAAAAAATCGACTTCATTTTTGTACACATAAGGTTCAGTTTGCCCTACAACTTCATATTTTTTATGAAGATTTCAACAGTACTAGTCAGTCTAAAATCAACTTTATTACCTAATACTTTCATAAAGTTGATGTTTGTTAAAGTGGAAATAACATCAATTGGAAACAAGGTCATAAAACGATCGTAACTACAAATTGCATTGGGTACTAGAAGAGAGACAAAATCATTAAAAAGACTGAGTTACACAGCCACTCTACCACCAGTCAATACTACAGCCATTTCCTATCAATTAAAGTAACCGATTAATTAAATTATAATAAGTATACCATTAATTAATTGTAAATAAATATGTAATGAGCTGTAAACGAATGAAAAACATTCGCTTCCTCAAACATAAATAAACGATGCTTTTATTTAGTTATCGAGCATAACCAATAGAAATGTAGATTTACAATTAAGTGCACTCACTGAGAAAATTAATAAAACGCTTCAAGTAAAACTGATATTTTTTTGCGTCCCAATCAATAAAAAAGTTAATTTATTCCAGAACTTAAATACAATTAAAACTGGGTCTTAACTCCATTAGAATTTAACCCTCTGTTGTTAAGAATCTGTGGTAAGCGACCGGTACTTGCGGCCCGACAAAGATTAACGACCGAATAATTCAGACGCGTCATTACGACCACATTATAAAATTACAAGATTAAAAACACTGTTTGTTTTAATTAAACGTTATTATTTATAATGAAAACCGTATTTTCGTGGAAATAGATTCATGATATCATCAACATGATAGTTGTAATCAATGTACCGACTTTCAGTAGCAGATAAAAATCAGTTAATAAAGCTCGAGTATCCAAGGCGATGGTTATCTACATTCAAAAGTAACAAAGCAAGATAAATGCCACACTTTCCTTGCACAAAGGAGTGTCCATTCTTTAGCGGCGTTGCGGTAATGAGTCTATGTCGCTGGCCCTTGGTAGCCAGTACAGAACAGTGGGGCATAAATCATGGCTGGCCAGGAAATCATTCATCCTCAGTAATGTGCTGCTAAAATAGGCTTCCACTCGGAACGGCGCCGCGACGCTCACGCCCCGCGCCCTAAATGTTTTATAAAGTAAAAAAACGTACGACGTTAATGAAAATATAAATCTGAAATTCTCGGCAATTTACACTACAACAGTTTTTTAACGTGTTCAACCCACGTCATGGCTCTAATTATTAACAAAAAAATTCTAAACACAGGAGCTTTAGATTACGTCTTTGATTGGTATAAAAAGAAAACGATCCCAGATTGTAAAAGGAACAGTTTAAATTGAGTAAACCAAATTGATCAACAGTATCTTAAGGCGAAAGCGTCAGGGTAGCCCGCGAAATTCAAATTTTCTTACGTTTTCTGCAATTTGCAGGTCAGTATCATGTTGTATGTTGATCTAAATATGATTCGCGGCCGTAACAAATATGGCTTTAATCAATTATAATCATTACAATCAGCAATACAACTCCATAAGTTAGCAAAGGTGTCAAATGTCATGATTTCAAACCTGACACTGACTTGCAAAATGCAAAAAACGTAAGATTTGAATTTCGCGGGCTACCCAGACGCTTCCTCCTTAACTATATTTCTTCCGAAGGTTAATGACAGGCTACCAAACGGTTACTATTTATACCCAGTTGCGAACCTGATACACTTGTAATTCTCTTCACCCAAAACAAAACAGCAAGAGCGGACACACAGCTAACTGTGTTCGTAACATTTGAGAGCAGAAAAACGACGAGCTCCTGAGGTAACTGCTTTATACTTTATTTATATTCTTATCTCATCAATTTAACTAACGATCCTCTTATCTTTTATTGTTAGATACACAGGTCTATAAAACATAGTATATATAAATCGTGAATTAATAATTAAGTCTCAGTATATTGTAGTTGCTCTGTTAACAAGTTATTTTGTTGTAGCACGATCGCCATTAGTCGGACATTCGAGCCCAATCAATTAAAAAGAGTAAAGCCACAGTTCGTTGGCCGTTCCCACGACATTTTTATCATAACTTGTGCTTAAATTTTGAGCTGTAACCATTTCTAGGGACGTCCGTAACCGCATATCGATGTATGACAAATCGTGACAAAACCACCGACTCATCTACACTAGTTAGGAGTTCAAAGTTATCTAAAACTTGGTACATTCAATTCTCAACCTTATTCACTTGAAATAAGAGAATGATAAGCTAGAAGTGTATCGTTATGGCGGAAAAATGAAGTTGGCATTTGTGTACACGAATTCATGTGGCTGAGCCGCATGCCTGCGCCTGCGCTGGCTTCATCCATCAAGCTCGGCGCGCATCACCTTCAGCGCGGCAATCGACCGGAAACATACCCTGCCAGCCTCTAACTTGGACAGAACACGTAATTAAACAGCTTTTATACCTAATACGAAGGCATGCAGTGAAGAAACAAACATCAAAGCGAAGGAAGAATAACTTTTTGAAAATCGTTTTTCTCAATACAACTTTGTAAGACCACATGTTCACTTTTTTTGCCACATGCCCAATGTATCGCAACTTGATGAGATAAGGTAAATATGACATTTAGATATGAGCTTTGAGAACTTAACGCTAACATAATTTTTATGTGCACGCGCACATTAAGCGTCAAGCTGATAATAACTTCATTCGTAGATAAAAAGTAATGTACTTACTTAAAGCTTAAAACAACATTAAGTTTTATAGCAATACATAATTCACAAAAAATACAATTACTTTTAATTTCAAGCGGCAGATATCATTTTCATCACAAGGATTTTTTTGCCGCTTCAGAAAAACACTTCCTAACATGTCCCATAGGTACGCGATTATTATTCATTATTATGCGAACGACATGGAAAATAGTGTGCTGTCCCTTTCCATCCCGTGTCACTGTGTATTTCCGTCCCAGTCGCGGACCGGTCGCCAGAATTTAATATCAAATATCAATATTTGGATGCAATCAATCAAAGTTAATCACGCGAAAGATATAAAAGCAAAATGAATACATTAAGTTCTTTGGTGAACGGCGTCGGGTGCATTCGAGCGAGCTGTACCGGTATTATTTTTTGTACGAGCCTAATAATGACCGATTAGGAAAAAAATACGCTGGGAACTCTGTTGCCCATTGTATTAAATACATTGTCATGACGTAAGCACATTTAAATATTAATTAGCTTAGATTAGAATGGTAAGCTAGAGGTAATCAAATGGACCCATTGGTTCTCAAACTGACCCGTCTCCTTTATATGTAAATTAGTTGGATTGCTAAGTACCTACAAATTAAAATAATGTTTATTAGTTGGTTAGACGTCTTCTAGTTACTCTGATTTGTGATTTAATTGCTTTAGTACACTTGGCTGTAGCTCGTGCGCTCGAGGAGCCCGTGGCTAAGTATTAAAATTCATCCGGTTAAGCTACGCTTGCCGGGGTTGGTCCGTGGATGGGTGACCATCTTTACATACCGACACTCCTCCGTGCCTCGGAAAGCACGTCAAGCCGTTGGTCCCGGCTGTCATTCATTGACCTTTGACAGTCGTTACGGGTCGTCAGAAGGCCGAAATTCTGACAACCAGTCTTACCAAGGGGTATCGTATTACCCAGTTACTGGGTTGTGGAGGTCAGATAGGCAGTCGCTCTATGTAAAATACTGGTATTCAGCTGTATCTGGTTAGACTGGAAGCCGACCCGAATATAGTTTGGAAAAGGCTAGGCAGATTAATACATGGCTGTAGCATTAATATTATCTAGTTTAAAAATTATGCTAATAATCTTCGAACCTGGTGTCAGAATTTTAAAGCTGCCCATGGGCCTCTGACTTGGCTTCACATGCCGTCGAAAAATATCTCTCAGTAATGAACTTAATCGAGGCAAGATACTTAAGTACTTACCCAATGTGAGGATCATGAATGTCAACTGTATTTTCTGGATTTAACGCAATGGCAAAACTGTTAAAAATTCTAAGTTACAAGAATATAAACTATTATAACTCCAACGCATAATTTCAAACCCACAAACCCACACTATGATTTCCTCTACCAATCTCGTAACACATTACTAACTTACCAAGTGCACTATTTGTTTTAGTAACAACAAAGCTTAAAATAAAACGAGCATTAAGAACTAAAGTTCTAGACAAAGAACAAATGTGTGGTAATTTAAAAACTTAAGTAATTAGGTCAACTGGTTCCCGCTCGATCGATGCTATGGAAGCACGCCAAACTTTTAACTCGGCGAGTCAATAAAACGGTGTTTTCTAGTTGTTTGTTAGTGCCAGCAATCGATATTTGTAAGCGTTGTTGTTTGATTGTTACTGTGTTTTGTTTGTTAGTTGTTTTGTTTTGTTTAATACTTTGTTTGTTAAAATTTTCAGTATGTTATGATGATGACCTAAGGATGGAAAATTGTAGGTTATTGAGAGGAAAACTTATTTTTGTTTTGTGACTTTAATCTTGAAGGGTAAATTATTTGAGAAAGGGATTATTTTCAGGGATAACAGACAGACAGGGTCTACAGGGATAAGGAGGTTATTTTTTTATTAATGTTTTAATGAGTGTGTTTTAGTTTAATTTGAGATTTCCTGTACGAGTCTCAATAAATACTTTTCTTTCTTTCTTTCTTTAAAACAATTATCAGTATTTTACTGTATGTCCATATGAGTATGCTATATGTTGTTGTTTTGTTTATATTTTAAATATTGTGTTTTTTTATATTTAGGGAACTTAGTAATTTTTTAGATATTATTATAAGTACCTACCTACTACTAGTTTTTTAAATTTTTCATAGTTTTAAATTGTAAGTAAGTTAATTTTAAGACTACGCTATCGCATTAGGTATACACTAATTATAGTTATAAGGGAGATTTTAATTAATTAATAATATCATTACGCTTTTTATGGTTAAAGGGGTAATTAGACTTACAATTTTAGCAGAACTTTATTTTACTCTACATATTGAGTTAAATCAATTGTATGGCTTAATAGCCCCAAGCTAAAATATGACAGGTTGTTACTGCTTTCTTAGTCCTTCATTTATTTATTGAATAACTAATACAGCAGTAACCTCATTCAAGACTCAAGAGAAACAAAAGTTTTTGCCTTCTAAGTTTTTACACCAAGATTAGCTTAATTCTTGCTGCCAATAAATGCATTTTCTTTCTTAAAAGCGTTACTAAGTAACATTAACTATGCACAATAGACAAAAAACTAAACACATTGCTTCCACACATGATTTCCAATAGACCAAAGTATCTTTACAGTGTTAAGTACAGTTTTTGTTCAGCTCTACTTTTTTCTGTAGGTAGGTACGGGTTGATCAAAGCTTATAGAAAAACCACTGGCTTGCTCTTAAGTAAAAACTGTGTACTTAAGCAAATGGTATTTGTCCATGTGTGGATGCTATTTGCTATTAATTTTCATTCCATTCAAGAATTTTAATGAAACATAAGTTAAAATAGATAGAGCACTTAAAGTAGGGCTATGCTGGAAAATTTTAATCAATTTTATTTGTCATCAAACATTTTGAAGCAATTGTAAAATCATGCTTCGAAAAAAAAATCATGACGCTCTTTATGATTTGGCATATTTTCAGATTGTAAATAGCTAGGTAATATACCTAAGTACAAGTTTTTATTAGACATCACATTGTGAATATGGTTTCTGCCGAACAAACTAACAAAATATCAACTCTTCTAGCAGAAAATGATTTTCTTTGTTTCCCTTTCAGTTATAGCCAATTTTTGGTCAAGTCTATGGGGTTGAAAAAAATGATATACTTAAGTATATCATTTCTGCGCAAGTCAAATGCGCAATACCTGAAAATACTTTGATCAGAATAACGAGCAGAATCAATTGAACCACTTTTTAATATAAGTTACATTTTTCAAATAATCTTCATTAAAAACGTTGCCGTGTCTATTTATTAAGGGGACGATAACTGACTTTTAATGATTTTATACTGAAGATGACGTCTAAACGAGTAGTGTTAGTGACTTGAAAAAAGTATATGTTAAATTAGAGCATTTTTTTAATATTTTAATATAGGCATATTTTTGATTATGTTTATATTACATAGTGAAATTAATTTGTAAAGTTATGTCTAACGCGGATAAAAAACTGAGAATGACGCAAAATCGTAGCGTATTTTTCTGAAAACTTCACCATTTTAAAGATAATTAAATTATAGATCTTTTAGTATACGTGTTTTATTAAAATACCTTTTGTTTTACGTGTAATAAATTAATAATGCGTCTAATTTGGAACAACGCTCCTTGATGGGCGAGTCCTATTACTGGCTGGACGTACGACGCGTTGCGTGAGCTCAGTACAGAACACGCAAGCTAACCATTCAAGGTCACTGTCATATATCTGCGTCTTAATAGGTCAAGCCATCACATGCGCAAACCCGCTAAAATAGGTAAACAAACACAAATAGTTGTCGACCAATTTAAATGTTGAAATACAAGTCGTATATCATTTCAGTGACAATCGATGTAGGAAAATAAGAAGTTTTTTTGACAGATCGAGACTGAGGTTAATATCCGAACGTGATTAAAAAAATATAGGAATGGCTCCTCACATACTGTTTGCAGGGCACTTGCACAGAGGAGATCGCGCCACGCTTCTTAATTCAAACGTAAGTCAAAATGGCTGCCGTTAAATGTATTGTGACGGCTAATAATATAAGTGGCCAGTATAACGGACAGTTTGACTTAATTAATGGTGAAGTGCTTCTGCGCAGGGTACGGCTACTTTCGATTTTTATTTACTTATTATTTATTATCTTTACATCTGAACTCTTAGAATATTTTTGGTTAAATTCATCGGTGCGTTTCAAACAATGTGGTAACCCTCGCTACAATGAGTAGTTTAGTACAGTCATGTAGAAAAACTACTTATCTAGGTAATTATTTTTTGTTTCTAATTAATTTGCTTAAAAAACTAGAGTTAAGTATTTTCCCCTATACAACACCTAAATTAGTAGATATTTTCCTTATACAAAGACATTGTCAATAGACAAATCTACCTAATAATAAAAAACCACAATGTTTTAATTTCTGAACTGTTGATGGCTAGACAGCTACTGATATTTTATCACAACAATATTTCAATCTCTTACTTTAAATAGGTAGATAGGTAAAGATACCTACAAAAGAAAACATTATTTAACATGAAATAAAAACCACTTTTAGCAGTAAAAGGCAATTGAAGAACAAACTCTACACTATCAATAACATCATAAATCTAGAAAATATGGCCACATTTATTGTAACCTATGAACAGTAGTAGCACCAGTCTAAGCTGTGTCTATTTTACAGCGGCTATGTTCCCCAACTGATGGCTATTCCATTCTCTGCCGATCGTTGTCGACTGACCGCTGCGTATCGATTGTGTGGTAGCCCTGAACGTAAGCAGAAGTACTATCGCGAACAAAAGGCTTATGACAAATATTTATAATAATAATAATACGAGCGTATTATTGTCCCAATGCAGGGCAAAGGCCTCTTCTCATTATGTCCCGGAGTTAAAATTATGTTAGAATCATAATACATAGGTACACTGAATTTTTACTATTATGTATAAAATATTGTTTATTTATTAAATTAGTTATTAAGTTAGTTATTGTGGGAGAAAATTGTGGTTACATTACAAATCTATGCTAAGCTATCACACAGGGTTTAGCGTTATAGGTACTACTTCGTCCATTTTGGTTTGTAATGACTGTACAGCGAAAGTGTAACTGTAATTTACGTAGTTTTAGTTATTTATAGGATAAAAATTTACCTATTTTAAAAATAACAGAAATCGATTCAGTAAACGATTCTGAACAAACTACTTTCATAATGTGCATTAATTTACTTACACATTGTTTATTAAATTCAAATAATAGGTAGGTACCTACAATAATTATACATATCGACGGTTGAAAGGCTAATTGATCTAAGCGATATTTTGTAAAACTTGCAGGAGGATGGATTGGTTGTTTTTTTTTAAATCATAATAAGATCTTATTATGACTGATTGATTTAAGTAGAGCAGTGGTGGCCCAGTGGTAACGGCCGCGACTTACGAGTTGTAGGTCGTAGGTTCGAACCCAGACAGACGCTTTACTTTGTGTAAGTTATTGCATCACCACTGCTCTCAAAACGGTGAAGGAAAACATCGTGAGGAAACCGGCATGTCCTAGAACCGAAAATTCGAAGACATGTGACATCTACCAACCCGCACTGGGCCCGCGTGGTGGATTACGGCCCACTCCCTCTCACAGAGAGGAGGCCTGTGTCCCAGCAGTGGGAACATTTATAGGCTGATGATGATGATGATGATGATTTAAGTAAATAAAAGTCTATTAAATAGTTGTTTTTTTATGAATTAAAAAATAAATAAAATAACTATGATCCGTCTAGGAGGACGGACCATAAATATGCAGGAGCAAGTTTTACAAAATGTTGCTTAGATCCTTTACAAAATGTTGCTTAGAGCATTTCAACCGTTGATATATTAATAGTCTTTCCTAATCTAGCTAGGAGAGCAGCGATTCACCCAACAATTAATTATACCTACACCATGCAATAATGTATACTTTATAAGTCCCATGTACCTACTAAAAAACCTTTATGTTCCTAAACATATAAATATATATTTTTATTATTGGAAAAATTTCCAGGCATTATCGATATTATAGCAATATAATATTTTCTAAAAGCACCTAAGGCTTTCTTTTTAAGTTTCTAAATGCAAAATTATTTAAAATACCCAAATAATTTCCTAGCAAGTCAAGCTAGAACCAAAAAGCCTAATAAAATTTAAAAAACAGTTTTATTCTGTCACTTTCTACAATACGATATCGATCATAAACAATAAAATCTGCATACTTTTGAAAACCTTTTGAATTAAAACACTGTATAAATTAAAATAATTTTTACATTTAAAAGAAAGTTTAATAACAATAATAGCTTCCTGGATAGGCCTACATAGTTCAACTATCAAGGCTAATGGCATAATAGGTAAACAAACCTTTTATGTTAAAAAGAATGCAAAGAAGTGCTAATTTAGACGCCTGTGTGGTTCTCAGCACTGTTGTTTTTTCTAGCAAATATTTAATTCATGCGGTTTAACTATGCATGTCGCCAGCCATGGCTCTGGTTGCAAAGTACAGGGGGAAAATAATTAACCGTTGATATCAACATTATTTTGTGGCATGATTACGGGTAACGCAGCAGTGTGCGTCTGGGAGGAGATGTCGCGGCGTGCGCGGGCGCAGGCCCCACCCCCGCGCGCTAATTGCGCCAATCTGCGGGGCGCGCCGCACGCACACACGCACCGTGCACGCACACAGCGCCGCCGCGGTGACAAACGCTGCATTCGCCAAATGTATGTACGTTACTAGTGTATGTAAATGAAAATGTACAGAGGAGACGAGGAAACAACAGCCGTCATTATACGGGAGCGCTCTACAGCTACACAAAGGTGGGATCATCATTTTAGTGGGAATTGTTCATGTTTTATTTTTTATGTCGCAGACATTCAATTATTTTTTTAATTATGCCATGTTTCGCACAATTACTTGCCATAACAAGGGTTTGTTGTACTCCTATATGTAGGATTGAAAACACTGAAAAACGACATCTGCCGAGCTGAGTAGGCAGCTCGAATTTGCAAAAAGAATGTTTGATCAATTGAAAGGTGGATGAGGCAGTTAGGCGACAGACAGGCGGCCGACGCTGACACACTCGTTACTACATTCATTTATTTAACCAACAGAACGCGGTAATTGAAAAAATCTCATTTTCTCCCGTCTAGTGATGTAAACTTGTGTTAAAGGAATAATAAAAAACAAATGAACGTCTGGCGTTCGGTCCTGCCGCCATGCCGGCCGGCTACTTGTTTGCTCATGTTTTACTATAGAGTATCTACATTTTTACTCAACCACATTATTCAGCCAAGCGAAACTGTAAGTGTTAGGACCTACTACATGGGATTTTTATGGGTTACATTTGCATAAACATTCCAATCCATAGACTTGTAACAAAAAATAACCCAGGAATGGAAACAAAGATAGACATTGAAGGCTATTTTTTTTCATAGATATACGTCGTAACTAACTACAATTTGTTGCCTATAACAGGTCAGCTCACTAGTAATTTCAATCCACTTATCTACATGTAGAATTGCGTAAGTGCACACAAGCCAATAATTTAAAACAACGTATCATAACAATTACAATTTTTTATAGTGAAATAAGACATTGGAATTTAAGCTCTATACGGCCTTGATAAGGCTGTATTTCAGTTATCTTCGTTGAGATTACGAGTGGCCTGATGTTTGTCATTGCTCAATAGGTGTGAAATTGGCGATGAGTCGATACAGAACGGTGGATTGAATAATGTGCTTGTTTTGTTTGTCTGTTTGTTTTCTTGTCTTTCATATTGTTACTTTGTTTTCAGCAGTAGGTAAGGAACTTTGAGAAAAAAGTCTGCTGGTAGTTAGGTAGATAATTTCTGAAATACAATTGAGTAGGTAAATGTTTTTATTCAGCTATTCTCTTCTTATATTCGTGTGGTTAGTGACTAACCTGGTGTCAGATTTTTAAAGCCGCCCATGTGCCTCTTACTTGGCTTTGCACACCGTCGAGAAATATTTCTCAGGCATGCCGATTTCCTCACGATGTTTTCCTTCACCGTTTTTGAAGCAAGTGATGAGTATACAATACGCACATAAATCCGAAAAGTCAGAGGTGCGTGCCTTGAGTCCGAACTCGAGATCTATGACTTCGCTGTCCCCGACGAATAAAATCGTAATCGTAAAAAATAAATTTTACAGGTAAAATACAAGCAGAATTTTGTAAATATCTTATTAACACAGAGAATATATTATAACATAGCAGAATTGTTCAAATACCAAAAGAAAAGTGATTTATTTACATTCATTACAATACACCTTAGAATCTCGTAACTTCTGAAATAACCTAGGAAATGAATGAAAAAAAATTACAGAATGTAATCGGACCTCTAAATATCGATTATGCAAACTATCGTAATAGCACAATACCATTTTATTCGCCGGGGACAGCGACTTGACAGTCCGACGGTCATACCACTAGGCCAGCTATATCAGCTATTTACCTATAGTGTTGTATTTAAAAGTTTTTGTTTTAAAGTGGTTGGAAAGACTTGACAACAGTGCTGTTTAAGAGTAGACTACGTAATTTTTTAAAGGATAAGGCGTACTACAGTGTGACTGAGTTTTTATCAGAGAAATTCTTTTGCTGAAATGTTGCTCCCTTATGGTAATATTCTAATAATTATTTCATATTGACATTTTTATTCTTTTTATTTAATTTATTATTTTAGAAGAGAATGTGACCTATCTGTTTATGTGCCATCTTAATTTATTGACATTTTATTATTATTGGCATGAAATTGTGACATGTACCTTGACTTTTTATTTTTATTTTGTTAATGTTACATTTGATTACCTATCTATTTACCTAAACAATTTTGTATGCCTTCTGGCGGGACGTAATATGGACCGATATTTATTTGTAACAGCTGTATAATCTTTTACCCTATGTTCACAAAATTAATAAATGAATTTGAATTTGAATTTGCATACCTAAATAAAATAACATAAATAAAAATATCTACAATTAACATACAATGCGCAATAATAATTTTACGATTTGATTTAATACCATCATGAAAACAGTTCCAACAGAAAAATAACTTCAGGTAGAAATGTGTTAAGCGCGTCGGAAAACTCATGACGTCTGACCCATTCAATTTAACAAAGAAACCCTGAGAACCAGACATTTTTATTTTCATTTATCGTCAGTCCACAAATCACATGAAATATAAGCCGTCCTCCATTAAGCAGGTATCGCGCAATAGGTGTAACATTTCAGAAGTTAAACCGAATAAAAACAACAATAAAAGTGAAACTCTCTCAGTGGAATAAATAATTTCCACTATGTCATCAATCGCTTCACTAAACCATAAATTGGGAGTGCGCGTCAAACGCGCGGCCGTATCGCGTTACAGGGACACACACCCGTCACCATGGCAACCGAGCTGTCATTAAAAAAACGTTTCATTAGCTCACCACCACGTCCCAACGAATTCCACCAAAATTAACATAAATTGTTTTCTTTGACTCTAAATAACTGCTGGTTCTCAGATACTGGTGCGGACTAGTGCCGATTCCCTTGTTCACAAACTAAACTAAATTTAAGTTCAGTGCATCTTTTTCTTTCTATTTCATTAAGAAAAGGACAGAAGATAAATTTTTGTTTAGTCCTGTCAAATTAATCAGCGCTTGACGTAAATTGATGTAATTTTAGTAGGCAAGTTTTTAATCACGTCTAAACTTGTATGGAGTAGTGACAGGCGCTGATTAATTTGACAGGACTAAACTAAAATTAATCTTCTGTCCTTTTCTTAATGAAATAGAAAGAAAAAGATGCACTGAACTTAAATTTAGTTTAGTTTGTGAACAAGGGAATCGGCACCACTGAGGGGTTTGTTTATAAACGTTGCTTAAACTTAAGTGACGTTCAAACGTCAAAAATGTATGGTTAAACAGTCGCTAATCATTACTTAAATTTAAGCAACTTTCATAAATAAACCCCATAATGATCACAAGCAGTTTTATATGAACGCACTTCAGACACGTTCATGTAGTTTAATTCGTAAATAAAATAGCTATAATAATGCGAGATATGCTGGTGACGCGGAGAGGCATAAACCCGGTAATAAAGTTAGTGACCAAAGTGAAAACGATCCGAGTTGTCATCGTAGTAAGTTTATGTACGTCTCAACACGGTTAAATACACTTTTTTATAACTCCATGGAGCAAGCTCTGCGACGTAGCACCGATTCTACAAAGAGAAACATTCCAAAACCTCCTATTTATGCGCAATTTAAAAATATAAACATTCGAATAACCCGTGTTTATTATAATATGAGAGATAACAAAAGTGGGCAGCGACATTCAGTTAATATTTTTTAATTTACTTATCTGTCGCCAGGAATCAATGTTTCACATAATTTTATATGTAAGTAACCTAATCGAAACGCCGCCGTGTGTCGACGGACGAATTTACCAGCTTCAGATATAATCAGAGCGACAAGAAGCCGCATCGGACCTCAACACTAACACGATAACAGAGTGGGTTTACAAACAGGACCAAACCCGAGTGGATGGCGGGCGGTCGGCCCGCGTCCAGCGAGCCCCCGACACACATAAACTAACACACATAACTGCTGTGAACGCGACGAAATCAATTCCCAGTTCCGATTCCGAGAAGTGACACAGTTTCTTAAGTGTCGCATCACTACCGACGGACCGCTAAATAAATTCTAATCGTCCCCATACCGTCCACATGCCAATCTAGTCCCTAACACCACGATATAGACGAACTTTTATACGCGCCCGGCCGAGCAGTTGGAATATAAAGAAGAGCCACCTGTCCCCACGAAAATCTTTATAGCCTCCATAAAATTTAAACCTCAAAACAAAAAACAAAAAGTATGGATTCATTTTTTTCCTTTACGAGTGGGGCCCATTTTAGATCGTGTTTACCTAAGCTGTCACCTTATAGAATGGCGATTTTGACTGGTCGGGTCCGTTGAATTAATTGTAGAGTTTTGGAGAGATATCGTCTGATGTGCGATAACGTCAGATGGACGAGCTGCCTACCGTCCGAGAGAGCAATTTGCTTAATTCTGACAGTTTCGCTCGCGGAATTAGAGGTCCGCTTAACGTGCTTAATTGTTACGACGTCCAGTTCTGAGAGCCAATGTTCGTAAATTGTATGTAATGTGAGTGATTTAGAGATTAGGCGGTGTTATCAATTAAACGGGTGCTGTGAACTTGAGACCGACAGCAGTCATCCAACTTGCTGTTCTAAATACTCATCATATGCCTAGCCTTTTCCCAACTATGTTGGGGTCGGCTTCCAGTCTAACCGGATGCAGCTGGATACCAGTATTTTACATGGAGCGACTGCCTATCTGACCTCCACAACCTAGTTAGTACTAGGTAACACGATACCCCTTGGTAAGACTGGTTGTCAGATATTTTTGGGCTTCTAACTACCCGTAACGACTGTCAAAGATCTACAAATGACAGCCGGGACCAACGGCTTAACGTGCTTTCCGAGGCACGGAGGGGTCTTGGTATGTAAAGATGGTCACCCATCCACAGACCAACCGCGGCAAGCGTAGCTTAACCTGATCGATCGACCCGTGCAGGTGTTTTTACTTGCTGTTCTAAATACTACACACTGGCAATGAGCAACATCACTTTCAACTCACTCTATACCTATAGACAGTTGATTCTCAACAATGATGTTGACAGCTTTACAAAACCGAACTGTGAAAGGTTGAATAGATCAATAATACGAACTTACCGTGCGAGCCGACAGCGGCGGAGTAGGGGGCGTGCATCTGTTGATGGTAGTAGCGGGCGCGGCTGTGATGGCCGCCTTCCAGCGGGGAGTGGAAGAAGCCGTCGCCATTGGCGTCGGCGTTGACGTCACCGGCCGCCGGACTGCCGTTGACGCGGCCCTCGTACCACCGCTGCTGTAGCGCGCTCGCCCCCGCCCCCGCGCCCTCTCCACTCATGTCCATGGCCGATCCGACCTCACACACCATGCATCGCTTTTATACACACACACTATAAGTCCACTCCCCTATCAACATTCCTAAAGTCTTCGCTTGGTGTATGATGAACCCGAACTAAAGAGCAGTCGGGCTCACTGTTTGCACTCTTTATAGGGCTCAACTTGACGCGGTGGTTGACCAGTTCATATTGCATGTATCTGTGGGAGATAAAACATAATTAGTGTTGATTCTACAAATTAATGTGTTTCTAATAATCGTGACGTTGAACAAAAAAAGGATTGTGTGGTTTTATGAAACCACGGTAAAAGTGAAACTTCTATAGGCGCCGCCATATTGGCCTTGGCTGCTCTGACGAGCGCCACGTGACATGCAATACACAGACGAAAAAGTTTGAGACGATGTAATAAAAATTTCACTTTAAAAACAAGGGAAATACACAAATTAATCCAAGGAAAAACCAAATATCATTCATAACATAGCACACGGATATCATGAGGTCATTCTGGTCGACATCAAAGAAATACACATACGATAAATCCGAGCCGGTGTTTTGTCAAAAAATAGACAATCAATTAAGATAATAGTGGTGTGCTATCAAATACGTCTGCGATATCGATACGTTCCCAATTTGATTAAGTGATAAGGTGCGAACAACACTCGAACCGCCGCGATAAGCGATAACCAGGTATTAAGCGTTGTTAGCCAACCGAGCAGTGATTTTTATTACTACCGAAAAGCTGCCAGAGATATCTTTATCTGCGTCAGACACGTTTGTTTAACAATCCTGAAAAACCAGCATCTTTTAGACTGCGTATCAATATACAATTTAGTAAAATGACTTAAGACTACGTACAATATGAACATTAATTCATATTCAACTAATGTATTCATTTTAACTAATGTATTCGTATTCAACTATTTATGAGATTTAATGCTAACAGAGAGTGAGTTATTATTCTACAGGTCCTGAACTGATTTCATAACCAGATCCTTTCATGTCGCGTTTGACATTTCACAAGCTCATAAAGTGTTGCAATTGTTGACATTTCATTCTAGGTGTATAAATATGATACTTGATAGCCCATCGCCACACCCATAGAGTATTATATTAGCGAACTCCGAGCGGTGTGTTAACAATAAAAGAACTTCATGGGCATGCCAAAATATATGCGCTATCATATACATAATAGAGGTATTTTAATGTCATTGTGTGTACACAATACAATTTATATAAATTACATATAATTTCGGCTCTCTGTGTTATGTGAGTAGGTAGATAAATTGAATAATATATTAAAGTCACCTACAACTGTGGGTAATCTCTACTACGGAACTATATGATTCATACAAATTATATGTGAATGCAACATTCAATAAAATGCAAAAAAACGTGATCATAATTGAGTAACAAACGTTCAAACCTACAAAGAAAGTGTAAAAAGTCACAAATATCAATATTAGTAGGACGATTAAAATTTTCTTTCACAGAGATTTCGTAAACTCATTCTGAATTTCAGAACAGAATAATAAAGATATTTATTTATTTATTACTTCAAGCACAGAAATGTACAGAGGCGGACTTAATGCCACAGGCATTTTCTACCAGTCAACCTTTGGGTGATGCAGAGACAAACTGTGGTAGGTGCAATTACGAAAATGGAGGAATAAAAAAAACTCAAATATAAGGATACACATATATTTCAGGAATTTAGAAAGATGTCTAGCTAAAAACGTTTTAATTTTTTCGTGAAACCGTTTCGTTTAAAGTACTTAGTGACTATCAATTATTATATAATTAGGTAGATATACATATAATAAAAAATAAAATAAAATTTCTAAGTAAGACATAAATGGCAATCAAATTATACTAAAACATTCACTATTTAATACCTAGTTATTGTTGCAGAATATTTCGAATACCTTCCCGACTTTCAAAAGTTTAGTGGGTAAATATAATAATAAGTATGACATTTTGAAAATTCTGCTTTTAATAACTTTATAGATACCCTGAAGACCCATTTAGTTCTAGAAAAGGAATGCTTGTGACTTCCCTTTAGTGCCATAAAAGGCGAATAAGGAATAATGTCAGATGCTAAAGTGACATAAGCCGTCACTTGTACACTAATAAACAAAATACCACTAAAAAGGAGAGTCAATAAATGATATATGTAGGCCCGCGTGCACCATAAATGAATTTAGCGCTAAATGAATTTAGAACATCGTTCTGTTTCTGGTCAATCGCTTGAAAATGACAGAGACAGAATGATGCTTTAAATAGCATTAGCGCTAAACGCATTTAGAGATTTCTGGTGGCGGGCCTTAGTGTCTATTGGGAGGCCAATTTTAGCTGTCGACCAAATTCAAACGAATGTTTCTTTGTCGTGTGATTTTTGGCTACATGAAGACGATCAGTCTGGTGTGTTTTAGCCTGCAAAAGTCCATTATTATTACCGTAGGCTATCCCACACAAGGATGATGCCAACATGATCAAAAAAGATGTGTATCAAACGAAAAAACAACTTCAGCAATTTAAAATAATACTTTCAAAACCTTTAAACTAAAAATACTTGCATAAAACATTGATCCATTGAACGTAATATAAATAAAGAGCACAATCGCGTTTACAAAAATTTGGTGTCGGTAACGGTGTCGCGAGTTCAATTGTTTTTTTCCATTTCAAAAATGCCCAACGCACCTAAAGAAGTTTTCACTTCAAAAACATTACAATTTATGTAACCTACAAGCCGTGTGCCCGATGTTATTTCACATCGGCAAAAATTATGATCTTCCATGTCTTCCATACAAAGTTTCATCCCCTTTAGAGGATGAAATCATTCCTTAGTACTCACTTCTTGTACCACCAACTTTTGTGCAAAATTACATCCTTTTAGACCCAGCAATTCAGGTTATGGGTCGTCTGTCAGTAAATTTAACATTAATTTTTATGAAGTGGAAGAAGATAGCTGGCATTAGTAGAAATCTCCACAAAAACTTCCTATCTTTAAAATATTTGCAGACATTTTCTAATTACTCAAGGATTCACTTACAACGAAGACTTAGTACCTACTTATTTAGTACTTTAACGAAATATTTTTGAGCAATTAATTATCGTTAAGATAAAGTACGTCAGATAACCCAATCGCGATAATATCGATTTATATTATCACTTTAAGAATTATTTTATTAAAAGCAAATTCGAACACTTGGCTTTACTTATCAAACTTATTATTTGATAAAATTATTTTTATATTTACCTAGTTTCCTGCCCCTTAGATAGCGATAAGAATCTAAGTATTAAATGAAAAAACAATACTTAGGAGTAATACCTACCTTAATCAATAAAAAGATAATTATATATTAAAATAGTTTTTTTAAAATTCTATTTGAATAAAAATACAGAAATTAATATATTTTATATATTTAAAAATATTAATAAAATATATTTTTTATTATTGTATTTTATAATTCTGATAATATTAATAGGTAATGTGAAAGTTTTCATGTTAAAGGAGTTTGACATGGATTTTGGTTACTCAGTCACATTTTAACGGCTGCACAGATTAGGATAAAATTTGGCACACAGGTAGACTTTATTTTTATTATAATTTAATCCAATTACATGTAATAGGAAAGGAGATAAGGAAAGCAGTGGTGGCCCAGTAGTAACGGCCGCGACTTACGAGTTGTAGGTCGTAGGTTCGAACCCAGACAGGCGCTTTACTTTGTGTAAATTATTTCATCACCACTGCTCTCAAAACGGTGAAGGAAAACATCGTGAGGAAACCGGCATGTCCTAGAACCGAAAATTCGAAGACATGTGACATTTACCAACCCGCACTGGGCCCGCGTGGTAGATTACGGCCCACTCCCTCTCACAGAGAGGAGGCCTGTGTCCCAGCAGTGGGAACATTTATAGGCTGATGATGACATGTAATAGTTTTCCTACTGTGTTAGTGAAATTGCGGGTAACAGCTTTATAGGTACCTACTTAAGGCAAGATCCCTATAGCGTACTTTGCAAAGCAAATGCGCAAAGGTTGTCTTTATAAGACCGCTTTTAGCAATGAGACCGCCCATTGTGTCACTCTGTGTAAAATTTCTACAATTATATTTGTAATTTTTATAGTATACATATTATAGAGTACCTATTCTATTCTTTGACTTTGCTAAGTAAATTAAACGTCGCATACGAATAATTACAATAATTTATAGGAATAATGATCTTAGACACAATGAAAACTCGGTGGTTATGAAACAAGGAATTTGACAGATAAGTCGGGCAAATGTCAAAAAATCATGCGTCAGACATTGCAAGATACGAGATAAATGTAGAATCACTTGTTTTTGTTTCTGATAAAAAATATAGCGTTGTTATGTGCGTTTACTAATATATAATGACTTGACATAGCTCAAGAAGGACATTACTTGCCCATACTGGAAGAACATCATTAATACTAAGTAGCCAACCTACATTTAATAAAAAGTGTATAATGCACTGGATGACTATAAAATGATTTATATCAATCATTGTTTTTTGTGCTTTATATAAAATTCTTACTAAATTGTCAATTTATATAGAGGAAATCCTTATGTCAACAAAGTCTGAAGTATTTTTTGACATTACCTATAAAAAATATGACATATTCAATCTGCCTTTTCCCAACTATGTTGGGGTCAGCTTGCAGTCTAACTGGATGCAGCTGAATACAAGTATTATACATGGACCGACTGGCTATCTGACCTCCACAATCCAGTAACTGGGTAACACGATACCCCTTGGTAAGACTGGTTGTCAGACTTTTGGGCTTCTGACTACTGAATAATATGACATTTTAGGTATGTTCTTTTAATTTATTAAGAACTAGCGGACGTCACGCGGTCTCACCCGCGTAGTTCCCGTGCCCGTGGGAGTACGGGGATAAAATATAGCCTATGTTACTCGCTGATAATGTAGCTATCCATTGCTGAAAGAATTTGTCAAATCGGTCCAGTAGTTTTTAAGTTTATTCGTTACACACAAAAATACAAATCTTTCCTCTTTATAATTTTAGTATAGATATAAGAATAGCTTTAGTTTATTAAGGTTAGAACTTTATTTAGATGGATAACTTGATAATAAATGCAATATCAGTCTGGAACTAATTTTCAATCCAGAATCAATTTTATCCTATCCGCTATAAGGATGCAACTGTGGTTTTAGGGATGGGAATGCTAAATGCTACGAAAAGACAAGCTTTTTTGGCCTAAATTGGATGAAAACGTTTTGAAGAGAAAAGGGCGTTTTCTCTTAAATAATAATATTTTACTAAATTAATATTCACTTTATTGCAAATACCTAATTATTAAAAAAAAAGTACCATCCGTGTAAATGTAAATAGGTATTGAGTTAGGTTGTTCTGCCTTTTCCCAACTATATTGGGGTCAGCTTCCAGTCTAACCGAATACAGCTGAATATGGAGCGACTACATATCTGACCTCCACAACCCAGTAACTGGGTAATACGATACCCCTTGGTAAGACTGGTTGTCAGACTTTCGGGCTTCTGATGACCCGTAACGACTGTCAAAGATCCACGAATGACAGCCGGGACCAATGGCTTAACGTGCTTTCCGAGGCACGGAGGAGTCTCGGTATGTAGAAATGGTCACCCATCCACGGACCAACCCCGGTAAGCGTAGCTTAACCTGACAGATCGACCCGAGCGGCTGTTAGTACTTAGCCACTTAGGTATTGAGTTAGGTATTTTTCCTTTATTAAAATGTTGGTATGGATATCCTCAGTAGTACAAATCAATCAATATCGTATTAGCTATGAAATAATTTTGTAAATAATTATAACAGTTTTTAGTAGTTTTAGGAATCCTTAATTAATTAAAAATGTGAAAGTCAGCTTGTTTGTATCTTGCAAGAATTATAATATTTATGATTATATCGAAATGGCTACGTAAGTTTATTTAGGTACCGACTTATGTTAAAAATATGCTTTCAACTTACGAAATATTTATTTTAAGATCAAAAAAATTAAGAAAGTAGTTTAAAAAATTCATCAACATACCTATTAATCTGTAGTGGTGAAATAATTTACCTATACTCCGTTTGAAATAAGATTAGACATTTAAACAAACCTTTTTTACAGTCCGTTCAACCGATTTTGACTTCTATACCGTAGGCATAAGGATGGCATTAAAAGCAAAAAAAGTGGTTACAAACCAACTGTTTACTGCAGCTGTCATTTGTCGTGCTACCAACGCAATAGAAGTCAAAATCGCTTGAACGGACTGTAAAAAAGGTTTAGTTAAATGTCTGATCTTATTTCAAACGGAGTATAGGTATATCTTAGTAGCTGACCCCAGCATAGTTGGGAAAAGGTAAATTGATTTTGAAACCTGTTTTTTTAGCACGAACATTTAATAACAGAACCTGCGTCGTCATTACGGAGCAAGACTATTAAAAACCCTGAGGACTGCAGTAAAAAATAGTAAAACTAAAAGTATATCTACAAACCAACAACTCTGCTGTTGTTACAATGTAAAACAAAATTCTAACTTTTCTAAGTATTCAAATGAGCTGACTTTTATGTCTGTTACTTGCCTCATATAGGTGCAAACGAGTATACCATATGTAGAACATAAACACTATAACGCTCACTCCAATCAACACGAACAGTTTAAAATAACTTCAGTTTTACGACATTGTAAAATAACTATTTAATTGTGAACACATTCTGTCCACTATCAAAATAAAATACAGTCCAAAACGTTCAAAAATGAAATCAAATATTCAAGTAGCTAAATCTCTTACCGCGATAAGATGAAAATCTTCAGTTTGCTCGATAATTCCCAGAATATAAATATAACAGATATAGCATAAATAATGATCTATCACAACCAACACATCCGCTATCTGACCATCGACTGAAAAATGGATTTGCCGATAAAAAAAAGAAATCTCACGTTTTTATCGCAAATTACGTCGATTTTGTGTGATTTCCTCGTAATATCAGGCGATAAGGCAACTTATCGGGCGGCACCATTGCTCTGTAATCACAATTTTTCACTAATTCAACGATTTTAAACTTTATCATAATATACCAATTGATTTAACGCACACTAAGTAATTATATTTTTCATATCTTGGAATTGACACTGACTATAATTAAATTCACATGTAAGTACCAAAGACTGCATTAATGGTGTAGGTATTTCATGATAGTAGGTACTCTAAAAGATTCAGCAACCTTTTTGACTAAAAACTTTTTACAAAAAAAAACAACCGACCTCCAAAAAAAACACTACAAAGTGAAAAATAACTTTAATTTCGGAAGTCGGTGTCTTGTGTTTTGTATTTTAGTTTTTTGCCACCGACTTCCGAAATTTAAGTTATTTTTCACTTTGTAGTGTTTTTTTTGGAGGTCGGTTGTTTTTTTTTTGTAAAAAGTTTTTATTTTTCACTTTTTAGTTGTGGTACCTTCCCCACACACATTCGAATACCACTACCTGCTACCAGTGACAGAAACTTATCATATCATCTACATACTAAGAGGAAAAAAATACGTATTTTGTAGCTAACTCAAAAACTATCAAAGCAAAGTTAATAAAATTTATATGGGACCAATTCGAGAGCACACCCTTTCAAACAAAAAAATAATTTTCAAAATCGGTCCACAATTGACGGAGAAATCGGTGGACATACATAAAAAAAAAACAAACATACGCGACGAACATATAACCTCCTTCTTTTTGGAAGTCGGTTAAAAATCCACATCACCATAACGACACTGACGTAAATAAAATTTGCCAAATTACACAATAAATTGAATAAACATAGCCCACTCCTAGAGCACGTCAGAAGTAGGCAATTTTCAATTCAGATGCATAAATTCACACCTAATACTGTTGAATCATTATTCATAAAGATATCATAATAACAGATTATCATAATTTTGAATTTGATCATATTTTCACAAATAGCTCTAAATCGCCCATAGAGGAGCTCCTGCTGTGAAATTGCCTCTCATATATGTTAAGTGACATTTATCAAAAAATCTAACATAAATTATATATTTGGGCTCGAAATATATAATATATATACTTTTATATATTCAAGCCTTTATAACTGTAATTTTATATATAGGTACAGGTACGCACATACATATTAAAATATTATAATGATGTGGTTTAAGCCATAAATAGTATGGATATTAATTAAATATGTCGAATGGCGAGTATGTTGTAGTTTTATTTCTCGAGCCCTGCATAAGCTGGTCTTACAATTGATCCGGCAAACGCAAGTGATCGATGCGCCCGCGCCAGTTACTTATCTATACGGTACGTAGGCCTATCGCGGTTGGGATCGAGCGATCGCGAGCGGTAGCACATTCGAGTTATAAATCATCGCTGATTGCCTATAACTCGGTACCAATGATAAACATTGTGATTTTACACCCGTCCAACGGTTTAAATTATAACTTCATGAATATTATTAGGGTCCAGTCGGGTGTTGCTAAAAACTTTAAATGTATTGTGGAGAAAACCAGTTTTATATTTAAAATAATAAGACGGTTAAAAATAGAATCATAATAAATATTTATTGAATTTCCTTCACGTGAGCAGATACCTATCTAATTCTAAAAACATAATCTTGTGACTATCTTTGTGGTTTTTTAAATACCTACGTATCGCGGTTGGATCTATAGCAGATATCTGATACTAAGAACGCTACCTTGCTTGTTTTTATCACTTTTCACCATAGACCTTAAACCTTTCATGCTGATTTAATTACCTGACGCCAGTCACAGGCACATACATCGTTTAGAAGTCAGGGTATTTAAGTGTTGATCCTTTGTACTACGACTTTTATTTTTAAGTCCCAAGGATATATAGAAAAAACAGACTTTTTGGTGAAATAAAGAATTATTGTTATTATAATACATATAACAAGAAAATACTAGATGAAAAAACCCTGTAGATTTTTCCAAAGTATTACGTAAGGAACCCAGAACAAAGCTCCGCTTGTTGCTTATTAACCGTTTCGCAATGAGTTTCCCTATTAGCATCAGACAGTGTTGCAGGCAAAACTTGTATGTATTCACTACAAACCTGGATAGTGACATTTTTCAATTGACGCCCTCGATATTCAACTAGATATGACAATGTATGCAAAAATGGTTCCGGTTTTTACATCCTTATTCATCAGTTCCATGAATATAGTTGATTAACCTACTAAAAAAATTGTGAAGACCTATTTCTATGTAAATGTATTTTCCTGCTCATACATATGGCACTGCTGTGATAGGCATATTGCCGTCAGCAGGGCCAGTTAGGTATTAAATATTTTAGTTCATTTTTTATTTATTTAACCATTTATTTATTTAATATATAAACGAACAGAAAAATACGTACAAAGGTGATGCTTATTTTTAAAGAAATCTCTTTCAGCATACCTGCGATAGGACGGAGGATAAAAAGAGATTTAGACACCGTGTGTAAGAGAAGAGTAGAGAGAAAGTAAAATACATAAAGTCAAAACAATTCACTTAATAAAATAAAATAATATGAGAATATATTTACCTACATACAAACTCACATACTTCTGAAATAAATATCACTATGATAATATTAAATAAAAGTAAAATATATATATATTTATATTTTTTTTTAATACAAAATAAATACCTACGCAAGTATGACTTATTAGTTTGTTTTATTCTTATTTTTATTATCATTTTTATTGTGTTTTCTGTATTAGTATGTACTCCACATATGAGTTGAGGTTGCTCGAAATAAATATTTTTTATTTTATTTATTTATAGGGTTTCTCATTTTTAGGGTGATTTAATTTAATATACATAAAATGTCTTGCACTGGAACTTTCCAAATTATTACTTTACCTATAGGCCATCCACCCCTTGGATAACAAAACTTTAATAACAAACGTAACAGGTATGAAATAGGGCTCTTGTTATAAAACTTTGGTCATAACATAACATCACGCCTGTATTCCCCGAAGGGATAGGCAGAGGTGTACCTTTAGTACACCCACATGTCGCCAAATATTTTTGAGTCTCATGTAATAGGGGGCGAGCCTATTGCCATCAACCGGGCACAAATCCAGACACCGGGCTACTACTGAGAAATTCCAGATGGAAAAACCCAATAACACTTTGTCTGACCCGGGAATCGAATCCAGGACCTCATGGTCATCAACGAGGCAGTTAACTGGTTTTATAATAATACCTATTATTAAAATTTTACCTATCAGAAGGCAAACATAAAAGTTTTAAAACGCAAACCAACTCGACCTTCACACGCTGCCAAACTTCGCCAAAATCAAACTAACTAACACTTAACACAGATCCTAATCAACAAAAAGATAAACAAATTAATCTAAAAGTCATCATCTTAGCTAACACACGCGTTTACACTCTCCTATCACTCTTATTAAGATTAGGCCAGCTCCAATTAAGATAATTGATTTCCCTCGGACCTCCCAGCTGAAGGAGGCCTAAATCTCAAAATAAAAAAAGCGGCCAGGTGCGCGTAGGACTCGTACACGAAGAGTTCCGTACCACCGTACCTACAATATTTAACACTACATTTTTTTATACTTGAGAAATAAACACGTTTCTTGTATTTAATTATTAACTAATTTTTTTAAATAAACTGTTTCCTTCGACAGCAAATGCTAATAATTGGACACAATTGTTACTAAATTAATTTAAACATAATAATTTTAAGTAGCTAAAACAAATTGTGTTACATGTTTACTATTTCTAGTCTAATAAATAAATAGATTTATTTAATTTTTCTTATTTCATGTTATAGCGGCCATAGTAGTAGGTACACACTTTGTGAAAATTACGGTTCAAACGATACAGCCCTGTGACGGACGGACGGACAGCGGAGCTTCAGTAATAGGGCCCGTTGGCACCCTATGGATAGGTACGGAACCCTAAAAAAAAACTTGTATAATCTCCAACCTTTATCGGCTTGCTTCGATACTAAATCGATCAAGACTTATACTATAAAAATATTTGGTGTAAACCTTTTTATTAATAGTTATTTTATTATTGTTATTATGATCGGAGATTTCGTCGGAAATGGCGATGTATCGGAGTTTCTTCCCACGTGTGTTTGGTTGCTCTAGGCTTTAGATTGTCGATAAGTTACTTCGAATACTACTCTTTTTTTAACACTCATTTGATTTTGATATTTATTACGTTAGAGTTTATTACTGTAAATTCATTTATCAGTTTTAAAATGGCCTTTTAAATCTCAAACATGAAATAAAAAAGAGATTTATTTCACCACTGCTTTCAAAATGGTGAAGGAAAACATCGTGAGGAAACCGGCATGTATTAGAAAAAAAAAAACTTATAACTCAAAGCATATATTTCAATTAAACCATTTACATGCACTTTTGAACTGTCAAGGGGTCGGTCAGTCAAAATATGAAGCTAGTTGCCCAATCCAAAGCCTAGTAGGTAGGTCCCTATGGAGAAGAACGGGCAAGAACCAAATAAAATCGAAAATATGACATGTGGCATCCACCAACCCGCACTGGGCCCGCGTGGCGGATTACACCCCACTCCCTCTCATAGAGAGGCCTGTATCCCAGCAGTGGGAACATCATCTGCCTAGCCTTTTCCCAACTATGTTGGGGTCGGCTTCCAGTCTAACCGGATGCAGCTGAATACCAGTATTTTACATGGAGCGACTGCCTATCTGACCCCCACAACCTAGTGACTAGGTAGCACGATACCCCTTGGTAAGACTGGTTGTCAGACTTTTGGGCTTCTTTCTAACTACCCGTAACGACTGTCAAAGATCTACAAATGACAGCCGGGACCAACTGCTTAACGTGCTTTCCGAGGCACGGAGGCGACTTGGTATGTAAAGATGGTCACCCATCCATGGACCAACCGCGGCAAGCGTAGCTTAACCTGATCGATCGACCCGTGCAGCTGTTATTACTTAGCCACAAGCCCCTCAGTGTGTACATCCCAGCAGTGGGAACATTATATGCAATTATTAGGCATTATTATGCTTATGCTTATTTACTATACATTACTGGACTTAGTCCAAGATAAACATTGGTGAAGGAATAACATCGTGAGGAAACCTGGACTTTATAGTTAATATACCTAAGTCTAAAATCGCCAACCCGTCTTGAGTAAGCGTGGTGATCAATGCTCGTGCCTTCTCTGTATGAGAAGAGGCCTTTGCTCTGCAGTGGGACAATAATAGGCTGGTATATACTAGACTTAGTATTGATTGGCTAAAATAAATCTGTCCACACCGAGTTCATAAAATTCAAAGCTATATCCAAATCTTTATCTAGCAGAAGTTCAGAATGTGGCATTATTAAGCCACTTCTACACGGGAAGCTAAACGAACAAAGAGACTCCACTTAATGATAAAACAAACAAAACTGTTTAACATGTCACAACGAATCTAATAGCTTCATACAAAAGGCGTCGAAACAAAGGTTATAAGAGTACTAGTGTAAAAAAAGACCACTTATCACACACTTTTCCCTTTTATAAAAGGTATCCTTAGTAGGAACCACACTTTCGAGTCAATATCTAATAGAAGGTGCAACACTAAGTTAAAAAAAAATTAACCACCTCGGGTAACTTCATGGCCTGCATCGCACCTGATGGGAAGTGATGATCAGGTTGAAGGTGGAAGTGAGCTTCACCCAGAATTCTCAACCTCAGAGAAATTGGTAGGATTTTAATGGGCTACCGCTGTGGCTATGACCAAATAAGATTGTTTGGTAAATGTATAAAAAGCCTGAAGCTATGGGGCGGGTTCTATGCAAACTAAATAGTCGTTTTACCCTCAAATTGCAGGTTCCGTACTTATAATTTGTTGACAATACGACAGTTACTATACCTTTAATTTAAGGCTTAAACCACGATTTATTGTACCAACAATTTGTGACTAAAACGAACCGATATAACAGTCAAATCGATTACCTGCGCTGATCACTCAGATTGATCGATGCCTTTTAAAATAACAGCATCGAATAATTTATCGATTCTACCAAATTTTCATTGTAAACTTATAATCGAATGTTGAAAAGTGTTTATTCAACCGTTTGAATTTATTAACTAAACAATTTGTAGACGATTGTGTTAATTGAATGATTAACTAATAGCTGTATCGATTAATATTGTCGATCGTTTAATACTATGTTTGCATATTTACACCTTGTTGACATCAAATAATATATATTTAATGTACATTAATGTATGTTAATAAATTATGTAAAATTTCAACACAAACTAAATTATAATGTTTAAAATTGATATCTGATTTTTAATATATATCTAAAGTTATATATACAAATCTACATATATATTGAACCTGAAGCTATGTGAAACTACATAAATAATTTAGTATCTAAAATCTACATTTCTTAATATCTATAGAGCGTTCATAAAGCTACTGACAAGGTTTTGAAAAAAGACATTTGTAGATGACGTTGGCAAATAAAATTTTGATTTGCAAAAAAGAAATCTAAGCTTTAGATTTCTAATTTGGATTTTTATCAGCTAATTATCTCATCAATTTAAATATACATATCTACTTAAATACAAAAATTGAATCGTTAAAACTAACGCTTGAAATAGTAAAAAAAAATCGCATTAACTATATATTAATGCCATGACATTTTTCACGAGATAGATATGGTGGAAAAAATATGTTTTACCATATTTAAGTCATGTATATTTAAATGTAATAATTTATCACCACATATTTGTAATTCAAAATCAAAACCTTGTTAACATGTAATACAATCCGCGAATATCAATAAAACGTATTTACTTGGATTTATTCAGAGATATAATCTACAACCTCAACCCATCTCGACTTAGGTAATCTAGACTTTATTTAGCTGACTATTTTTAAGCTAATACTCATGTATTCAATATATTTTTAGAGTAAGGTGTCACAAAATCACTCGTCAATTCACCTTATTAGTTTCCAAATGCCAAACTACAAGATTATTTTTGTAATCATGCCAATAAATTATTTAATTATAATTATTTATAAATTATAGCTCAAGTAAGCAGGATGTGGCACTACATAGAACCTCCAGCGGAAACGTTTACTTCATAAACTCACACATACACAAAATGTGAAGGCTTATCGGCAGCTAATCGATTTGCGTTTGCGCATCTCGGGGCGCATTCAAATTTCGATCGCGAACTGTCATGGCGGCTTTATTGGCCGAAAACAGCCGAACAGCCGATATGAAACCGAAACGAAGTGGCATTGACATTGATTGGCTGTTGAGAAACTTTAAACAAAGAGTACATCGTTTCTATTCAGTTACACACTGGCTTATATAAATATATTCAGATTATAATGCGCACACACATTTAAATCTGTTATCTTTGCATGTGAGTGTAACTTACATATATGTAGATAGCACCTACCTACCTACCTACTTACTTATGCTGGGTACCTATGTGTAAAATATTTATTTGTAAATCGTATAAAATAAACGTTTAAATAGTTTTTTCCTTAACAAAGAATAGAAAATGAAATCTTCTTTCATTAAAAAAAAAACATAAATTAAACCTTAGATGTGACGCATAAAAATAAAATTAAGGGAAGTGTTATTATGTGTGACCCTATTATAGGTACCTATAGCTTCTAATTACATTATGTTTCTAATACAGTTATATTAGATAAGATTAACTTGCTGTCCTTGATTATTAAATGAAATGCATTTATTACAATAAAATTATGTTTCATTCAAAATGGCTTTATATCTCATTATCTGTTACGACGCCTCATTGAGGTGGATAACAATTAAAATTCTATTGTGACATTTAAAAGGTTATCTGAACATTATTTCATTGGTTAAAAGATAAAAAAAAAATATTATAGCTTGTTGCAAAATAAAAACAAATCATTAAGTAGGCATCTAAATAAACATAAAATTAAACAACCCTAAAGATAATTTAAATTGCAAATAATTTGTGAACGTTTTTTTATAGAAATTACAATTCAAATATTTTGAGAAAACCCGTTTATGTCTTTTACTAGAACAAAACACTTTTCATACAAATTATAAGACCTCAAGATAAATAACACTTTAAATATAAATACTTGAATAGATAATTTGAGTCATTTAAAATGATAATTGTTATTTACATCATACTGATAATAATCATTTAGGAGTGATAAAAAGTAATGGATATAAAATGTTGCTCAATATAATTATTAGATAAACCTTTCAGCGTTTTAAAATGTTTGTTATCTATGTGTTTATGTATTTTTAAACAATATTTTGATAAAAAATAAACATTTTTACTTTCGCGCTCTTTCCGTCGGATGTAGGAGTTGACTCTACATCTTGTGTTACGCGAGAAATAGTAGTTTAGAAAGAAAAATACAAAGTTTTTTGTAATATGAATAATTAATTTAAATGAACTTTCTATGTGTATCTAATATGTAAGTTCATATTGTATCGTTTTCATAAAAAAAATTTGCAAAATTTGTCTCCTTAGTTTGAATCAAAACATAGTGTCAAACTGATGTTTTGTTCATGTATCTGCCTTAAAAAAGGTTTTCCTTCATATGAGTCATTATTCTGATCTGATCTGATCATGATCACTTCATGATAAATAAAGAAAACACAAAAATATTTGCTTCACATTTTCATAGGCTGAGGAAAATTCGACTACATGTTTGTAACGCAAGTAAAATAATAAAAATGATTAAATACCTCGAATGTCCTTATCAGATGTTTATCACAATGTAGTTCACTATCACTATTAATCACTGTTAATACTGTGCAGATGCAAAAACACACTGAAATCATGAGCTCCATTCCGTTTGCATGTTCATTTTCATCGGAAAATTCTTAATATCACAGGTCACAACTGGTGCTAAAATCTACGATGGTATATGTAGATAGTACTAGATTATACTAAAGCGCGTTGATATTGTGTTTAAAATTACAAAAACAGTCCATATTAAGAGCGCAAGCGCAAGTGCGGCGTTGAGGCGTACGGCGCGTGATGCGGCGTCGATGGGACGCAACCCGACACTAAACCAGTCGTGTGACTTTTTGTTGTGAACGCCACAATCGTACGCCTTCGGAAACGCTCGCCGCCGACGACTGCCGTTCGGGTGTCGCGCGTCGGTGATTGGTCGAACCGCGACGGCGAGGGAGGAGTCTACGCCGCGATGGGAGTGTTCTTCTTTTAAAATTTTCTTTTTCTCTTTTTGGGCGGTAGTGCGGTGATGTGCGGTGGTGTGCGTTAGTCGAGGCGCGCGCGCCGCGGGTGATGGATGTCTCAGCGGTCGCTCGCACTGTATTCTGCTATATGATGGCGGCCCGACGGCTTCTAACAATATTATAACACCAGGTTATTACTGTTTCAATGCAGGGCAAAGGCCATTTTTCATACAGAGAAGGCACGAGTATTGATCACCACGTTTGTTCAAGACGGGTTAGCGATTTCAGACCTATTTTTATATTAACTATAAGTCCAGGTTTCCTCACGATGTGTTCCTTCACCGATGTCAGTAATATCCAAGATAAACTCAGAAAGTACATATTAATTGACAAAGTCACATTGGTACTTGCCCAAGCAAGCACTAACAAGATTAATTGCCTGAAATTAGTGGTACTTTCACAATGAAAACGACAGCCCATTGAACATTAGCGGTCATTTTATTTGAAAACGGTCTATTTTAAGTCTTATTTGTGAGTCTGTTGATAAAAACATATATTTAATTCCATTGTTTGAAAATGCAGCATTATTTAGCGACGTAAATACAGGGATTGTTACTCCTTAATATATTTTATTTTTGTAACTAAATAATAATTAATACGACAATTATCCATCGGTAGCTTAACAGCTTATTTGATAAACCTCGATGATAAAGCTCACAGAGTTTTTTACACACCATTTCAGTTAATTTTCATAAAATGATGGAAATTGCTGCTTAGATTTCGAGTTAGCGTTTCCTGCGATGTAACATTAGGATATAAGCAAGTAACATAATCTTTTTGATAGTTAAGTTGTTCTTTAATTAAGAAAATACTTTAATTAATGTCTTTCGTAGCACATACTTTTACATACATAAATACAAAGTTTTATCTGATATTTATATGAATACTAGCTGCGCCCCGCGGTTTCACCCGCGTAAGTCTTGATCCTGTGGGAATATCGGGATAAAAAGTATCCTATGTGTTAATCCAGGTTATAAATTATCTGTGTGCCAAATTTTATCCAAATTGATCCAGCCGTTTGAGCGTGAAGACGAGACAAACATACACACACTCACAAACTTTCGCCTTTATAATATTGGTGTGATTAGCATGGACTGGTCATTCTCTCGACCTCGCTGGTGTAGTGGTTGCAAGCGCTACTGCTGAGCATGAGGTCCTGAGTTCCATCCCCGGGTCGGTCAGTGTTATTGAGTTTTTCTATCTGTTATTTCTCAGTAGCAGCCCGGAGTCTGGATTTGTGCCCGGTTGATGGGAATAGGCTCGAAATCTTCTTTTTGTATGGTTAGTGACTAACCTGGTGTCAAAGTTTTAAAGCCGGCCGGCCTCTGACTTGACTTCACATTCCGTCGAGAAATATCTCTCAGGCGTGCCGGTTTCCTCACGATGTTTTCCTTCACCGTTTTTGAAGCAAGTGATAATTATACAATACGCACATGAATCCGAAAAGTCAGAGGCGCGTTTGAACTCGCTTGGGTTCGAACTCGAGGCCTATGACTTAGCAGTCTGACGGCCACACCACTAGGCTATCACTGCTATTAGGTACCTACTGCTCTGGTGTGCTGGTATACTGGCGAAATGCGGGTGTACTAAGTCTACCTAAGGTAGTACACCTCTGCCGGGATGTTATGTTATTTCCATCTAAATGATTAATTGATTGATTGTTTTTTTTATGTGTTTTTATTTTTTATTCAAGTCGTAATATTTTTTTTTTATTGAAATTTATAGGTATCCCGATGGCAGCGGACCCGACAGACGTCCTGTCCGAACAACGCCACCTACCGGGTCCAATTGTATTTTCAAACCATCCAGGGACCCACTCAAATATACACTTCGTCCAAATCGGTTCAGCTGTTTAGGAGGAGTTAGGTGACAAACATAATCGTACGGAAGAATTATATATATAAAGAAAAGAAAGGTATAAGTGGATAAATCATAATACAGTGAGTGTATTTCATCAGCCTATAAATGTTCCCACTGCTGGGACACAAGCCTCCTTTCTGTGAGAGGGAGCGGGCCGTAATCCACCACGCGGGCCCAGTGCGGGTTGGTGGATGTCACATGTCTTCGAATTTTCAGTGTCTTCAGTGAGTGACTTTATAATGTGCATTTAAATATTTTTTCCGTCGACAAATTTAAGCATAGATTCCCTCATTTTGCACATTATAAAGACTGTTTATGTAATACAGATAAAGGTTTGCGTAATAGTGAAAATTAATTAGGAGGAAGGCCATATGATTAAAGAAAGCCGTAAGCAGATAATTGCTTCATTATGTGTACAGAAGCTTCAGGCATATCTACTTAGGTATTATGAAAGGGGCATAACTATTATAAAATTGTCCTCAGTCCTGATATAGAATGTCTGGTAAGGATTTGCAGAATTATTTTTAACCGACTTCCAAAAAGGAGGAGGTTATATGTTCGTAGCGTATGTTTGTTTGTTTTTTTTTTTTTATGTGTGTCCACCGATATCTCCATCATTTTTGGACCGATTTAAAAAAATCTTTTTTTGTTTGAAAGGGTATGCTCTCAAGTTGGTCTCATATAAATTTTATTGACTTTGCTTGGATAGTTTTTGAGTTAGTTGCAATAATACGTATTTTTTTCTCACTTAGTATGTAGATGATATAATAAGTTCCTGTTACTGGTAGCAGGTAGTGGTATTCGAATGTGTGTGGGGCAGATACCACAACTAAAAAGTGAAAAATAAAAACTATTTACAAAAAAAAACAACCGACTTCAAAAAAAAACACTACAAAGTGAAAAATAACTTTAATTTCGGAAGTCGGTGGCAAAAAACGAAAATACAAAACCAAAGACACCGACTTCCGAAGTTAAAGTTATTTCTCACTTTGTAGTGTTTTTTTTTTTGAAGTCGGTTGTTTTTTTTGTAACAATATTATGATTTAAAAGAGTGTTTTTTTTTTTAGTTAGGACATCTCGTAGTTAACCTCTGAGATCTTGACTACTGAACCGGGCTTTCCTGTGGGCGCCTTAAGTTACTACACTTAAAACCTCCAGCCAGGGGTTATTCAACTATGCTAATTAAAACTAGATGAACGCTCGCTAAGGGCATCCTCTGTGGGGTACGAACCTCGGCTTAGGGCGTCAACCGGAGGGAGGACATCAAGAATGGGACGAGATGGAATTTAAAAGAGTGTCCGTGGAGTTTCTTGCCCGTTCTTCTCCATAGGTACCTACTACGCTTTGGAATGGGCAACTAACTAGCTTCATCTTTCTGACTGACCGACCCCTTGACAATTCAAAAGTGCCTGTAAATGGTTTAATTGAAATAAATGCTTTGAATTTGAGTTTCCGATATGGGCCTAAGGTAATTCTAAAATAATAAAAAAGTGAAATCATGTCAAGTTATTTAACTGTTTAGAAGCTCAGACCAAATAAAAAATAGTGTGGCACTCGGGGACTGCCGCGGTAAAGCTATTGCATAGCATTTGTAACCTCCATGACAACATCACGTTGTCATGTGAACCGTCATTACATGGTAGGCTGAGTGGGGGGTGTTAGGTTTTATTTTCGTTACGTTACGGAATTTCTTGATTCGGTCGCTACGCTCAAAGCCCGCGATAAAAGCTATGAAATAGCTTAAAAACCAAGACATAGCGCTGTCAACAGTGACGTGAGGCCGGTTTTGTAAACATGTGTGCACTTAGTGAGGTGTAGTTTGATTGTAAATGTGTGCGTGCAAGCTTGTATGCACAGAGCGGAGGTGTAGTTTTGGTATGCTTCACTGTATTGTTTGCAGCGCTAAGTATGTCTTGGTTTTTTATTTGGTCAGAGTTTAGAAATGGGAAAACTAGCCCTCTATTTAAACTAAACACTCTGGACATTTATTAATAAACACTTTAATCAATAAAAAATTGGTTTTGAGATTCACATAAGTACGTAGGTTGGTACACACGGCTAGAAAGAAAGAAAAAACATTTATTTTGACACAGTTCATGAAACACAAAATATACATAAAATGAAAAAAAAAAATTAAAACAATATTTTAACAATAGTGTGTGCCTCGCGGCTGCGCCAAAAAAGGTTAATTTCAGCATTAATGCCAGACAGATGCTGTCTGACGCTGGTTTTCTAATGAACCCTTAAAAGGACAAGTGACGGGGAGTACAAACGGTTTCAACATACCTAATACATAATTTGTATACTTAAAAAAAAACTAAATAAATAAATAAGCACGTAATCAAATATAATACAAAAACAAAAAAACACACGAAAACAACACGGCTACACATCAAGCTATGTATTTCCAGTATAACCTGATCTCACATTGTATAGGATTTCCGATTTTCAACTGGAAATATATATCTTGATGTGCAGCCGTGTGTACAACTTAATAAGTATCTTCTACAAGCTGAAGTTTTCACAACAGTGTGAGGTAGCTTTAGATACACCTAATCACCTCCATGGTTATCAGACAGATTAGTGATCTCTTCAAATACCAACCTATTTAAACTATGCATATAAATATTCACATAATTATGTATAAGCAGGATGCAACCTGTGCCAACCCTTGCGCCATCCTATCTTCCTAGCACGGCGGGCTGTGCCGGGGCGGCTGCTGCAGGTGCAGAAAACTTCAAACGGCGCAAATATAACGGCCTTTTTGGTGGAGCTGTTTGGGGTTAAAACACTAGGGCCGTGAGGTCCGAATGCTCATCGAATATTCCGGGACATCGCCAAGCGATTGGTCGACTCTACACGTGACCAGAGGGCTGGCCAAAGAATCGGCATTGCCATCCAACGTGGCAATGCTGCCAACCTTTTGGGCACTTTTCCCGCTGACAGCGATGTGGACGAATTTTTTTATGCCCAATGAGCTCTTCCCTTTATTTTATTTTTTCCTTTACATACTTGTACATAATATATATACATAGTTTACTTAATGTACAATCCAATATTATTGACATAAAAATCTAACTACATATTAAACGAAAGCATACCTACTTAGGTACTTTACCAAAAACAAGCCTCACCAAAACGTCTATCAGAGCCCACATGAAAAAAAAAAGACAATAGCTCCCCAGAATGTCTAAGACTACCCCCGTCTGAACGTGATTTATTCTATATACCCGCGCTATAAATCTGTCGGGCACAACACTATCGCTAGTGCTGCGCGGTAATGGCTAATGACATAACACCCGGCTGCCAGAGTTCAAGCTAAAAATGGCTTCTTAATCGGGTTATAAGGATAAATGTATAGTAGAAGGTTGAAGAGATAACTTTATACTTTGGGTATTCTGATTTAAGTATTTTATTGTTTTTACCCGCCTGCCCTAGAAGGAGGGTAATGTTTTTCCAGTTTGTGTACAGACAAACTATGTTCTTAATGTCCCTCGGCAAACCTCGTGTTTCGTCAGTCGTCGGATTTTTATCAGTTGCCCTTTGCACTTGGTGCAGACCGGACGCTCTCAATCGACTTGGAAGTATAAAGAGTTGTAATACTCTTTTAACTTAATGTAATTTATTTAAAAAATGGGAGGAAAGCTGCTAAAGTCGCAGGCACGACAGATAGGAAAATAGTTTTACAGCTCTATATAGTTCACACGGAAATCAAAACAAAAATAAAGTACTTAGTTCTGAATTCAAATTATTACACACGATAAATCTAATAATTGATGGACATGGAAATTAGCATTCGTTTGTATTCGGAAATCCGATGACACCCGAGGGACGTAAGAAAATATAAATACTGAATGTATGTCTATTTCTTTGGCACGCTCTGCGCCTAAGCCTAAACGGCTTAATGGATTTTAACATAACATATGAGGTGTGGGTGTCGTTAGATTCGTCTTAATTGTGGGTGTAACTTAGGTTATATTCTTCTTCTTTTCGTGTGGTTAATGACCAACCTGGTGCCAGATTGCTAAAGCCGCCCATGGGCCTCTGACTAGACTTCACATGCCGTGGAGAAATATCTCTCAAGCATGCCGGTTTCCTCACGATGTTTTATAATATTTATAAATTACTTCTTCAAATACAAAAAATTGAGGGAAAAGTTATTTTTAAATAAATTACAACAATATTGGTATCAAATAAAAGCTAGTAATTAATCAATTTCAAATATGTAGGGCAATAATAATATAATAGGGTAATAGGGCATGTCCTAGAACCGAAAATTCGAAGACATGTGACATCTACCAACCCGCACTGGGCCCGCGTGGTGGATTACGGCCCACTCTCTTACAGAGAGGAGGCCTGTGTCCCAGCAGTGGGAACATTTATAGGCTGATGATGATGATGATAGGATATTAATCAAATTAAAAAGCTTAAAATAAAGTAAATTATTTCAAAAAACCCTACTGCAAAAACACAAAGCAGAAAAGAGAAAAATAATCTATAGAATTTTTTTAATTCACCGCAAATCACTGAATAAACACACATCATTAAAACATCGTTCTGTTCCTTTCAATCGTCTGAAGATGACAGAGACAGGATGATGTTTCAAACATGTGTAACGCTAAACGTTTATTTTAGTGTTTTATGTTACAAGTGGGTCTAAATCATCATTCATTAAGATAAATAAAAAGTTTTAGAAGATATTTTGAATGCAACAACAGATTTACTGACGTAACAGTAGGTGTAAATTCACCGTTTTGACTATTAAGACGCAGATATATGACAGTAACCTTGAAAGGTTTGCTTGCGTGTTCTGTACTGAGCTCACGCAACGCGTCGTACGTCCAGCCAGTAATAGGACTCGCCCATCAAGGAGCGTTGTTCCAAATTAGACGCATTATTAATTTATTACACGTAAAACAAAAAGTATTTTAATAAAACACGTATACTAAAAGATTGATAATTTTATTATCTTTAAAATAATGAAGTTTTCAGAAAAATACGCTTGATAGATTTTGCGTCATTCTCAGTTTTTTATCCGCATTAGACATAACTTTACAAATTAATTTCACTATGTAATATAAACATAATCAAAAATATGCTTATATTGAAGTATTAAGATAATGCTCTAATTTAACATATATTTTTTTCAAATCACTAACACTACTCGTTTAGACGTCATATTCAGTATAAAATCATTAAAAGTCAGCTATCTGCCCCTTAATTAGAAGTAACTACGGTTAATTAGAATACGTGTGAGTTTCACACTTATTGTTACAACTTACAGTTTATGAGATACATTATCGACAACTATAACTAGATAATGAGAAGGATGTCGTTCGTTATCCCATCATTTATAATTACCTACCATTTATATGAGGACTAGCTGCGCCCCGCGGTTTCACCCGCAGTAAGTCTCGATCCTGTAGGAATATCGGGATAAAAAGTAACCTATACGTCCAGATTATAAACTATCTGTGTGCCAAATTTCAACCAAATTGGTCCAGCCGTTTGAGCGTGAAGAAGAGGCAAACATACACACTCACAAATTTTCGCCTTTATAATAATATTAGTGTGATATTACGTTAGGTCTTGAGATATGATTCGTCCTATTAATAGGTAAGTACCTGGGCGACCGACCTCTGCTCTGGTGAAAATAGAGAATGCTCATTTAGTAACTTAAATAGTATAGGAAAGTTCATACTAATCCATGTATAGTACTTACTAATTCCATGCTGCCATGATAGTAGGTACTTACTAATTCCATGCTGCCATGATAGTAGGTACTTACTTATTCCATGCTGCCATGATAGTAGGTACTTACTAATTACATGCTGCGATGTCATTATTAATATATATTCTAATGTCATTATTCAATATCTTGTTCTAAACTTTGGGCGACCGAGCTCTGCTCGGGTGAAAATCAGAAGAAAACGAATTTTCCCAGATATGAGACCTAGGTAAAACGATTTTTCGCCCCCGTTTTATTGTAACTTTCATCGAAATCGTTAGAGCCGATTTCGAGAACATGAGTACAAATATATATACTTACATATATTTATATATCATCATCATCATCTGCCTAGACTTTTCCCAACCATGTTGGGGTCGGCTTCCAGTCTAACCGGATGCAGCTGAATATCAGTATTTTACATGGAGCGACTGCCTATCTGACCTCCACAACCTAGTAACTAGGTAACACGATACCCCTTGGTAAGACTGGTTGTCAGACTTTTTTTTGGGCTTCTAACTACCCGTAACGACTGTCAAAGATCTACAAATAACAGCCGGGACCAACAGCTTAACGTGCTTTCCGAGGCACGGAGGGGTCTTGGTATGTAAAGATGGTCACCCATCCACAGACCAACCGCGGCAAGCGTAGCTTAACCTGATCGATCGACCCGTGCAGCTGTTGTAACTTAGCCACAAGCCCCTCATATATTTATATTTATATACATACAAATATTGCTCGTTTAATAATAAAGGATAAGATTAGGTAGGTATCTAGATCACCTAGGTTCAAAAAAAGGGAGTCTAACCGGATACAGCTGAAAACCAGTATTTTACATCCAGCTACTGCCTATCTGACTTGGTAATATAACACCCTTCGGTAAGATGGGTTGTCAGACTTTCGAGCTTCTGACGACCCATAACTGTCAAAGATAAGTACATGCATCCTTCTCATTATCTACTTATAGTTGTCGATAATTTATCTCATAAATTGTAAGTTATAACAGTGTGAATCTCACACGTATTCTAATTAACCGTGGTCACTTGTAATTAATAGGCAAAACAGTTAAATTACCTTCTTTTTAGGGTTCCGTAGTAAACAAGGAACCCTTATAGTTTCGTCATGTCCGTCTGTCTGTCTGTCCGCGGTCTAGCTCCGAGACCCTTAGTACTAGAAAGCTGTAATTTGGCATAGGTATACATATTAATTACGTCGACAAAGTGGTAAAACAAAATTATGAAAAACATTTTTTTTAGGGTACTTCTCATACACGTAAAGTGGTGATGTTTTTTTTTATTTTTTTAACCCATAGTGAGGGGTATCATTGGAAAGGTCCTTCAAAAACATTGAGAGTTTGTGTAAACTATTTTTGGATTCAGGGATCCGTTTGCGAAATATTAAGCTTTAAAGTGCAAATTTTTGTTAGAGTCAAGTGTGTCCCCCCCCCTCTGCCGGCTAAATGGTTGATTTTGGGTGTGTGAAAAAAATCACAACAGTAGTTTATACAACGAAATTAAAAGAAAAACTATCACAGCTAAGTTGGCTTTACAAGTTAGCGAGTAATAATCGACCAACTTAACTTTGCAGTTGCAAATACATGTTTTCCCATACATTCCGTATCGGAGAACATATTTTTCAACTACAAAGTTAAGATTGTTTTTGGGATAAATTCATCCCAACTACGGAACCCTTCATTGTGCGTGGTCCGACACGCACTTGGCCGGTTTTAATTCGTTAGTAAATCTGTGGTATAACTACCGGTTCTTCAGAGCAATTTCATTAAAGAGACACCAACTCTTGAAAAATTTAATAGATAGATACTATCGAAGAAACGCATATCTGTACACTGTAAGGACTATTCTTGCTTGCAGCGCTCGGCCGCTATAATATCGCTTACCTACGAAAAAAAAGGGTTGTGTGCACGAGATTTTGTTTTCAAATTAGTTAGATATACGTTATCCCGATGGTACATATAAAATAACATCTTGTATCTCCCCGAAATGTTAGGCAGAGGTGTACATATAGTACAGCCACATTTCGCCAGTTATGTTTAAGTCACATATAATAGACTATTACCATCAACCGGGCACAAATCCAGTCTCCGGACTGCTACTGAGAAATTCTAGATGGAAAAACCCAATAACACCTGTCTTTGCTCGATCCGGGAATCGAATCCAAGACCTCAATAGAAACACTTGGGTGATTTCAGTATATTGTTCTTATACATGGTTTGTAACTTCAAGATGAGTTTGTACAAAAAGATTTTGTTATTTCCGGGTTTTTTTTTTTATATACACATTGACATTAATGATTTTTATATACATATACAATGACATGAATATTTACTTTTAAAGTATTATATTATTTTAATTATTGTGAATGTGAAGACTATATGGGTCATTCCTTTTGTTTTGTTTTTAATTTTTTCTCAGTTAGTTTTAATCATGGTCTGACAGTTTGAGTAATTTATGTGGCCTACACAAATGTCCTTTTTTTGGTATTGTTCGTCGAATCGTTGAGCTCCTTAAATTCTGAGTTGAGCTACACGATAACTGACAAATGCGTGCACTGACTGGACAGGCCCTCTCAATCTGTGTGGTGCTTTCCTGTAAAGACCACTTCAGACACCAATCCACATGGCCTTCACATGATCTGACCAAGATTATGTCTGGACTTTAAAAGAGACTGTGACCTCTGAGTTTGTTTCGGCCTTTCTTCTCAGAGTAGTCAGATAGGAAACGCCGACTTCATCTAGTTTTTAAAATATGATTGACGTGTAAAAGTGTTTGTACAAACCTACTTACAGAAATAAAATCATTTATCATTTAACATGTTGTCTGAAAGTAAAAAATTCATAAGTATCCTGTATGTCATTTTCAGAGACATCGGGCGGAGTAGGTACCATCGGGGTAACGCATATCTAAGCATTTGAAAACAAAATCCCGTGCACAAAACCCTTTTTTTTCGTAGGTAAGCGATACTATAGCGGCATAGAGTTCAGTATGGTTGCATTTTAATAGTCCTTACAGTGTGCAGATATGCGTTTCTTCGATAGTACCTTAGGCATATCTCATGAATATTTTGAGTGAAGAAACTAATTTGCAAGTTGGAATTTTATTTAAGAATAAGACTCTCTTCTTCTTTGTCGTGTCGATGGCTCGACAGTGTATTAAATGCTGGCCCGAAACATTGCTATTTCCACAGCTTCTTCGGTAGCAGCATAGAGTTCGGTATGGTTGCATTTTTTTGGGGCACCGAGGGCAGGATAGGACTTAGGAGATGGGACATAGTTTGCGCTATGCTCCACATCCTCATCCTGCTGCCACACCGTCGAGGTAGCTGCACTGATTGAGACAAGACACTAGCCCCTGTAACACAGGTGTTCTTACCTAGATCAGGGAGTCGAGGTCTGCCCGGCTTGGGCAGGGTATCGCCGTGTCCTCGTGGAGGCGATCGGCGGCGGTGATCTCTCGCGTCCGGCCCTGATTTGGACCATGCTACGGAGCGAGAGGAAATGGGAGGCCGTCACCTCCTTCTGCGAAGCAGTAATGCTCGCGAAGGAGGAGGCGGAACGCGTGAGGGAGAGGCAAATTTCGCGCCCTCGCGCCCCTAACCGCCGCAGGAGGAGATGCCCTGGGCGTCGGGAATCACAGGCAGATTTCCGGCCACAGTAGGCGCGGGCTTGCGAACGGTGAGCAATGGGTAGCTCGCCGTCTGATAAGGACCAAGCCCGGGTCGACGGCGCGTTGTGTTCCACGCGCGCCTCAAAGAGATGTCAGCAGAATTGACGGGGTCCGCTAGGGCCAATGCCTGCCGGGGGTTCGAAGAAAACCGATAGGGAAATCGTGGCCCCCGGCAACATGGCAACTGAAGGAACACGGGTGGGTTTTAGTCAGTAAGAGTCTGCAACAGCTTTTGAACGCAGATGAAATGTGCTGATCGCGTTTTTTCATTGTTGAAAATCACCCTTAATCAGCTCCTATCCCTCATATACAATAATTTATGTGCTCGTAGATACATGTATCTAATACATAAGCTCTCCATCAGCAATAGGCATTAGACAATGACGTATGTAAGTACACACGGCTACACATCAAGCTAACATATCCAGTTCATGTTAATCTCGCATTGTATAGGATTTCAGTACAATGCGAGGTCAGTTTATACTGGAAGTGTATAGCTTGATGTGTAGTAGTGTGTACAACACACATACATACAGACATACATAGACATCGTATGTAGTGTCTCCGCACCAGTTAATCAGGCGAGGTCGTGTGTCTATGAATTACTGAGAGAATACGGGGGCGTATTACTGTCTACAATGGTGCCGATTCCCTTGTTCACAAACTAAACTAAATTTAAGTTCAGTGCATCTTTTTCTTTCTATTTCATGAAGAAAAGGACAGAGGACAAATTTTAGTTTAGTCCTGTCAAATTAATCAGCGCCTGTCACTCTCCATACAAGTTTAGACGTGATTAAAAACTTGCCGACTAAAATTACGTCAATTTACGTCAAGCGCTGATTAATTTGACAGGACTAAACTAAAATTTATCTTCTGTCCTTTTCTTAATGAAATAGAAAGAAAAAGATGCACTGAACTTAAATTTAGTTTAGTTTGTGAACAAGGGAATCGGCACCAATTTAGTACTATTATTAGTTACTAGTTTTCGCCAGCGGCTTTGCCCGCGCAATTTATTTATAAATTATACCCTATATTTCAAATCCGGGCAAGTCCCAATGTGACTTTTTCAATTCATATGAGGGGCTTATGGCTACGTTATAACAGCCGCACGGGTCGATCGATCAGGTAAAGCTACGCTTGCCGCGGTTAGTCCGTGGATGGGTGACCATCTTTACATATCAAGACTCCTCCGTGCCTCGGAAAGCACGTTAAGCCGTTGGTCCCGGCTGCCATTTGTAAATCTTTGACAGTCGTTACGGGTAGAAGCCCAAAAGTCTGACAACCAGTCTTACCAAGAGGTATCGTGTTACCTAGTTACTAGGTCGTAGAGGTCAGATAGGCAGTCGCTCCGTGTAAAATACTGGTATTCAGCTGCATCCGGTTAGACTGGAAGCCGACTTCAATATAGTTGAGAAAAGGCTAGGCAGATGATGATGTACCTACTTTCTGAGTTTATCTTGGACATGACTGATATCGGTGAAGGAAACACATCGTGAGGAAACCTGGACTTATAGTTAATATAAATCTGAAATCGTCAACCCGTATTGAGCAAGCGTGGTGATCAATGCTCGTGCCTTCTCTGTATGAGAAGAGGCCTTTGCCCAGCAGTGGGACAATAATAGGCTGGTATTATTATTAGCCTACGTTACTCAGTGATAATATAGCATTCTACCGGTGAAAGAATTTTTTTAAATCGGTCCAGTAGTTTTTGAGTTTATTCATTACAAACAAACATACAAAAAATCAAATCTTTTCTCTTTATAATATTAGTTTAGATTACTATATTTAAGCCTAAAATTAAATTTATTTATCTAATTAATTCATTACTTCAACATGACGTTCTAAGTGTCCTATTGTTTTTATATTTATTTGTACAGTTAATTAGTTAATAATAATTAATCAGTAAATTAGAACCAAGCAAAAATAGTTCATTGTGGTTAATATTGTAAAAGAAAACAGTGGCACTCCGGGAGTGCCGACAGAAGAGAAAACTTGAAAAAAAATTGGCACCACGGTCCGCAATCAACGCGTTGATGTCTTTTACTCCACGCACCGCGGTAATCAACGCGTTGATGTCTTTTACTCCACGCACCGCGGTAATCAACGCGTTGATGTCTTTTACTCCACGCACCGCGGTAATCAACGCGTTGATGTCTTTTACTCCACGCACCGCGGTAATCAACGCGTTGATGTCTTTTACTCCACGCACCGCGGTAATCAACGCGTTGATGTCTTTTACTACACGGTGTCGGTAAATTTCGTTACAGTGTCGCTAAATCAATGGTTTAGTCCCATATCGAAAATGCCCAACGCGCCTAAAGAAGTTTTCACTTCAAAAATATGTTAATAAAATTATCAAAGCGGTGAATATTAATAATAACAAAAGAAATAGGAACCTACATAAGTATATTTGGCTATATACGATTGCTAACGATTATTTGTGTCAATACATAAAATGTTAATACTTAAGGAAACAGGTTTTATTTCCGGTAGGTATCAACCACTGGGAAATGTTGATATAAAGAAATGCTTTCCAAAAAAAGACCTAAGAAACCGGCTGAGCTAGGACAGTTTAGGTACAAATATATCCTGAGTACTACAGAAACGATTGATCTACAAAGTGTACTTACCTACATAGCCAAGTACATATCTTTTTTCTCTATTAATTTGTATTATTGCCAATATTCGTTTCAATTATTACTATAAGAAATAACCTTTTTTTAACCTCTAAATCTACATCAATTGTAGTGTGTTGTTTTATATTGTTGACTTACATCAATTGTATCTACTACTCTGTATATTCTTTCTAAATTATATGATATTATGAGTAAGAAGGACATCATCATAATCTATGCTATATGTATTAAAACTCGTCAAGTATTAACCCTTGAACCCCTAAGTACCCTAGAACTTTTCCAATTTGTATTTTGTCTTTGTGTCTTATTGCATAAAAACAACAACCTATGGACATTTTAAGCACCAAGAAACTCCCACAATTCAAATATAAATTGCGTAATTTTTTAAAAGGGTTTATCCTAAAAGTTGGCAACGTCGTAAATAGCTGTCAAATATTTACCTGTTTTGATTAATTTGACAATATTCCTGTATGGAAATAAGAAATATGGCTAACTAGTTCCCTAGAATATTATTAATGAAATGCAATCATTAATATCGTAACACCGAATATTTAGTTTTGCAAATGCCTTTTTTACACCTAAAATTGTTACAACATCAAATTCAATGTTATCATTTCAATTCATTATTAATATTCTAGGGAACTACTTGGCCACATTTCTTATTTCCATACAGTAATATTGCCAAATTAATCAAAACAGTGAAATATTTGACAGCTATTTGCGACGTTGCTCACTTTCAGAATAAACGCTTTTAATAATTAGTGCCTTACTACATTCTGTCACCATACACCTAATTGTTATTTTGTAAGATTTGCTCTATACGTGATGCCTAAGAAAATTTTTATACTGTATGTTGACATTATTATTGTATGCTTATTAGGCAGGACATAATGGAACTGTAATTTACCTAACTTCTGTCAGTATAACCCATGTCCACAATAAAAAGATTTGATTTGACCTACTCCTAAAGTTGGTCCAAAAACTAATAATAAACCTACTTATAATTATTAACTTATTTGAGCATTGATTGATAAATGTTCTTTATTTACAGTGAAATATACTTAACAGAACTTGGAATAATAATTGCATCAAAATTCAAAATAAATAAATCTTTAAGTAAATCTGCCCAAAATTCCTTTATCCGATTTCCAAAATCCGTATTGCTTGATACTAGCATTCTCAATTCCCAATATTCACGCGACGAACTCTAAAGCTTGCATATCTCTACAGACCTACAAATCCTACAATAACATATTATATGCTATGCTATTCATTTTATATTAATTCACTCGTGTTATAATAATGTTGCATGCCTAATATAAAGTAGATTGAACAAGAATCACCCATATTTTAACTGTCACATCTTATTTACTGGACCTGTAATCTATGCAAATAAATTTTTACTTTACTTTACTTTACTTTGCTTTACTTTACGTTACTTTACTTTACTTTACTTTACTTTACTTTACTTTACTTTGCTTTACTTTACTTTACTTTACTTTACTTTACTTTACGTTACTTTACTTTACGTTACTTTACTTTACGTTACTTTACTTTACGTTACTTTACTTTAGTTTGCTTTACTTTACTTTACTTTACTTTACGTTACTTTACTTTACTTTACGTTACTTTTCTTTACGTTACTTTACTTTACGTTACTTCACTTTACTTTACCTTACTTTACTTTACTTTACCTTACTTTACTTTACTTTAACATCGCAGTACGGAGTTTCAATCATCGATTGACATCAATGGTTTCAATCTCATCCTACATTAACAATCTCAATAATGACGTAGCCAGGCCGAACGTACACTAACATAGGTACATTATCTACCTAGTACCTATCTACTATGTAGTAAGTAGGTGTGTACATGTAGGTTATTATTTAGACATGTCTCGTTAGCGCACGATAGAGGCCTGAGGTGGCTAATCAATATATGTAGGAGAATTCGACCTTAAGTTAACACAAGTAAGTAAGTACATTTACTATACTTAAAGATATTGTTTAGGAGCTGTTACATTATACTGTTGACTTGTAATTTAACGTATTTCTCCCAGGAGTTGACGTGACCCGCGTGAAACATTTAAGGTACCCACAGACAGCCGCGATGAAGTTTTCTTAGAAATTGTTCTACTAAAGTCGCAACGCGCCTGTCTTTGGGAACCTTTAAGGACCATATACAGTATAGCCTAGTCGAAAAAAATCAATAGGATTCTAAAAATCCAAGATTTTTGTTTCTGTAAAATTCCCAAAATTCGTCTTTAAATAAAAAAAAAGAATTGTGTGGTTTTATGAAACCACGGTAAAAGTGAAACTTCTATAGGCGCCGCCATATTGGCCTTGGCTGCTCTGACGAGACCCTTCACTTTATCCCTACTCCGCGGCCGACCGTCACGCGACATGCAACACACAGACGGAAAAGTTTGAGACGATGTAATAAAAGATTCACTTTAAAAATTCTCTAAACTTTCATATTGAATGGCCTTCAATGCTATTTACGCTATGTTATTTTTTTCTTTTTTATAATCATAGTATTATTTACAAGTTTTCCGATTCAGAAATCAAGTTACAAATCTTTTCTATACTTTTTTTGTATACTTTGTCTTACTTGGTAAAGCTTTAAATCAACAGGAATCAAAACATCATTCTTGTTTTGTTTCCTGTTAATTTAGAAAATGTAGAACACAAATCACATCCATATCTTGGCTAACGTTGATACAAAACGTAATAATATTTGGAAAAGATTTTAATTTATACGGGATGTAACGTTGATAATGATACCTATCTAGATCAACATAATGAGAATCTAAATACATCTGTCGCTTGAAGTTGTACTAAAATGATGAGCTGCGACCACCAACGTTGAAGTTCCTAATCTTATTGACAATTAAATTTTATTTCCTCAAGATAAAATCAGCGAATTGCGTTAGTTTCGTAATTAACATATTCAACGGCTTCTATTAGAAATTACATTTCTCAATGAAAACAAAACAAGTGGAATTTTCATATTATTTATAATACAAGATTAACCCTCTAAATGTTTATGTAGGATAATAACAGGGATGAGAATAAAACGAATACGTACTTAGGTACTTACACCTAAAACAGTAGGTACGGTGTTCCAAGGACCCACGACACCCACACATTTTCTAAGCGGGCAGCCAGTCTGAATAACATTTAACCCCTTTGAAATGTAAAAGCATTACGGAATGAAAAAACAGCACTTATGTACCCCGCGACTCAGATAAACCATCTCCCGTACAAAGAGCACAAAGATACAATGCCTCTGAAAGGGTTCAAGAACGCACTTTTAAATTAACCGCTATGAATTCTAGAACGACTTATATCATAAACAAACTACAAACCATTTTCAACCTTAGCAACTGCATTTAGCAAATATTAGACGTCACAATCGTATGCACCTAAAGTACGATATAAAATATTAGTCGTCGCAATACGCCTATTTAAAATAGGTCCGTTTACATTTTTCCTTTTCATGTCATTGTCTCTGGCCGAGAGCGCTTGCAACCGTCACGTTCCAATTTTGAAAAGTGTCGGAACAAAATGGTAGTCGCTTTGTGTAGTGCCCCCGCTCCTGACTCGAGTTTGGTAATTTAGCAGATGTTCAGAGAGCCCCGACTACCTTTGAAGTCGACTGCAGCTTCCAACTAAAGAAAATGGACTTTCAACGTTTGTTTATTTGAATGCGTAGTTAGCATATACGAAGCGATTTCTGAGAAATGTGTTCGGTAAGTCGTCGGTACATTTGGAATCATTCGGAACATGATTCGTAATTATTCAAACCGCATACCGACGTCAAAAACATCATCCGACATACACGAGGAGTCATAGATCCAACCACCCATCAGTGGAGGCTGGTAACCAAATTGGAACATCACTGTGCCGTGTTTACAACTCGACAAAAAAATAAAATAACAAAGGAGCCGAATTTAAATTCCAATCGAACTTTGACACATGTCTGCCACCATAAACAATGGAAATTCAAATCATCGTTGCAGCGGGCTGCGGCGGACTAATGCGATTGTGGCGTGAGTGAGTCTATTGCTCTTCATCTATAAATAGGAGCCTTTTCTCTCGCTTTTTCTTCACAGAATCTGAGTCAAGATCGAGCGATAAGCTATCTCGTGTGAGACGGTCTCAATATCCACAGATGGCCTTGCTCCGAAGTAATCTCTGTTCCCGACGTGGATATTTTTGACATTTTTTGCTTGTGATTCTTTGAAAATCTCGCTTTGTGCTCTAATAGGGACATTATTTTGACGTGGAGCACGCCGCTGTAATATTGTAAACACTGATTGAGTATAGATAAGTAAGACAATCGGACATTTTGTCCTTGGTTGTGACGTTTTTTGTGGTGGCGCGAATTTAAGCCTTAGATTGAAGCTTGATGTTACCGGGAAATGTTTAGCAGCTGTCATCTGTACACTCTGGAGTAAATGCGGTATAGAGGTAGGTACTATCTTCAGTAATATCGAAATAGGACACGTATGTTTTTTATTTGTTTGGCAACCTCAGCTCTACGGAAAGGCCGCGATTTTGAGATATAGTCAAACTTAGTTCGAAGTAAACAGGAAAATAAACAAAATATTTTCAAGTTAAGATGTTAAGATGTCCTTGTTTATGTCGTGTTCAAAAATGTGCCAGTGTGCACTAAGCTGAAATATTATGTTAACCAGTAGTTTTGAATACATATAAATAGATGTCATTATAATACAATTTGTAGTGGAAAATTCTTAATGATGCGACTGCACAAAACAAATTGGAGTCATTATCCGTACAACAAGTAGATAGGTACCTAATACATGCACAATAATGTTTTTGAGACAAGCTAGTTAATTGCAGACAACAACACGTAAACCTTTCAAATATATCAAAAGTGGTCTCCCACAATTTTAATTAAAAATGTCTAGCTTAATAATGAATAAAATTATCCTTAGCGTGGCCCACGCTAAGAAAAGGTACACTACAGCTCTTGTTAAACAAGTTATTTAAATATCTTAAACCCAACAAAGGCAAAGACAAGCTCAGTGTTATCCAATAGGTCTATAAAGTGTGTCTTTTTATGAAAACTTCTGTCGAAAGGCTCGGGTGAAACAGTTGACGATCGACGCTCCAGTTACGGTAAGTTTTGTCGAATAGGCCTGTGTCCATAATTTTTTTGTGTCCATCTTGTACATTATTAAAAAAAAAAAAAAATTGAACTCGTGTTTTTTTTCTTTTTGACGTAATCAAAAGATTACGGCGATACATTGAGTTAAAATGTGGCATTACGTCACACCTTGCTAGATTTAATACTCCCCACTCCCCAACTTTAATGCGTGTTTTCTAAGTTATTTTTGATTAATATGATAAAGCAAAAAATACGTGTCTAATATTTTTTTATTATCTGAAAGACGGACTAAATAGAATTTCTTTTTTTCACCTAGGCAAGTACCGTATTAAGTGATAAACTCGTACCAAACAGGACGCAGGAGTTTACAAGGCGTACGAACACGTCGATAAGCCACACATTTCATGCAATATAAGACCTAATACGCTCAAAAGACGTATTGGATACAATAATACGCCTTATTTATAAATTCGCTTCGTGTAAATCTGATAACGTTTTAATTTCACGTCAAAGTTCGTTAGCTCGGTAAAATATTCCACGTTAATCATGTGTTTTTTAAAACTCCTTTTCTTATTATTTTATGTTTTGTACCAACATTTTTCGGTAATACGAAGCAGAATTTAATGTGACTGAATCTGAAATATTTTACATTACAAACTCGTTTTTCTTTGTTAGTCGCGTTGCACTTAATACGTTTGAACGTAAGACATTCGGATTAGAATTAATTCCAGGTCGTATATAAAGTCGCGGTATTTAAATGAATGTAAATAAAAAGAACATTGCATGAACCAGTGCTAAGTGAAAGTGCGATAACCGTTTGACTGGTGGGTAATGCTAGGTTTCTGTTCCACGGTTGGTCATTTAAACAGTTTCATGACTTTCCTCACGTGCCACGGACTTACACGTGATGGATTGTTTGTAAATGAATAATTAATTTTATTCCTCACAAAGCTACGACGTAGCACGTAATAAAACAATGACGGACCGAAATAAAAACACGAGTGGTTGACAAAAATACGGCGGCACACGTCGTCCGGCCGAGCAGACAATCTCCGTACCTATCCCTTATCTGTGCAACTTAGCAAACAAAACATCGCAACCGGCAATAAGCATAAAACAAAATCGTTTCGACCCCACACACGCCGTCGCCCGAACACTTGGAAAAATCCCTATGGATTTTCCGCGCGGGGTGACGAGGGCGACCGGCGGCGCGCGGGGGCAGGGGGAAGGAACGTAAAAGAGAAAAGCTGCGAGTTTTTATCTCGGCGCCATAAATTTTATTCGTAGCGTGATTTAGTGCGCAGATTGCCCCCCGCGCCCCGCCCGCCCCGCGCCTACGCCTCGCCCGGGTAAGGCTGCTAGTCATTGTCAAAATTATTGCACCCCTATCTACTGAAGCTTTAAATATATGTCCCCGACACGTAGTTATGCCTACAACCCGTTCCTACGTTGGATACGATGCTCTGATGTAAATTTTATAAGATGTTCCACATAAAGAATTGCTTTTGCACGATTTTTTACCTAAGCATTTGAGTAAAAGTGAAAATAAATAAAAGAAAGCGAACAATCGAACAAAGGATACAATACAAATGTATGCCAAGTACAAAATCTATTTGAATTAAGCCTATTCATTCCTTTGTATCAGCTATGTTTATTCTAGTGAATAGTTACGCAAGCTTCGCTTTCCACGGCTCTCAATTGCATCCAAGTTTCCACTTGATTTGTTTAGAGTATTGCTGCTAACACTGCATAAGCATCGATCCGACTGCAGAATAATGCAATATTGGACCAAGCAATGGCGCCAAGCATTTCTAAGAGAATGCTTAAAAAAAAGTGCGCCGTCCTAATCCTTCATTCTTATTCTAGGAGTAAATCTTACTTATTTGTCAATACTGAGCCACAAAGGCATCCAAATACCCTTACACTGGATGAAAAGCATAATACAAGCCTCATAATAGTGTAGTAATTCAGAAACTGTTAAAATCATAATGCGCTTTTGTTGTACTCTTGACAGCTTGGTTTTTTCAATAGTGGTGTCGTGTTGCCGGCCAGTGCGTCGCGAAAGTGACGTCCACGATTTCTAGCGAATCGATCACTATCTGCGGGGCGTATTTTATGTAAACACGACAAATTTCGTGATGTAAAATAGTAGCCGCAGATGCGGCCGTGTTATTTTTATTGTCTGCGCGAGAGCTGTGGGTTCGGAGGATCGCATTTGATCCGGGACTCACTCCACACTGTGTCTTATCTCGGATCTGGTTTTATGAAACCCTAAATTTACGACTGCGGCGAGGGGTGGGGGCTGTATTAAGCCGACTCTCGCCGCTTCGCTGCGACAGACACTTTTGTCACCAACAATTCATGGCTGAAGCACGTTCGGCAAAAATTTTGCGTGTCAAATTACAACGCAGCGAACAGTCGATTGATGACGAGATTAGGCAATACGAGTGTCGTTATGAAACGTACTTCACTTTACGATTATTACTTATGTAAATGATGGCATAAAAGATTCTTTTGTAGCAAATAAATGGAAGTTTACTTAAGTAATTTTGTTGTTCAGTTTGGATCAACGACACCAGACCACTTGTCTGGGGAATTCTCATAAAGCAAAACTTTTTTGCTGATATCTCTTGTACCTTAAATAAACAATCTTGAAGCTATAAAGTAGTTGCTTCAGAACATAACAACGTCCTTTAAAAACACACACTATTATTTTATTTAACACATCAAAATGACCTTTAAATAAAAACAAACACGTTTTTCCTCTCATTCACAACCAAAACTGTTGATAAATTATTATATTATAGATTATAACATCTTAATTAGGGGAGGAGGTTAGTCTTAATTGCGGGCCGCTTGCCGGGGCGGGCGGGTTAGCCCAGATACAGACCGATCCTCTATAAATTACGGGAATAAATCCTGGGAAAGAAAAATTGCCCTCTGGAGCACATAATTCTTGCCTTGTCACAAGCTCTCCTTATCTATAGCCAATACCGGATTACAATGTGATTTTTATTTCATGCTATATTCGTTGGTACTTCCAACCCACTTACGTTGTCTTTCTGTTTAAGTTATTTATGTTACCTATGTGGAATTTGTTTTTGTATGTTTGGGATGTGGAATATATTTTTCAGTTGGTTTTACAGGAGTTGACTATTGATTTTAGTGGTTTTGTTCAGTGTGGAGATTAATGGCTGACATGATGAAGTACCAGAATAGATTGTATTGTTGTTGGTGGTTAACAAATGAAGTTTGTCAAAATTAAAAAACTGGCCAAGTGCGAGTGTGACTCGCACACGAAGGGTTCCGTACTACCGTACAATATTCTGCAAAAAACGCCGTATATATGTAACACGTTTCCTGTATGGATTCCTTTAATTTTTTTAATTCAAATTCGAAATATTTAATTTCACATAAACCTACACAGGCACTTATGAGACGTCAGAAGTCCACGATTACCTACTCTTTTAAAATAATTGGCTTTTAGAATATTGTCAAATAACAGTGTTAATAGGTATGACAGGACAGTGTAAAGTCTTTCAACAAAGTCAAATCATTTATTTCAAATAGGCACATGTATGGCACTTTTGAACGTCAAAATTTACAAAATAATAGAATTTATTCTAGTTGCCCCAAGTACCAGGTACTTGAAAAAATATAAAATGGTCAACAAATCTACATTCAGTATTATTTGTTGTTATAGCGACAGTAGAAATACCTACACAATCTGTGAATTTTCAACTATCTACCTATAACTGTTCATGAGATTCCGCCCGCTGACAGACAGACAGACAGCGGAGGCTTAATAATAGGATTTTTACTAAAAAAACATGTTTATTTTCAATTGAGGGTAGTTTTTTTTCTCAATTTTAATTTTATGTGGACTACTTACTTTCAATCATTATGGATTTTGTTTCATCGCGATATCTGATTCAGTTTAAAAGTTACACAGTTTTGTTACAAATTTTTTTAATTCCATAAAAAGTATTAAAAAAAATATTTAGATTTTTTTAAATATTTTTTCCGTCGTTAAAATTAAGCATAGATTCCCTCATTTCAATATGTGCACATTATGAAGAATCACACTGTATAAACGAATGCTAATTTCCATGTCCATCAATTATTAGATTTATCGTGTATAATAATTTGAATTCAGAACTATGTACTTTATTGTTGTTTTGTTTTTATTTCCGTGTGAACTATATAGAGCTGTAAAACTACTTTTCTATCTGTCGTGCCTGCAACTTTAGCAGCTTTCCTCCCATTTTTTAAATATATTACATTAAGTTAAAAGAGTATTAACAACTCTATATAATCTCTCTTCCAAGTTGACTGAGAGTTTCCGATCTACACCAAATGCAAAGGCCTATCAGTTGCCTGACAGAAATTTGACGAGTGACGAAACACGAAGTTTGCCGAGGGACATTAAGAAAATAGAAATACTGTACCTACTCATAGATGTATTAAAAAAGAAAGGTAGGTTTATAGTCTAGGGAGTCTAATCTAGACTGAAAGAATAAAAACATTCCTGTCATAATTAAATTCGCAGTTGTTTTCAACTTACTGAAGATTTTTGCCGAATCCCGGGAAAAAAATATATAGTCGTAAGGAAGTCTCCACTTTCTGTCTCTGTTCTCCGAAGTTTAGGCAAATATAGTCAGCCTATTCCAATCACTGATTATGAGACTCGTGCTATCAAGCTAAAAATACTATTATTGGTTGATTTTGGCCATTATTTTTTTGGCCAGTGCAATCTCGTAACCAGTTGCTTCTTCGGTAAGTACTTTATTTGGTTGTTTCCACAACTTTTTCAGTCCTACAGTCCCAAATTTGCAGGAACTGGGAAATGTACAATGACTTTATTTCCTGTTGCAATATTAATATACAGGTAGGTACTAGCAGAAGGGAAAGTGGATGGGTGTTGGCAACACAACATTTAGTTTTAATCTGTCATCATTTCCGTCAATGTCAATTGTCACTAACGTCACTGTACTGTACAAGATTACATTATATGAAGCACACGTCTTTTGCATCCAATCTGCATTTTTATTAAATAGCTTAGCTATACAAGTTACCCAACAATGGAGCCGGACCTAAAAAATAAAACAGTGGCACTCTGTGAATGCTGACAGAAGTGAACACTTGAAAAAAAATAAGCACCGTGGTAATCAACGTGTTGATGTCTTTTACTCCACGGTGTCGGTAAATTGCGTTACAGTGTCGAGAAATCAATGGTTCAGTTCCATCTCAAAAATGTCTAACGCGCCTAAAGAAGTTTTCACTAAAAAAATATTAAGTTGATTTTCAAAGGGCACCTATACACCATTTGAAATAAGATCAGACATTTAACTAAACCTTTTTTACAGTTCGTTCAACCAATTTTGACTTCTATTGCGTTGGTGGCATGACAAATGGCAGGTGCAGTAAACATTGGTATTGTAACCACTTTTTTTGCTTTTAATGCCATCCTTATGCCTACGGTATAGAAGTCAAAATCGGTTGAACGGACTATAAAAAAGGTTTGTTTAAATGTCTAATCTTATTTAAAATGGAATATATAATTCTCATATTTTTTAACAACCGACGCAAAAAGTGAGATGTTATAAGTTTGACCGCTATGTTTGTCTGTCTGTGGCACCGTAGCTCTTAAAGGGGTGAACCGATTTGAGTGAGTTTTTTTATTTGAAAGTAGGTTTTCTAGCGATGGTTTATAGACATCGGTTTTCTCTTTTCTAGTTGATGAATGGATGTGAGTATCTTCCACAGGTCTGATCGATTTGAAATTTGGTATTCTGTTATTTCAATGAAATTAGAAGAACATAGTAACTTTGAACTGATGCTGCAGCATTACCTGGAATTTGCAGGATAACCAACTCCCTTACCAACTTACAGCACAGATATCGTGATTGGGCTAATTGGAATGGTCTCAATGAATAGGTTATAGATAGATGGTGAACTGGGTTTGATGATGAAGTAGAAAAGAGAAAAAAAAGTGAAAAATAAAAACTTTTTACGAAAAAAAAACAACCGATCTCCAAAAAAAAAACACTACAAAGTGAAAAATAACTTTAATTTCGGAAGTCGGTGTCTTGGGTTTTGTATTTTCGTTTTTTGCCACCGACTTCCGAAATTAAAGTTATTTTTCACTTTGTAGTGTTTTTTTTTTGGAGGTCGGTTGTTTTTTTTGTAAATAGTTTTTATTTTTCACTTTTTAGTTGTGGTACCTACCCCACACACATTCGAATACCACTACCTGCTACCAGTGACAGAAACTTATCATATCATCTACATACTAAGTGGGAAAAAAATACGTATTTTGTAGCTAACTCAAAAACTATCCAAGCAAAGTTAATAAAATTTATATGGGACCAATTCGAGAGCGCACCCTTTCAAACAAAAAAATAATTTTCAAAATCGGTCCACAATTGACGGAGAAATCGGTGGACATACATAAAAAAAAAACAAACATACGCGACGAACATATAACCTCCTCCTTTTTGGAAGTCGGTTAATGAGGAAATGTTTGTGTCGGGGGTTTTTTAAATTTTAACTGTTAAAATTGTACTTGTATTTAGTATTTTAGTTACAATTTTGATTTATTTGAAACCTAATTAACTGATCTTTTAAACATGAAAAACATTGACTCTCTTCACTACACTTTCTGTTTCGAAGAAGACAAGACCTATTTGTAAATCTAGTGTTAACATAACAACGCAGAGTACTTCAAAATAAACTTCAACATCATTGCCAAGTGTAAATCAATACTTGAGCTAATATCTTATAATGTTAGCCAACAATATGGTCTAATGGACAATGACAAATGATTCCCTTTGTATCGAATTGAGATGTCACGGCGCTTTGTACGACAACAAACGAATTCACGAAATATTCGAGAAAAAATACAACCTTCTTAATATTTGAACGAAATATTTTGACAACATAATGTATGGGCAGGTATCGCTGAGTGACTAGCTAATGATGGTTTAATAGATAATCGAATGTAGGCGAAATTCCGTGATTTTGAAAAAAACTGCCTTTTTAGGATCATTCCTGGACACTTTCACTGTTTGCTGAATGCAGAGAGGACTTCATTTCAATTTGAAACCTCTACCATATTAACTCTTCTGGATTTAGAAAATTGTACTCGTATCCTAACCATATTTATATATATATACAATATTATAAAAGTGAAAGTGAGTTTATTTGTTTGTTACGCTTTCGCGCTAAAACGGTTGAACGGATTTGGATGAAATTTGGCACTTGGGCAGACCATGACCTGGAGGACATAGGGTACTTTCATCCTCAGATCGCAGATGAAGTCGCGGGTAACAGCTAATTAATAACATTTCTGCCTATTTCATAATTCAACTTAAAGCCAAACAAAATCACAATATTATGTATTATTTGAATTCACTTTCACATGACTTTTCTAGATGTAGGTAAGTATATGAAAGTCAATAACTTTCTACATCTAGAACAAAGCCATGTAAAGAACAAGCTTTCACGAGCTTTTTAGAGATTTTTTGACCTCTGTAGAAATGCAATAATTCTTTCGGTCAAAAACATTTTATATAACTCAAAAAAAATAACAACCTAATTATTTCACTTAATACGTATGTATTATAACCGCAGCTACATTCGTTAGTAAATTCCTTTGCGTATCATCTCGTACGATCTTAAAAATCGAGCATTTTAATCTCAACACACCGCTCTTACAAACTGACCAGCATTACTTGATCCCTGCCCAAAGCGCTGTCTGTCAAGAGAACTGTCAAAATCAGTACATAAAAACCTTAGTTCCTTATTTTGCCGTGGGTCACAATACTCTGGACAGTAATGCTTGACATTCATAATGCGTATAAACTTGTTTTATTAATTCCTAAGTTTAAATTAATTAATATTAATGGATACAGAAGGGATGACTGTTAGAAATTTAATAGGCACGAATTTCTTTGATTCATATTTAGACGTGCATTCATGTGTCAGGAGCTAATTAGTAATTACTCCCTACTTTTAATGTAATTACTTCCATAAATGTTGCTTTAATCAAGATGCCAAGATGCAATGTGATTTATTATTTAAGTTTAATTGTCAAAGTACCAATTTCTTAAGAGTACATAGTTACAGTAAGTAATTCGCAGTACCTACAAAAGCGCTTTATACTTGATTAGGACTGATCTAATTTAAAGAATGTCTCCTTTCGGTGCAAACATGCATTTCTTGGAACTAATCATTTGCTTGGGGTTGAAACACTAGGGCGGTGGCGTGGGGTCCGAGTGCCCACCGAATATTTCGGGACATCGCCAAGCGATTGGTCGATTCTTCGACCAGAGGGCTGGCCAATTCTTAGGCCAAAGAATCAGCATTGCCATCCAACGTGGCAATGCTGCCAGCCTTTTGGGCACTTTTTCCGCTGACAGCGATGCGGACGATTTTTTTTATGCCTAATGAGCTTTTCCCTTTTTTTTAAAGTGAAAACTTCTTTAGGCGCTTTGCGCACTTTTGAGATGGGACTAAACCAATGATTTCGCGACCTGTTACAGACACCGTGGAGTAAAAGACATCAACGCGTTGATAACCGCGGTGCCGATTTTTTTCAAGTTTTCACTTCTGTCGGCACTCCCGGAGTGCCTGTTTTTTTTTTCCTTTACATACTTGTACATAATATCTATAATAGTTGTATAATTATATATAGTTTAGATAATGTGTAATCAAACATTATTGAAATAAAAAATACAGTAACAAATCATTTGGATGATCCTGACTTTATCGTCTCTACCTTTGCTCAGGTTCCTAATGTTACTCCATATGTATGCTACGATACATATTATATAAGCAGTTGCAGCTGTAGGTATACTGCAACAGGATAATATAGTGACATAAATGCTCGCTTGAATAATATACCTAATAGTTATCAATGTTTAAGTTAACTATTCTGTAAATACAATCGATGCTCAATCACATACTCATCACGCCTATTCACATACACTATCCAATTCCAAATAATTGCATAACGAATGCGGTGACACAGCATTGTATTAGAATTTATTATTTTCTTTTGTTGGCAACACCCAGCCCAGTGGGTCGCGGTTGGCAACACAGACCGATAATGCCGATATTTATTTGTGTAGAGGAGATTATTTATTTATTTTGTTCGGATACAATGTTGATGTTTTGTTGTTGGTTCAATGGCTGTACAAATGATTTCCATTGCTCCTGTAGTGAGCAAACACTTAAGTGTGTTGTGTTATTAAAAAAAGTTGAGAGGTTTACACTTAACCTTTTTTGTGCCAGCGTTGATTCGAAATTCAAAATTTTATTACCTACCAGTAGCTGACACTTCAAATAAAAATAAATCGTTAGTGATATTGAAAGCAAATTACGTAACCCGGAACCCGATATCGATAAAAACTACCTAGGTATCTAATCTTAAAGTTAGTTCCGGAAATCATAAGAAGTCAATATCGAAACTTTATCAACAATATTTTAGCAGATTATTAAAATGAATACGTGATTGCTTTAAAATAGATAAGTCGATATCCGGCTGAAGATATCTGCAAGGTAACGGTGTACCTAGCGTCTGTCGATAATTTTATTGCTCATCGTAGGTAGATGGTAAGATACCTACTGCAAACTGTAGATATAATTAGCCGTTTTGATTCATGTTTAACCTAATTAATTTTTAAAATTTCACGGAAGTTTAATTAATTGTCTTCACCAGAACGTATGGTCAAAAAACAAATATAATTTACAAATCCAATTTTTTTGGCGCCAACGCGTCATATTTCGCTCCACCATTTTCTTAAATCCAGAGTGCTCAGCATTTTTTTTTAAACATGCAAGAGTGCAAAAAACAAACAGCCAGCCAGCTAGCCTTTATCTGTCGCTTGGTTTGATGCTTTTGTCTCTCTACCTCGGACGAGCCCCGTTAAATGCTCTGTTAACCATCACATAACAAAGGATTCAAGAAGATTACCTATAGCTATTTTTTTATGTACCTAATGGGACTTAGGAGTGAGTATTCATTTCGCTGAAATCGGGTTGTAATCGGGAGCTAGATTTTGTGATGTGAGGAAGATAAATTAAGTGAATAAATACGTAGTGGAAGGACGATAAAAGTTTTGTTTCATAAAAATAACATTGTTTTTGAAAGAGTAGGTAAACATAATTTTAGTTTTCTGCTGATTCGTCTCCATAATATTATGAAACGTTCATATTCATATTATGAAACGACCAAAATCAGACTCTTCTTAAGAGCTGAAAATAATACATGTAGGTATGTTTTATCTTGAAACATGTAGAAAATCTACGCCAAAAACAATGATTTTTACAAAGAAATAAAACCTTCTATTGTATTCATCTACGTCAATGATGGAAAAACATTTCTACACTTAAGTGTTTGGTAAAGCATGTAAATTGCAATTCAAAATTTTTAAACACAGTTACAAAGTAATTAAAATTACGCAACCAACCAAAAGAGCAACAAAAACATTTAACTCCGAAGTGACAACTATGTTAGCCATCCCAAATATTTGCACGAAACATTATCTCAAAACTCAAACAGAGGAACAATAAATCAAAAAACAAACGCAAAACCAGAAACAATTTACATTAAAAGAAAAAAAAACTCGACCACCGGGACGAGGCATCCTCGGCTCACGGTTACGGCCCAAACCCCACGATTGCACGCTCTATTAGACCTAATAGCATTCGCCATGGCCCGCCTTGTTACCAAACAGACATATTTATTGCAATATTAGAATTAACGATGTGAACATGGCAACATTACCCCTAAATAAGAAGATAATTCGGTCAGACTTTAATACGCTGACAAAGATCGCTCAACTTCGTAATCGCTCGGGCGTGTTGCTCGAGCTGCGATTTCAATTTTATGTGTCGTTTAATTGTGAGAAAGTTGTGTTCAATTATTTTGCTGTAAAATTAATTGCGGAAGAACGGGTGCCATATCGCAGTAATAAAAAATATTAGGTACATGATAGAAACAGAAAAAAAAATTCAAATATTGCTATTACATTCTGACTGACAAAAAGGCAACTGTACGATACGATACGATACGGCTAATAAGATTAATTGAGACAATACTTTGTCGTTATAGGTTTTTGGGCTCTTCAATATTAGGTCCAGCAAAACTCCTTAGCATAATCAGCCTATAATGCTCCCACTGCTGGGACACAGGCCTCCTCTCTTCGAGAGGTATTGAGCTGTGATCTACCACGCAGGCCCGGTGCGGATTGGTAGATGTCACATTTTATCGAATTTTTGGTTCTAAGACATACCGGTTTCCTCACGATGTTTTCCTTCACCGTTTTGAGAGCAGTGGTGATGAAATTATTTACACAAAGTAAAGCGTGTGCCTGGGTTTAAACCCAAGACTTAGTAAGTCGGGGCCGTTACCACTGGGCCAAAAATAGTTCCATTAATCGTCATAGTAACTAATCTGCCTATAAATAAATGAGTGTGCCAATTTGACAATTGAGGTTATAACCTCAATTTAAGTCGATAGTCTTTCAATAACAATTGAATAATGTTATTCAGACAATAATTGTTGGGAAAATTTATAGTGAGATATAAAGTTGAAACCTTTTAAATACATAATAATATGAATGTGTTACTAATTTCGTTTAGTAAGTGGTTGCGTAAGAATTTAACTTGAACAGAGTTTGTTTAAACTTTCATCAGGTAATTTTGGAACAAACTATACCACAAAATGAGAGACGAATGATCTCTTCCTTTCTGCCAAAAACAAATTCATATTCAAAATATTTTATTTCACACAAGGGCACTTATGAAACGTCAGAAGCTAAGTACACAGTTCCAATTGCGCGCTTCCTATGGAGAAGAGCCGGCAAGAAACTCCACGGTTACTCTTTTAAAAATAAATGGTTTCTACAATGTTTTCAAATTACAGTGTTAATAGGTATGAGTGGACAGTGTAGGCCTATCAACAAGTACCAGGTATTTATTAAAATAAAATAGAAAATGGTCCACAAGTCTAAAGCCTAATACGTTCTCACAAAAAGAGAAGAATCTAAATAAAAGATAAATAAAATAATAAAAATAAGGACCTATTTAAACCAAATAACATGATTACCACTACAGCTGTAATAAAGATAAAAAAATATAGAAACACACAAATATAGAACAAGATCTTAGACATTGGTGCCGATTCTCTTGTACACCGAACTAAACTAACTAAACTATCACTAAAATTCCTTACTTTTGACTATGAGAATCTCAAAGCTATTCTGCAAAATAAATTCTCTAAATTTAAAAATAATTTTGACACATCTAAATCTTTTTAGAGACGGAGGCGCGCAGGGGGGGCAGCCTCGACGTGTTTTATATGGATTTTTCACTTTTTGTGTGGAAAATAAGAAAAAATATTACCTACATGTAGAGTGTTAGGGGTTTAAGGGTTCTATAAAGGGTGTCGAATAATTTTCATTATTTTTGCGATTGGACACACCGTTTTCGAGATATAAGCAAAAGAAAAAAAAAAATCAGTACTGTTTTTTCATCTGAAGTCGAGGTGTTGGTGTGAATTTTAGTTCATGACAACCAATTTTATTCCACATGTTTTTAGTCGCGATTAAAAATAGTCATATTTAGTTAGAAAATCTAAATTTTAGGTTAAAAACGTCAAATTCAGAATAGCGAAATTGCCATTTTCACTAAACTAATATCTCAGTGCCATCTTAGTGCTGTCAAACTAAAATATAGTTAAGTTGTGTCACTTTAGTCTATTTCAGAATAGGAAATCGTCGTTAGACAGGAATAAACTAAATTTTGGTGATTTTTAATTTAGTTTAGAGGCATTTGTGACAAGAGAATCGGCACCATTGTTTTCTAAAACCGAGGGCCTCTATTCCTAATTTTTTATTTCTTTTATGCCTGATGTAATAAATGTACTACAAACCTATTTCGTAATCTATATTGTCAATCGTAACTGACGAACATATCTTACACCATAGCAACGCATATCTATCGTATTATCATTCGTCGGTACTTTGATATCAAATATTTTATGGCGCTTATCTCGTGTCTACGTCTTCGCCATCGTAAAATGTTGATTTTCATGAATTTCTTATATTTTGTGTTAGGGAAGGATTTTAGCATACGGCTAATTACTTTTTTATTGTTTTTGGTGATTTGGTTAATTAATACAATGTGTAAATATTTTCATGGCTTCATGACATTTGCTATTTTAATTCACTTTGCAGTTAATTATGTCGACGAACGACGACCTTAAGGCGACGATAACCGACTTTTAATGATTTTATTCTGAAGATCACGTCTGAACGAGTAGTGTTAATGATTTGGAAAAAATATATGTTAAATTAAAGCATTTTCTTAACAACTTATAATACATATTGAAATTAATTTGTATAGTTATGTCGAACGCGGATAAAAAACTGAGAATGACGCAAAATCTATCAAGTTTATTTTTCTGAAACATTCACCATTTTAAAGATAACTTAATTATAAATCTATACGTGTTTTATTAAAATACCTTTTGCTTTATTTATAGTAAATTAATAATACGTCTAATTTGGGACAGCGCTCCTTGATGGGCGAGTCCTTTTACTGGCTGGAGGTACGAGGCGTTGCGTGAGCTCAGTACAGAACACACAAGCTAACCACTCAAGGTCACTGGCATATATCTGCGTCTTAACAAAGTGGCTGGGGCAGGCACAGGACAAGGAGTTGCAGCAAAGCTTGGGAGATGCTTATGTCCAGCACTGGACTGCGGATATGCTGAGTTGATTGATTGTTGAATCAAACGCAAGTTCTTCATAAAATCTCTTGCTGTCTGCTGATGATTGCGATGTGTGTGCTGGACGTTGACTTCACTAAAATATGGTTAGATTATCCTAGTTCGTCGGTCGGGACTATTATCTTGAAGGTTACTGCAATTCTACAATTACCTAAAATAGACTTACTACACACGGAGGAACTCTCGTGAAACGAGTTTTTTAGATTCAATGGTATACCATTGAATCTACCTAGCTTTTTCCCAAATATGTTGGGGTCGGCTTCCAGACTAACCAGATGCAGCTGAATACCAGTATTTTACACATGGAGCGACTGCCTATCTGACCTTCACAACCCAGCAACTGGGTAATACGATACCCCATGGTTATAAGACTGGTTGTCAGACTTTCGGGCTTCTGACGACCCGGACCAACGTCTTAACGGACTTTCCAAGGCACGGAGGAGTCTCGGTGTATAAAGATGGTCACCCATCCACGGACCAACCCCGGCAAGCGTAGCTTAACTTGATGAATCGACTCGTACGGTGGCTAAGTAATACTTGGCCAAGTTTTACAATAACCTAAAATAAACTTAGTACACATGGAGGAAGTCTCGCAAAATGAGTTTTTTTTTTTTATTTCAACGCCATAACATCGATTTAAAAAAAAAACATTATTCTACGAGAGTTCCGGGGGTTTTTGGCTGACTCTTCTCCTCTGCTTTTAGGACTAACAACCCAAATTTTATATTAGGTAGGTACCTACTTATGCCCCAAGTCCTAATAGTCCTAATATATGTATTTATAAAAATCAATTGCCAAATTGCCATGCGTTAATCTCTCAAAAACGCAAAATTTTCGCCTTAATACTGGGGTGGTTTAGGATAAAAAAAAATAGGAAAAACCTAAAGGAACAGCCAAAAAATCAAAAAAATGTAAACTTTGTCTCACGTGGTACGAAGTTTACTGGGAAATCTAGTTTGAAATAAACATGAAATCCATTCGAATATTACTAACACATGCACCGACACTCAAACGCACATAAAGTATATAAATCCTTCTTAATCGCCTCTTATAACAGTTTATTTCGCCTAATTACCGCAATTTCGCATACAAGGTCGCACTAGCGGCACACTTTAAAATCAGTTTGCTCAACTTAATTTTGCATAATACGCCATATTTCTGGTTATAAAATACGTAACGCCAATAAAACGCAAATTACGACTGTGTTTAGGGTCGGTGATTAGGCGCGGTCCATCAGAGATTTGCCACGGCTGGTGATAAACGTAGGGGCGGTCCGTAAGCAAATTATTATTTATCTATTTTGGGTATGTTGGTACCACGCGTTTGTGGTTGGTTAATTAAATTAGACACGAGTTGAATTACTGAATGTGTCGTAAAGTGGTTACTTGTATGATGTGTTATGGTTTGCAGTAAGCCCGTCGAGAGAGCGGCAAACTTATTAAGCTTTCTTTTGCCCTGAAATCGATCATCATCATCATCATTTTAGCACATATATAATAATAATATAATAAAAGCCTTTATTAACAATCTCAAATGTTACATTTCATCTTATAACTACTTATGTACTACTGATATTAAACATGGTTGGTTATGAAAGCAACGTAATTAAATGTTATTATTTGTATTAGACACCGGTTTCGTGATTGTCTTGCTCTTTGGCATAGGCCTCCCCAAGTGTTCTCCACAACGATTTATCCCTTGCTATCCTCATCCAGCATGGTCCTGCTACCTCCTTGATATCCTTTTCCCATCTTCGATGCTGCCTGCCTTTACTTCTCTTTTTATATCTAGGGCACCATTCCGTCATTTCGTTCGTCCACTTTTCTGTCTTACTTCTTGTTAGGTGTCCTGCCCATTTCCATTTCAGTTGTTTCACATAGGACATATATAAGCCTCCCCAAATCCCTCCCCTGAAATCGATACATAACTTAAATTTTCCAATTGTCTCAGAACAATGTATCACTGTCTGTCTTCATCGACTCACCGATGCGAATTTTCAGTCTGTTTAAAGAACATGTCAAACAAACAAATCCCTTTTTTGTTTACACAGGTAAAAATCCACTAATTAACTTAAGCTTCTGTAGTCGTTAGCATTTATTAACACTTTGATCTTACCCACTATAACATTAACATCCTGTATAAGACAAGTCAATTATCTAATCGAATACAAGATTATTATAGAACATTACCAATAACATAATCTTCTTACGACCATGACAGTTCGTAGTGACATTATAAACATATTGCAATAACTATTTTATTTCCTAATTCCGTCGGCAACTCAATTAAAACAGGTTCTAAACGTCAATTACGTGTCTATTATTTTACGACAAAATCGTCTAATTAGTCTCCCGGCTAGTAAGCACCATACATCTCCATACGAATTATTAATTTAATATTTTATAGCTACGTAATCCTTGCCACAAGGCAATAGAGATTACCATCGCTTCCGAACGCATCTCGATTTCTTTCATTACATCTAATTAGTCTAATTATATTTCTCTCTGAGAAGGCCAGTAGCTGGCTTGTAAATTAGTGTAACGATTGGGTAATGTGATATAAAATTCATATTTGGAAGCCGTTATGACAAGGTTAGGTCGTGTGTGCACACTCCGGATGCGAAAACGGCTGGACAGCCTCATCGTACCTCCAACATACGACATATTTTTAAACGTTTCACATAACGTAAATATTATTTTCGTCATATTTAGCAATATTATCATAATTAAGTGCCGTTTTACAAATTAATAGCTTTTTATTATTTATGAATTCCGTGCCAATCTTAGAACGGAATATAAAGTATCCGTTGTTTTTTCCCACGCGGGTTAAAAGTCACACGAGACATTTATTATTTGCTAATTTACGGCCGGACTAGATCATTATTTGACACAATTTAATGTCAATCGTTAAATTTTTGTTTTGATGACGTCAATGGCGAAACCTAGAAGTAAATTGTACGTGACATAAATGTGGTCAATTTGATCTTAAAGATGCAGATTTATTAGATAAGAATCGTTTTATTTTTCTGCATTTTTTAATCTAGCAAATCAATGCAATAAACAAATGTTCTCATGTAAACTATACCCGAATCTCTTTAGAGTGGCAAAAACGGTCATTGCCCTCTTCCCAATATCTCTCCGTAGGAACCCAAACAATAAACTATGTATGGTTTTTCGTTATTGGAACATGTAGAAGATCACGATTTACGATAGATATTAATTCAAGACGTTAACGGACTTTATTTCCGTTTTTAAATAAAGAATGCTAGAAAATGTAGGTGGGTCAATGACCGCTTCTGCCACGCTAAAGTGATTCGGGTATAGTTGTAAACATGCAAACCCAAATAAGTCCCAGACAGTAGACGGGTTTTAATCGGATATTGAGTCATTTATATAAAGGCCAATCGATAAATCGATACTTTGTACACAGTGTCTGTTCCAAACTTCCAATATTATAATGTAACGTTAAATTAAAATGATTCATGGTTTCTGGAGTCTCTCACTTTGTTTATTTTAGTTAGATAAGTATTAGGCTCGTCTTTAATCAATATTATGTAGGTATGTTAAACGACTATGATGCATGATTTAGAAAATAATCTATTCAATAACAGCTGCTGAGATCCTCAAGCGGCGCAAATACTTATGGGTAACTACAGTTTTGAGCCGTTTAGGGTCGAAACGCTCGGATCATGGGGCCCGAGTGCGCGTCTCCTTTTTAAAGAAGTCTCTCGTCGACTGGTCGACACTTCACGTGACCAGAGGGCTGGATCGTTCTTTGGCCAAAGAATTAGCATTGCCATTCAACGTGGCAATACTGTCAGTCTTCTGGGCACGTTTCCGGATGACAGCGATGCGGACGAATACTTCGACGCCTAAGTGTCGTTTTGTTTTTATTATTTTTATTTATACAGATAGTTAGTTAGTCTTTTAATTTAGTACCTAATGTAAATATTTAGCATTGTTAAAAATTATAATCTAGTAACTAATATAGTAACAATATACTAAGTTAAAAAAAAAGTTTCAATAACGTAAATGGGAACACGTTTTCGAACCCCGTTACAATGACATGTAGACAAGTATCAATTCTTTGTTGTGCAACTCTTCAATCAAATCCTCATAAGCCACCATACGCATGGACCACATACCCTCATACTGCAGGTAAATGCATTTAAATTAATTAAGGGGGAGTCAGACCGCCCGCACGGCTACCGTCCCGGCGGGGAGCCGTGACGACTTCATGCGGCTTCCCCGAACCGTCGAAGTCCGGGACAGTATGGGATTTAATGTAACTCTAGTACCTGGCTACGTGACACGAATGCGAGTAGTTACGTCACGGACTTACGGGTCAGCGGACTGGATAGTTTGGAGGCGTAAATGCAAGCGTTTGCTTTTTGAAGTGGTCTGGTACAGTATTCAGTATTAGTACAGTTAAGGGCGGGTTTTGGCGCGTTTTGGGGGACTGTCTTATGTAATTTTGACGTTCGAAAAGTGCTGATTCTCAGCCTAATTTGAATAAATGTTTCTTTTTTTAATGATTCGCAATTACAGAGGTTGTTTAAATGCCAAGGTTTTTTTCGTTTTAAAGGGGAAATTAACGTATCAAGTTGAAAATAGAAGTATCAAGTTCCCTTTTGAATTAATTTAGATTACTGTTGTTAGAATATTCTATTAATTGCATGTTAATTGCATTGTTTTACGTTTGCCAGAAAATTTTATGGTTGCGCCGATGCAATTGGTTATTCCCTAGGAAAAGGCGTATCAGGAAACTAGTGACGGATATCACATCCATCTTGTTCAAATAAAATAACATATTCCTCCAATCCTCCGCCTTCTTCCATCGGCAACATTAAGCTCCAAGTTTTGGACGTTGATAGTTTTCGTGCTAAGAAGAAAACGTATTCAAATTCATATCTTTATTTGCATTCCATAATGTAGGTATAGGTGTTATAATGGCTTAAAGCTAAGGTACAATTACGCAAAAAGTTTAAAATTAATTCTTAAAATGAAAAAATAATTTAAATAACAATCAAACAATTTTTAAATAATTATTCTTAACATTAATTGAAATCAATTATAGGTGGAAAGCGAACATTGTGACAAACATTGATGTTAGTTTGACTGTTCATTTTATTCAACTACAAATGACTGTCGAAATTGCTGTCCAGTGAGTTGCAGAGGTCAAAAAATGCCAGAAAAATATGTAATAGTGGTGCTAACACGAAAATGTAACATTCAACAGTAGCACTTATAAAAAAGTTAGACTTGAAAATTATGCAATAACGAAATAATGGGCCCGATTTCTAAAACTGTCCCCATGCAAAGCGATCATTTGTATGCTAATTAAACAATTAAAATTTCACAAATACAAGGATCTCATGAATCTCACGATTTGTGTTATCGGCTGCCCACTGTGCGGCTACCTGTGCAAGCACTGTCACAATAGGCGCTCGCCCTTAACTCGCCTGCTATGAGTTACTGCAACTGCCCCTTAAATATTTCATCGATTTTATTGTGGCTCCAATGTCAACCCCGTCTCGACGATAGCTATAAAGACTGTCGTTAATTTTTTGCGCAATAACGCAAATCGTGTTTCGCGCCGAATTTTATGTTAATCACAACTTTGAGTAAGATTTATTTTTACTGTTTAGATAACGCGTAGACTAAAACCGTTTTACAAAAATATTGCAAATTAGATTAGATTTGAACGAATTTATTTGATTTATTTTTTCATAAAAGCTTTCACGCCGTGAGAAAATCGGTGCGAAAATGTAACGCATGCGAAAATTATGCGACGGGGTTGAAAGCTTTCAAATTTTCATGAATCAAACAGTTTGTAGGACAGCTCCCTGTCTTTTCCTGTAGGCTACAGTATCCTGTAAGTACCCAAACCATCTAGGATTATCTCAAATAAAAAATGAGGCCCACCAATGCGTAACACTATAACATAGACACATAATAGGATGTATAGAAGGCTGTATGGAGTTAACCCGTGCTCACCTGGCGTCACCCGCGCTCTCCCACAGATAAAAAACTCTTATAAAGAGATAAATTATTGCGTTATGGCTTTTTGAAAGAGTCCACTGCTGCTGAGAAATGACAATATTATTAAAAAGTACGCATCTTTGTCACAATATCTTTTTGTGTTCAATATATTGTCGCCATAATAAATGCTGCCCCTTTATGGGTCGAGCATTGTGCTCCGTACCTTTGTGGACATTATTAAATATATTTTAAAGAGTTTTATTAATGGTGGGCGTCGTAAAGAGAATGTTTGATTTATTTTTTCGACGCGTGTGCTCGATGTTAGTTTGATAGCCTTCAATCATGAGAATAAATTGTGGGAGAGAAATAAATGTCCTCAAAAGACAGACGTCACGTATGCACAGAAGTAATTACGGTTAATTACGAAACATCCGCATATAATAACGACCAATATAATCAGGAATAATGTCCGTCGCTCAATTTTTTATTGCAAACGAGCCAATAATGCAATAGCCATGTTTTATACGCGAAAAAAAGATTCCCGCGCTGTCAATAAACGTAAAACTTGCGAAAAATTGTCATATCGAATTCGATGTTTTGAAATACGATTCGCTTACCTCCTTCAAGTATCTTCACGCCTTCGGTGCTTTTATAAAGATATTTTTATTATGTTGATTTTGTTTATCTCGTTGTATAGACGAGATCTTGTTACGTGAACAGGTATGTGACCACAATTAAATTTTTTGCCCCCACCTACGAGTAATAAGATAAAATGTGTTTTTATGCGATATTGTGATGTGGTTAACACCTGCGAGATATGGCACAGAAAAAACCTCTAGTGTGTATCATCATTTTGATATGCAAATGTTCTTGTTAAATAATAGTTAGGTATCATTTTTCATAAGTGCGAATGCTTATCGGAAGACATTATTATTACAATCTTTTATGCAGTCTCATAATCATAAGTTCATATACTTATGATTATGATTATGTGTTTGGATTTAAAGTATTAAACACATAAATACCTAATACGAATCTGGATCTGATTTAGAGTTACCTTGAACGTGACCACTTAAAAATATCGAAACTTAAATCCTCGGAGTAGGAGAACCTTAAAAAAAACCAGTTTGTCCCAAAACAAAGCTACTTTACACTTCTGTGTTTGAGTTACCGAAATTCATATGTGTACCTAAATTCATCCAGCAGATTCGGAGCAAATTGGCTGTGACAGACGGACAACCAGCCAGGCAAACAGACAGACACATGACTGATCCTATCAGGGTTCTGTTTTTTCTTTTTGAAGTACGGAACCCTAAAAAAACAGTCCGTCCCAAAACAAAGCTTCTCATTATAAATGTCACATTTAATTTAATAAATATCGTTATAAATCAATGCTAGCAGTACCTGCAGTTCCCATGTTGTCCAAGTTTGCAGGTGCAAAACATTCGCCTTTGGGACGATAGACACTGCCTTATCTGTGTTCATAAATTTTGGGAACTAAAAATTGTTTGAATCAGCTGCTGTTGGCATACCAATAAATATTTGCAGTTCCGTTAGTGGAACTCGCCCCAAAAAAAAAAAAATAGTGGCACTTCGAGAGTGCCGACAGAAGTGAAAACTTGAAAAAAAATCGGCACCGCGGTAATCAATGTCTTTTTAATGGTCAAAAGCTGGTGTCGTCACAGTGTCGCGAAATCAACGATTCAGTCCCAGCTCAAAAATTCCCAACGCGCCTAAAGAAGTTTTCACTTCAAAAACGCTGTTAAATAACATGTGCAGTTCATCTTACCTGCCTATAACTGCCTATCCAGAAAATTCCATAGTCACCCATCATGCGGGTAAACAACCCAGAGTCTCCAGGGAAAAGAGCAGGTGTTCTATTCCTCACACACTAAAAACAACAATCTATTATCTGAATCTATAACTTCTAGACAAACTTACGCTAACTTAGGCATCTCTAAAGACAGTCTAATTCATGCATCCTTGAAGCTGTAGCAATGACGTAGAAGCCTGCTCGCCTGCCCGGTCCCATCGGAAGTCGTGAAGGCCAATAAATAATATAGTACCATCACGTGGCGCTTAACAAATGGTCACTTCGTGCTTTGCCACCGGTTCACCTGACTTGAGACATAGATTATGTAAGGAAAAGATGAGACGATCCTGTTGGAAACTGTCCTAAAGTTTGATATTCTTAGGTTAACTCATCAAAGTCAAAGCAATTATTTCAAGTAGGCACTTTTTAACGTCAAATTTTACAAAAAAAATAGAATTGATTCTGGTCGCCCATTACAAAAGGTATTTTTCGCATGGAGAAGAATGGGCAAGAAACTCCACCGTTACTCTTTTAAAATGTTTTACAATATTTTGTATGGGTATATTAGTTATATAATTATATGTGAAGACGATGCACTTAGAATAAAATAACTATGCCACAAAAGATAAAAAAAATGAAGCAACGACAGATAAATTAATTATGTGATGGTGCTCACATATTTACAAACATTGTAAAAATAGACGATTTTCGAAAAAAAAATCAATTTTTAATTCAGTGTGTGAGGAAGTAATCACAGAATTTAAAATCAATATCATAAAATAAAAAAATGTTAAATTTAATTGGCAACAAGATTTTGTCTAGAGTCAGAGTTATGATCACCTGCCTAGCTTTTTCCCAACTATGTTGGGTAGGCTTTCGGTCTAACCGAATGCAGCTGAATACCAGTATTTTACATGAAACGGCTGCCTATCTGACCTTCACAAACCAGTTACTGAGTAATACGATACCCCTTGGTAAAACTGGTTGTCAGACTTTCGGGCTTCTCACGACCCGAAATGACTTTCAAAGATCCACGAATGACAGCCGAAACCAACACTTATACGTGCTTCCCGTAAGGGTCTTAGTATGTAAAGATGGTCACCCGTGCACGGACCAACCGTTGTCGAAAGTCGTCAAAAGTCGTTTTTCGTGTAATCGTGTTGTTCTACTAAACTACGCAATGCATTTTGATGCAATTTCTCTATCATTTAGAGAGCAACCAGATTGTTAATCTTCAGCTGAAGATTTAACTTTCACTGCTCTCTAACCAGTGAGTGAGTGAAAATTTTACACTGATCCCGATCGACCATTGATCGATAAATATATGGACGATCGTCATCAATAACTTTTTTATGGTAAGTAATTGCAAAGCAACTGACTCTACCAAGACGAGTGACATACCTAATGCATCTTCCTACATTCCGACTTTAATCCAGGTCCAGACAATTGTAGGGTGGTCAAAAATCCTTGCTGCCACTCCAAATCCTATTTAGATAATATTTTTTTTTGTAATAAATATTTTTTTAGTAATAATCCATAACATACGAGTAAAATAAGTTGGTACTTACTAAAACAGGTTTAATAAACTTATGTTGCATATCTGAATGACGGTCTGTGTGCCGCCATCCAGTGACATATTATTTTGCCATCCACCCTGCCAGCTACCTACAATAGCCACGAGGCTGTTGGGGCTATCGCACACCCGACGTGCCAGTGATGCGATTCGCAGACGCAGCAGCGAGCCGAAATCCGGAACGCGTACGTCCGCGAACATCTCCGACACGCTACAGAAGCGCGGCAACCCCAGCATTACCCAGAACGCGTTATTATATTGGACGCGTAGCATTGCAAGAAATATATAATCTTGAGTAGAGAGAAAATAAATCTTATCGGAAATTTTCCTAACAATCCTGATTCTGGTTCCCACTGAAAATAACCAACATGGTCTTATGTTACCAAAGTCCTTTCTGTTCACAAAACCTCTAGATAGTCTATGCCGGGACCCCCGCGATTCACCGGCAGCTGGTGTGTCTCTGCCGTTCAATAGTATCATTAATATCGTCCATACTAACATTAAATTGATTTTAAAATACATTCGCCTTTCCTATAGGTATTCGCGGCAATTTCATATGCGGGAATGTTTGCTTAGCGGGTCGTTATGTTGCCGATTAGATTGTCAGAATATATTATTTATTATTGTCTATTGAAATTATAAAGTTTGTTGGTATGTGTATTTAATGTTCTGTTTGTCCTTGAAAATTTGACTGTTATTTTATTGTGTTCTATGTTTTGAAAGTTAAAAAGTCGTCAGTTTTTCCTAAAATAGATAATCTTTTTGATGGTCGACTTAATTAGAAAGAACCCTAAAATCAATCCCCGTTTGCTAGGGAGACTAATTTGAGCAATGCACTCTCCTTACTTTAACTACTGTAGGTATGTTTGTCATAAACGGCTATTCCAGTTAGAATCTCGTTGTTTTTACTATTTACAGTATCTCCATAAGTTTCTAATACTAGAAATAGGTAATAAGAATATAGAAAACAGAACCAGGATGGCGACCAACCGACTATCTTTTAAAGTTCGCGAGCACATTCGCAAGAAGCTGGCAGAATATTTTCCCACTGTTTGTCTTCTTTGTTTTAGTATTTTTATGTGTATTTATTTTAGTTTATATTTATATATAATTTATGTATATCTTTATATTTGGTCTCGTTGGTCTAGTGGTCGCAAGCGCTACTGCTGAGCATGAGGTCCTGGGTTCGATTCCCGGGTCGGGCAAAATGTTATTGGGTTTTTCTATCTGAAATTTCTCAATAGCAGCTCGGAGTCTGGATTTGTGCCCGGTTGATGGCAATAGGCTCGCCCCCTATTACATGGGACTTAAACATAACTGGCGAAATGTGGGTGTACCTGCTACAGGGACACCTCTGCCCAACCCTTCGGGGAAACAAGGCGTGATGTTATGTTATCTTTATATTTAAATAAATATTTATTCCTCAATTCTCGCTATTGCACCTACCACTGTTTGTCTCTGCATCACCCAAAGGCTGACTGGTAGAAAATGCCTTTGGCATTAAGTCCGCCTCTGTACATGTGTGCTTGAAGTATTAAATAAATAAATCATATTACCATCATCCAGTTCGTATTAATTCTTACAAGAATCCAAAAACCCATTCAATCATTATTTCTAAATGGAATTTACAATTTGCTTCTTAATATAATCGCATCGCAATATCATCCAAGCAACCGCTGTTCCATAAAAAGCATTCACGAGCAATTCCCGCGGCTCACCAATAACATTTCAAAGTCTATTTAGACCCGTTATCTTTAGTGTTATACTCTATGCTGAGTTAACTTAGACTCGTTATATTTTAGACAAAAGATGCCCACGACCCCAGATCTAGTGCTGAGCTAAATTCAAAAGATATTTGAATCTTCATTGAGTGTAAAACTTACTTTTCTGGTAATGGTTTTCTTTCTGGTGGTCGTCTTTGGCTTAAAATTTATTCTCATCTGCCGTGGTTATTAACACTATCCTATCATCAAAATATACACGGTGTAGGGGACATCAACAGGCAAACTGTTACCATAAATTCAGCATATAATTCTAGAAGAAAAAATCCGCTGTTTCATACAGTACGTGCAATACCTTGCGGTCAAAATGTATGGAACAGCGATTTTTTTTAAGTGAATACTTCTTTAGATGCTTTGAGCATTTTTGAGATGGGAATAAACAATTGAACTCGCGACACCGTTACCGACACCTCATTTTTGTAAACGCGATTGTGCTCTTTAATATATTACGTTACGGATGAATGTTCTATGCAAGTATTTTTACTTAAAAGGTTTTGGAAGTTTTTTTTTTTTTGTAAACGCTTTTCTGCTCTTTATTTAGATAAGGTTACGGACCAATGTTCTATACAAGTATTTTTCTTCCACCAAGGCGATCTTGTTCAAGTTTTCACTTCTGTCGGCACTTCGGAGTGCCACTGTTTTTTTGAAGTGAAAACTTTTTAGGCGCGTTGGGCGTTTTTGAGATGAGACTAAACCATTGATTTTGCGACACTGTGACGGAATTTACCGACACCGTGGAGTAAAAGACATCAACGCGTTGATTACCGAAGTGACAATTTTTTTCAAGTTTTCACTTCTGTCGGCACTCCCGGAGTGCTACTGTTTTTTAAATAACTTACGACTTTCAATGCTGCCGCACTGGTGGGTCTAGGATCATGTACTGATATAGGATAACAATAAAAAAAAAAACTCGTCTGAACCGTTCCCAGAACAAAATGGTAGCTTAAAACTACTTTGAAAGTTTTTAAGTTCGAAGAGACTTATTTATAGTATAAAGAATAAATAATTCATAAATTAATTAAACTATTTGTCATGTCCAGATGACATACAAAAACATTACATGATATTTTTAATTAAAGCAATTCATTATCTTTAGCAAGCCCTCATGATGGTTGATATTGTTGATAATAAATAATATGCTAGTACGGTCGACTTGGAGTTTTGAGCAATGGTGGCCCAGTGGTAAAGGCCGCGACTTACGAGTTGTAGGTCGTAGGTTCGAACCCAGACAAACGCTTTACTTTGTGTAAATTATCTCATCACCACTGCTCTCAAAACGGTGAAGGAAAACATCGTGAGGAAACCGGCATGTCCTAGAACCGAAAATTCGAAGACATATGACATCTACCAACCCGCACTTAACGCGTGGTGGTTTACGGCCCACTCCCTCTCACAGAGAGGAGGCCTGTGTCCCAGCAGTGGGAACATTTATAGGCTGATGATGATGATGATGACGGTCGACTTTGCCCTTGTCCATCCATACCTTGTAAATACTACTTTTAACTTTCCGTTAAGTACTTAAAAAAAGTCTTCCAAATTGTTTGTGGTTAAAGTTACCCTTTAAGCGCCATTTACTCGATGCAAGCTCTTTCAATTTCTTACCTGTAGCATGCAATAAAATTAAAGCAACAAATTAGGTACACACGGCTACACATCAAGCTATAATTTCCAGTATAAGCTGACCTCGCATTGTACAGAAATCCTATACAATGTGAGATCAGTATAAACTGGAAATATATAGTTTAATGTGTAGCCGTGTGTACTCACATCGTCTAAACACTGTTTAGACCGTGCAAGTTTTATTAACCGACTTCAAAAAAGGAGGAGGTTATAATGTTCGTCTGTACCTAAATATGTATTTTTAAAATGTATATTCATCGATGTTGGTGGTAATACAATAACTAAAAAGTGAAATATAAAGGGCAACGTCGACGTTTTTATATGCAATTTTTCACCATTTGTACTGAAAATAAGAAAAATGATAACCTACATGTTGAGTTTTAGGGGTTTATGCTTTACATAAAGGGGGTCGAAATTTTCCATACGTTTTTAATCGCGATTAGATATAGTCAAATTTAGTTAGACAATCAAAATTTTAGGTGAAAAGCGTCAAATTCAGAATAGCAAAATTGACATTTTCACTAAATTAATATCTCAGTGCCATCTTAGTGCTGTCAAACTAAAATATAGTTAAGTTGTGTCACTTTAGTCTATTTCGGAATGGGAAATCGTCGTTTGACAGGAATAAACACAGATTTAGATTTGTGGGAATAAACAAAATTTTGGTGATTTTTATTAGTCTAGTTTAGAGGCATTATTGACAAAAGTATCGGCACCATTATTCCTTTTTTTCTGCTGCCCTATCCCCTTTCTCTGTTTTATTTCTCAGTATTACCTTTTTATTGGAATAATTTCTTTGGTCTAAAACCAAAACCAATAACTGTTTCCGTTAAAATTGCTTCAACTACTTACTTCAAAGTTCCAGCTATTAAAACTAGTTTTGTACTGTATATTCTGATAAAAAATCATAAGTGATTGAACTGTTACACCGCGACAAAGCTTGGGTGGTCTCCCCTGAGGCAATGGCACGTGCCTCAGTTTAACCAGTGCACAAAATAGATTTTCTGAGCACCTAGTGAGGATAGAACTAATGAACTTAGGATGTGCCTGCAGATAAATCAGCAAATACAATAAAAATTACAAACAATTTTATATACAGGGTTATTGCTAATATGTCGGCAATTCATTAAGGGGATATAGAGAGGTCATTTACAACCAAATGACCCTTATGACCCCTATGCAAATGTCAACCATTTTCATTTTAAATACTTTTAATATTTAAAATGAAAGATATAAAATGCCAAGTTACTCGAAAATGGTTGACATAAATATGTTTTGATATTCGGATAGCTCATGACCTAAAGAGGTGCCTTATAGAATATGAATTAAAATCCGGCCAAGTGCGAGTCGGACTCGCGCTCGAAGGGTTCCGTACCATTATCTATAAAAACAGCAAAAAAATCATGTCTGTTGTATGGGAGCCCCCTTAAATATTTATTTTATTCTGTTTTTTTTGTTATAGCGACAACAGAAATACATCATCTGTGAAAATTTCAACTGCCTAACTATCACGGTTCATGAGATACAGACGGACAGACAGACGGACAGACGGACAGCGGAGTCTTAGTTCCCGTTTTACGCTTTAGGTACGGAACTCTAAAAATCTTTATAAAAACCGCGAAATTTTGCGGGTCAATGCTCTAGTTAATAACAACGTGATCGATTTTATTTACTTAACCCTCTTAATTCTACTGAACTACACGTCTACACCGGTGGTCTGCCCATCGGGTGACAGCACGTGCCTCACTTTGCACACTCCACGCTTCTTCTGCAGGAAAACTTCCGGAAGGACAATACATTTTGTGATAGTATACATATATATACGAATTTGATACCATCCCGAAACATCTTATAGCTGCTCAAGCCACTACCAAGACAACCCCAACCTGTCAAGTTACCTACATATTCCACTAAGAAGATTGTTATTTTTTTTTTCAATTTGGAGTTTGACATTTGCACCTGTCAAATTAGTCTACGAGATAAAAAAACAGACTTTAAAACAAAGGAACCTTTCTGTTCTTATACTAGCCTGAAATGAACATTAATGAATCTTATTTTCTGTAAATAATCCCATTGATTTGTACAATATTGTTTTATGATCAATAAGTACCGTATTGACATTACACCGCTGGTGGTCTACCTCCACGTAGCACGCGCCTCAGTTTGCCCACTCCAAGCCACTTCAGCAAACTTCCGCAACAATACATAATTACAGCAAAGTACAGCGCTTTACACCAATACATCGCGCATTAGCAGCTGCGCACGCGCTCTCAATGACGTCATTGTTTCGAGTGTCAAGTACTTGTCGTGGTGGTCTGTTACCATATTGATGGCCACTTAATAATTTCCCTGTTTGAAACAAATGAATTTTTCCCTACGTACTTTTTTAGGGTTCCGTTGCCAAATGGCAAAAAACGGAACCCTTATAGATTCGTCATGTCTGTCTGTCTGTCTGTCTGTCTGTCTGTCCGTCCGTATGTCACAGCCACTTTTTTCCGAAACTATAAGAGCTACGCTGTTGAAACTTGGTAAGTAGATGTATTCTGTGAACCGCATTAAGATTTTTACACAAAAATAGAAAAAAACAAATAATTTTGGAGTTCCCCATACTTAGAACTGAAACTCAAAAATTTTTTTTTCATCAATCCCATACGTGTGGTATCTATGGATAGGTCTTCAAAAATGATATTGAGGTTTCTAATATCATTTTTTTCTAAACTGAATAGTTTGCGCGAGAGACACTTCCAAAGTGGTAAAATGTGTGTCCCCCCCCTGTAACTTCTAAAATAATAGAATGATAAAACTAAAAAAAATATATGATGTACATTACCATGTAAACTTCCACCAAAAATTGGTTTGAACGAGATATAGCAAGTCGTTTTTTTTTAATACGTCATAAATCGTAAACTGCAATTTACCTTTCATTCAATGTTACTTGCTGCTACGGAACCCTTCATGGGCGAGTACGACTCGCACTTGGCCGCTTTTTTTATTAAAGATCTTATGACACGCGATCTTCAATTTTTTTCTTGCAATTCTGATGACATTATTAGTATATGTAAGCTAATGAACAGCAGTAGTAATTGAGTTGCATGTTTTTATAACACGAATTACTTATAGGTACCTATGTTTGCTTTAATTTGTGATGAAAAACGACTAATTGAATACATCAGCTATTCACTTTCATCCCCAACTGACTACCACTAATCTATCAGACATAGTCATAATGACCATTGTTTTTTCTAACAAGAAAGAGCTTATATCCATATAAAAGAGAGTCCATGGAGTCGGTTGCCCGTTCTTCAATCTCAGACTCTTACTAACTAAAAACCCACCCGTGTTCCTTTAGTTGCCTGTATGTTGCCAGGGGCCACGGTATCTTTCGAACTTTCCCCCAACCCCAGTAGGAATCGGCCCTAGCCCCCGTCAGTTCTGCTGACATCTCTTTGAGGCGCGCGTGGAACACAACGCGCCGTCGACCCGTGCCTGTATCGGACAGCGAGTTACCCATTGCTCACCGTCTGCAAACCCGCGCCTACGGTGGCCGAGAATCGGCCTGCGGCGGTTAGGGGCGTGAGGGCGCGAAATTTGCCTCTACCTCACGCGTTCCGCCTCCTCCTTTGCAAGCATTACTGCTTCGCAGAAGGAAGTGATGGCCTGCCATGCCCTCTCGCTCCGTACCATGGCCTGAACCAGGGCCGGACGCGAGTATCACCGCCGCCGATCGCCTTCACGAGGACACGGCGCGGCGGTGCCCCGCCCAAGCCGAGCAGACCTCCGCCGTATGCTCCACCATGTCCTCTGGGCGATCCACACAATTGTGACACCCGGGCGTTTCCTCCCGCCTTATCCAGAACAGGAACTTCCTGAAAAAACCGTGTCTGGTGAGGACCTGCGTCAGGCGGAAGGTGAGGACGCCGTGGCGCCTCACTAACCACAACTCAAAGAAGGGACTTATCGCCGCAATTGTAGCATGCCCAGTTAGTGATTAACCTAGTCTCAGAGTTTTTATGCCGCCCATGTGGTTTGACTTGGCTTCACATGCCATCAAGAAATATCTCTCAGATAATTATCCTCACGATGTTTTCCTTTACAGTTTTTGAAGTAAGTTACGTTTTTTAAGCAAGTTATAATTATACAATACGCACATGAATTCGAAAAGTCAGAGATGCGTACCTTGGGGTAGTCTAAAACGAGTAAAGTTACACCTTTTGTAAAACACAGCGGTAAATTCGCGACGCAAGCGCAGCTGCACGTGCCCCCAATGATGTCATTGTTTGGAGTGTCAAGTATTACCGTCATTACACGGTGGTCTGTTAAGTGTTAACATATTGATGACCACTAGAAACGAGTCCCCATAGTTTACAAGCAATTGAGCTGTAAAATTATGTATCGTTAAGCCGTTTTTCTTTTTGCTACGAAGTGCTATGGATCGTTGCGCGTAACATTTAATATTTAAATATGTACATCAATTCTGAAACAATCTACATATCTACTTAGTTTTGTCAGAATATTTCTTATATTTACCTAATTGATTTGAATAAAAATAGGTATACTCTATTACTTATATTTTATAATATATAACTCTATTAATTTAATCTACTTCATGAACAACTTATTTTGATTTAAGGCGATTCCTTCAATGTAGCCCACGAAACCCAAATTCTCTTACTTTAAAAATCATATTTTAATCAACATATAACCTAAATACTGATCTGCAAATTGCAAAAATCGTAAGAAAATTTTAATTTTGCGGATTCCCCTTAACAGATACATGAGATTAAATTATTCAAGATATTTATTAATAACTACAAAAAAGGTAAATAAGTTGCTCAATTGTCAAACTCTAATGTAAATAAACAAAATACTTTACCCTTGACCCAGTCACCAAAACAGTGACTAAACTGTAATTCCGTACGACATTCCCGAGAGACGAACTGTCATCCACAGTTTGCGAACGATATTAAGTCCCTAAGGATCGATCCTTTTGCCATTAATCGTCCACTATTCCGATTTGCCAACGATTTTAAATCACGATAGATTTGAGCAAGTGGCTTGAAATCATGGTGGAAAAATTAAGGAAAACAAGTATTTAAATTAAAAAAACTGAAAAACCCGACTGCAAAAATACATAACTGAAAAGAGAAAAAAACGGCCTCTTACTCACTTCAAAAGTTCGGGTTTGTTTTATCATTTCTCATTCCAAATTAGATTTTAACAAATAACTTGTATAAATTTTTGGAATCACTTTTTAAACCCCTTTATTTTGATATCCCACTCGATAGGATTAGAAGATTTTTTTAATTTTTTAAACATACATTTTGTCGCCAAAAATCCGTCATTTTGATATTTTTAAATTTTAATATACTAGGTATACCCAGTGACGCTCACGCAATAAAGAACGAATCTAACGACATATCATTCATCAAAATCGGTTCAGCCATTTTGTAGTTACGAGGGAACATAGAGACGGATACATACATACATACAGGTCAAACACATAACCCTCCTTTATTGGCATCGCTGCAGTCAAGTAATTAATTTTCCTTCATTTTCCTTCCGTTTTCTTATAATGTATTTCTCACTAGTGTCTTGTTAGACTGTATTGTTAATTTGAACTCATATGGTATTTCTGATGTGCACCTCTACTCGCCTATTGACATAAAAGATTCTTGTGATATTCAGATAGGAAACCGACCTCATCTAGTTTTTAAAATATTATTGACGTGAGAAAGTGTTTGTATAAACCTTCTTACAGAAATAAAATCATTTATGTATGTGCGTATACTTTGTCGGGTTCCATGTCAGAACATAAATCGTTACACCTTCCCATCGTAGAATATATATTTGTTCAGGTTCTTCGGAAACACTCGAAAAACAGTTTTACCTGTTAACATGTTTAAGAATTGAAAAGGGCAATGATGACCCAAGTTTTAACATTTTAAAAGATACGATTGATGACATTAATGGTTATTTGAACAAATTGCAAGATAATAAGTACATAGACCTTTTATTCATACGATAGATCTGAGTTCTACTAAGATATAGAACTTATATACAGGTCGATTCCTTTTGCAAACAACCCCAAAACTGCAGATGACAACACAGGAACAGGTTGATAACTCAAAATAAAATTTTCCCGTTATGTCTTTGTAAATAAGCAAGGGCGGATCGCCGTTTGAAGTGGAGGGTACAAAGGGATGGGGGATGGGGGGGACCGCAGATCCTATCGGCGTGTCCAAACTGCCACAGACAGATAACTGTGCGTGTGTGAGTTGAATTTTAATACAGCCTGTGTTAGTTGCGGACTAAATGCTTAATTGAAACTTATTTTATGTGGTTGGCTTTTGTTTTATGTAATGTCTGAGTTGGATGATGTTTTTTTAATGTTGTAATTACTTTTTGTCAAACTTTTTGCAAAGACCTGTCATTTTTTTTTTTGTTACTGAACAAAAGATTAACCTTAATGCTACTGTACCTCGATCGTCTGATCAGAGTTTCGTATTGATGGATGGCCGTCTGAAATTAAGAAAATTTGTTTAGGTTTGTTTACGCTTGTTCGATTTTAGGGTCAACAGCTATTCTATTTCAACAACAAAACTTTCTTGTTTTTTTTCACTGCTTACACAACTCTTTTCTGTTTTTTTCTTACTTTCCTATCTACGGAACTAAATAAAAGATAAAACACAGTAAATTTGGTAATGTTCACACATATTTTCTACCTATGGTTATATGATGTACTGTTTTTGTAATCCATATGAAATTGAACACTCTCTGCTATAACTTTCTAGGGTATCTAAAATCACGATAAAAATCAAAACACCTTTATCTGATAAGATCGTTATCTAAAACTAAAAATAAATAATAGAACAAACATTTTCAAGTTTACCCTGAAAAATGTGCAGGGTCGGCATCGGGTCGATACTAAAGCACCCCCCGCGCCCCGCAGGTGCGACGAGATAATCCAAGATGGCCGCCGAGATAGGACGTGACGTCACAGCGCAGCCCGCGTGCCCCCCCGCACGCCTCAGCCGCCCCCAGCGCATCCTCGAAGCCTCTCGCCACCCTCCTTAGATCCTTTCAGAAATCCGTCGAGTACCGTCAGAAGAAAAATCGGGTATTTTCATGAAAAAATTTTCTTCGGTATATGTTTTGGGAAAAACTTTGGGTTATAACTTGAGACAAACAACACTCAAATAAATTGTTTCAGAAATATTGTTTAGTATCAAAATCCTTGTATTGAAATCATACTTTCTTTCAGCAATGTCCCTATTTTGATGAATGGTGACAGCAGCAGACCTTTTTTTGCACGCTAGTCTTTTGTTTTGAAAAAGCACAGCAACATATTTTCCAACAAAAAATTATACTTTCGCAAATTTTGCACCTGTTTTCACCACGCCATTGAAATATATTAAATCCTACGCATGATAAAACAGTAGCACACACATATTTCTCAGTAGCAGCCCGGAGTCTGGATTTGTGCCCATCATAATCAGCCTACAATGTTTCCAGTGTTGGGATACAGGCCTCCTCTCTGTGAGGGGGAGTGGGCACGCGGGCCCATTGCAGATTGGCACATGTCATGACATGTTACATATATTCGTCTTTTTGGTTCTAGACATTTATTTATTTATTTTAAATAGAACGGCCGAAGCCACTACACTAATTAAACATATAATTTATTTAACACAGTCATGCATTCTTCTCACAAAAATTCAAACATTCTGACAGTATCATTTTCCATTCATTAACAAATATCAAGATCTGTGTTTGAGTTAATAGCGGCTAATGTCCGAGGAATAGTTGACTTGGAATGTGCAACAGTACGGCAAGTTGGAATAGCCAGTAAGCGGTGTTTTCTGCTACGACAGTAATGGATATGGACATGGATTCCTCGGATTTGTGCCCGGTTAATTTATTTATTATTTATTTATAGTTAATTAAAACGGCACAACACCAATTACATTAATTAACATAGAAACAATTACAATCATGACATTAATTTAATTTCAAACTAACATGGAACAGTGGACTCCCTAGCATACTTTCTCTCACAGAACACCAGACATATACGCATAATTTTACTCCATTCATCCGCAAACACATCACATTCAGGGTTGGCAGTCAGAAGGGCATTTAGCATTTTTAGGGTACGACAGACTGGGGATTCGGCTCTGGCACTGGGGCAATAGGCGCTTAATGGCAATAGGCTCGCCCCTTATAATATGGTACCCAAAACATAACTGGCGAAACGTGGGTACCTACACTACACCTCTGCCTAACCCTTCGGGAAATACAGGCGTGATGTTATGTTTTAACAGTAAAATTTAACTTGTTTGATTACATCAATTTTTTAAACTTTTGGTGAATTTATTAAACTTTCGCTTAATTTCACTTTTGTTAACTTTATCTTGACATTTGTTTGCGGAAATGGATCTTATTAACTGTTCAATCTACATTTACTTATTGACCGTATAAAATAAATTATAATATTATGTAAATGATGTTATTAAAATTAAGTGGATTTTGATAAAACTATCGAATAAGAACTTCCGAAAACGATTATCAGAAGCATAAATAATAAAATATAAATAAAAAATTAAGTAACGCACAGGATTTAATCATGTTTTGACATACATAGTGGTAATTCTGGCTTCCTTTTATCATTACCTATTTTTGTTATATTAAAGAAGTAGGTTACAACTTAGATACGAAGTTGTAACCTATATTATTTTGAAGTGAAATTATATAAACTTTGAATAGAATTGAAAAGAAAAACAAACCCTGTATTTTTTAAACCTCTGAAATAACAGTAACACACCTGCCTACTAAAGTAACCTACAAAGGTTGGAACCTACTTCCTTCAGATTTGTTTTCGCGATAAAAACGTCCTTTTAAAACATAAATTGAAAAATTATTAGTTCTCCAGCCATATTAATTTTATAAATGCAAAATTAACTCTGTCCATCTGTTTGTCTGTTACCTTTGGCTTTTCACGCATAAACAGCTAAACGGAAAAAAGATTAAATTTACCACACAGGTACCTAAATCAACATAGGATACTTTTATCTCGGTAGTACATTGCCATGGGATAATTTCTGACACTCATGCGAGCGAAACCGCAGGCAAAAGCTAGTAAGACATATACTACGCTGATCAAAAAGTAATGATAATCGGTTATTTTTCTTTTTGCTCGGTGCCTTTGGGTCCTAGCGTGATGATAACCGTGGAGTTTCTTGCCGGCTCTTCTCCATAGGAAGCGACCAATTGAAACCGTGCACCCAGCTTCTGACGTTTCATAAGTGCCCTTGTAGGTTTATGTGAAATAAAATATTTTGATTTTGATAAATAGCCTGTAGCCATCCTCGAGAATTGGGCTATCAGTGCAAAAAGATTTTTTCAAATCCGACTGATAGTTCCAGAGATTAGCACGTTCAAACATACAAAAATCTCTTCAGCTTTATTATTATTAGTATAGAAAATATGAACCGATTATCATTTCTTTTTACCCGACTGCCCCAGAAGGAGGGTAATTTTTTTCGAGAATATGTATGTATATCTATTTCTTTGACACGCTCTGTAGCCTAAACGGCTTGATGGATTTTAACATATGAGGTGTCGTTAGATTGGTCTTAATTGTGGGAGTGACATAGGCTATATAATATTTATATATTGCATTTGCAAATACAAAAAAAAGGGAGGGGAAAGTTTAAAAAAAAAAACGTTATTGGTATCAAACAAAAGCTAGTGAGTCAATTCTAAATATATACATATTAATAAAACTAAAAAGTTTGAAATAAAGCAAATTATTTTGTTTTTCTTGTTTTTCTCTTTTCAGTTATGTGTTTTTGCAGTCAGGTTTTTTGTTTTTTAAATTAATTTGTTTATCAGCCTTGTTCCACAGGATGTCCTAAAGATTTGGTTGTAGAACTAAAGATTAGCCCATCTATAAACCATTTCAAAAACAATCAAATTTAAACCCGAAGACTGCCTATTTGCCTGACGCTACTTAGGGTGGGCAGGCGCTATGTGCTCTGAGCTATGTAAGGGGTTATCTCACCAGCCGCGGCTCTATCTAAATCTGTATTATCGCAACACGCCGAATAATTATTACTACATGTATAAACTATACTATACTTATGTACATAATTTGTATATTTGTACATCTGTAGTACACATTAAGATGAGATGTCTCGGCTATTCAACTTTGATTTCTATCTGCAAAGTTTTAAGGGTTTTACCTAAGTCATTTAAGTTTGGGTTATTAATGTTGTAAAATGAATTGGTTTAATAGTTGTGACGTAATTAGATTTAGTTTTTAGTCGCTTTATCATATTTTGAAGGTGATTATAAATGTCAAACGAAGGATGTACAGCGTTGTTGCAGTCATAAGTAATGACACACATAACATAACATCACGCCTGTAATCCCCGAAGGGTTAGGCAGAGATGTACCTATGGTACCCCCACATTTCGCCAGTTATGTTTAAGTCCTATGTAATAGGGGGCGAGCCTATTGCCATCAACCGGGCACAAATCCAGACTCCGGGCTGCTACTGAGAAATTCCAGATGGAAAAACCCAATAACACTTTGCCCGACCCCGGGAATCGAACCCAGGACCTCATACTCAGCAGTAGCGCTTGCTACCACTAGACCATCGAGGCAGTGGGAGTTGGACTCGCATATGAGGGGTTCCGTACTACCGTACAATATATGGCAAAAAAAACGCCGAAAAAAACACGTTTCATGTTTGGTGTCCCTTTAATTTTTAACTTTATTTTATTTTTATTATATTTTTGTTACAGCGGCAATAGAAATACACAAACTGTAAAATTTTTAACTTACTACCTTAATAGGTAGAAAGTTGTTTTTTTTTTTGAAGTGACAATTTTTTAAAGCGCGTTGGGCATTTTTGAGATGGGAAAAAACAGTTTAACTCGCGACATTGTTACCGTTACCTCATTAAAAGTATTTCCTGCACGATAAAATTGTTCAAGTTTTCACTTCTGTCGGCACTCCCGGAGTGCCACTGTTTTTTTTTTCGGGCTGTCTTATGAACCGATTACAGCCCGCAGATAGACAGACGGATGGACGGACGGACAGACAGCGGAGGCTAAGTAATAGGGTCCGTTTGGCACCTTTCGGGTACGGAACCTTAATAAGTAATAGCATACCATCACGCCTGTATTCCCTAAAGGGTAAGGCAGAGGTGTATCTATAAGTACATCCACATTTTGCCAATTCTATGGATAAATGGCACTATTACGAATGCAATCAATCTGCCTAGCCTTTTCTCAACTATGTTAGGGTCGGCTTCCAATCTAACCGAATGCAGCTGAATACCAGTATTTAACATGGAGCGACTGCCTATCTAACCTCCACAACCCAATAACTGGGTAATACGATACGATACCCCTTGGTAAGACTGGTTGTCAGAGTTTCAGGCTTCTGACGATCCGTAACGACTGTCAAAGATCCAAGAATGACAGCCGGGACCGACAGCTTAACATGCTTTCCGAGGCACGGAGGAGTCTCAGTATGTAAAGATGGTCACCCATCCACGGATCAACCCCGGCAAGCGTAGCTTAGCCTGATGGATGTTATTATTTAGCCACGAGGTCCTCACTATAATGAATGCAATATTTGGTTATTCAAATTTAAATGATTTATTGTGTTTCTTTCTATTTATTTACCATCATTCATGAACCTGTTTGTGCTTGTGGCTAAGTAATAACAGCTGCACGGGTCGCTCGATCAGGTTAAGCTACGCTTGCCGGGGTTGGTCCGTGGATGGGTGACCATCTTTACATACCAAGTCCCCTCCGTGCCTCGGAAAGCACGTTAAGCCGTTGGTCCCGGCTGTCATTTGTAGATCTTTGAGAGTCGTTACGGGTAGTTAGAAGCCCAAAAGTCTGACAACCAGTCTCGTCAAGGGGTATCGTGTTACCTAGCCACTAGGTTGTGGAGGTCGGATAGGCAGTCGCTCCACGTAAAATACTGGTATTCAGCTGTATCCGGTTAGACTGGAAGCCGACCCCAACATAGTTGGGAAAAGGCTAGGCAGATGATGATTCATGAATCGGTTAAAACGATAAGAAAATCTTACCTTTTTAAAGTTTAACTAATCTAAGTGCTATTTATGTGTCTAGATAGCGTAATAATGTCTACATCTACGACTTACTTACACACATACCTACCTAAAGTATACACCTTGATAAGCTCTTAAAAAGAGTACATTACCCCGCCATAAACCATTCTCAACGAAGCATTCCCTTTCAGACACCTTCACTCATTCCCTGAGCGCCTCTCGATCCGTACTCAGACTGAAAAATCACATAAAAGCATAATCCCTGTAGAACAATCCTGTTTCCCTCTTCAGGAACAAAGGAGGAAGGAGGGACCAGGTCCTCAGACTGTGAGGACTTGAGGATCCGTCTGCCTTATCGATGTCATCGGTACGTAGGTACTCGGTATCGATTTATTTCATTCTGTATAATGACTTTAATCGATGGCTTTATGTGATAATGTTATTGTTGAATTTATTTGATTTAATTTTATTGCATAAAATTTTTATGTTCAAAAAACGGGTGACGGAACTGATTCCTGTAACACAGGTACCACCTAGCTCAGGAGGTATGGCTTCAAATTAAAATGTAACAACTTTTTTATGTCAATAAGACAATGTGGTCTATTTAGTAGGTACCTACTATTAAGATGGTAGAATATGACAATGAGATGTTGTGACCTAATGTCTCTTGTGATACAGGAACTCCTAGTACAAGAGGCAGGGCTACACAGATGTTTGTGACTTTGAAGAATAAATAAATGATTAATACAGCCTACTACTGCAGTTGTAACTGCAAATGGTCTTAAAAGAGTTAGAGCTAGGTTCATAGAGTATTTCTATTTTCTTTATGTCCCTCGGGTATCATCGGATTTCCGAATACAAACGAATGCTAATTTCCATGTCCATTAATTATTAGATTCATCGTTTTAAATTCAGAACTAAGTACTTTATTGTTGTTTTGTTTTGATTTCCGTGTGAACTATATAGAGCTGTGAAACTATTTTCCTATCTGTCGTGCCTGCGACTTTAGCGGCTTTCCTCTCATTTTTTAAATAAATTACATTAAGTTAAAAGAGTATTAACAACTCTATATACTTCCAAGTCGATTGAGAGCGTCCGGTCTACACCAAGTGCAAAGGGCAACTGATAGAAATCCGACGACTGACGAAACACGAGATTTGCCAAGGGACATTAAGAACATATTTGTACTGTACCTGGCTCTAACTTTTTCAAGAACGGAGAATCAACTTTTCAACATCATTGTTGAAAGGCTGATTCTCCGACATAAATGATTTTATTTCTGTATTGAAGTAGGTTTGTACTAACACTAACATGTCAATCATATTTTTCTGAGAAGAAAGGCCGAAACAAACTCAGAGGTCACAGTCTCTTTTAAAGTCCAGACATAATCTTGAGAGTAATAGTTAGGTTCTGGCCGTTCTTACCTATCTAAGTAAAAATTATATAAGGTTCTTTTTTTAGGACAAAGCTTAGTAATGAATCTTGAAATTCATGAGAATAATTGCGGTCTGAACTTTAGTTAAAGTTCTTCCAAATACCTAAGTTTTTAACGTTAAAATTATGAATAGGTAGTTTACGAAAGAAAAATGTGTTCTGAATCAGAGGCACAATAGAAACGGGTTTTGTCGACGGAAGAATAGACAAAATGACAGATTCACAATCACAATCTGTCATTTTGTCTATTCTTCCGTCGACAAAACCCGTTTTTATCGTGGTCATTCTACGCGTGCTGACTAACCATATATATCCCTCAAGCACAACAGCTCTGATCACATACAAGATCCACAGAAGCTATCGATGTTTAAAATAACATAGCTCTACAAATCACCAATCCAAAATCACGTTCTAGTATCTACCAGTAACTAAAGGCATCCACACACGCGCGTCGTCTCGCGGCGGAAATGGCGTCTAACCGGATATTGTATCGCGCCTTCATCTCCGGCGAGCTTCCGGTTCCGGCGCCCCCCTCCCACCGGCTCGTGCGTCGCCTAATTACTACCACGTATATGAACCTTCGGTGTATAGGGTTGGTTAAGGTGGTTGCGCTAAGGTAGCCTGCGAAATTCAAATTTTCTTACGTTTTTTTGCAATTTGTAGGTCAGTATTAGGTTGTATTTTGATTAAAATATGATTCACGACCGTAAATTTACAGAATTATAATCATCTATACAAAACTCCCTAAGTTAGAATTGACTCAATGTCATGATTTCAAGAAATAGTCATTCAATGGTTTAATTTGAACTTACAAAGTTGTGTTGACGATTTTAATGATTATAATTCAGTAAATACATATTTGTTACTGTCGCAAATCATATAGATACTGGAAATTTCAATTGTCGTAAAGGACATTGTATTCCCCTGTCCTTTACGACATTTGCAATTTCCAGTGTCGATATTTTGATCAACATACAAACAGACACTGACGTTTTTTTGTAATTTGCATTGCAAAAAACGTAAGAAATACCGAGGGCTACCCTGGTGCTTTCGCCTTAAGGAGAGTGGTGCACAATTAGGTACCTTAGGTAGGTCGATATGTAAGATTGAGAGATTAAAAATGCCTGGTTAGGTAAGTTTTAAGTTTGTGAACTTTTTAGGTCGTTTTTTTCACACAACCTCCAGTGTACCAAACTGTATTAAAGCAGCAGATTACAACAGGTTTTTATGTTTGAAACTTAATGCATGAAGGTATTAATTTGATCAAATAGAATTTATTTAATAAATAAATTTGCATTTGGTTAGTGTAGCTTTAGTACAGAGCAAAAAAAGCTGCACTTAGTTACCCGTAAGTAAAGTACCTACAGTAATCCCAATACCGGATGATTTTTTACCGTCTCGAAATTTTTACAGGGTGTTCTACCCATGAATATAAACAACTTTCACTATGGGAGCAACTCTGAAATCACGAAAAAAAAATCAGCTGTTTCATACATTTTGGTCAAGTAGGTATTGAACTTTTGTATAAACAGCTGATTTTTTTTTTAAAAACATCACCCGGTATAGTAGACTTTAAAACTTTTTAAAAAGTGTACAAAAAAATCAGGTTTCACCCTCACAGCACAGTCAACCAATTCATTTGTTTATCCATTCCCGCTGCCATATGACTGAACCAATTAAAACTACCCTTACACATCACTATTGCCCAAACGCACAGTGTGAACATGCCGCAACAAGCCAAACAAATGTCTCGCCATAAACGACCCCAAGCCTGTCCTGTAGGGCGCAGACGCAACACTATTACTGAGGCACCGTCTGTAATGCGTGTCTACATTGCTGTTTATTGGCTAAAGAGATGTCGGGAACATGTTTGTGACACAATAGAACTAAAAATAATGTGTAAATTAATAACTGAATTCTCGAACACAGCTTAATTTAAGTAACCTATGCTCTGTTTCAAAAGTATCTCCTGAAAGTGTAAACAAACCCATTTCAGGTTAAATTCTTATGCAATCACTTACCAAAGGGAATAAAATTACTAACACATTTTTAGGGTTTCGTACCCAAAGGGTAAAACGGGACGCTATTACTAAGACTCCGCTGTCCGTCCGTCTGTCACCAGGCTGTATCTCATCAACCGTGATAGTTAGACAGTTGAAATTTTCACAGATGATGTATTTCTATAGCCGCTATAACAACAAATGCTAAAAAACAGAATAAAATAAATATTTAAGGGGGCTCCCATACAACAGACATGATTTTTTTGCCGTTTTTATAGATAATGGTACGTAACCCTTCGTGCGCGAGTCCGACTTGCACTTAGCCGGTTTTTTTTAATATCTTATCAGTTTTTCACAACATTATTGTTTGAATAACTAAATTGTTAAACCATCGACGAAAATTGAGGTTATAAACTTAACCTTCACTGTCAAATAAAAAACATTTAAAATTAGAGTTTCAGAATTAAGTATTTAATAAAAAATCAAACGAAGGCACTGAATTTGTAAGAGGCACTACAAATTGCCATCTACAGGTATTTTTTCTGATTCATTGTTTACAATTTCATCAAATACTTTTGAAACAAACTATACACCCCCGCCGAAATTACGTCACCGTAAGAATTCGAGAGAATAATAAAAGTCACCAAGAAAAATTTCTGATTCAGATACGTGTCTCTAATCTTCTTTTTGTGTGGTTAGAGACCAACCTGGTGTCAGAGTTTTTATAATATCTCTCAGATTTCCTCACAATGTTTTCCTTCACCGTTTTTAAAGCAAGTGATAACTATACAGAACGCACATGAATCCGAAAAGTCAGAGGTGCGTGCCTTGGGTCGAACTCGAGACATATATAATAATATGTCGGATCCGGTCATTAATACAGACACGAAACGAATCGCAAGTGCGCCACTGGCGACATCAAGAGTGATCTATCGACACCAAAAAAGGCGCGCTTCTACAGAGTCGTGATGTTTTAAGGCCACGGTGAGGAGGGCATTCAGCCTCTGGTCGCATTGGAGTCAAGACGTCGCGGAACTGTTCTCGATTCGTGGTGCTCAGTTATTGTGTTAGTTGTAATTTGTGATCATTTTGTTAATTGGCGATTTTAATAAACGCCGTCGCACCCAGAGTGTGTATAATTTAGCTAGTGTGATTCATTTGATAGTAAATTATATTGTGATCTGAACTGCAAACTGTTTTTCTATTGCGCATTAACCAACACTACCCACACTACGTCCACAGTAGTTAAAATATCGCTGATAATAACGAAAGTCACATACCCGTCTCCGACATATGTAACTTGGCAGTCCGACGGTCATACCACATTCTGCCGTCCTTTAACTAGAAAGCCGTTGACCCTCAAATGGTCAATTATTACTTTTAAATTGAAAGTGATAGAGTTCAAAATTCTCTATATTTCTGTCTAAGAAACATTTTTTCACAATATAAATAGTTCCAGAGATATGAACACTTTGTAGGCCGTTAAGTGACACAATTTATGATGATTCCGTCACTAGAAAGCGTCTAACCCATACTTCTTCTTTAAGAATTTCTGGACAGAAAGGATTCTTTAGGATAAACAGAAAAGAATATCAATTGATGTGTCCAACAATCATAGTTTTTAAGAAAAAACGATTCCCGCCTTTTTTAGGGTTCCGTAGTAAACAAGGAACCCTTATAGTTTCGTCATGTCCGTCTGTCTGTCTGTATGTCTGTTTGTCTGTCTGTCTGTCTGTCTGTCCGCGGTCTAGCTCCGAGACCCTTAGTACTAGAAAACTGTAATTTGGCATAGGTATATATTTTAATTACGCCGACAAAGTGGTACAATAAAATTATGAAAAACATTTTTTTTTAGGGTACCTCTCATACACGTAAAGTAATTATTTTTTTTCTTTTTTTAACCCATAGTGAGGGGTATCATTGGAAAGGTCCTTTAAAAACATTGTGAGTTTATGAAAACCATTTTTCCAAATCCGTTTGCAAAATATTAAGCTTTAAAGTGCTAATTTTTGTTAGAGTCAAGTGTCCCCCCCCCCTGCCGACTAAATGGTTGGTTTTGGGTGTGTGAAAAAAATCACAACAGTAGTTTATATAACGAAATTAAAAGGAAAACTATCACAGCTAAGTAGGCTCTACAAGTTAACGAGTAATAACCGACCAACTTAACTTTGCAGTTGCAAAAACATGTTTTCCCATACATTCCGTATGGGAGAACATATTTTTCAACTACAAAGTTAAGTTTGTTTTTGGGATTAATTCATCCCAACTACGGAACCCTTCATTGTGCGTGGTCCGACACGTACTTGGCCGATTTTTGTTTTTTGCCATTTTCTGGAAAATAACTTTTTGGGCTTAATGGCCTTCTAATTAAAGGACGGCAGTGTTGTAGTTTAATACTGCATTAATTCTTGAAAATAAAACGTGACTTTCTGCTTATTAATTATGCCCAGTGTTCCTATTCCGTGGCTACACAGTGATTGATTAGGTACCATTTATTAAGATTCAGTTACTTCTATGTACCTACCTACGTACCTTCACTTAGGTATTTATACGTAAATGGCTGAAGGTCAAGAATTAATGTGTTGACTACCTATCTTAACCCCTTACCGCATACGAAGCCATTCATGGCTTCTAAAGTTTGTTATTTTTTTACAGTATAACTTATCATTAAATTATCGTAAAATAAATTGTACCATAAGAAGTGTTTCATCGTAAAACGAATTAAATTTTTTGTCTGTGGTAAGTCACCTGTGTCAAAACTATTTGAGTTTATTTCATAACGCGGCCGGCGACTGTAGTGCAACATTTTAGTGAAACTTTTATCAGTGAAAAATAATTGTAATAAAGTGACTGAGATCTTCAATAAAAATTGTCATTTACTCTTAAAATCATCGACTACGATAACAGTAAGTTATTTTTGTAATTCGTTTTATTTTCATTTGATTTTTGACCTGTTTTTTGCAAACTCCAAATATGGCTTGGTATGCGTTACCGTCAAAATACTGCCCGTCAAATATGGCTTCCTATGCACTCAAGCTTCTGTACTATGCTTTTTTAGAAATGGATCCTGCACTCTTTTATGGTTCTTCCAAGCATGTCAATCCTATACTAGGTGATGGCTTTATGAGTGAAGATGAGCGCAGGGTCAACGATAATATTTACATGCCATTGTTTGATTTTAAGCTTGCAGTTTCTGAACATATGCGTAAAGCAGGGAAACTGCCCTCACAGGCCAAAAAACGTGGTCGTCCAGCCAGCCTTTTGGGAACATCGACGACGTCAAGAGCTGGAACTCTATTGGGCCGAGCTGTCACTTCATCGAGTCGAGCTGGCACTCCATCAAGTATACCTGATTCTCCAATATCCTCACAAAAACCCCGAAAAGCACCAGCTAGACATCAAGATATGCCACTGACGTCTGTACGGATTGACAGCATTGACCACTTTCCTGTTTGGGTAAAAAATAATAGTCAATTGTGTCAAAACTGCTCAAAGTTACGCAGTTACACAAAATGTGAAAAATGCGAGGTCTTATGCTATAATGACAAGCGGAACTGCTTCAAAGATTTTCACAAAATGTAAAAGCTATGCATACGAAGCCAGATATGTCCTTACTTGATTTTCACTAGAATGCATACGAGGCCAGATGTGGCTCTTTCATGTAATTTCATAAATAATAATAGTATTTTTTTTGTTTTGACTGATTTATGTTCAATAAAGATAAATAAACACGTTTCTACGAAAAAAACATTTTTTATTAACTTCCATCATAATTCATGCAGTAAGGGGTTAAGACGCCACTATATGCCAGTGGCCTTGAGTGGTTAGCTCGCGTGTTCTGTGCTGAGCTCACGCAACGTATCGTACGTCCAGCCAGTAATAGGACTCGCTCATGAAAGAGCACTGTCCCAAATTAGACGCATTATTAACTTATTATACATAAAACAAAAGGTGTTTTAATAAAACACGTATATTAAAAGATAAATAATTAAATTATCTTTAAAATGGTGAAGGTTTTAGAAAAATAAGCTTGATAGTTTTTGCGTGATTCTCAGTTTTTTTATCCTCGTTAGATATAACTTTACAAATTAATTACACTATGTAATATAAACATAATCGAAAACATTCACAGATTAAGTTATTAGAAAAACGCTTTAATTTAACATATATTTTTTCCAAATCATTAACACTACTCGTTTAGACGTGATCTTCAGTATAAAATCATTAAAAAGTCGGTTATTGTTGCCTTAAAGGTCATTACTTCATTAGTTCAAACCTTATTCCGTAGGAGCTAATTCTAGCGCAACTGTATTTTGCGTAGGAAGCAAACTATCAGGGATGTCAGTGCCAAGACCACGTAGGTAGGTAAAATATATTTTATTTTAATTATTCTAGCTAGCACTTGCAGTATAAATCACCTACAGTTTCAAAAACCTTCATTTCATGCCTATTTTTATGGGTCTACGTAGAGTCTACGAAAAATGCTACGGAGTTACACCTATCTACGTGTTTTTGAAATGTAAACTTCTTTAGGCGTTTTGGGCATTTTTGAGATGGGAATAAACAATTGAGCTCGCGACACCGTTACTGACACTCTTTATTTATATTATGTTACGGATCAATGTTCTATGTAAGTATTTTTACTTTAAAGGTTTTAGAAGTATTTCTTTTTTGTAAACGCGATTGTGCTCTTTATTTGGATAAGGTTACGGACCAATGTTCTATACAAGTATTTTTGTTCCACCAAGGCGATCTTGTTCAAGTTTTCACTTCTGTCGGCACTCCCGGAGTGCCACTGTTTTTTTCACCATTATCACACGTTCTGTTTTATTTAAATATGGATATGGTAAACTTACCTTACCTCCCCCAGGGGGAGACCTTTGCCCAGCAGTGGGACAAAATAGGTTAACAAAAATAAAAACTTTCCTACATAAATAAATAATAATCATATGTTCTGTTTTATTTAATATTCCTATGGTAAACTAACCAACGTAAATAAATTCGTCAAAATAACAAAGAACTTGAAATGTAACCAATAATATCAACACATGACTTATTAACCCTTATTAAAGCGGGAGGGCCCTGGTGACCTGTAAAACAGGTTTTTATTTAAACCCACTTCAGGCACCAGTCTCTCACAAAGTTAGCTCCTTTTTCGTGCACTATTGTCAAATACTAGCATTAAGTACATAACTTATATAGAGAAAATAAACGTCTTATATTATTATATTTTTAACAGTCGATAACTTAAGGGCTTTTTTTTTCATAAACGCCAACTTCTGAAATAAGAGGGTAGTTTCACAGCATAAGCATAACATAATCAGTCTATAATGTTTCCACTGCTGGGACATAGGCCTTCTGTCACTCAGTAAGAGGAGAGTTTCACAGCATACAAAAAATTAACCCTAAACCGAAAATCTCCTCAAAGGCCCTCCAAAACTAAATGAACACACATTATCTTCAAATCGCAAACCCTTCAAACTGCATGCCGTGCCCTATCTGTCACAGGTCACAAGTTCACTCCAGCTTCCCATATCTGGTCAGGATGCGTGAATTAGCGCGGTGTACGCGGGCGCCGCGGCGCGTGCGACGCCATTGTTTGACGTGCGTTTGCGCGGGTGATGTGCACTTCCCCTAGCTGTCAGATGTACTAGGTAGTTAGTTCACAATTGTTTTGGATTTTGCTTGAAGTGGTTGTTGGGAAATAGGGCTTTGGTAAAAAATTTAGATAATGAGACGAGACCAATGTGTGATAACCAACTGTATTACAGAGTTTGGCGGAGTAGAAAGTTTTACGAAGTCGCTTACTACATCGATAAAGAGTGACATGTATGTGTTATGCGACTTCGTGAAACTTTAAGTAATTATGTAGCACTACATAGAGCTTAATCTGCATTTTTCATATTGAACAGATTAAAAAGTTAGATTGGTATGTACATAAAAACCCTACTTCTCTACATCAAGGTACCTTGATGTAGAGAAGTAGGGTTTTTAGTTTCATAAATTCATGATATACCAACATCAATCTGCCTAGCCTTTTCCCAACTACCTATGTTAAGGTCAGCTTCCAGTCTAACCGGATGCACCTGAATACCAGTACTTATTTTACATGGAGCGACTGCCTATCTGACCTCTACAACCCAGTAACTAAATAATACGATAACCCTTGGTAAGACTGGTTGTCAGACTTTCGGGCTTCTGACAACCCGTAACGACTGTCAAAGATCCACGAATGTCAGCCGGGACCCGTGCTTTCCGAGGCACGGAGGAGTCTCGGTATGTAGAAATGATAACCAATCCACGGACCAACCCGGGCAAGCGTAGCTTAACCTGACGGCTCGACCCGTGCGGCTGCTAGTACTTAGCCACCATGCTGTACTAAATTGCCCTGTCTCCTGTGATACAGTGTTTTTAACTAGTACAGGATACAGGTGATCTTTTCTACTAATAGTTAAGTAGTCTGTACTGTATTGTATTGCAAAGTTTTTACTGATCAATAACTAGTGAAAAAATTATCTGTAACACTTTTTTTGAGCAATAATAAAAATATGTTTTATAAAATCATTTGGTTAAAGGCATTTGCAACCATCTATGTCTCAATTTTTCACTGAAACTCTACTATCTATGGAAGACTGAAACATCTAACTTATACCTACTTCATAATAGGTATCTATATAACCATACCATATTCTACTACATAATAACCTTTCAACCGAGAACATAACACACATTCTGCACCGACACAACACACACCATTACCATTAAACACACGCACGCATCCTCACACACACACATACACACACCCCCACACACTGAAATACAAATAATCCAAATGTCAAATAGATCGTAATTTCTGATTTCTGCAATTATATTTTTTTGTTAACAAGTTTTTAAAAAAAAACTTTCTTTTGTGAAACTGAAAATTATGTATAGGGTTGTACCACTGCCCTTAATACAAGTTATTTTATAACTTAGTAAGGGTGCTGGTTGCAACACCCTGTTTTGCTAACTAGCATAAGTCAAGTGTACCTACAGATGATACGATTAAATAAATAAATAAAAATTTATATTGTTTTTTACAATCCCATAAAACAATTAAAATTCCAAGAATAACTGCAGTTAATTACGCTGTTACTTATAATTAATTGAATTCTTAAATAGACAAGTGATTTCAAACAGTATAGTAACTCATAACTCTTGTTCGTGACAGATGCTCAGTTAATTTCTTTTTAAAGACTCGGGTGCATCAAAATTATCTCGTAATTAAGTGCAGATGCAAAGGGACGATCTTTTGGAGTCTTTGATAGCAATCTTGGCTATTATTCTTTTATATTCAGCGCTAGAAATACTAGAATGTAAATAGACATAATGTTTTAATAAAAAAACCGGCCAAGTGCATGTCGGACCACGCACAATGAAGGGTTCCGTAGTTGGGATGAATTTATTCCAAAAACCAACTTGAAAAATATGTTCTCCCAAACATCGATATACGCCACGGTCAATTCTCCAACCGCAGATGTTAGTTTGTAATCGCAAAAAAAATCATTTTTGTTTAATAAATCTACAAATTAACTAGTTATTTTCTGACTTTGTCCTTAACATGTGCTGTGAGACATTGCTTCCTGCCTTCCTGCCCTGTAGGTTTTGATTTATTTGCGAGTATGAAAATATGTCGCATAAATGGCCGTATTTTTTTATTGCGTTGTCTTAGAAACTTGCTTTTTTTAGAGCTCCAAGGGACCATAGACTTCCGTATTTGATATTAATTTCAACTTGATACTTTCACGCGTTCTTGAGAAAGACAACGAAGTGATCTTATAAGGGATCCGTTTTTCCTTTTGAGGTACAGAACCCTAAAAACATTCTGTAATTAAACTAGTGAAAACAGAAACCAGAGCGAGGTAATTGCGTAAGACACTAAAGTAGCAATGGCTTTCATTTTGACAGTTCAACAACATTCATTGCGTTATTTACGTTGTTGAGCAGACGATTTTTTCGAACATATGAAGCAATGGATTAGCAATATCCTTCAAAATCATTCAGCTTGTGGTTGATAGTATGTTATGCAATTAGGTTGCTAAATTCAGAATTCTATCGTTTCAGCTAGTGACGCGAGAAAACGATAGGGTTGAATATTATCGAAAATCCAAACCGTCGCGTAGCCGCGTAGCGCACAGACCAAAATCTCGTAGCGCGAAATGTGGATAATTGTCATAACATTTAGACATTTTTTTTTAATTCTATGTTGATAGGCTTATATTTAAACTAGAAACCTGCCCCTGCTTGGCACGGTTTTTATGACTTGACAAAAATCTGAATGATGGTGAAAACCACATCAAAATCCATTGCGTAGTTAAGAAAGTTTATCCTAAAAGTTGGCAATGTCGTAAACAGCTGTCAAATATTTACCTGTTTTGATAAATTTAGCAATATTACTGTATGGAATTAAGAATTGTGGGTGACTAGGGAACTAAAATATTGATTTTGAAATGCAATAATAATTGCAATTCATTATTAATAAGTATTCTAGGGAACTAGTTGGCCACATTTCTTATTTCCATACCTACAGTAATATTGCCAAATTAATCAAAACAGCGAAATATTTGACATCTGTTTGAGACGGTTCCACAGGCAGACATGAAAAGCGACTTTGTTTAAGTTTAATACTATTTATTAAGAGATATAAAGTTGGTATAAGCTTATATAGTACATCCCGAATTTCCTGAATATCACAACAGAATAAATACTTAAATCTCAGCAGTTACCGCAAGTACTGCGCGGCGGGCGGGTTGCCCCACAATGGGTTTGATTTACCGCCGTCTCCCGTTACACCCCTTGTTGCTACCCGCGATGTGGCTACACCATCTATATCACACTACACTGGTACTTAATAAAGAATGCTTTATTAATCTCACGTTACGTTAATTGATGTTTAAGGAGTTTAGTGTTTTGTTGAGGCGACCTATTTCCATGAGCAACAAAAAAAATTTTTTTTTGTTGTATTTTTAGTTGTACGTACCTACAACTAAGAACAATACCATTATACATTTTTAAATAATGAATAAGAATGACGGGCTGTTCATCTCAGCTATACTATACTAATATTTTAAAGAGGAAAGATTTGTATTTTTGAATTTTTGTATGTAAAGAATAAACTTAAAAACTACTGGACCGATTTGAAAAATTCTTTCAGCAATGGATAGCTACATTATCAGCGAGTAACATAGGCTATATTTTATCCCCGTACTCCCACGGGAACGGGAACTACGCGGGTGAAACCGCGTGATGTCCGCTAGTAAACTATAAAACTAACGCTGTCATTATTGCTGATGCATTAATAATGTAATAAATAGAAAAAACAATAAGTTGCATGTGTAAATGCTAACCAATTTGTCCTTTATTTCAAAAAGTTTCCGAAAATTAGATCTTATTCTGATAATTAGGTAGGTACTACGTATTAAAATTAACTGCTAAAGAAACTACGTTGATCTTCTTATTTCCATTTATGTCGATTAGGTACCCCGACAGGAGATCGTATTACCCCTGACAGGCGCTTTACTTTGTATAAATGATTTCTGCACCACGGCTCTCAAAACGGCCCGGTGAAGGAAAACATCTTGAGGAAACCGGCATGTCCTATACAACCAAAAATTCGAAGACATGTGGCATCTACCAACACGCACTGGGCCCGCATTGTGAATTACAGCCCACTCCCTCTCACAGAGAGGAGGACTGTGTCCCAGCAGTGGGAACATTAGGTATAGGCTGATATCACTAGCCCTTTTAATTAATTAATGGGAATTTAGGAATAATTGACCTATTTTCATGCCCCAAAAAGCATTTTTCATAGCTACATCTTCGATTTAGATAATGTCATACAAAAGTGACAAAAACAAAATTGCAATGCGCAGCTTATAAAAAATAAAACCGACTGTTAATGGCCAGTCTCCCACAGCGTTAATTACGCGACATTCCTTCCACTCGTTCGATTCCGTTCATTCATTCATTCTCAATTACATCTGTTAACTAAACTATCGCGTCACCCTACACTCTGGGGTACATTTAACCCCTCGAATATAAAAGGAACAATAACATTGACTGGTCCGCTCCAGCAACTGATTGCGCAGTATCAAATCAAAGGCGTTGGTGTTTTAATTTTCTTTTGTTGAATGTTTTGTTATTGTTTGTGTCAATCAGCTTTCAATATCGAGATAATTCAATTAGATAGATGAACATTTCTGTATGAAAGATATCGAGTAATGAAATTCCTTGGGCTGATTTATCATGACCATAATAATGACTAACCCCGCTGATCCCTTAATCGTCCTAGCAGACAATGAGGATTTCATAAATCAATCAAACTTTCAAACAAAGATCATAACTCCAACGCAACGACTCTTCTGGAAAACTTAAATTACTCTTTTTTCCGCAATGCGAGTGCGAATAATCTTCTTGACGGGCTGAGAAATTGATGGCGTCGAAAAAACGCCAACTCAAAATCCGACAAACTTTTTACGTCAGCCGAGTTTCACTTAGAGAAGTTTCTACATCCATTTAGAAGTTACTCGTATACGACAAGCTGACAAATTTTAATGAACCCAAGAGGGCTGCTAATGTCTGCGACTCGCGTAATGGGAAAACTTTGACGCGCTCCCCCGCCGCCGCGCAACCAACGCGCTCCACATTTTTACTTCACATATTCTATTGTTTTCAAGACATATTTACCAAAGTCATGACAAAACAGCGATTGTGAGTTCGCCAACTCACATTACGAACACAGAATTGTTTGATTACTTTATCCGCTAATTTTGGACCGACGAAACGTGTATACGATAGGGGATATGAAATGTAACGCTAGACCCCTGGGTGCGTTACAATAAAAAGCGCAATCATTTTGACGTGTGCCATTTCAACTCTTTGACTGAACTCCGCCTAGTAATATTACATTATAAATTTAACCTAATCGTTCAGTGACCAACGAAAAAATGTATTAGGGGTGACATGATTGTGATTTAAACGGCTAACCCCCGCTTAAGGGCGGTCTCGCGTCATCCATCATACGCTTTACATATGTTTGAATAAAGCTCGTGGGAAAAGGATTTCCTCTCAGAAGTCAAAGCGGCATTTTGCTACAATGTAGGGTGGCCAACTGAGCGAAAATAGTAAAGGAAATGGATAGGTCTTATCAATGGCCAAAATACTTAATGGCTATGATGACGTATTCACGTAAACGCTTAGAGAACTTAAATACTTATGAGTGTGTGGTGTAAATATTTAAGGGTAGGTAAGTCTTATAATTAAACTAGCTGCGCCCCGCGGTTTCACCCGCATAAGTCTCGAACCCTTGGAAAAAAAAAAAGGATCCTATGTTCTTTTCCAGGGCATCATCTATATATGTGCCTTTCATCCAAATCCGTTCAGCCGTTTTAGCGTGAAGGCGTAACAAAAAAACTTACTTTTGCATTTATTATTAAGCATTAAGGATTCTAGAGCCTATTAGTTTATATTAGCCTGTTTTTTTATCGTTGTGTTTGTATCTCCTGTGCGTGTCCCAAATAAAATATTTTTCTTTCTTTCTTTATTTTCTTTTTTTATTTGCATAAACTCAGTTACAGGCTAGGTTAGGCTAAAACTTAAGAGTACTACACGGCTACACATCAAGGTATACATTTCCAGTATAAGCTGACCTCGCATTGTACGGAAATCCTATACAATGCGAGATCAGCATAAACTGGAAATATATAGCTTTGCTGTTGCGCAGCAAGTATCTGCTTGCAGACGCAGCAACCATAGGAACTTCCAGGTACCTATACTGTCCTAAACAAATTGTACCAGATAATGGATGTAATTTTTTAAACTTCTAGACAATCGTTGGATTAAAAAACATGATTCACAAAAATGAATGACTAAATGACATTTTCCTCTGACACATTAAACCCAGCACCTCACTTTACATTCCCACCGCTTGCTCAAGCCATGGCTTTCCTACCCTACAAATAGCGGATTAGGGCAGTTTGGCAAACAAGGCGTCGCCGGCGCGTGCGGCGCTTATAACTAATGCTGTATTAATGTCTATTAGCTGCCCGCCATTGTTCTGATCCTAGCTTTAGCTATTTGTTTGGATTTATGCTAGTAATGCGACAGTGAGGACTAAGCCGATGAATTTCGCACGAGAGGCGTTAATAGAAGTCAAGTATGTACCTTTGTTGTGATTTCTAAAGATTTGGGCTTAATGCAACTGCGTTTTTCATTCCCAGGGCGTCGTGAAGGGTAACTTAGGGTCCTAAGTGCTAAAGCCACACCCACATTTTATATTTTATCCAGATGAGTCTTCTGCCTAGCCGTTTTCTTAATAGGCTAATGAAGGCTTGAGGCTGACCTCAAGGCATCCATTCTATAACCCTAAGCTTTACATAATAACATCACATCACGCAGGCTTTTCCCTGATGGGCAAAGGAAATCTACCTACATCCGCATTTCGCCCTTAACCAGGTACAGATCCAGACCCCGGAGTGCTGCTGAGAAAATCCCGGTGGAAAAATATCAATCTCACTTTGCCCGATCAGGATTCGAACCCATCGACCCGCGAGTAGTCGTAGTTGTGACTACTACTTTCTATCATTATACCATATTATCTTATTAAGTCTAATGCCGAAGTCTAGATAAAATAGTAGATTGTTATACGAGGGGCTAAAATAACCCATTTTAACGAGGTAGTTTTACTCGCGAGCTTTAGCGAGGGAGTAAATAGAAACCGAGTTATAATGGGTTTGAGCGCCGTGTGTTACACTCTACTTTTCACTACGATTGCGAGAAAATAAAATAATTCAATACAATATTAAATCCTTAATCCTTAATATTATAAATGCGAAAGTAAGTTTGTTTGTTACGCCTTCACGCTAAAACGGCTGAACGGATTTGGATGAAATTTGGCACATATATAGATGATGCCCTGAAAAAGAACATAGGATACTTTTTTTTTTCCTACGGGATCGAAACTTATGCGGATGAAACCGCGGGACGCAGCTAGTAGTTTAATATTTTATTTAAATGTGCAATTTGTACAATTCTGGATATTTAACGAGATGTCTTTTTCCGGCAACTTAATTTCAGTCCTCTGTGAAGATGTTCTCACTAGATGATGAAATTTTCAGTTGTAAATTATATTACCGTCACCAATTCAATTCGTAATTAGAGAAAAATTCTAAAGATTTCGCGCCTATACCTTTTTAGGGTTCCGTAGTAAACAAGGAACCCTTATAGTTTCGTCATGTCCGTCTGTCTGTCTGTCTGTCCGCAGTCTAGCTCCGAGACCCTTCGTACTAGAAAGCTGTAATTTGGCATAGGTATACATATTAATTACGCCGATAAAGTGATAAAACAAAATTATGAAAAAAAAATTTTTAGGGTACCTCTCATACACGTAAAGTGGTGATGTTTTTTTTTTTGTTTTTTTTACCCATGGTGAGGGATATCATTGGAAAGGTCCTTCAAAAAAATGGGTTTTAGCGCCGTGTGTTACACTCTACTTTTCACTACGATTGCAAGAAAATAAAATAATCCAATACTTACTATATTAAATAGTTTATTTTATTTAAATGTACAATTTGTACAATTCTGGATATTTAACGAGATGTTTTTTCCGGCAACTTAATTTCAGTCCTCTGTGAAGATATTCTTACTAGATGATGACATTTTCACTGTTGTAAATTATATTACGGTCACCAATTCAATTTGTAATTAGAGAAAAATTCTAAAGATTTCGCGCCAATGCCTTTTTTATTTCTTCTGTAGCCGCAACGCAATGCACGCATTCTACCGAAGAGACGGTCGCATTTAGTTCCATTTTCAAAAGTAAAATGTTCTTTTTTTGTCAACCAGTAATAAGTCGAGCCCATAATCATGATTATTCTACATAAGAATAAAGACTTTTTCGTTTTTCAAGACTCATTGGAACAGACAAAAATTAGAAATAAATTAGTTTTTCCCCTAGAGCAAGAAATGCTATTTTTGCCCGCTCTACAATGACGAACTTTTTGAGCAAGAGGAGTGAAAAAGACATAAGAGGGTTTATCCTGAAAGTTAGCAACGTTGTAAATAGCTGTCAAATATTTACCTGTTTTGATTAATTTGGCAATATTACTGTATGAAATTAAGAAATGTGGCTAACTAGAGAACTAAAACATTGATTATGAAATGCAATAATTAATCGTAACACCGAATATTTAGTTTTAAAACGGTTACAACATCAAATTCAGTGTTATAATTGTAATTCATTAATAATATTCTAGTTCGGTAAGTAGCCACATTTCTTATTTTCATAAAGAACCTATTGCCAAATTAATCAAAACAGCGAAATATTTGACATCTATTTGCGACGTTGCCCACTTTCAGAATAAACGCATTTTATTTAGTTCTAATGATTGAATCGGAAACTTTAGATCACCGACGTCAAACCAACTTGGCTAGTTCCTAGTCAACATTGCCAATACAAACTAGCACCAACTTTACAAGGCCAATGCCGCAAATCGATCCGTGTCTTGCTTCACGATAGTTGCGATAAAACTGTTAAGTAACAGGGGCGAGCCTTATCGCAGGAGGCACGTGTCATCAGCTAACTCAATGCACCCCATCATTGTTGTGACGTCAGAAAATGGCATTCAGGTCATTGTTATTGTGAACTTGGCAGCTGAAAGCGGTGGTTTTCTGAAGATGGTGTTGTAGCTATGAAAGCTTAGATATTTACCGAAGCTAGGGAGCTTAGGTAAGTCTTGTACTATCGTGATGTTTGCCTGCAAAGAAAACAACATCGTTGATACCATTGTTATGGTGAAACATGTGCATCTGTAGGTACCTACACTTTAAGTAAACCTCACGACATCTTTCTTTCTTGAATTCTTGCAAGAAACTTACAAACAGATATACCTAATAATAAATTGTGTTACGTAAACTGAAGGGTTTAAAGGATTTTCGAAAAGACGCTTCCAAAAATACCATTCACATCGTGTGCATCATGATATAGACCAAACAATAATACAATAACATTTTATTTCCTATCTCATTACATCGGTCCTCCCACAAAGCGTTCTCATTACCGGCGTTTCACTTTACACTTCCTGCTCATTCGTGTGCAATCTGTAGTGTGCAAATCCGTTAATCTTATTTGGTGGGTAGTCGGAACGCACGTGGCGCCACGTGGCGCGAAATCAAACTAATCTCCAGGCCGTACGCGTCGGCGGGCAGCGCGCGTGCGCCGACCCGATAACGCCAAGAAACGCCATTCATTCCTGCTCTTTTGTAGTGAACAATCACTTATTTATTTATGATATTTGCTACTAGTCAACCTGCCACCCTCGTGAGTTAATGTGTACTTAACTCAGCTAAAGCTCCGCGTCGTCAGATAGGGTGTCTTATAGGGGTGTTATAGTTCCCGTTTATGTTTAAGACTTGTGAAGTTATGACATTGATTCAAAAATGTCTCGACAAAAAATAAGATTCCTCTTCTTGTGAAATTAGATAATTTAATTTTGAAATCAGCCTTCGGTGTCGATGGGTACCTACACTATTTTGAGACTGGTCAGTAGTTTCAATTTGCCGTTATATCTACATAAATTCAGAAACCACTCTTAACGACCATGTTCTATCTATTATTATTATTTAATTTATGTAGGTACGTAAGTATGAATAAAATCTAACTGAATCATAATATGGATGGATATGTGCCTAATCTACCGTTCCCAGTCTTGATATGGGCAATAGCCATCTCCTAGACTCTGAGCACCCTATAATACCTAGTACGATAAGCTGAATTCCGATATTCTACGGAAAATGTTTTCGAAACTCCGTCAGTCAAAGCCAAATTGTTATGTTATTACAATGGACGATGAACGTGCGGTTTACTGTAAAACAAAGAACGTTCTTGTTTTGTTTGCCTAATCATAGCAGGTGCTTGGGGGAAGCCTATGTCCAGCAATGATCGTCTTTCAAACTTACATGATGATGATAATGACGTCCGTGTTTAACATAGTGATTATTTGTGATAAATAAAAAATGGGTTCAATACACGATCGCAGTAAAGGTTCATTAAATCATCATGGAACGGAACGCGTTTTATTACCAAAAGCCTAGTATTTATTCCAAACTCTCAAACTTAAAAAATGCTTTAGTCAAACTGACAATGACACTGACAAATCTGTCATATTAGCGTGTGTTAGCGTCACTGCGTCATCACGTAGTTGTCATAGAACCAAAGTACTTTGTGCATAGAACTGTGTTTGTAAAGTTGTGGAATTTTGTAAACACAACCATTATAGAAAGTCTTCTAAAATGGGTGAAGAAGACGAATACGCTTGCGTTAACAGAGCGCACCTAAAAATCAAGGACACGTCTGGCATCAAGAAGAAAAAGAAGAAGAAACCTAAAAAGGAGACTGAGAAACTGATGGAGAATGAAGTACAACAACAGGTTCAGCAACAACAACAACAACATCAGCAGCAACCAACTGTCGCAGTTGTAAACACTAAGACAAAGGCTGAGATGGCGTTTCAGAAGATGCAGGAGAAGATGGTAATTGCATTTGACTACTACTTCTGTGAACTTGTTTGTTTCAGTTTTCCGGACATTAAATTACTGTGGTCTAACAAACTTATCAGTAAAGGTCTTTATATTAGTCTTTATCTGTTCTTTTAAACATTTGAGAGAATTTCAGCTTTTTTGTAAACTAAAGTACATTCATGGTCAAGTCAATAATAATATGGTTTTGTACCTTGTAAGTATGCATCCATAACTGCATTTTTGTTTTATAAAAGGTATTGAAAAATTCCTACCACACACATCTCCGTGTAGAATATTCTACTTATGTTCTGTATCACATTTACTAAGCAGACTTTTGTGTCATTACAGCAAAAACAGAGAATACAGCAGAAAGCAGAGATGACTCACAAACAAAGAGTGGAGAAGTTCAACCAGCATCTAGACAGCCTCACTGAGCACTTTGATATACCTAAAGTATCTTGGACTAAATAAAATGTACCTGCCTCTAACATCTTGGTTATATTATTGTAACTTCAAAACAAGAAGGAAATGTTTTAAAATTGTGTTTCACACTGATATTGAGATGTGTAAAAAATCATTATAATGTAAGAAATAAGTTTAAGTATGTAATTAATACATTTAATTTAAAGAATGCACCATTATTTTTATTGAAATAGTAGGAGTGTACCCATGGACAACTGACACACACATTTCCATAGTTTATTTTTAGAACTTGTAAATCTTTTTTTTTTTTTGTCAAGATCATAAATCTCAAGTTTCAAATTAATCAGACCATGTGTTAACAATGTCAAACCTTATTGCTAATTTAAGCGCATATTCATGCCAAGTTTCAAGTTCATAAACCCAAGAAATAAGTTTTTCATACAAATTAAATCTCCCTATTGATCTTGGGGTAGAATTTCAAAAAATCCTTCCTTAGTACACATTTTCATTTTTTATGGAACTCTTGTGCTTTCATGTTGCTAGACCCGCGTTTTAAGTTATGTAAGTCAGTAAATGAATGAATTCTAGATTTTTATTATGTAGATAATATGGCTGTAAGATCATCACCAGAAGAGCTTGTGGTTAAATAATAACAGCCGTGTCGACCCATCAGGTTAAGCTACGCTTGCCGGGGTTGGTCCGTGGATGGGTCTTTCTATCTTTACATACAGAGACTCCGTGCCTCAGAAAGCACACTAAGCCATTGGTCCTGGCTGTCATTCGTGGATCTTTGACAGTTATTACAGGTCATCAGAAGCCCGAAAGTCTTGACAACCAGTCTTAATAAGAAGTATCGTATTACCCAGTTACTGGGTTGTGGAGGTCAGATAGGCAGTCGCTCCATGTAAAATTCTGGTATTCAACTGCATCCGGTAAGACTGGAAGCCGACCCCAACATAGTTGAGAAAAGGCTAGGCAGATTAATATGGCTGTAAGATCATTAAAATCAAACACTGAGTTATTTTTATAACATTTTATTCAGATGTCTAAACAAATAATTCAAAACATGTATATAATTATAATGTCATATCTTGGACGGACTTTGTTACAGAAAGGTAACACAATGTACTGTTAATAGATATAAAAACATTGCACAACAAAAAAAAACGTAAAAAGTATTTGATTCCTATAGGCTTATTACTCAATAAAGTAATTGAAGAGATTGATTCCATATTTTTCTCAGCAAACATACTTCTTGAAAGTTGGATAGATTTACATATTACAAAGGCACACGAAAATGAAGGCTTACCCTAATATAAATTTAATGTTAACCTATGTTAAAAAGATATTAGCAGTCAGAATATACAAAAAAGAAAAGCACTGTGAAGGAAGTATTAACATAGTTACACAAGCTTAAATCTTATTTCGAGTTTTAATTGTAAGGAAAATCTTATATTCAATAAGGAAAAATAAGGATTTATCTGATATGAAAAACCAATATCAAAATACAATCATAATAATAAGTATTCTGGGAAAAGCTGCAGTCAAGAATGTGCTTCTAATTGACTTACTCACATTATTATAACTAAATAAGCTACCTATTAAAATGTTTACAACATTAGGTCTTCATAAAGTTCTTTTGAAGTCACTTGAATCTTATAAAAAGTAAAATTAATGATGATACTAACCAGATCAAATATACATACAATAATAAGTACAAAGGTAGTAAAATATGTATATACTTAGATTTAAGGCACATTGCATACGTTGAGATTCGTCAGACAAGTCTATTAGTACCTAATAAGTACAGAATCTAAGATAAAATAGAAGAAAATGTAAATAAAAAATCATCATATAAAAACTGTAATGATTTATAATCATAACTGGACGGACTGGATAAAAAACAGTCCCCCTATGTAATAGGAGGCAAAAACAAAAAGTAAATAAAATAAATTTATATAAAAAAAACTGGAATGATATAACTGTACGGACAGGATAAAAACAGTCAATTAAATTAAATAGCATTTCTACAGCAGCAAACTTCATGAAAATGAGGTTGAGACACAACATCGATTTAGACAACCTACTTGTAATCTACATCATCAGTCTAATCGCGAAAACTCAAACGCTACTTAACTTTACATTCTTAAAAGTTTTTACACCTGAAAATAAAAATAACAGAGACAGCTTAAGGCAGTGTCCTAACCAACGCAATCGTCTCACGAGTATGCGACCGTCGCGTTCATTTTGTTCGGCGAAACCCGTGGTCGCGTCGACAGAGGGCGCCTTCCGATTTTCTGAACAAATGAGTTACAAAATATGAAACTTTTTAGTTAGGCCGCGGGGTCATGCGCTGTCCTAAAAGAGAACAATATTTAAACGAATATGACGTACCTACGAAAGCGAGCAACCAAGTCACGTTTGTACGTCATAGAAACGATCGCTTTGATCGCGTATTCGCGCGACGATCTCGTTCTGTTAGGACACGAGATAAGACTTAACGGCGACTTAAAATTAAGTAACGTTTGAATTTCCGGCCGTTAACTTATTATTTACTGTACTAACGTAACTAAAGCTACCAAAAATATCGTTACGGTATTAACTGCCATTGTGTGAGCAGAATTGCTGCCCCAAAATGAGAAACTGAACACTTTGATGTAGTTTTCCTTCGTGGACCAAGGGTCGCTGCCGTCGTCGAAGTGCATCGGACATTGGTCTCGTTCTCTTTCGTACTCTTCCATTTCTACGGCGACTGCTGCGCCTTCCGTGTAGTTCCATGATGTTACGTCTTGTTTTAAGTCGCAGTATGGACCTAAAGCTTGAGACATCAGTACTCTGTAAGTATAAAAACAATACTTTAGCCTACAAACCCAACTAACTAATTACCTACGTATTTAAACTCTTCAAAGTAAAAAAAAAAGTTATGGAAGAAACTAAAATGTATAAAATTGATACGGGACCACTGTGTCTACTACCAAATTAATCACTGAGAAATCGGTGTACACACGGCTACACATCAAGCTATACATTTCCAATATAAGCCGACCTCGCATTATACGGAAATCCTATACGATGCGAGATCAGCATAAACTGGAATGTTATAGCTTGATGTGTAGCCGTCTGTACAGTCACGAGCAAAAATATGCATACACTTAGCAATACTCACAATGATTTTCTCTTGGAATAACGATTGCAACTTGACATAAGCCCTATGTAGTGTGGGACTGTAGGTTCCAAAATAATATATTCCTAACAACATACAATTACAATCCATACAGTAGGAGAAAATAACTCTCTTAGAGGAAAAAAAAACTCGACGAAACCAATCCATAACCTCCTCCTTTGTTTTGAAGTCGGTTAAAAATACAAAGCGTTTTTTAAAATAATTATTTACCTATTAAGATCAGCTCTCTGGTACACCCAACACCTATACTTAGAGAAGGGATCCAACTCATCATAGGTAATCAGATAAGACTTGAGATTCTCTTTCCAAAATCCAATACATTTCATTCTGTAATCTGGATCACTGTAGATATCAACAGGTCTACCCAAGTAGTCCACAGACAGACAGTAATTTTCCTTGATCTGTATAGTTTTCTGGTCTGTATCGCAAACTGAGAAGTCACTTATATTCAGTTTGCAGTACAAGTTTGGTCGAGGGCTTAAAGTGACACCTCCCAATATCCTCGTTTCGAATCGTACGTCGCCTTTTTGCGTGAAGTTGAATTTTCCTGCGACGGGGCATCGGATGGGCGAAGGATCCTTTTTCAAAAATATATCGTAGCGCCATTCTTGTTTGTTTTTGAACTGTACCCATGAACATACCGTGTGGAAATTGCTTTGAATCATAGCTAAGCCTTTTCGGTATCTAGAAAAAAAAAAGAGAAAGAGTAAGATGGGGAAAATTTTGGAAAGATTTCCAAAAAGGTTGCTTCATCATTTGGAGTCTCCTAACACAGGCTTATTTGCATAAAAGGAGTATATAAACTATTTTTCATTTCTTTTTCTTCAGCATCACATAATTATGTGGTTGATGCTATTACGCAATTGAATATCAATTTTTTTTTTTTACCAATATCATCTTGCGATCGGTTTGAGAAGCCCTTAGCAGATTTGTTGTGGGAGTTTATTGACAGGAGAGAACTGTTCCTCCAGTGAGGAAGCTGTCTCTTATTAAATTAGGAATTGTTAGTGAACAAGGTCCCATATGTGTTGTCTTTTGAGCCTTCTGTGGTTTATTGGTTCACATAACGCTGTTGCTAGGGTGTTAGTATGAGCTTTTATACGGTCTTTGTATGCTTTTGCTCTGTGTTCGACTTCCTCCTTAACTGTTTTCATTTCTGTATAGTCATGCAGTTCACTGGTTCTGATAAATAGGGGTGCATATCAAATTTGAAACTTTTTACCGACACACAAATGCTTAATTTACGCTATATTATAAAGGATGAATTAATGTTTACCTTATAATATTGTGATGTTGTGGTACAAAGTCGAAGCAGACATAATCCTTTTGGCAACCATCAACTGTGAGACGAGCCATCATCACGCGACTGTCTCGTTGCTCTCTGTAAAGAAAGTTAATATATAAGTCCCAGAAAATTCAGAAATATTACTTTCTTAAGTTCGTTCAAATCATAACATGATAAAAACAAGTGTGCCATCGGGAGACCCCCACCTGTACCCTAATTGCGTAACTTATTTTCATAAACAATTATGCCTAATTTGTTTAATTTTGACAATTCAACAACATTCATTGCGTTATTTACGTTGTTGAGCAGATTTTTTTTCCAACTTATGAAGCAATGGATTAGCAATCTGTTTCAAATCGAAGCAGATTGTGTTGTATTACGCAATTAGGGTACAGGTTACGAAGTACCGGCACGCAAACACACTCATATACAGGATGGATTTTTTGAGTTGGAGCAGTAAGGGCAGCTACCTGAACCGTTGTAGCTACAAGAAAACAGTCTTAGAAGAGTATCCTTAACTTTTTGAGACATTTTGATCTGCATTCACAGATTTTGAAAAAAATGTACAGACAGCAAGAAAATGGGCAGTTTTCACAAAAACTTTTTTTGATGTCAGTCGATTCTGCTTCCTATAAACCTTCAACAATCCTTAATGAGACACAATAGAATTTTAATTGTTATCGATCTCCAGGAGAGCACCGGACCGTCAAGAGGATAAGGATCAAAAAACTATCGGATAAACTGAGGTTTGAGTACTAAAAAAGTCAGAAATTGTAAAAAAAAACTCCATTACATTTCGTAGGAAATGAGACTCGGTGGATAGACTGGCCGATTTTTTTTTTTTAAATCTTTTTGTTTAGATCAAAATGTCTCAAAAACTTAAGGACAGTCACTTAAGAGCGTTTTATTGTAGCTACAATGGTTAAGGTGGCTGCCCTTACTGCCCCATCTTCAAAATCCACCCTGTATAATAGAAGAGAGAGAGAGAGCAAGTCGCATGGAGGGGGCATAAGGCTTTTTCCTTATGTGACGATTTCTACCAGTCAACTACTACTACTACTTTGTTCCAAAAAATCGTTATACTATTTCGTTCTTTTGTGCAATAGTCCTTTCCTCCTCAATTATTGCACAATAGGTATTTTATTTCAAAAGGGTGCAAATTTTACCTGCAAACATAAATAGTTCTCCTGAATCTGCCCTCATCAGGATAGTAAGTTTCTATGATGTGCGTTTCGTTGATAAATACATCTGCATCAATATTAGCTGTGTTTATCCAATCTCCAGAGAAGTTTTGTGGTAATCTGCATCCTGGTTCTACCACTTCAGACTGGAAAAAAAAAGTATTTATGAAGATTTTTGAAGTGAAAACTTCTTTAGGCGCGTTGGGCATTTTTGAGATAGGAAAAAACAATTGACCTCGCGACACCGTTACCGACACCTCATTTTTGTCAACGCGATTGTACTCTTTTTATATTACGTTACGGATCAATGTTCTATGCAAGTATTTTTATTTTAAAGGTTAACGCGATTGTGCTCTTTTTTTAAATGAGGTTACAGACCAATGTTCTAACCAGTATTTTTCTTCCACCAAGGCGATCTTGTTTAAGTTTTCACTTCTGTCGGCACTCCCGGAGTGCCACTGTTCTTTTTTTTCTTTTCCATTTAAATGAGCCTACCAATTGTTTTTATGTGAAAATATAGTACGGAATTTGATCCCACACCTTGAATACTAAATATGAAAAACAATGGTACCATCGTGGTCATGCATATCTAACCACTTTGAAAACACAACCTCGTGCACACACTTTTTTCGTAAGAAGTAACGCTTTACTATAGCTCGAGCGCTGCAAGCAGAAATAGTCCTTACGGTGTTCGACTATGCGTGTCCGCGATAGTACAGCTAAACATTAAAAAAAAACTCTTGCTTTACCTTGACAGCTGTTACGCGATATCTTTCAGGCGATTTCTCAACAGTCTTTAATGTGTTACATTCTGGTGTAATAGAAGCACCAATATACAGATCATCATCTCTGTTCTTTAGGAAACAGCGGTATCGTTCGTCTTTACGAGATTCTTTCGTGTTTGCCACCGCAAAGAAGTGATTCTTGTTGACAAACCAATGTCCTGAAATGGCAAAAGAAACCTGAAACACTCTGGTTACTTCCTAAAAGTAAATAAAATAGTGGGGAGTAAAAATAATTTCAAATGCTTAAGCATTGCAGTCAACTTGTGATAAAATAAAGAAAAAATATTATACTCTTCTCACCCAAACAGCTATACTCCACAACACCATCAAAAGTATTAGACATTCCAGCGCATTTCCTATATGTAATGTTGAACTTCTGATTCGTGATCAAGAACTGAGTACCAGCAGTTTGACAAGATTTGATCTGTGCATCAGGATGGTTACATTCTCCTGTGAACCGAAAACGGTTCTGGTATGCAAACTGCCATACACCTTCCAGAGATGAACGACAGTTGACCTAGAATTCAAGGAATTGAGTTATTGGCAACTTGGCAGGCTTCACATAGACGAATGAAGAGTTCCCTAGTTGGGATGAATTTATCCCAAGAACAAACTTAACATTGTAGTTGAAAAACATGTTCTCCCACACATTCCAACTGCAAATATAGGTTTGTACACACAATATTGAAAGATTTCCACGTTATTTTAAGACCACAGTCTTCTTATAGGATTTCCTGTAATCTATAAGTATAGAACTATTTTAACTGTATTTTTTTCAAAATTTTTGGCTCAGTAGTTTTGGAGATAATACAGGGAATGGTAAATTTTCATCTATTTCTTTAAATAACTTTAAAACTTTTTATTCTAAAATTAGTAAAAAAATATACATGAGACACTCACAGTAAGCCCTTTCATTTGATATGCCAAAAGTGACCCCCATATTCAAAATGCATTTAATTAATTTACACAACACGTCCGTGTTTGCATCACAGAAATGTGATATGTGATATGTGTACTAAATTTCAACTTAATCAGTCCATTAGATTCAGAGAAAATTGCCTGTGACAGACGGACAGATAGACAGACACACAAGTGATCCAATAAGGGTTGTGTTCTTTCATTTCGACCCTAAAAATACTAGTTCGACTGGAAGCCAACCCTAACATAGGTAAAAACTAGGCAGAGAATTATGATGTTGCTTGAACACTGAAATGAATTCTGATACAACAATTCCTATTTGATTGTACATTAATTATTACTACTACTCTTTTATAGAAATGGTTGGAGAAAAGGTAAAGAGATTGCAAAGCCCAATTAGATTCATATTACCTATCAACAAGTTTTCATAAAGCCAAGAAGAAAAATCTTATATGAAACTTACAGGTACATAGTTCTCAGAGAACAAAGTAATAAGCCCTTGTTGGTCAGGATTAAGGCCTCGACACACCCTCTCCACAGTAGGTTCTTCATCAGGGCCCAAGTTCACACAAGGGGACTCAATCTTCTCCAATACATTCACAGTTCTCACAATCAGCTTCACACAGTAGTAACACTTTGTGTATGAAAACACCATTGTGTAGTTAACTCTGTATTCTGCTTTTATGTTTACGCATACACCCCTGAAAGAAATACGAGGTTTATGTTTAAATAACTGAACCATTTATGTTATTTTACGTGTTTAAAATTTTACAGATTTTTTTTCCAACTGTTTAGACAACAAAAAGTTGGTCATAAATTTATTAAAATTTATATGTGGGTCATAATGATTATTATTTATTTTGATCTCTAACCCCCGGTGTTATAAAATGACTCATAACAAAAAACCAATAAGAAATACATTACCTCCCAGTCATATCACTAGCGTTGATATCAGTAATAGTTTGTTTGCCATTTTCAAAGGAAAACCAAGTGTTTCTCAGCACTAAAGGTATCATACATTCTGCGACAACAGTAGCGACTAAAACAATACAATAAATACGTTAGGCACTGGGCGTTACCACTAACGATAAATGAAAATTTAAAAACATTTTGAAGTACTCACTGCCAAGTGATAGAATAGATATCACAGTGATTATGGCTAAGTTGCGAGCCATCTTTGTATTAGTTTTTAATTTACGGATACATTAAAAATAAATAAAATGTACGCAAACTTATCAACAGTCCTATCAAACCAAACTTTTTGACAAGCTGCAGCTAAGCAAGCGCCGCAAGGAGGGCACGGAGGGTGCGCCGTGCTGGCTGTCAACCTGTCAACGGAAAAGTTGCCTACCGATATTCTCGCAAGTAGCGATTACCATTTAAAAAACAGACAATCCCGGGATCCCGGATTACACCGGGATTTTGCACTGTATGATAAAGTAGCAAAAATTATAAAAAAAATCTATTTATTTTTTAACTGAGTAAACATATACCCTGTTGACCCCGATTTGAAACTTGAGACCGCATCCAACTTGAGACACCCGTTTTTTATATATTGGCAAAGTATTGTGTGAATTCTGATCGAAGGGGGAAGCGTCAGGGTAGCCCTTGAAATTCAAATTTTCTTACGTATTTTGCATTTTGCAAGTCAGTGTCAAGTTTTATGTTGATTAATATGATTCGCAGTCGTAACAAATATGGCTTTACTCAATTATAATCATTACAATCAGCAATAGTGATTATTGTGATTAAGAAGATAAAGGTGTCAAATGTCATGATTTCATGAAATCATGACATTTAACACTTTTGCTAACTTATGGAGTTGTATTGCTGATTGTAATGATTATAATTGAGTAAAACTATATTTGTAACGACCGCGAATCATATTTTAATCAACATAAAACCTGACACTAACCTGCAAAATGCAAAAAACGTAAGAAAAATTGTATTTCGCGGGCTACCCTGACGCTTCCCCTTAAGAAATCCACTGTGATATTACTGAAATTCGTGATATCTGGGTAGAATATCCTACAAAAGATTTAGAAGTAAAATATTATAAATCATGTAATATAATATTACATAATATTATAATCATATATTATTAGATATTGTTTCATTTTATATTTTTTATAAATCATTCATAGAATAAAAACCTATATTTTTTATTTTTTTACGTTTGCCCTTTGTATTATAAGAGTTTAGTATTCGTAAAGTTACATACTCTGTGGTAGTCGTCTGACGTCTGTCAAAATTTGACGTGTTCGTGTTTTGGGTTGCGGGATCTAACAACAAAATATTTCTCGCATCTATCTACGAATAAATAAGTAAGTAACATAGTTATTTATTTCATTATCCTAAAAAGAAGTACAACGTTGCTCCTCGTCCATATCTAACATCTGTAATCAAGCAATACATAACATTTACTAATTTTCTTTATTAAAATTTTTCAGGCATGGGTCGCCGAAAATCAAAACGAAAGCCTCCGCCAAAGCGAAAGGCTATCGAGCCATTAGATCAGCAGTTCAACTGCCCATTTTGTAACCACGAGAAGTCGTGTGAGGTGAAAATGTACGTATCAATCAGTTAATGAGAAATGCCATTGCCTACGTACATTTGCGAACCATTTGTTAAGGATTTTTTTTTTTTCAGGGATCGAGCTCGGAATACGGCTCGGATACAGTGTCGAGTTTGTTTAGAAGACTTTCAGACTACAACAAACGTGTTATCCGAGCCTATAGATGTTTATAACGACTGGGTGGATGCATGTGAAAGCGCCAATTAGTTTGTCATTGGTTACTTTAAGTTAAAATATACTGTAAATCTCGCCAATGTTTTAAGTCTGCTGAAGACGCATTTTTAAGCTGAATTTCTTAACATTACTTGTATTATCAATATGTATACTATTATATTGATAATATTTATACCTTGGGAAGAGCATGTGATTGTTTTTTTTATTAATGTAACGTAAAGGATATTGAAATAAATTCTCAAACAACATTTAAGTTTATCATTCACTTTATTTACCAACAATAAAGCTTACAAAATAATGTGACACAGCCACTGTAAGCAATGTTCCTTACATTTAAGCAATTTTCCACTCTAAAAGTAAGTAATAATTTGCATTACTGAGTTTTTTGAACAAGAAACAGACTTACATTCTGATCAAGACAAAGTAAATAGTAAAATCAATTTGATTAAAATTTAGTACTTACAAATAACAAAATAATTCATACAATGCAACAGTAAATATTTTGATAAATAAATAGGTATTTAATACTTGTATTAAATTTTATTATTTTAATATTAAAACTATATCATTATCTATCATGCACTTTTGAGGAGACTATTCATGATAATAATTAGGCAGAGTACAGAATATAATAGTACATATTTGGATAGGGTCACATGATTAGTAATTGTGATTCCTATACAATATGTAAAAAAAAACCGTCTGATCCGAAAGGGGCAAATAAATTGAATCTATTCAGTAAGTAGTGGCTATTCGGACATCATGAAATAGGCCCTTAGTGAATTATTATTGAAAATTAAAAAGTTATTGCTATTTAAAAATCACAATTTTAGTACCAAAATAATTACCCCAAATCTATTAAAAATTAGCAAATTTTTAACAGGGGTCATTAGTTATGACTAGTAGACACCCGCTAAACAACTGCGGCCCGCGCCCCATGTAATCACCCGGTAAAATTCCCAATTGAAAAAAAGTGACGATTTTTTTTTCCCTCAAAATTACCACATAGACTCACTACGATACCTAACTACACCCTCACGTATCGGACATGTTTTTTTTACATGGTGGTTTGTGTGGTTTACATGGTTTTTGTTGTATAACAGGGGGCCACCAAATCACATGCAAGATAACAACAAATAAAAACCATAACAATAAAAATTATGCCTCTAGCTAAATAAATTAAAATTTGTAGAACATTCTTTGCAGGAGCTATGTCTCAGTATCATTTTACAATTCCACAAATTTCATATCTTTTTTACATACACAGAAGAAAATATATGATGGCGGTTAGTATATTATAAGCTCTAATGCTAATTCATGACCTAAAAGCTTTATCAAGATATAAGAAATTTTCACAAAGATTTTTATTTATATAATTGAGATTATGTATTTCTAAAACAGTACCTACTACACTGACTCAGTTTGAATGTGTGAGTGGAATGTTTTATCCTAGATCAAAGACGATAACAATGCAGCTAACCTGTAGAATGTAACAATAAATAACTACAAATGTATAGCAACAATATTATAGCTATGGTTCGTTAAATATTAGAGATAATTTTATTTATAATCGATATAGATCGCAACATTCATTTTTCGCACGCGCTACGTAATTTATCATTTATTAAATATTTGCCACCTACATAACATTATGTAGAGGTGTTTTCTAGACATCTTCCTGTTAAGAATCTTGTTATCAACCAATTAGGTCGATATATTCATAGTAGTGTTCGTTAATTGACCGTAAAATTTACTACATGTGCAAGTAAGTACTTAAACTTTAATTGTACTAACGCTCAAGTCAAAGCTTCGAGCTCTACTGAGTTATAACAACAATATTCCTCAAATGTTTCATAATACTACATTTTTATTGACATCATAATCAATATCATTCCCTTACAGCTATCGATATTACACATTGATCAAAATATTCCTATTTAAGTATTAACACAATGGACAGCATCAAGCTGCATCACATTTCAATAACAAATTGAAATAAATAAAAAATCACTCTATAAAAATAATATAATACATTGTAGATAATTGAGCTATTGGCTAGACTTACAACCCAGGGATATCTGTAACCATGTCATCGTTCACGTAAGACTGTATTTATACTAAATTGCACACGCTATGGAAACATTATGTAATATTTACAAAAAGTCTACTGAATAATAAAACTATAACAATTAGTGTGTTAAGAGACATGACATGGTTACGAGAGCCGCATACCACCGATCCCCTCTGTGCACAAGCTGTGTTGAGAAGGTATATAAGGTGTCAGAATAGCTCACACTAAAAGTCCACCACACTGGCGTACTAAAACAGGACCTACTTTAATCAAACCCGTCAAAAATTCAATTGGAATGTTTTTTGTCGAAACAATAAATATAAATAATAACCATTCATAACTCAGCAATCTGCATTACACATGTTAAAATCCATTATAGCGTTAGATAGAAACATCCACAGAGAAGCACAAATACTTAATGCGAAAGTTTAAAAACGTGTATAAATAGGTATTCGAATATTAAAATTTGCCCATGTCTATGAAAGAATCGTACTGTAGATCATAGCCGTCGCCGACAGAATTGTCGTCGGAAGAAAAGTTGCTACTGAGGCTGGTCAGATGTTGTATTGGAGCGTCTGTGTCGCACGTAGCCGTGTTGTCCGAATCATCTGAACTGTCGCTGTTACTATCTATGTATTCATACAGTCTTGTCTCAATACTACAGACCTCAGACATCTCGTACGAACTCATCAACGTAGACGTTTTCTCAATATTGATCGCGTCAAACGAGCTCGAAAGTATAGCGTCTTCGATGGGAACCTTCTCGAAATGAGATGAACAAGCTTCTTCGGTAAAGCGACCTGAATCGCCGATTTCTGACACATTCGGCGACAAAGTCTCATCGATGGCTAATGTGACACTTTGTACGTGAGAAGGTTCATCGACGTCTTGGAAACTTATTAGGGGAATATCAATTTTAGGAACGTCATCGACGATATCTTTTGATAGAGAGACTGAATTATCGTCTGATAAATCTCCTTCAGCGTTGAGCGTCACTGAGTCGTAGTTGGGGTCCTTCTCGATGTTCAAAGGTTCTAAATCATCTACACATTTGGTGGAATCGTCACTGCTATCAGACACTATTAACTCGATACTTCTATCTAAAAGACCGGTGTCCGTACAAGTGGACATTTCATCTTCGAAAACTATCTCAACGCTCCTAATCCTCATGAGAGGCATTTTCGATGGTGACATTTCGTTGCCTCTGGCCGTCATACCTTTTTTATGATGACTAGTATCGAGTAACGACTCGGTGCATTCGCTGATTTCGTCATAATCGATTTCGTAGCTCCTTAGATCGGAAACGCAAGGTGAGCTCTCGGTTACTTTGACGGTTGGTGGTTTAGATGTACAGATGTGTGCATTAGTGTGATCGGGTGAGGGCGATAGTGTGGTATGCGCATGGTATCCCTAAGGTTGCAATGATTCTTATTGTACATTGGTGCCTAGATCTAGACCGCCCTCCTCCTGCATTTTCGTGAGGAACTTGAACACTCTGCAGTCCTCGTCTGTTTGTTTCACCATGTCGATTAACGCTAGCAGCTTCTTGATGCCAATGAAGATCCTGCGGACAAAATACCAAATAATCTCAATTCCTTTTTTATAAAGGACTGGGCGAAATTAGGTTGGTGACTTCCTTGGATTAATTGTTTTCTTAATTTGTATTACTGTGATGATACTAAGGGGTTTCTGAACCTTCCTTGATAGAGGATTTTATGGGTCAAATACTGAATCGGTATCAAAAGACCTAATTAAAAATATTTATTATCACACTATAATATTTATATAAAGTCCCCGTCACGAGAAGCTATAAATTTTGTAAACACACATTCAGGGGTTTGCAATCTTTGGGTACTTAAAATAAAATAAAAACAGTTTTGTACTATTTTTTACAGGTATATAATTATATTAACATACACATCTAATTACAAACAAACAATATAACCTAATCCGCGAAAACACCACAAACAAACAGACGCATTCGAAACTCGAAAGACAGCAGAGACAACGTCAGCGTGAACTTACTTCAAAATCGTGGCTCAAATGTTTACGTTCCATGAATCAGATGCGTTCCAGTACCACAAAACCTTAGACGACAGCGCTTTATATCGCTAAAATATAACCCGATCAATTGAAATTGCTCATTAGTTTCGTATAACACGTACGTTACTTTGACTTCATTGAATTTGGGATTATTCGTTGTTGATTAAATTGTCGCTACGTAACTTGATAGAAGTTCTTTATTTACAAAAATTATAGCTTCTCGTGACGGGTACTTTAGACAGAATTGAGGTAATTCAAAAGCGGTTCCAACGTTTTTTGCAGTACAAAACTAGGAAATACAGTGGAATCTCACTAATCCGGCACTATTAAAAACCAGAGGATACCGAATTATTGAAATGTTCGGATTAATGGATTGTATAGAAAAATTCATAATAATAATATGTTAACAAAATAAAGCTTTCTCAAACATGCATGGAAATATTGTCATTATTTTCGAACAAAGAACACGCGAAGTATCGTATTTACGGTTAAAGAAAATCAAATCCATTGCGGGCGCGTTTTTTGAATTTGGAACATTACAACGCTCCAGCAATGTTGTAAGAAATGGCGTGCTGGGGTTATTAAATACTCTTTCATTGGATTTCTTTTATCAGTCTTGGCATACCAAAGTTCTCTTTGCTTAGTACAAATTGCGTTCACGTGGCTGTATAGCCTTAGATGCGTTTGCCTTTCGGCACAGATGATAAATAGAAAATTGGCGGCAAAGCTGAAAATTCGTCTTGATTTGTTAATTACAATTAAAATGAGTTCCAACGGTTCAGAGAGTGAAATGGAGAGTGATTGTACTCCACCAGATTTAAGATCAGAAGCCAAATTAGCAATGGAAAACCAGCGAAGCCAAAAGAAAAATACATGTAAGTAAAACAGCAGGTAAATATGTATGGTTGTGCACGTGATGTTCTGAGGTTAGACGACGGAACAAATGCGTGGCGCTCGGCCTAAAAGAGGGTCGAGGGAGGTGCGGGCGGAGGGTGCCGGATTATTGGACGTGTCGGTCTATTGAAGTGCCGGATTGGTGAGATTCTACTGTATACTCTCAATTATATAGCGCGATGTAAATGGTTTCACATCTTACCATTGCATGAGCGTTATAGTGTACCAGTGGCGGTACTTCCATAGAAGCCGAAAAGCCCGGCTTGCATTCAAAGATGAGCCCACAAAAAAAAAACTACACCCGTAAACTTGTAAAGCAACCAAGTAATTCATTCATGTCGCAAGAATTGATAAGAATAATAACATTAAACTCCGCGCTGCACCGTATCAGCCGCGCGCTTTAGAAGCTACGATGCCAGGTTTACGTACTCAAAGAATAATATTTAAATTCCGCGCCGTTTTCATCACGCACGTTGCCAAACTATATCGGATGCCGCAGTTGCGATCTCACTCTAACACTATAGCGTTAAGCAGGACGCGAGATCGCATCGATGAATGAAAACGTCAATTCTGTGGTACATTGCATTGCTTTCTCGCTCACACAAGGGGGCTTCTTATGAGGCTTCATACCTCTCATCTTTCGCATGGAAAATTGTTAACGTTGTTGGTACCATTAGTATGTACTCATTTCGCAAAATGTTCTAATTTTTAAGCCCGGCTTTTGATTTTTTATGAATGGAACGAATCGTGTATTTGATTATGAATAGTAGGAGTGAAGCAACTACCTATGTCGTTGCAAGACGCTGCGCAAGACGCTGCGCAAGACGCTGCGCAATGCGTGATTTTCTATAGAATGATACAATTTTCAAGTTAGTTCAAATTTGTTTTGAGCGGCTATTGGCGCTTTTTTTTGCTTTGATGTTTTTAGGGTTCCGTTGCCAAATGGCAAAAAACGGAACCCTTATAGATTCGTCATGTCTGTCTGTCTGTCTGTCTGTCTGTCTATCTGTCTGTCTGTCTGTCTGTCTGTCTGTCTGTCTGTCTGTCTGTCCGTCCGTATGTCACAGCCACTTTTTTCCGAAACTATAAGAGCTACGCTGTTGAAACTTGGTAAGTAGATGTATTCTGTGAACCGCATTAAGATTTTCACATAAAAATAGAAAAAAAACAAATAATTTTGGAGTTCCCCATACTTAGAACTGAAACTCAAAAAAATTTTTTTCATCAATCCCATACGTGTGGGGTATCTATGGATAGGTCTTCAAAAATGATATTGAGGTTTCTAATATCATTTTTTTCTAAACTGAATAGTTTGCGCGAGAGACACTTCCAAAGTGGTAAAATGTGTGTCCCCCCCCCTGTAACTTCTAAAATAAGAGAATGATAAAACTAAAAAAAATATATGATGTACATTACCATGTAAACTTCCACCGAAAATTGGTTTGAACGAGATCGAACAACTAGTTTTTTTTTAATACGTCATAAATCGTAAACCGCAATTTACCTTTCATTCAATGTTACTTGCTGCTACGGAACCCTTTATGGGCGAGTACGACTCGCACTTGGCCGGTTTTTTTTCATTTTCTGTGAATTTAAGTGTTGTGAATTGTGATTAGTTTTTGCTGTGATTATTATCTTTGTTTTGAAGTGATTCAAAAGTTTCCTATCATTAAAATTAATTCGGAAACGCATGCAATTGTTCCTTGTGAAGGACTAAAGTGTGTGAAATTATTACTCGGAAAGGTAATTTTATCATCAAAATGGGAATTCAGAAACTGTGTTCGTAAAGGTATTTATATTGATTTTTCTGACAATAAGTAACTCTTTACTTCACCGTAACCAACCTCAAATTATTGTACCTATTTCTCGGAAAAAAAAAACATGTATTTTTGTCAGTCGAAGAATAGATTGAAATAGGCATTCGAATGTCTATTACACAAACTTATGTAAGTAGCTGGTGCCATGAAAGCATATGACTATACTCCATAGGTTTAGGTAGTTAAAAAAAGGTAAACAAAAAAAACCACGTGACGAAACAGCTGTCAAGTAACCGACTAAACGTAATACTAGTCACTTTAGTAGTTATGCTACGTCGCAGTTGAACTCTTCAAATTAGCAACGTTATATTTCGTTGACGTTTAGAAATTGGGCTCTTTACAATAGACAGATTACAAAATCTTATAAATCAGACAAAAAAAATTGTGCTCAAGCAGTTACATCTACAAAAAGTAGTGAAGAATAAACGATAAAGTTTAACATACATTAATAAAAGAGGAAACTATAGATAAACACTAAAATAAATTTAATTTGGTTTTATTGTTTTTTTAACAAGAAAGTGTCATCTATAAAAACCCTTTTACGATTTGTTTATCTTTTTTTAACTACCTAAACCTATGGAGTATAGTGTTGTTTTTATGGCAATGTAGTTTTGGAAAACTGCTGAAAAATAAACCATCCTATTATGTTTAAGTACATCTCATTGAGATCACAAAACAATAATGTCCGTATCGAAGAGATTCTTCATAGGTGTTTTGAAATAAAGATTAGAGTTGGCTATTGTCATTATGATTATGATAAATTATAAAATTTTGTTTAGGTAGGTAATATCTCATGTTAACATTTTCAATCGACATTAAAATTTTAAACTCATAAAATTATGCGTTTGGCAATAGAACAACAAATCGATACTATGGGAGCCATCTAGTGACTTTTGTTCGAAAAATTTTGCATGAGACAAGCCAATATGAATTATGGTAAAAAGGTTCGACTAAGCGGTGTAATTACGCGCATCCGCGGCGATAGATGGCGCTTATGACAATTTCGTGCCTGACATGTCATGACCTTTTCGCATTTGAAAGGTTTTCTAACCAAAATTATAATAATGTTATACCATGAACAACATAAATGAAAATAAGTCAATCCCTCACTTGGCAGATTTTATTTTTCGTAAAAAATCTGGCGGCTTGCCCTAATTTTGACCCCTAGGCACGCCACTGTAGTGTACTATAGATTGCCCTGAGCTGTTAGGTAGTTTAGGATTAGTTACACACTGCAAAATGTTTCGCAAACTTAGCTTGTTGCATGTCCCTCATTCCAAGTCCGCGTACAAGCAGAATTCATTTCTAATCCGTGCGAGCAGAAGTTTTAATAAACTGTCTAGTGAACATGATTTGAATATATTCAATAACAGTGTTTCTCGGCTTAAACATTTGTTAGTGAAAAGCTTCTTTATGGAAAAGTAATTGTTGGTCTTAGTTTGTAATTTATCGTGTACTATTTATTTCCTAATTTATATTTAATAGGTATTTTGTAGCGACGTTTTTTTTTTCGTTTTTATTTTGTGTGTTTATCAGTTGAAACGTGTAAATGGCCTTCAATTTCATATTGTTTAAGAACACTGTGTAAGTTAGCTGTAAGTTTTAGCTGTAATAAAATAAATACCTGGCTGTTCGGACGTCGTGCCTTCAGTGGGTTTTGGTTAGAGAGCTCTCGTTCCAGTACTAGTCCAGTGATATTTGAAAACAAACTCTACGTACCTTGCACCTGGAAATCGCGTGTTGATCTGGAGTGTAAATTTTTAGTCTTGAGAATTATTTTTTGCAAATCCGGACTCATGCCCCATCCACAAATAATTTCTTAAAAAGTGCTGCTCAAGAACTTGTTAAATTCTATTCTACCTTTTTTTTTTGGGTGGGAAATTATCAAATAACTTCTCCCGCTCTGGGTGGAGCGGGAGGGCGTGTCAGACTCTTACTGACTAAAACCCACCCGTGTTCCTTCAATTGCCATGTTGCTGGGGGCCACGATTTCCCTATCGGTTTTCTTCGAACCCCCGGCAGGCATTGGCCCTAGCGGACCCCGTCAATTCTGTTGACATCTCTTTGAGACGCGCGTGGAACACAACGCGCCGTCGACTCGGGCTTGGTCCTTATCGGACGGCGAGCTACCCATTGCTCACTGTCCGCAAGCCCGCGCCTACGGTGGCTGGAAATCTGCCTGTGATTCCCGACGCCCAGGGCGTTTAGGGGCGCAAGGGCGCGAAATTTGCCTCTCCCTCACGCGCTCTGCCTCCTCCTTCGTGAGCATTACTGCTTCGCAAAAGGAGGTGACGGCCTCTCATTTCCTCTCGCTCCGTAGCATGGCCCGAATCAGGGCCGGACGCGAGAGATCACCGCCGCAAATTCTATTCTACCTAGAGATCTAAAATTATCTTTCAAACAAACATTTAAAAAAAAGTTGCGACAAAACAAAAAAAATTAAAGGTCAGTGACAAGTGGCAACTTCGGCACCCACCTTGGATCTGCCGCAGCCAAAGCAATTTCTTGTTCAGTAGGTTTTGGCGCATTGCTCAGGAACCTTCGTAACTTCTTCATGCGGGACGGTCTAGACAAGACAAATATCATGTCCAGTAATCACATTGTACTCGAAGCTTTAGACGGATCGTGTCCGTCTTGACTCACACAGCGAGTACGTCGAAAGGACGGGGAGACTAAATCAATCGTCAAGTTCGAAGGAGTACTAGACCAACAGACATACCTGTCATTTAGCAAATCTATACTATAACTATAATATTATAGAGCTTAAATTTGTTTGTTTGGTTATTTATTTGTATGTAGGGGATAATAGAAGATAAAAAGCTTGGGATTGAACTGCTCGCTCTGCTAAGCCTTGTGATAAAACCATAAAACTAGACATTTTAATTATTATGTAAAATCAACATATACTAGTTTTATAAACACTTTGACATTGTTGAAAATTATATTCAAAATGACATGATTACTTTATAAAGTATTATATTATTTTAACTATTGTGAATGTGAGGACTATGTGGATATTATTTTTATTTCTCTTCTAGTTTTAGTGATGGTCTGGCAGTTTGAGTAGTTTTTGCGGCCTACCCAAATGTCCTTTCTTTGGTATTGCTCGTCGAGTTGAGCTCCTTAAGTTCTAAGTTGAGCTCCACGATTACTGACAAATGCTTGCACTGACTGGACAGGTCCACTCAAATCTGTGTGGTTCTTTCCTCAAAAGACCTTTTCAGAGACTAATCTACATGGTCCTCATATGGCCTGACCAAGATTATGTCTAGAGTTTAAAAGAGACTGCGACCTCTGAGTTTGTTTCGGCCTTTCTTCTCAGAGTAGTCAGATAGGAAACGCCGAACTCATCTAGCTTATTTTTTATATTTTTTTTATGACGTGTAAAAGTGATTCCGATATCCTATTTACAGAATAAACAATTTCATTTCATTTCATTAATCTCTGGAACTACCAGTCGGATTTGTAAAATTATTTTTGCATTGGATAGCCCAATTCTTGACGAAGGTTATAGGCTCGCGGACGAAGTCGCGGGCAGAAGCTAGTGTATGATAAATAGACCAAGAAACGACAAAAAAACTAGCGTAGAAATGTTCTGAAACAGACATATGTTCTACATAGACTGCTCCAACCAAGGGAAGATAATTGTCCACGTTCACCACTTTACCCCTGCTTAAAACAGGTCTTATGCACGGAGAGAGTACATATGCTTTGACACTATTCCTTACCATAATCTTGTCGACATCAAATCGTAAGTCAGCTTTAAGACAGACCGTCCTTTTATCCTATAAAAAGCGGCCAAGTGCGAGTCGTACTCGCCCATGAAGGGTTCCGTAGCAGCAAGTAACGATAAGTTTACGATTTATGACGTATTAAAAAAAACTACTTGCTAGATCTCGTTCAAACCAATTTTCGGTGGAAGTTTACATAGTAATGTACATCATATATTTTTTTTAGTTTTATTATTCTCTTATTTTAGAAGTTACAGGGGGGGGGGGACACACATTTTACCACTTTGGAAGTGTCTCTCGCACAAACTATTCAGTTTAGAAAAAAATGATCTTAGAAACCTCAATATCATTTTTGAAGACCTATCCATAGATACCCCACACGTATGGGATTGATGAAAAAAAAATTTTTGAGTTTCAGTTCTAAGTATGGGGAACTCCAAAATTATTTGTTTTTTTTCTATTTTTGTGTGAAAATCTTAATGCGGTTCACAGAATACATCTACTTACCTAGTTTCAGCAGCATAGCTCTTATAGTTTCGGAAAAAAGTGGCTGTGACATACGGACGGACAGACAGACAGACAGACAGACAGACATGACGAATCTATAAGGGTTCCGTTTTTTAACGGAACCCTAAAAATGTACATACCTTCTCGGATGCTGCAGCAAAATCTTGATACTTTTTCCTTCGTTTACCCTTTCATCAGAGCCTTTTGAGTGGCAAAAGCCGGATTTTTCCACAATTTCCGAAGCTTAAGCGAAGTTCAACCTACCTAGCTCCTCGGATATCATGCTGTATCTTCTGCAAGTCCTGTTTGGAGAAGCAATCAGCCTCTTCAAGCACTGCCATGACGTGTTCTGGTTGAGACAGGTTCGGTACGTGCAAGACGCCCGTGAACGCTGATAGCATCTCCATGTCTTCCAAAACTTGCCTGGTGATAAAACGTTTAATTTAAATTCTTGATATATGTCAATGGCAAGAAAATGCGCCGGTTAGAAAGACAAGAAGGGATATCGTTGCGCCACGAAGGACCAAATTTTGTATCATGAATACGCTACTGCTTTTCAAGCAAGAAAACGCTACTAAAGTCCGGTCGCGAAGCAAAAAGAATTTCGTACAATGACCCCTCATTACTTATCTCTATCGCTCACGCACAAATGTATTGCTAGCGCGCTCACACATTAGGAGGACCGCCCTTATCGCGAGCGCGACGGCAATATATTTGTGCGCGAGCGATAGAGATAAGTAATGAGGGGTCATTGTACGAAATTCTTTCTGCTTCGCGACCGGACTTTAGCACAGTCAATATAATAAGTGGTTGAACTATGCTGTTTCAATAACTTTGTATTTAATCGCCTCTGTGGTATCTCAGACCTAGAGGAACCGGATTCAATTCCCGGCGGGGGAAAAAGTTTCTGCTCAGTTTGGTTGGTGGTACGGCTAGTTCTAAGTCCGCCTGGGCTAGCTACCACCATCTTATCTGTCTGGCGCGTGTGTTTCGGCAGTTAGAGGTAAGATAGCCAGTTCCTCTGTGGTAGAGGATTCCGGGTGAAGCTCGCTTCCACCTTCGACCTGATTATCGCTTATCATCAAGTGAGATGAAGGCCAAGTGCTTCCACATTGAGGTAAAAAAAAAATTTGGTGTTTTATTTCAGCCGAATAAAAAATAGTGATACCCAGCCGGTGGGGCGCGCCCCCCTCGGGAGCGTAGAGTGACCGATGGGGGGCGCGGCGACTCCAATAATAAAGTATAGATTTAAGAAATGTTATGTTCTTGGTATTAGAAAAGGTTCAGACTAGTTTCCAAACCACAAAAGTTTCATAATACTTCTGTAAAATGTGGTTCAGCTTTTCTGCATAAGTCGACAAAATAATTTTTTCTATTTCTGTATGAATGGACTAAGGAAAACCGAACCTATCCGAGGCGGCTTGCAACAATTTTCAAGCTCGCTTCGTTCGCTCTTTCATTCTATATTCTCTTGATTCATCAACTTTACTTTGTCGACTTAATGTAGAAATACATTAAGTCGACAAAGTAACTTCTATTTCTGTTTGAATGATCAAAAGAAAATATAACTTTTCCAAGGGGGTGCAAACATTTTCGACTTCACTTTCGCTCGCATTTAGTTTTCTGCTTATGTCGACAAAGTAACTCGGGGGCGTAGTGAATTTAAAAGAAAGTTAGGGGGTGCGTATGTTAAAAGGTTGGGAACCTCTGCTTTACATCAGCTCCAAAATCATTACGCTCCTTTTGGGACAGTCAGATAATAATCACCAAGTTACACATAAAGAGTTGTTTCAAATTAGTTTTACGGAAGTCTAATAACTTTAAATTAACGACAAATCATTTATCCTTACCTCCGACTGCTAGTACAAAGAATAAGCAATTTCCGTCCTTTAGGCGGCTGTTTCTTCAACAACACAAGTAATGCTTGCAACGTCAGGTTAGAGTAGCGAGGTCCGATGGGGCCATAGTCGAGAAGACGCTCGATATTGTCCACTAGGATACAGGACAGAGTTGAGCGGTAGGCGTCGTCGAAGTACTAGAGAAGAGAAAAAGTTGATATAGTCTCTTCGAAAATTATCATATGAAAATGTAAACAAATGGAGCAGAAAACGAACTTGTCGATGCGAATTTGTAGTGTCATGTCACTAGTAAATTGAGTGCTTTGATTTGATTATTACACGAAATTCTAATTTTGAAATCACTTTAAAGATGTTTTTCATTTAAAACTTGAGGGTAATTTTATAACCTCAATTTTCGTCAATGATTTTTCAAATACAAGTTAATAATGTTTTTCAAACAATTAGATTTGGAAAAATTGGTGAAATACATATGAAGTTAAAACCTTCTAAATACAGATGAATGAGATTCCCATTGGCGACCGGATTAACGACAATCGCTCTCAATCGATTTCCAAGTCGATTGAGAGCGTCCGGTCTGCACCAAGTGCAAAGGGCAACTGATAGAAATCCGACAACTCACGAAACACGAAGTTTGCCGAGGGACATTAAGAAAAGACATCCACTGGTGGTATTTTCCACAGGCTTCCAAATTCCATTCTGAACAGCTTACGTACAATAATAATAATTTACCCTATTTTTAATGGAAATTAGATTTTTCAACAAATAATAAAATCCTGCAGTTCCTGTTTAATGTTAACTTACCTTTCTGATTTGCAGACATTTAGAAGCCTCCGTGAAACCGACCATGTCTTCTGGGGAGCAAACCTTCACGAACGGGAAGTCTGATAGCTTCGCCAATTCTGCGGCTAACGCGGTCTTACCGCTGTTCGGTGGTCCTTCCAACAGCACTGATACTAAACCTGTATAAAAGTTTACTCGTATTAGGACCAATTTTCTGTTCAAGTCATATCATGGGAAAACGTGAGTTTAGGTTTGTATGTAATTTAGTTTAATAGCTAATTTCAATAACACATTTAAAGTATAATACTTTTCATCACAGACACACTTTACTACAACTAAAAACTCAAAAATCTATCTGCCTAGCCTTTTCCTAACTATGTTGTGTTGGGGTCGCCAATCTAAACGGATGCAGCTAAATACCAATATTTTACACGGAGTGACTGCTATCTAACCTCCACAACCCAGTTACTGGGTAACACGATACCCCTTGGTAAGACTGTTGTACCGCAACTAGAGACTATAAAGACCAATATTTTAATTACATTTTCTCAAACATGCTTGGAAATTCGAACATTATTTTGACAACCTTCTTCGAGATAAATCGAAAATGCTGTATTGGTCGAATACATGCAAGCAGGCGGCCGGCAATGTTAGGATGAAAATCCATATCTGTTGTGTTTAGCGGTCGAAGAAATTACTATGAAAACTCATATCTGTCGTGTTATTTAAAAATGGAACGAACTTTTTACTTCAACATTTGGCAACCAAGGAGGTAAAAAATAAATTGACATCCTCACAACAAGCCCTTTCATTTGATACGTGATACGGTACAGTTCGCATAAACTTTTTTTTTTCCAAATTGTCCCCGAAAACTGAGACCCATATTCAAAATTAATTTAATTACGTCACACGTCCGTGTTTGGGTCACAGAAATTCATATGTGTACCAAATTTCAACTAATTTGGTGCAGTAGATTCGGAGCAAATTGGCTTTGACAGACAGACACCCAGCCAAACACACGAGTGATCGTATGTGGGTTCCGTACTTTTCTTTTGAGGTACGGAACAGTGAGAAGTGCAATTCGGTAGGACAAATAAAGAGCCCCAAACGATTGCCCTATCCAGATAAAGCAAAAAAACAAAACATATTCTCTAGAAATAAATAACCAGTTTCTCACCGCTAGCTTCAGTAGCGCGCGCCTGCTGAATATAAAGCTGTCCATCTTCAAGCAGAGACGAAACCGGGTTGCCCCAATTGATAATGCCACGGCTCAAGAAATGTTCCAATGCTTCGGCCGCAGTACCGAATGCTGGCTTGATATCGTTCTCAAGGGCGTGCAGAAAGTCACCTCGTTCAACCATTAGTTTTTCCATGGCTTCGGGGTCTACCTCCACTTTGCTCGAGGCTTTTATCAGACGGTTCATAGCGGTAGACTGAGCGGCACGGACTAAGCCTTCGAGTTCAGCGCCCGAGAAGTTCTTTGTGCGGGTTGCGAGTTCCTGTACATGATAAATGATATTTATTTCTGTAAGTCGGTTCATGAGTACAAACAATTTTACACGTCAAAAATATTTATTTAGGTCAGCAAGCCTCACCTACGGAGCGCAAACATGGTCTTTAACAAAGCGTCAAAAGTCCACACTTGGAGTCTGCCAACGGGCTATGGAACGAAGCATACTAGTGTCAAACTCACAGACCGCATTAGGAACTCTATATTTAATTCCAAAACACAAATAGCGAACGCTGGCCGCACAGTTGCTGGACTGAAATGGAACTGGGCTGGCCGCATCTGTCGCATGTTGGAGCAGCAGTACGCAAAAATCACCAGTGGATCACAAATAGCAGGAAACGACTACGCGGCAGGCCCAGAAAGAGATGGCGGGATGAACTGGACTCCTTCTTAAAGGATTGGCTCGCAATCGTAGTAGACCGGGAAAATTGGAAAGAGGGAAGGAAGGCCTTTGCCCTGCAGTGGGACAACACAGGCTTATAATAATAATAAGCAATACCAAAGAAAGAGCAGGTAGGATTAAAAAATAAGGGTGTATTCACGTAGATCGCTGGTAATCAGCGCCGATTTGCCAGCGCTTGTCGGCGCCGATTGTCAACACAGGTCGGCGCGGGCAGTTTTCATACTTTTTGCCAAATCAGCAGGAACCGGCGCCGAATATTCAGATAGGAACTTGTCAGCGCTTATCGGCGATGGTTCACGTGTGACTGTCAAGTTTCATCAATTCTTTTAATTTGATCTTGTTTAAGAGGAGGCTAGGGACTTTTTCAGAATATTAATGCAAATTAACATACAATTTAGGGAAATTGTATGTTAATTTGCATTAATATTCTGAAAAAGTCACGCATACAATCAAAATGGAACTTTAGTATATGATTTATTGCATTATTTTCTTTCCAATTATAAGACGTAATTGGATCATTTTCGCTCGATCCATTTTTTATTCCAAAATCATGACTTTTTTAAAGATTTGAAACAAAAACAAGAATACTCGGCTTTTATGTCTAAAATAATTATTGACAGTAAGGAAATATAGTTTATTATCCAAATGTAAGATATTTTTTCTCTAGATCAATTATTACTTTAGTTATAAACGAAATAAGGATTGAGACTTGCAACATTTAGTTCCGTGCTTGAACATGACCAAAGAGCGCACGAGATATTCAACTTCATTACTGATGTGTTAGCGTTTAGCACATAGTGTAGTGGTGGGGTGAATTGGGGCGGAGTTTGCGAGGAAATTGTCTTTGGAGTACCTGGTCTTAATCGAATATCAGTTTCTTCCTAGCAGTAAATCTAGACCTTTTTAAATGTTTCACAAACCTTAGAATCAACATCCTCCGCAATCTTCTTATATTCTCTCATGCGCTTGGTGTGGATGTTCAGGATCTGAACCCTGCCAGCCTCGTCGGGCAGTCCAATCTCCATCTGGACCTCGAGACGACCGGGTCGCATTAACGCCTCGTCAATCATGTCGCGACGATTCGTCATACCGATGACCAGGATATTGTTGAGTTGGTCAACACCTAAAGACAGGGGGAGACTTTAGGAGAGTTTGAAAACATTGTTTTCATTGTTTGCATGTTCATCATATTTGGAAAAAACATGGTCAGTGTTTATTATTTACCATAAGGGACCGTTCAAGTATTACATAAGCATTATAGAGGGGCGGGGGGGGTCTATGCTTTGGTTATTTTTGATGACATGGGGGTCTAGATGGTGATTACGTCAGCAGTAATTATTTACTTTTTTACACATATGGCAACCCACACATTGTCTATGCTTGAAAACGAAACGCATATTCGGGGATTCCCATAAATAACAAATACGTTTAGGTTCTCGCTTAGAACCGAGTAGGGGAATTACCGCTTGCTATTCACTTGTCTAAATTTACACTTGTTAGAATTATAACTGCTGCTCATGAATCAATAAAAAAACAGAATACTTACATTAAAAGAAAAATGCATATGCCAATGTTTACGTAAGATTGGGGGGGATGGGGGTTGGAGCTTTGCTTACTTTTGCTGACAAGGGGGAGGCGGGGGTAAATAATTGTAATAAATCCGCTTACGTAATACTCGAACGGCCCCTAATCAGCCTATATAATGTTTCTACTGTTAGGACACAGGCCTCTTCTCTTCGAGAGGGAGTGGGACATGTCCTAGAATCAAAAATTCGAAGACATGTGACATCTATCAACCCGCATTGGGTCCGCATTCTTAATTACGGCCCACTCCCTCTCACAGAGAGGAAGCCTGTGTCCCAGCAGTGATTTTGCTTTTATGCTTATGTGTTATTAACAAGAAAGAAGCATAATTTTTCAAAAGAAGTTCAATCACTATATTATGACTATTAAACAAGAGTATTAAGTACGTGCTATGACTTACCATCGATCTTTGAGAGCAGCTGGTTGACAACGGTATCATGTACCCCAGTGTTGCCGCCCACAGAGCCTCTCGCTTTGCAAATAGCGTCTATTTCATCAAAGATGATAATATGGAGACCACTGTTTGGTCCACACTGCAAGAAAGTAATGATATAAGTAAACCTTTACTAATCAAGTCAAAATTCGACAGACACAAAATCGGCTTATTTTATAATATGTATAAACAGAAACCAGAATTCTAAAGGATGATTTCCACCAAACAGCTCGCCTCGGTTCGGAACGGATTTTACAATATTTAAACGATATTAAACCGTGTACAGTGTTTAAAGTCTATATTACCAAGCCGCGCACAGCAGCTTGACCGTGGGCGTCTTCCGCGACATGCGATCGTAGCCGAAAGTATGCTGCGACACGCGATCGGCTCCGTTCGCCTGTAGCCAACAATACTACGTCAACTTCAACCATTTAAAAAATTAGAACATGACAACAAGGTAGGAAAGAAACTATTTGACTAGGCGCAGAAACGGGTACGTTTGCAAACGACAGTACGGAGCCGATCGTATGCATCGACATCCTGCCGGACGCAATCGGCTGTAGCCGCATCCGTTCGTATGCTTTCCGATCCGATGCGAGCCGTTTGGTGGAAATCATCCTGAAGAAGTCAATGTTCTAAGTTAGCTTTGGCCAAAAATTTGACCCAACATTCGGCCAACTCTTACCCTTTTCTCTTCCTCTTCAGCGTCAGCGAAGAGCCGCCGAATATTGGCCTCGCTCTCACCAACGTATTTGTCCAAGATTTGCGGGCCGTTAACAATCTTGGGCTCACGTGCATTCAACATATTGCCGATCTGACGAGCCATGAGAGTCTTACCAGTACCGGGTGGGCCGTACAGCAAGATACCTTTTACGTGCTTGCAGCCTAAAAAAATAATATATTAATTAATAATCTGATGCTTCAAAGACTAATAGTTCTCGCAGCAAACGGCATCTCATAAAAATCCGTCAAGCTATGAACTTTTTTTAAGTATTTATTTTGCAGAATATGTTGGGTGTGTTTTAGTCTGTGCTTAATAAATGTATTTTCTTCCTTCCTTTCTTATCTTTCTTTATTTAGAAGCTATAATTGAACATCGATACGTGAGAGTATAGTGTTTTTATGACCTCAATATTGCTCTATAAAGTAGTTCAGCTTCGACCAATATCTTGAAAAGAATGTGTAAACTATTTGTATATTTACCCAATTGCTCGACAACTTCAGGAGGAAACACTCGAGATGCGAAGGCTCGTCGGAAGATGGCGTTGAACTCTCGGTCCAGACCACCGATACCCATCTTCCCGAAGTCCCAGTCAGGGTTGATGATAGACTGGCGTGGTTGTTTCCTACATCGTAGAAATTATTAGGAACTAAAGATCAAATGACATTAATTTTATGAGACAAAGACGATTCCAAATTCAAAATCATGTTTAAAACTTCCATTCGTTTCTAAACAATGCTTACCCTTTAGCCTTCCCGATTAAATTGAGGGAAGAGTTTTCAGCTTTGTCGAATTGAATGTTGCCATCAGGAAGGAGTCGCCCCATCCTCACACGACGGGGTACAGCGTTAGCGCCGGCCGCCAATGCTTGGACGTCGACAGCTATAACAAATACACATGGCATGTACAGCTTTCCAAATAAAAATATACACTTCGGGAATCATCGTCTATCTTCGGAAATACGAACGTGCGATATGTGATCTCATAAAGAGCTGTTCCAACCATGGAACTATGGATAGTACTTGCCTATTTTGTTTGTATTACCATCTATGTAATTCCAAAAAACTTTTTGAGTGACAAATGACTAAATGTCCAACATATTTCTAAATGTCCCTCGGCAAACCTCTGGTTTCGTCATTCGCCGGATTTCTATCAGTTGCCCTTTGCACTTGGTGCAGACCGGACGCTCTCAATCAACTTGAAAGTATATAGAGTTGGTAATACTCTTTTAACTTATTTTAAAAATGGTAGGAAAGCCGCTAAAGTCGCAGGCACGACAGATAGGAAAATAGTTTTACAGCTCTATATAGTTTACACGAAAATCAAAACAACAATAAAGTACTTAGTTCTGAATTCAAATTATTTTACAAGATAAATCTAATAATTGATGGACATGGAAATTAGCATTCGTTTGTATTCGGAAATGCGATGATTCCCGAGAGACATTAAGAAAATAGAAATACAGTAACCATAGAAGACCGGCTTCATACAAACGAGCAAAGAAAGTTACACTATTACAAAGTACAAAGCGCGGTAGAACAAAACTTAGAATCATTGCCTCTGTGGAGTTACTCTGCAACGCGACGTTCGTGCTATTCCGGAAACAAGAAGATTGCCGAAGCGCATATCTTTTTTGGTTTTCCTCTACATAATAATAAATGGTGCTCTTGACCAGATGATGTCCCACATGTTGTAGTGCTCAAAGTGTCCTTACACTGGTTTATAGGACATAAAAATAATTTGAGGAAATATTTAATTATTTTTTTTCCAAACATTTTGTTTTTAATAACTGATTTACTGGGTTTATTTTGATATTCAAACCAGAAAAGTTTGTGTCAACAGTAAGTTGTATTTTATTAGTATTTCCTCATACTCGATTGTAGGCTTTCCCAAATTTTGTTTTATACTTTTATGAGTTTTGGCTTGAACTGCAAAATGTTGACAGAGCCAAAATTGTTTTAACAAAAAATCTAATAAAATACAATAGAAGTGGATATATTTAGTAACTTGTTCCGCTTAGCTATTTCTAAAGAGTCATAAAAAAACCCCCCGAAATAATTCGACACGTGTTTCACCTCTCAACGAGGCATCCTCAGGATGACGATATACTTGTCGCGAACTCAAACACGGCGTGTTGACACACCAAGCGCCGAGCCACGCCTGAATCAATTAACTATAAAAATCTAATTATAAATTCTCCTTTACCTATGAGATTTACGGTAGCAAGATCTTACCTTCCAAATTCTTTACAACCAAAGACAAAACCTTCTTGTCTTGGAAAGAGAAAGCTAACTGTTGACCAACAGTGAAGACCTGATTGGAGAACTGGATCAAGAAGTCACGAGCCATTTGCTCCGAATCATAAGGATCCATGGATGTACTGAAAAATAATTAAACAAAAATTAAGGTTTTTCATCCTTTTACTTACTTTTTTTTTTTTTTAACTGCAACAAATTATTTACAATTTAACGCATTATTTTTCGATAGTTTATAATCTATCCATGGGAAACTGACAAATTGTGATAAAACTTGCTTGCGACGTAACGCACCTTGCGCTAATACTAAATAGCCTGCCCAGCTGCGAGCAAATTGGAAGTAGAGTAGCGCTCGCCAGTCGCTGCGCGCTGCCGTGGCACCGCTCGCTATGCTCGCTCGGCTCGCGCCGTTTGGTCACAGTTCTAACCTAGCCTAACCCAGTTCACAATTTTCCGACAGTTTATAATCGAACGGAAATAATACCTATAGATTATAAACTAACTAGCGACCCGCCCCGGCTTCGCACGGGTATAAACCGGGTTATTATACATATAAACCTTCCTCTTCTATCACTCTATCTATTAAAAAAAACCGCATCAAAATCCGGTGCGTAGTTTTAAAGATTTAAGCATACATAGGGATATAGGGACAGAAAAAACGACTTTGTTTTATACTATGTAGTGATGGTTCTCACATATGGATATCACTCCATTGTTTCTAAGGAATGAAATTAGGATTACTCCGACAGTAATGTTGAACAAGTGACCATTCTGTGCAAGCCAAGCTTTCAGGCACAGTGCAATTGGGAAGTGTAGCAAAGGTTGATTCAACCTATAAAACTTTATCATCGCTAGGTAACAAGCCCATATAGGCTGTTTATCGGTAACGTTTCGGAGAGTTTGCATTGGAATTGCACAACCTAATTCCACCACGCCGATTTTATTATCGGTCGATCAGACGTAAGTGCGGCCTCGGCGTCGATGGCGTTAACGCCACTACTTTATTGTGGATATTCATTCATACACAAAACGCTTAGGCAAGATTTTTACTGTGCATGTGCTGTTTCTATAAATATAGTTGCAACCTGGGAGGATTCAAATCTCAAGTGTATAAGTTACTTCTAGGTAACGGTGCACCACAGTCGATCGCATCATCGCTTACCATCAGGTAAGACAGGTAAAAGGCGTCTATAGAAAATGTAAAAAAAATCTAGGGAATGTTTGGTGTGTCCATACTTATAATACTTATTAATATAATAAACTAGCTTTTGCCCGCGGTTTCGCCCGCGTGGATGTCGGAAAATATCCCACAGGAACGTACTACCGAGATTTCATACCTAATAACCGAGGAAAAGGTCATTGACTCCTACCGCTGCGCCCGCGTTCCTACGCGTAAATTGAAACTGTGATATCTTTTAAACTATTCATTTAAATGATATGATATAAAGGCATATTTTAATCTAAATTAAATTCCCAATTTAAATAACATATTTTATTGGATAAGGATTAATACTATACCGGTCAAAAAGCTTCGGAAATAACAATTAAATTTTTAGCAAATTCTGAAAGTTAAAAATGGTTATTGTGGGTCATCCTTAGAAGATAAGACATTTGCCATCTGGGACTTATTTGTTGAACTTTTTAAGATGAACAATACCGTAGAACATAAATTTGATGTATCTTTTTCGGTTAACGCAGCGCACGCCAGTAAAGCTCCCAGTCGGCGTGATTTTTTCCGACTTCTTCAACAATAATCTTCAAATTTCAGCCAATTTACACAAAACTTTCCGTCTATTGGTGAAAACCGTTTGAAAATCCGTTCGGTAGTTTTTGAGTTTATCGCGTTCAGACAGACAGACGCGGCGGGGGACTTTGTTTTATAATATGTATAAGGATGCGAAAGTAAATCTATCTGTACCCCCTTTTCACGCCACTATTTTGGCACACAGGTAGACCATGACCTTAGCTTAGAATATAGGTTACTGGTATCCCGGTAGTACGTTCCTGTGGGATAATGACCGACCTCCAAGCGGCGAAGCCACGGGCAAAAGTTAGTCTAAACTAATATTATGAAGGATTTGATTTTTTGTATGTTTGTTTGTAATGAATTAACTCAAAAACGACTGGACCGATTTTAAATCTAACTGGTGAAATTTTTTCTTTCACCAGTAGTATGCTATATTATCACTGAGTAACATAGGCTATAATTTATAAAGATATCACGCGAGCGAAGCCGCTGGCGGAAGCTAGTAGAGTAAAAATGTAAATAGTTTGTAATACACCCAAATGCACATCACATCTCTATGACATCACTATGTACTACAGAGCTATACAGATGACTCAGATAATTAGATTACTCACGTTTTCTTCAACATGAAGTCTGCCTCTAAGGTCACGCTGCACAGACATTCTGCACTCTGAGGCTTGAAAGGCTTTACATCAATTGGCTGCAGGAAAAAAATCTAATTTAATTTCTACCCTGTTTATTAGATGTTTTAATGATAATTACACGAACAGCAACAATTTTTCACGAAATTAAGAGTCAAAAATCATTCAACAAGATCTCTTTTTTTTTGTGGAGATTCATGGTGATTTTTAATATGATGCGTTTTGTATGCCATCATAAACCAACAAAAAATCCTATACTATTAAATAAATGAGCAATATTTGTAATCACGTTCTCGAAAACGGCTCTAACGTTTTCCATGAAAGTTGCAATATAGGGGTTTTTGGGGGGTGAAAAATCGATCTAGCTAGGTCTCATATCTGGGAAAATTGGTTTTCTCCGTATTTTCACCTGAGCGGAGCTAGGTCGCCCAAAGTTTAGAACAAGATGGCAACCTTAGAATAATGACATGGCAGCATGGAATTAGTAAGTATCTACTATCATGGCAGCATGGAATTAGTATGTACTTTCCTATACTATTAAATGAGCATTCTCTATTTTCACCAGAGCAGAGCTTGGTCGCCCAGGTATTGATTATAAAATGAGATAAGACTGTAATTGCTCTACAACTTACCTGACCAATAGAAAGTGTAGCCCATTTTCTCTGTGGGGCAGAGAATCCAACAGTGCCACGGTCAACACCGCTGTAGAACCTGATACTGAACACAAAATGTTGTGATGGTCCTGTAGATACTTCAATGTGCCTGAAAACAAGATTTCATTAGCAATTATTTTGATGGTTGTATGGTACAAAAAAAAGGATTTTTTTTTTTTGATTCCTTGAAACTAAGAGGAAGAAGGTACCTAAGGATCAAAAATTTGGAAATTATATCAGGTTTTTTTAAACTTTGCAGGATAGCAGAGGAAGGATACATGTTCAAATAAAATTGATAACCGCTGAAATAAAAGGTATTGTGGTTTTAATTATATTAAAGTAGGTATAACCAGTTCATCTGCAAACTTACAGGTTCAGACTACATTAACTCAGTATACTGCAATTTATAAATACCACCAGTTTGTACCAGTTTGTTATTTGTTGCATTTCTCATTTAGTACAGATGTGTATTAAATCAAGATGACTGATTTATTACCCTAATTAATAATATTAATGTCTAGTGGTAGCTGGAAAGAGGGGGGAAGTGCCTCCCCCGCTTAGTGTACCATATTGTTATGTGCAATGCTTGAACAATTTCTGATGTACTGCCAACTTTAGAGACAGTGCGCTTTGGCTGATTCCAACAAATCTCTAGAGAATGATGACCATGATGAAATAGAAATAAAACTTACTTGACATCACTGTTGAAGTCATCCGGGTTGATGAGTGCACAGTTTGTAATGGCCAGCTCGTCTGATGGACATTTTGCTGCCTTCATCCGCTGTGAAGAATGAAATATACTATTGAAAAAATTGTTCATAAAAAATGGATTTCCTGACATGATAAGGGTGTTAGCCGTTCCTATGCTTTGTGATAAGGATATTACATAGATTTTATTTGCAACATTATGGCCAGTAAAGATAAATTTTAATTAGTGTAGTACTTTTACTCTAGCTTAATTAGTAAATACAGTTAGTATACTGTACACTCAGATAATCAATATAGTATAACTTGTAAATATTCGGGTTTATATTGTGCGACAGAATGGTCTGTGATGATGACAGATCCAAGTTGTTCTAGTTTTTCTGTTCCAATTAGCAAAAATCGACCTTATGCAGGTGTTTCATACGGATAAACTAATATCTGATATTGCTGATTTACCGATATTAAATAAGAGAAAAGTTGTTATTTCGGTAACACCTTCATGAAGGTTCATGGGGATAGTGTCTATATTATTATTATACAGAATGCAACATACCATTGAAGACATTTTGATGAGGATTCCTTTACTTTTTAGAGTACTATTTTGAGTCGTTCCTTAATTTTGACAAATGATTCACGTCGACTGATTTGACATCAGCCTGCTGTGCCGTCACCGCTAAACAACGAATGACTGCATTGAATTTATATTGCCAGTGAAACCATTGGTCCAGCGATCAATACTCGACAGAGATCCGAGGAACAGTGTTGCCATCCCAAATATTAAATTAAGGATGGGACAAATTTTGCTCTTATTGATTTTTATATATTTTCAACTTGCTACGTGATACGTAATTTTTAGGTTCGGTTTTCTTTTGCAAAATAAATTCATGGCATGGCTCATTTGTAAATGATTCAAGTCCACGCCCACTTGCCCACTTTGATGCTATTACCGGGATTACCGGTTATCTACGGTCCCTACCTACTTCACTTCACTCATTCGGTCCAAAATTACAAATGGCCGAAAAAATTGGATCGGTGTCGAAGAAATGTTATTTTGGCGACAAATAAATCGTTCACAACTGAAACCTAAGAGTGACTTGTAAGATTGTTTCATAAAAAACAGTAATGTTTTAACGACGTAATGTTTGTAATGATGAAAGATACTTAGTATACAGTACGGAGGAAAGAGATAATTTTCTACTAACATAACCTTATTTAACACTATTAAAATGGAGCTTCCGCAGCCGCCACAAGGTGCGTCCTAATTCAATCAAATATATTTTCTATGGACATGTATTATGAGTGCCTCAGTAGCTAAAAATAAGTTATATTTCTAGATCAAGACCTACGCAACATAATCGACAAACTTGCCCAGTTTGTCGCTAGAAATGGACCTGAATTTGAAAAAATGACGAAGAACAAGCAAAAAAACAATCCAAAATTCAGCTTTCTATACGGCGGGGACTACTTCAATTACTACCAGTACAAAGTGACAACGGAGCAAGCAAGTAAGCATAATGAAATGACGATGGAAGAGTTTTGAATATTCCAATGATCGCTGATTGAGTGTTGTTATAACCGATTAAGTGAACCTCCGCTGTTTATAGTTCTAAAGCAATCGGCCGGTGGCCAGCCGGCTCCTGCTCCCGCCGGGGCTTATATGGCACAGAACAGGCAATATGTAATGCCCCAACAGGCCGGAGCGACTCCCGCTCAGCTGGGCCTAGCGGCGTCGATGGCAGTGGCGCCCGCGCTCCAGCAGTGGCTCGCGGCCAACTCGGCGCCGCCCGGCACTCCGCAGCACACTCACCATGACCTTGACAACGTCTCCGCACAGATCAACATGTTCAAAGAGCAAATTACTCAATCTGAGAATAATCTTAATGCTCAACACACAGTAAGTTTCTCTATTTGCTTAAGTTTTTGTTCCTTTTGATTATGAAAACACACATTTTACAAAATACTGATGATTAGAAATAGTAGTTTGTGAACTAGACAATTATCAAGATAGGTAATTCAAGTTAGTGACAAATGCATGTTTAAATTATTGATCAGTGTTGTCTTAGATTTTTGTGTGACTTGTTGGTTTACAAATTCAATATTTATTATTTACAGGCTGTATTATATTTTAGGGTGGTTCTACAAATTATGTGTATTTATTTTACAGTTATTTCTATATTCTTCATAATTATTCTATGTTGTCTCATATTTAGCACATTTTAATTGAACGTTTTGTATTAGTTTCTATCCATTCAATTTTCTTATATGAATACAGTTTTATTAGCGGTAGGATTTTTTTGAAAGCTGTATAAATGTTTTAGGTGTTGATTCAACAACAGCAAGCTAAAATCAACGAGTTGGTGAGCAAGGCTCAAGTGGAGACAATCCAGATGATGGCCGAAGACAACCATATCAGCCTCAGTGAACTGGACAACATACTGCAACCAATCATAGACACATGCACCAAAGACAGCATATCATCAGGTGACAAGTTGTCCGTGGAATTGCACATCAACATTTCTATGGTTTACTTTTTATAGGAATTTCCATTCAGTTTCTTCCCATATGTTTTGCATAAAGCCACATCCTACTATGCTATATTTTTATCAGTAACACCTATCATATACACCTATTATTATCTATCACCTGTACCCTAATTGCGTAATACATGATCAATCACAATTTGTTTAGATTTGAAACAGAATCCATTGGAAATAAGTTTGCAAAAAATCTGCTTAACAACGTAAATAATGCAATGAATGTTGTTGAACTCAAAATGAAACAAATTTGTCATAATCGTGTACGAAAATAAATTACGCAATTAGGGTACTGGATACATTTAAAACATAATTATTAAAAGTGGTGAAATAAAACTGGTAAAATCAAAGAACAAGAAGTCGTTACTCATATTTTCTGCTTATCATTTCTCTCTATAGGCAAAGGCTGGATATTACAGCACGCAACTTCACACGACGCCGGAAAAGTGATATCGCAGCATCTACTAAGAAAAGTGACACAGCCGGGCGCAGCATTCACGCAGAAACTCCACATCATTTACCTGGTCAATGATGTCTTACACCATTGGTTAGTACCAAACACCAGTATAATTTACACCTAAACTCATTTGTCCATGTTCAGGGTCCTATTGTATTTGTTGATAACCTAACTTCAGTTGTTTTGCTTTCAAGTCTTTGATTAATTTGTGGTTCTTATTGGTTTCTTGGCAATAGAGTAAATGGTATTCTTATGTTATTATCATACCTAAATATTTTGTTTAGAAATTATCACTTTGTATGGTCTCTATAGTTTCAATTCACACCTATTGTTATAAAAGTAAGCATAACATGCAGGTATTTAATTATATTTCTTTACTAATAAATACAAGAATAATGCGACGGCGATACGTAAACCATATTTTACTTATTTTTAAAGCATTTTTTTTTAAATCCCCTCAAAGATTGTGTACCTCCCTGTACTTCGTGTCATTATCAAATCGGTGTCTATGATACTATTATTCCTAATTACAGTGCACGCAAAAACGCAGAAGATCTCAAGAAAAATTTGGAAAATGTGGTGGTTCCAATGTTTTGCAATGCCAGTATAGGTAACATATTTATAATAATGCCCTCAAGATGTAGGTCTCTCTTGTTCGATTGTGCATTCTCATCTTCAAGTTAAAGCATTTTTAGTACATCATCGCCTGTGGTTTGTGCCAGTCAGGTAACTTGCTTAGTGTCAGCCTGGCTCGTATGACAACTCTTTAATCATTTTGCTGTTTCAGCCGTCACTGAAGAGCAGGAGGCTAAACTTAACAAATTGCTTCGACTCTGGGAATCCAAGTCGAATTATTTCGAGACTGCAGTCATTGAGAAAATGAAGAGTCCCACCAGCTCCTACCAAGAGTACCAGAACAATCTGATCTCTCAACACTCAAATGCTATTGCCCATTTAACACAACAAACTAAAGCCACCTTTGAAAAGTAAGTTGTCTAGTACTGATCATATAAAATTTAAATTCACCATTAAATTTCAAACATTATGTATCTATTATTTTCCAGCTATCAAACTCAACACCAAGCCTTTGTCGCGCACACAATGCAGCAGATTCAGCAATTAGAAATGCAGAAACACGCCATTGAATTACAGAACAGCCACGATCAGAGTAAAGACAATGTACAGCAGAACAACATGCAAAACAATTTTCAAAATAACAATTTCAATGAGCAAAGCTTCCCACCAATGGGTGGCTATGAACCAGTCTTCAATTCAAATAACCAATATGGTAGCGAAAGTGGCGATAACTATGCCTCTAACAATAGCCTTAGTGGAAACGAGAACAGTTACGACAGCCAGACATTTGACCAGATAACTAGTCAGAAGAAGAATAATGAGATTATTGAAGAGCCAGACTTATCAAATCTTCCAAATATAAACTTTTCCCAACCACCTCCTGGCTTCGTACCTAATGAGAACTCAGCACTGTTAGCATTCCAAAATGGTCTACCAGATCTTAGTAAGCCCCCACCTGGATTCCCACCATTCCCCGAAGTAAACAATGAAGATCTAATGCCTTCAGTACCCTATTTCGAACTACCGGCTGGTTTGATGGTCCCACTCATTATGGTATGTGAATTCAATTATTTTCTCTGTGAATGAGGAGTAACAAACAAATGGAGTGATAATCTACAAGCGAATGCTCTTGACATCTACTTAAAGATGTGTATGCCGTCGGACTTAGCACTTTTCTCCTGCTTGTCGCTCAACTTATACCAATTTAGCACTCCTTTTGTTGACCACTCCATTCCCTACTGCCGCGATTTTATATTTTTTTCTGTAATTAAATGTCTTTTTGTAGTTGGAAGACGACAGATATCGACCATTGGATCCAGCGATGATTCGCCTACCCCCTCCTGCCCCGCCTAATGATAGACTCTTGGCTGCTGTCGACGCATTCTATGCCTCGCCTAATCACGAGAGGCCTAGAGACAAGTAAGTTTATTTATTTTTGTTCAGCAAATGTTTTTTTTTCGTTGGATATTAAATCATAATACCTCAATACATCATTGTGATCAAGATGTAAGTACTGAAAAATCTTAATTTTATGACATTACAAATATGTATTTAACAAATAATTTCTACAATATATCGAGCTTATTTAAATATTTCTTCTCTTTCTCAGTGAGGGCTGGGAGAAATTGGGCCTGTACGAATACTACAAAGCCAAGAATGCTGCTAGGAAAATGAAGGAAGAAGCAGTGGCACAGGGCTTTCGGGAGAAGTCAAGATCCCCCAGTCCTATACCAAAAGACTTGCAGAAACAACCCACACCTCCTGGCAGAAGATATAGGTACGATTTTATCACTGTTAAAATAAATTTTGTAAGCAATTGTGTCGTACTTTTCGGAGAATAGTCGCTAATCGGCCGTTTACCGCGACGTCAGCAGTTGTTTATGTTTAATAACGTTCTTTTCCCTCGCTATCCTCAAACACGGTGAGTGAGCACTCCATGCTCCATGCTGTATTATAGAACGCATCGATTTCATGTTCAAATATTGTATTATTTTTTATTATATAAATCACCAATTCATTTTACATAGTAAGATTATTTACAGTACTTAATATAAAATTGTAGCATAAGAAAAGGGTTAGAAAAAAAGCCAATGCTTAAAAAATTATATTTTTATTATGAACTCAGATCAAAAAGTAAAACACCAGAGAAACCTTCGCCTACAAAATCAAAGTCAAGATCGCCGTCTCCAAGAAGAAAGTCGACGTCATCTTCATCAGCTTCTTGGAGAAGAGACAGGGACAGAGGAGAGAATCGAGAAAGTAAGTTTTATTTTCTTTTCGCTTTCTTTCACTAAGTGTCGAAACCTGTACACTCTCTTATTGCACGGGCCGTATACGAAGTTGACTGATTTTGTTAATCTTAATAATCACTGTTTGTGAGAAAGGGAAAAATAATTCAAACAAAATTGTTTGTGATTTGAAAACTCGAGTTTTTAGTCTTGCAGTAAGCATAAAAGGATTTTTCAAATAATTTAAGTACCTAATTAATACTCGCAAATCTAAACATATACTAATCATACGCCACAAGTTTTCCGAAAAATGAAGCGAGAATGGCAATGAAACAAAATATAGCAAAAAAAAAATATGTTGAAAAACCCTATTTTTTCAAGACAAATATTTTATGGTTTCTATTATCTTACAAAAGCAACAAAAAAATAAAAAATCGCAAATTAATCTTCAGCCATCCTTTCATTTAAATCTAAATTTTATTTTATGAAAATATAATATCGTCAATAAGTAAATCAAAGGCGAATTGAACCATATTTTCGAGATCGAGAGTGAAAAATTGATAAACCATTATTAACAGGTGCTGTGACTGACAAAAATGGTTTTACGCCAAGAAAACTGTACTTTTATAGTCACTCAGACCTATATTTCAATTATTTTTAGCATTCTCCCAATTGGATTATAAATTGACTAAAAGGGTTTCTGAAGTGAAACTTTTTAGGCGGTGATTCGATAATTGGACGAGAATTGAGAGTGAAATTTCAAAGATGAGTCACGTTTCTAGGCACATTTCGTTACTTGAGAGAGAAGAAAGATATAACTCTCTCACTCTATCTCTCACACTTAATCTCTCTTATTCTTTATTTTTTAAGAAATTTCTCTTCTGTCACGTGTACGGTGCTGCATGAGCAATTTTTTAATGTGTAACATTTTTTCTCTCGCTTTCCTGCAATCAGTCTAAATCTTAAAAAAAATCTAAATAATCAAATCTGTGATTTGGTGAAAAGGGACGGAAGTGTGTAACATGAAGCGTGGAAGCGCGCGCTATTTGATTTGACCAATGAGCGCACGCGGTGCTAGAGTTTGCCGTCAGAAACGACCTTGACGAGGCCCCGTCCCTTTAATGTTGCTTATTACCAAGGTGAGATGTTACACATTTCATTTGCGACTACTGTAAAACTAGCTCGTTTTTTTTTATCGTATAAACTTTTACGAAGATTGCCTCAAATAAAATAATATTTCTGTTCATTGTTTAATTCCTTCATGCAAATAAAGAAATTTAATACCGTTATAATCCATTATTGGACCTGTATGTTGTGTAATTGATATGTTGCAAGCAGATTGTATTATTCGTCACTATATAAGAGTCATAACATACACATAATAACATCACGCCTTGTTCCAGTGGCGTAGCGTGCCTTGGCGGGGCCCCGTATAAAAATTTGTTTGGGGGCCCTTATGAAGGGTAAAGATTTCTCACAAAAGAAAAAAAAATGTTTGCACGAAATTAAAAGAAATATTTATTCATCATAATAATCTATCTGTCACTTTTTCCAAATTTTTACAAACAATTCAATTTAAATATGTATACACTCTCCTTGCCTTTGTTTCGACAAACTGACTTATTAAGAGCGTTTACGTGTAGCGCGGGAAGTCAAGTTTAGGTAAATTCTTCGCAAAATTCACTCACACAGAAGCGCGCGTACATGTGTGCGTAGAGTTGGCGCGTTCGCTATCTTTATAGTCAGACTAACACACGTTGATCCGTTCGATTTAGAGCAATAATTCTTTTAGTAAATATTTAATTGGAATTTAAATCCAACTTCAATTTATTGTTACACCTATGATTAATATTATTAAAAAAACGAATTAAATAAATAATTTTACAATATTTTATTGGAACAGTTTACATATTTATACGCTTCTTTTCGTGTTTATTTTATATTAGGCATAACAATTTGATGAATCATATTTATTTCTTTTAAACATCTTATCTTATTATCACTCCGAGTAACAACAAGCGCAACATGTCATACTCATAGTTACATTATGGGTACTGTTAATATTAGCATGTCGGTGTCGCAAACCCATAAGATTTTCCTGTACCAATAATCGCTCATCGCGCCTAAAGAAGCTTTCACCTGAAAAAAAAACGTGTGCGTTTGTGAGAACCCACTCAGGAATAAAGTTCCTTCTCACGTATCATTTAAAACAAAAACAAAATTTTCGCAGCCGCCATCTTGGATTTACATTTTGACCTCACTATCGACTTTAAAACCCTCAAAAACTAATGCCTCATTTACATTCTGCCCCTGCCGCTACTGTTCGCGCTGCCAGCCATAATTCTCTAAATACTGCCGTAGTAGGATCGAAAGAACTGCCCTACCACTCATATCGCTTTCGACTTTCAACAATGGTAGACGTCGAAATAATTACAGCGTCGCTGTGTAGAAAACACAATACATAATATGTTCTTTATTTAAAAAAAAAAAAAAAAAAAAAAAAAAAAAATTATCTTCATAGAAGATGGTGGATCCTCTCCATAACATCGAATACAAACCATATCGGATGAAATATATCGTCTGCATCTGCTCCAGTAGGTACCCTAATTGCGTAACTTATTTTCATAAACGATTATAACAAATTTATTTCATTTTGACAGTTCAACAACATTCATTGCATTATTTACGTTATTGAGCAGATTTTTACTCCAACTTATGAAGCAATGGATTAGCAATCTGTTTCAAATCGAAACAATTGTGATTGATCGTGCATTACGCTATTTTTTTTTTTCTTAGCCTTTATTGTCCCACTGCTGGGCAAAGGCCTCCCTACCCTCTTTCCACCTCTCTCTGTCTAGAGCTTCCAAGAACCAATCTTTCTTAAATGAGTCCAGCTCATCCCGCCATCTCCGTCTGGGCCTGCCGCGATGTCGTTTGCCATTAAGCGGGACCCACTGGGTCGTAAGTTTGGCCCATTGATCGTTTGACATGCGGCAGATGTGTCCAGCCCAATTCCATTTAAGCGTGGCAGCTTTCCGAGTGACATCAGATATTTTAGTGATGGAACGGATTGTTGTATTCTTAACCCGGTCCACAAGTTTAATACCAAGAATACTCCGTTCCATAGCTCTCTGGCAAACCTCGAGCGTGGTCCTCTTTTCTATTACGCAATTATTGGGGTACAGATCGGCTAGATGAATTTTTATTTTCAAAAGAGGCCTAAACGTGACCATCAGTGACTTCTTTGATTTCAATTCGTCAATAGGAAGGAGTATCTTCTAAAGCTTCACTAATTCTCTTCCAGCACGCGTATGACCACCATAGATAATAGAACAATAGCCAAAATGACAGATAAACAATCACAATCTGTCATTTTGTCTATTCTTCCGTCGACAAAACCCGTTTCTATTGTGGTCATGCTACGTGTCCAGACGTTGTGAACTTAGTTTTAATTTGTGGTTTTTGTCATTTAAATCCTACATACTTTTTTTGGATTCCAATAGTTCCAAATATGTTATAGTGTTTTTATTATTCCACTCGAAGGGCATTTTCATAGATCGTATAAATAGGCGGCACGCACGTCCGATTCGTCCAGGCGCTCGGTAAGAAGTGAGCTGCGGAGCTGAACGTAAACACGCCCTGCCACTCGTGCTGCTCGTTCTTTGACTTCCGCATAAAAAAACCACTCATTTGGGGAGCGTAGGGCAACGCGAGTAGCAGTGGCAGCAGTATGAGAAGTATCGTGTTTACATACTCATCCTGCCCACTTTCCTGCTCATTGCTGTGGAAGTGAGCTGAATGTAAACGGGGTATATGAAAACGACACCCATGATAAATTCTCCCGCTCTGGGCGGAGCGGGAGGTCGTGTCAGACTCTTACTGAGTAAAACCCACCCGTGTTCTTTCGGTTGCCCTGTTGCCGGGGGTCACGATTTCCCTATCGGTTTTCTTCGAACCCCCGGCAGGCATTGGCCCAAGCGGACCCCGTCAATTCTGCTGACATCTCGTTGAGGCGCGCGTGGAACACAACGCGCCGCCGACCCGGGCTTGGTCCTTATCGGACGCTGCTGGAATTGGCTCGCGATTCCCGCCCCGGGTGTCTCCTCCTGCGGTGGTTAGGGGCGTGAAGGCGCGAAATTTGCCTCTCCCTCACGCGTTCCGCCTCCTCCTTCGCGAGCATTACCGCTTCGCAGAAGGAGGTGACGGCCTGCCATTTCTTCTCGCTCCGTACCATGGCCTGAACCAGGGCCGGACGCGAGAGATCACCGCCGCCAAACACCTCAACGAAGACACGGTGTTGCTCCGCCCAAGCCGGGCAGACCTCCACCGTATGCTCTGCCATGTCCTCAGGCCGATCCACACAATGGTGACACCCGGATGTTTCCTCCCGCCTTATCCTGAACAGGAACCTCACGAAGCAGCCGTGTTTTATATAGAATTTTTCACTTTTTGTATGGAGACCATGAAAAATTATTACCTATATGTTGAGTTTTATGGGTTTATGGGCATTATAAAGGGGGTCGAAATTTTCATTACTTTTGCGATAGATCACACCATTTTCGAAATATAAGCAAAAGAAAAGAAAAAAAGATACAGTACTATTTTTGCAGCTGAAGTCAAGGTGTGGGTATGAATTTTAGTTCATGACAACTAATTTAATTCCATACTTTTTTAATGGCGATTAAAAGTAGTCAGATTTAGTTAGGCAAACAAAATTTTTCATGAAAATCGTCAAATTCAGAATAGCAAAATTGCCATTTTCACTAAAATATTAACTCAGTGTCAGCTTGCACTAAGGCCCGTATTACAGAACGTCACTCAATACCCAAGCATTACTTAAAACTAGATTCAAGCCATTTGATTGGTTGAAACTAGTTTTAAGTAATGCTCGAGTATTGAGTGTCGTTCTGTAATACGGGCCTAAGATGGCACTGAGTTAATACTTTGGTGTATGCTTGTTTGTTTGTTTGAAAATTATTACGTCAGCAAATGCTGTATTGATTTTTCGGAATTTTCAGTATTTTATTCGGTCCTTTCTTTATTTGTAATCGCATATAAGCTGTCGGAAAATTAGCATTTATAGCAGTAAATTTCAAATTTTAAGTATGCTCATATTTTAACTTTTTTCGGAACTTTTATTACTACCCAAACTAAATGGTGATTTTTTGTCTAGTCATTTGTGACAACAGAAGGCATTTGTGACAAGAGAATCGGCACCGATATCGACTTTAGCACCCTAAATTAGTTTTCACTTCAATAAAATATTTTACTTACTAAAGTACTAAGATGTGGCGATCATGCTATATTCGTGCATTATCGTTGTACGCACGACAAAGGCAGAGCGCCGAGCGACACGTCCACTCTCTGAAAGGCCTCACGGCGGACTAATTTGAAACGGTTTGCGCGTGGAGTTTTATAGTAATTTTAGAGTAGTTTTAAAAAAATTCTAGAAAAATAACCAAACTCATATAGTTAAAAATTTTGATTGCAAATTTTTAAGAAGATGTTTTTCTTTTACAGTAACCTTTTATTATATTAAATTAAGGAAGATATATTGGTAAAAAAAAACATTTTATTTACCAAAATTTCATTATAATTTCGCATTGTTTGGATTTTTATTTCTCATGTAGGGAACCTAAACTGAAAATTTCTTTTAACTAACTTTTTTCCTAAGAATCTTTGCAGTTAGATAAAAAATATTGTTTGTTAGGGTGATCAGTGATTTAAGATATTTTAAGCGTCAAAGTTGACGCTCGAAGTAAAATTAACAAAACCTCTGTTCAGTAATCTTGATATAATTCACAAATACTCTAATAATCTAAAATTTTTCCTAACTAAGTGTTTAGACAACAATATTTCCTAAAATGATTAGTAATTAATATGTTTTTAAAATAATGTTTGATGGATATTAACTGGATCGAAAAGTACTGTTTTTGAGCTAAACAGCGCGCGGATGGCGTAAACGCTCTTAAATCATTTATAGCTGATGATGAATTTGGGAAGTTTTTATAAATTTTTGCTTACGCACGTCGGAGGCCCCGTATAATTGATACGGCAGATACGGCGGTAGCTGCGCCCCTGCCTTGTTCCCCGAAGGGTTGGGCAAAGGTGTACCTATAGTATCCCCACATTTCGCCAGTTATGTTTAAGTCCAATGTAATAGGGGCGAGCCTATTGCCATCAACCGGGCACAAATCCAGACTCCGCGCCACTACTGAGAAATTTCAGATGGAGAAACCCAATAACACTTTGCCCGAACCGGGAATCGAACCCAGGGCCTCATGCTCAGCAGTAGCTCTTGCGACCATCAGACTAACGAGGCAGTCAGGAGGACTTCAGGAGTCATAATATTATGTTAGGGTAACCATGATTAAAGGATAAATAAAATAGATGTCGTATTATTTCATAATATGTTTTATTAGGTAATGTAACAAAGTACAAAATGGGGTAGGTAAGTAAAGTTACTAAGCAGGCTTTTATTTTAGGAACTTACATAATTAATTATACTTAAAAAAGAAATAATAGTCACGTTATAATATTGAGATTATGATGATGGACAGGACATAATGATACAAATAATTTTGATGGATTTTCCAACATTAATAATTCTGACTCTGAGTTTGTACCGTACTGAATTTTATAGCGACCACCATGACTGCAATCTTTGTGAATGTCAAAAAGTAAAATCATAATACTCGTCCATAGGTATAGCTTGTCCACTTTGAAACAACGCGCCCCAATACCGCATTTTAGGCAGACGGTAATGCAGTAGTGGGGCTCGTCATTTCAGAGTGGCAAGCTATTTATGGCTATAACACTGAACTGTTGGGCTGCCATGGAAGTTCTTCTTCAATATTAGATAGTCTAATCCAGCAATTCTTGTATGAATTCGCATTATGTATGCGGCGTTTGAATCATCAATTGAGTTTCAATGACTTGTAAATAGTAAGTACCTTAGCGTTCTACATTTTGCCTTAGGCGACAGTATGCAAACGGATGACGCCGTATGTATAATGATGAATCATAGAATCTGTCTGCGACAGATACATAAGTGTAATCTATTATACAGTGTAACAGAGAATCAATTTTCACGTCTCCCCTTTAAGAAAAAGGCCAAATATTTTTTGATATTCAGGTAGCTCATGACCTAAAGAGGTATTTTATAGAATATGAATTAAAAAAAAAAACAAAATCCGCGAAATTTCGCGGTTATTCTGGTCAAATACAACCAAATAGTGCAATCATGTTCAATCTCATACATAGCCTCTCTTGGCCCTAGCATGATTGATTAATTAATATCTGTTCTCAAGAAAGCAGCAAATATATGTGACGATCTGTGGAAGACTTGCACAAGTAGCAGCACAAATATGTGACATCGAAGAAACAGCAAAACTATTTGACGAGACACGCAACGTCAAAATATAGGATACCGCATCGGCTTCAAAAAGATGGGTCATCTCTCAGAATGCGTAAATATTGGCCATGCCGTGCGTTATGAATACCTGCCTTAAGTATCGGTTTAGAAAAAGGTGATACCTTGTTGTGATCCAAAATATCTTGCCTTCCAAAGATGATCAAAAATATTTGCCTTCTTCTTGAGAACATTATTATATTGAATGAATCATGAAAATAGAAATTGTCGAAATGTCCATTGTAAAATATTTATGCTCGTGACAGTACACAGTGCTAAAATATAATATCCATACTACTCGATATGATCGCACAACCCAGGCAATCAATCTGATGAATGCTAGTGTGTATGTATGTTTATGCAGTGAATCTATGCTTAATGTGAAACATTTTAGTAAAATGTTATATTGTTGGCTTGCTGCAAGCTTTGGTGTAAACTGTAAATGCAGTAAGCAATTATTAAATTTAAAAATAAATACGTTTATTAGGTCGGCGGCGATCCCGGTCTAGGTCAAGATCGCGATCACGCAGCAGATCAAGAGAGCGGGAAAGGCACCGGGAGTCACCGAGGTCACGGCGTATCGAGAAATCTAGATCACCCACACCTCCTAGTTTCCTGTGAGTATGATATACTAGTCTAGTCCGTCTCACGAAAGAAATCTCGCAGACGCGGCGCTACAGTCATTCGACGTTCCACTTATTGCCGTGGGACTTCTCTGGTGAGACGGACTCTACATGTTAAATTGTGATTCAGATGGAGATGGTGCAAGATTTAAGTTTAAAATTTTCTGAGACCCACTTATTATGTGTGTAATCCTCGAGTCTCATTAAAGTTAGTAACATTTTATTTCGACGACGGACGGCAGTCCGCAAGAATCAAAATAAAGAGAATCAAAACTGCAATGTCCACTGCGTTTATTGCCAACGCCGCCGCCGTCGCCTTCGGAATTCTACCTATATGCATTTTTTAAATATTACAGGTAAGTTTGGCCCAGTTGGGCGCCAGAAGGATTCTCTTAGTGGTACCCAACAGGGCCACAGGATTTTAAAACATCGTTTGATTTACGTCAATCATTTGAACTTTGAAGTCGACAGAGATATTAGTGTGTTTATTATGTTTAGTGGTAAATGTATTTAGTTATTTGTGGTACAAGTGAGCCACTTTTTAAACTACTTTTTCTCAATACCATTCTTCTCTCGAAATCTCAGTGGCGGAGCATATCCGAGTACGTCCACGTCAGGTCTGGACTCGAGCAACAAAGGTCACCAGCTGTTACAGAAGATGGGGTGGAGTGCTGGTGGCTTGGGTGCCTCTGGGCAGGGCATCGCTGAACCAATCAGCGGCGGCATTGTTAGAGATAGACAAGATCAGTATAAAGGTAAATTGCGTCAATTTACACCACATTTAATTGAAAAAGCATGCCACCGACTTCCAAAGCAATTTTATTTTCTTCCCCTATCAAAATTAACCCTTCAAATGCATAACCTCAAAAATAAACGCGACAGTTTTGATGATAATCCTAATTATTTTCTTCTTTTTTGTTACAGGTGTAGGAGTAAACCTCAATGACCCCTATGAGAACTTCAGAAAGAACAAAGGTGCAGCATTTATAACGAGAATGAAGGAGAGAGCATTAGAGCGTTCATCGTGATCGCTGGTTTAACTCATTATAACGAATTGATGTAAATGTGTATGTAAGTTGCGATAGTGTGGATGGGATATGATTTATTTTATCTAAATCATCTTAAATAAAGATATATGAATTTTCAAACATGCTTTTATTTTACAACTAAAGAACATATAAAGCTTTATGTACCGATTTTAAATGTGCTAATTTAAATCTCAACACTTGCAAAAGATTACAAAGAAATTTGTATGGTGAGTTATCAAGATAGCAGATTACAAATAAACATGCAGTAAGTATGGAAGCAATCTACCCAGTTCTTGATGTGTAGTAGTGATTATCATTCAAAGTTAGCAAATATAAATTTTATACTTCTCAATTACTTATACTTTAGATACACATATGCCGAACCCTTCGGGGAAACAAGGCGTGATGTTATTATTTATCTCATCACCTGTTACGATGCCTCATTGAAGCGGATAACAAAATTCTATTGTCTCGTTAATGACAGTTGAAAGGATAAGTGTTACGATGAACATACATACAATGTTTTATTAAAGCTTATTTAAGTAAGGCAATAAGTAGATTAATATTATTTTATTACAGTTCAAAGTTATCTTCATAATTATCCTTGAATTCTGCAATCTTATCTAAACTTTCACTGTACTCAGAAGCTTCAAACCCTTCTTGGGTAAACTTGTGCAGTTTGGAAAACTTAACCCTACTAGTTTCTCTGTGCAGTTTTTCAATCATGTCTGACATGAAATTACCATTATGATATCCTGCAACAACAGCACAACTCTCAACCTTCTCTTGGCTGGCGTCACTTCTTACAAACCCATATTTATTAAGTTCATTTGAAAAAAATGTTGGGTAAGGTGTTTTGACTTCCAGAGGCTTTTCACATATTGTTACATTTGTTGCGGAAAGGAAATTATTTGCTTGGAAATATAGTTCAAACATCTCCTTCACATTATTGCACCTGTATGCTGGTATATTCACTTGTTCTTTGGCTTCTTTCAAAGGAGCTTTTAAGTAGCTCTCAGGAACTCCTCTCACTGTGATAACTTGGAATATTTTGTCTGTAGCAATCTTACAACTTGGTGTGATACTTGTGTAAATAGGTTTTGTTGTACTATTCAAATAATCTATCAAATATTGTGATTCATTTAATGGTAATGGCATTCCTAATGAAGCTGAAGCCATTTTTCTGCCATAACCTGTGAGATCAGCACAAATATCTGATATTGTAAAAATGTTGCTTTTGTGTCTGTATTTCATACTCAATGTGTCCATGGCTGATGCTAATAAAGCTGAACTGTGGAAGTATAGTTCAGGATTATAATTTATGTAGTCAAATTTTCTAGGGCTCCCTGGTTTCCTCCATCCTTTTTCTCCAGTGCAAATGGGTACAAACAATGTAGCATGTTCCGACAGCTCTTGAATAGAAATTGCTGTGTTCACTAGCCTAATGGAATCTTTGACATTGGCCTTATCCCTTTCTTCTTGTGTTGTAGGATTGTTATCAGGGAAATGTGAAGGTATAATTGGATATGCTAGTATAGATTTGGAATATTCGTCAGCGAGATGCTCTATACAACTAAGAGCAAGGCCTGCAAACCCATCAACACAGTCAAAGTTGACCTGAAAACCTTGCATGCTATCACATTCTTCCACATATTTTCTAATATTTTCCATAAACGCATCACCAAAATCATGCTTCCACAGTGATTTACCCATATGATAAATGTCCATACATTCCTGAAAAGACATAAAGAAGAATTTTAACATTTACATTGTTTTTCAATATTCAAATGCTACTAACCTATTTTAATAACAGAACTTACTGTATCATCTCCATGAACATAATCTTTCACAATATTAATCGTTCTCTCATGAAGCCTAGGGTATAAGTAATCTGTCCAAGTTTTAACATCTTGTTCAAAGTTGTATTCCTTTGCGTGAACACTTGGTCCTTGACTATCAATATCTACCAAGTATTCATTTTTCGGTGGAACTGGCTCTTCTATTTTTTCAACAACATCCCACGGAAATTCATTTTCGTCTCCTCCACTAGACAAACCACCACTTTCAGGCAAAGTTTTTAGGGAACCTTTGAGGTCAGCTAAAAGGAGCCGAGGTGTGTATGTCACTTCACGTTTCGCATTTTGACCTTCACGGTATAAAATATCGTGGTTAACTTCTGTTTTTACAGTTCCTGTATAATCAAAACTAAGTTCTTGTAAGTTCCAAAAGTGTGCACCAACATAGTTCGCGTAGTGACCAAATTGTAGGGTGAGTATTTCACGGGTAGACATGATAGTATAGTATCGTATGAATTAAAATTTATGTAGTAAGAATATATTCCGTAGTATCAACATTAGAGTTTAATTATGGAGAATCAGAGAAAATCCGGTTGATTCGATTCAATGACAATTTTTGACTTGTTATTGACAATGACAGTTACAATTTTTTTAATTAAACACCACGCCACAGATATAAATTAGGATAGGGATGAGACGTCTGCCTTCGAAAATGGAACTTTCAAAATGTGGTGAATCGTTTATCTGGGTTCACCCCTGCATCTCTTTACCAGCTACTCTAAACTATGGCAATCTGTGATGGTATTGGCAATACTAATTTAAAGCGCCAAACACTCGTTAAGGTTCAGGGAGGCCTCAGGGATGCAGCTTGTATGAAAACTTGCCAACTTTGCCAATGAGATGGCTCTGCCAGGTAGAAACCAATGCAATGCTGTTCGTACGGCGTGACCGATTTGGTTATTTTCTAACAAACTGACAAAAGGCCCTTATTTTTTTATCATTGTCCATTTTTTAGGGTTCCGTAGTAAACAAGGAACCCTCATAGTTTCGTCATGTCCGTCTGTCTGTGTGTCTGTCCGCTGTCTAGCTCCAAGATTCTTAGTAATTCGGCATGGATATACATATTAATTACGCCGACAAAGAGGTAAAACAAAATTATGAAAAAAAATGTTTGGCTGCCTTGCCCTACAAGTAATGTTTTTTAGGGTTCCGTTGCCAAATGGCAAAAAACGGAACCCTTATAGATTCGTCATGTGTGTCTGTCTGTCCGTCCGTATGTCACAGCCACTTTTTTCCGAAACTATAAGAGCTATGCTGTTGAAACTTGGTAAGTAGATGTATTCTGTGAACCGCATTAAGATTTTTACACAAAAATAGAAATAAAACAAATAATTTTGGAGTTCCCCATACTTAGAACTGAAACTCAAATTTTTTTTTTCATCAATCCCATACGTGTGGGGTATCTATGGATAGGTCTTTAAAAATGATACCGAGGTTTCTAATATCATTTTTTTCTAAACTGAATATTTTGCGCGAGAAATACTTCCAAAGTGGTAAAATGTGTGTCCCCCCCTGTAACTTCTAAAATAATAGAATGATAAAACTAAAAAAATATACAAATTACTATGTAAACTTCCACCGAAAATTGGTTTGAACGAGATCTAGCAAGTAGTTTTTTTTTAATAGGTCATAAATCGTAAACCGCAATTTACCTTTCATTCAATGTAACTTGCTGCTACAGAACCCTTCATGGGCGAGTACGACTCGCACTTGGCCGCTTTTTTTTCTAAGCCGTGGTTTGGGTTTGGGGTATCATTTGAAAGGTCCTTTAAAAAACATTGTGAGTATGTGCTAACCATTTTTAGATTCAGGGATCTGTTTGCGAAATATTAAGGAGTCAAGAAACAAATTCCTATTTTTATGCATTACTTATTTCACAATTCATTATTTTATGTTACGTTTTTTTCGTGGAACGAAACGCAAATTCGAAACGCGTCGTCTTCGAAAATCCCGAAAGTGATCTCAAAATTCATTTGTCTCTTCTTAGCAAAATGCTTGAATTCTCTGAAAGGTGAGTTATAAAAAAGTACAAAAACAATTTAATTTATATGTTTTGGGGCTAAAAGACAGATGTAAATAAAGCAGTAGTGTGCGAAATGACGTCATATCCTGACCGCGACAGAAACGGACGTTTAAACTGTAGTAGAGCAACAAGCAGGATAGTTGAATTTAACTTTTTTAATACTTTTCTTAGAGAGCAGTGGTGGCCCAGTGGTAACGGCCGCGACTTACGAGTTGTAGGTCGTAGGTTCGAACCCAGACAGGCGCTTTACTTTGTGTAAATTATTTCATCACCACTGCTCTCAAAACGGTGAAGGAAAACATCGTGAGGAAACCGGCATGTCCTAGAACCGAAAATTCGAAGACATGTGACATCTACCAACCCGCACTGGGCCCGCGTGGTGGATTACGGCCCACTCCCTCTCACAGAGAGGAGGCCTGTGTCCCAGCAGTGGGAACATTTATAGGCTGATGATGATGATGAATACTTTTCTTAGGTTTAAAAAATTACATGCATATTCTCTATAATATTTATTTGCATAAAAATCCGGTAACACTACACAATTATAACTGACTCAAAAAAGTTGGTCTTGAAAAAGCACGGGAGTGCCACCCTTAATTATTTTTTTCGTGATTTCACTACACCATTGTTTGCAACACAGAAATACACCTATACCCTAATTGCGTAACTTATTTTCGTAAACGATTATGACAAATTTGTTTCATTTTGTCAGTACAACAACATTCATTGCGTTATTTACGTTGTTGAGCAGATTTTTTTTCAAACTTATGAAGCAATGGTTTCGCAATCTGTTTCAAATCGAAAAAAATTGTGATTGATCGTGTAGTACGCAATTAGGGTACTGCTTTTCAAGTTTCATGGATAGAGCGCTAGTAGCTCCAAGTAAAATGTCTGTGTGAAAGCCGGACATGATGAAATTGTAAGGGTTCCGTTTTTGCCATTTTGTGACTGAACCTTAAAAAGACAGCTTCAGTCGATTGGTTTGATGCTTTTCGGGTGCTACGTACTAAATATAACATTTATATTCGAAGTACGTAGTTGATGAACGCATGCGCTGTTGCTTAATGCACTTGTGTAAATACAGTTTTTGACTTGGTGTAATCTACATCTAATGGCTGCAACGAGTAGGCTTTAATTAAAACAACTGAACTTAGGTACTCATTGAATTTTATTACAAAAATGTTATGAAAAATCATTCACTTCATCTAGGTTTTCTTAAAGTGTACGTACTAACAGCTAAACTAATGGCTACACTTATTCTAAATGCTTATTAGTTGAATGTTGCAATACTGGCAGTGGAAAAATACATTAACTATTTTGTATTGTACAAAATTACAGCTAATTCTCGGCTAGTGACAAATTGTTGAAAGACTTACAATGTGGGTTATTTTCAAAATCAAATTTTTATCTTATTTTGTTTTTGAATATCCGCATTAGTTTCTAAAGCGTGGCTGCAGTCAATACAATTATTAACTATAGGTACCAAATATTAACTATGTATTACATTACTTTGGAAAATGGCATCTACAAATACAATTCATAAACACGATTGATTTATTTAATTAGATTCACACGCATCATTACACTATCGAATTATAGCAGGAGATATCAAAACGCACTATAATATAATTATATACACAATTGCACTGTTGTGTCTGTATACATAGAGCACCTAATTTTAAACGCATTTATTGAGGATTCTTTCATGGTGTTACCGTTTTTGTAGTTTTTAAGTATAATGTAATCTATACTTACCTACACTATAACTTGATTTAAACACGTTTTATTTAGGTACATTGGAATAACCAGGTTAGGGTCGCTACTTGAGGTGAAAGACCGCGTCCGATTTATTTACCGCTCTAAACTTAGCGCCAACAAAGTCTGGGCTTCTTGATTACATTACACTAATTACAAGGACAATCTATAATACGCACCATGCCCACACAAGAGCATAGGGTGTTGGGCTCACGCGGTACGAGCTAGCTGGTTACGCTACTGCGAAAGCGTAAACGCCTCGTGGGACATTAATATGCCACATTTTTCTAAACTACAATATAAGGCAGTATTTTGTACATTATAGTGCTGGCATACGCCTTTAGCTGTAAACTATTTCCGAATTGTCTAATCAATACCGAAGTAAAGTGTTTGGTAAATAGTTCACCAAAAGAAACAACCCTAGTTGTACCTCGAGCAATAATAGGCGACGAATAGGCAAAAGAAATAGATAGGAAAACGTAACTTCGTTTTGATATATTAAGCTACTTGTTGCATTATGATAAAACGCTACACTGTCTTCCTATCTCTGTTTACTTTGGTGCCTTTTGCTTGTAAATTGAACGTAGTTTTGCCTTCGCCTTGTACTATACTAACTGCAAAGCAGATAAGTCTACAAACATAGTTAAACTTGAGTTTTATAATAATTTGTGATAAATATGATTAATTTCCATAGTAGTGATTTCAATATTGCTTCATATCACAGTATCATCTAATCTATAATGTATTTAAGAGATAAATGGGCTATATTTGAATATATTTTGATAAATTACTTGTTATGTTATATCGTAAATATATTTATCGGGTAATAACATTAAACATGTTTGTCTGTAAATCTATCTGCTCATTACTATCGGTGTCTAGACTTGCAGACCAAGTTCGCGAGCTAGCGTCTGCTAGAACACAACTGAGGCCAAACGTGCATGTCCTCAGTCCTGCCGATCTCGGCATGTGATTTTAAAGATTAATTATGTTTCACTATAATATTTCGACAGGCGAAAATATAACAATGACAATTTTATTAGTATTCCAATTCATTTTCATTTTGAATTGCATGAAACTTTACGATTCATGTTCTAGTGACGTTTTCCATGCTTATAACTAATACATACTTATACTAAACTCACAATTTAATTCACTACATTCGAGAGATCCACTAACACAACCAACTACAAAGACCAAGTCTAATCCATTCCAATCCATCTTTTTATTCATTACACTTTAATCAAAGTATTTGTTTTTCGCAATGTATTCATAACGTTTCGTCAATCACAATTTATTAAATTCCTCATGATGATGTTGTGACAAATTGCTGATAAGGGAACATAACGAATTCATTAACGAATGTTTGATTCACATAATTTTTCTCCAAATCTATACGTTTTGTATTGATATTGGAGTAACCAATTACATAGACACCTGTATCATCCACTGAAATTGCACATCTTACGAGTAAAATCGCAACAATAAAAATTAAAGTGGTATGTTTCTACAGAACAAAATTAAAATATAGACACAAGGTTATCTTTAACAGGTACAACGTAAAGTAACTAAAAATAAGTTCTGGAGCATAATGTGTTGTCGAAGTCAGCTAAAATTCATATACATAAGAACAAAAGGTTTTTGTTATGTACTTCTTTTATAAATAAAATATTTCTGCCACTTTGTAGCTAGGTTCGAAGTCGAACATAACTATTATGACAAGTCCTTATCTGTATACGATCAAACTAATCTTATTTAAAAGACATAAAAATGTCTTGAAATTATGTTTATGGTTAGCTATAATCGACTTACGGCAGCATTAATCAACTGATATTACAAGTTCTGAAAAAAATTAAGCTGCCACTAACAACAAATAATATGCAAATAAAACACAAAAGAAATAGACAATATTTACATATATCAGCGGTGGGAACGTCACATACCCGCTATAGCCTTTGCTGCTAGATTGAGACATCACTTCATGTGTACTTTCCTATTTTAAACAGCTTTTCGTACTTCAGTCCATACAAACGAACTAACAATAAAAGAAAACATAGTCAAGTCTCCAAATGGAAAAAGTTTCTCCATCATGATAAAAAAATAAAAAACTGGTCAGTTCGTTGATATGAAATATTTCGTACTACAGCCTTAAGTAACTTGCTAAGCTAAACAAACTTTTCCTACAACACCTTGTTTTAAACGCTATTGGGCAATATTCAATGTCACTTCTTCAAATCAAATCAACACACATCTACAGCATCCGATGGTGACATATAAGTACATATCAATATCGGGGCGCATCTTCATTCAGGTTTTCGCTTAACAAATAATATTACTTTACAGTGTAAGATATGTAACAAGTGTTCCGTTTTTGTAAAAAACATGTAAATACACTTATCTGGTACAGACTATCACGATCGAATTTGATACAATAATACAAACATTCAGCACTCTGAGACACATTCACAGCTAATCATTACAATTCGAATTATTAAACGTAATCTAAGTTACCTAACAATGGAACAATCACTGGAGAGACTACGCTATGTACTATCGTTGACCCCATAACGTTATGATCACAATTTTCTATGAATACAAGTCTTATAAGTTGTTTAGGAATTTCGCTTATATTAATGCGACTCGGTTGACGAGTGGCGTTTTTCTTCTGCTAGTGTGCGTCTGAGTTGTCACAGGTTGATAGATGAAGCTTGTCTTTGCCCGTTTTGTTTGATGTACTGAAAGATACAAAAAATAATAATAAATTATCTTAAAGTTACTATTTTTGACGGAAGTATGAAAAGGAAAGGAAAGGTGCCAGAAACTAAGGCTTGCCGAGCCAAGTCTGTTAAATATAAGGCAATTAGTTACTAATAAATGACGACTAAGCCCACGTTCGCACGGACGTAATAAAATCGCGGCGATGTTTTTCGTGCACTGGATTCTCAACACTCGGCTTAACACCGAGAGTTGAAAATCCAGTACGCCATAAAATCCCGCCACGATTTTATTACGTCCGTGCATACGGCGCCTTACAGAGAAGTATGGAAGAAAAAGACATACATAAACGCACGTCTTCTTCCCATGGGGGGTAGGCAGAAAATACAGAGCGCCACCTGCTACGATCCCTACATACTCCTTTTGCCTCGTTTACGTTCATACATCTGGTCATCCACGCACGCCGCTTGCGAGTACTACGCACCTGACCTTTCTGAAGAATATCACCAATAAGGCCACTATAAATGTTCTCCTAGGGCGTCCCCCCGGCGGGTGTTTCCACTCACATCTGCTTTGTAAATACCTTTTGTTAGTCGCCTTTCATTCATCCTCTCAACATGACCAAACCATCTAAGCATACACTCTTAATTTCTTTTTGTGGTTATTTTTGTAAAAAGACGTTGCGCCGAACTTGAAAGTCAAATAAATTGGGATAAGGACAAGAGAATGATAATGTTACTAATCATAAATGACTCTTCAAACTGAGGTGAATCCCGCGCGGGATGCGGGAAGCGACTGCGCGCATCGATTATTTTACGCGACTATTCGTGCTAGTTTGAACACCTTCATACAAGTTGGTTGACAGGTGCAAGCGGATTTTGTTGTACCGCGAGGGATTCGTGAGCATCAAAATGACGGGATCAAGTCCCCAATTTAAACTGTATCACATTAAAGTGCTTGTACTATATATGTACTATTTGTACCCTAAACAAGACATTTGTACCTATAAAGGTAAAGGAAGTATGTCAATATTTCCCTGGTCCCGCCACTTTGACGTCAATGTAGGGGGACCTTCTGGAAGCGCTACTCACGGGGATTCGCCTGTTTGACCAGAGCTTTATTTAGAAGCTCACAGTTCATTATATGGCTTTTGTGTTGTACACAAAAAGCAAATGGAGCATGGATACCACATAAAATGTTTAATAAAATAAACAACGGGCTATTCATAACTTACTTGTATAATTTTCCGTCATAGACAAATCTAATTTCATAGGTTTTGTAACATCAATGTCGATTTCTTCATATGATTGATCTAGTATCTGGAAAGCAAAAGAATACTATTATTAAGAAACTACATTATAAAAAAAAAACTTTAATTCACTGATAGACAATGCGCAGCTTAAAAACCCGCTGGGTTTAGCAGCATGAATTTTTATTCCTTATTATAACGAAAAGTGCTCATTTTAATTCGTAAGGAAATATTTGTAAAAAGTTCATCCCCTAAAGGGGCTATATAGGTGATAAAGCTCATCATTTTTTAAGTTAGAAACATGAAGTTCTTGGTATTTAGACTTCTGTTATGATGAGTTAAGTTGCCGATGGGAAACCCCATCGGGCACACGGCTTGCAGTTCCATAAATAACTTACAGGGTTGTAAACATTCGAGTATAAATTTTACTCACTTCAATGTCGCTGACTTCTTCCCCAGATTCCACGTCAGTTATGTATGAGGTAAGTGATGATGGTCCTGTAGCAAGCAATCGGTATGTGCCACCGACCATGCCTGTTCCTTCCACCACTTCTTCAACTTCCAACTCCTGATCAGACACCTCCTGTGCAAAATCATTAAAATTTACTCAACTGGCACAAAAACCAGATAATACTTAATCACAGTTAAACATAAACAGAGGTTTGGGCAAAAATATAAAAAAAGACTATAAAGATTTGACATTTCGGTGCACCAGTTATTACAATTCGTATGTGAGGTCTTTGGCCGCAAAAATAAAACACGTTGGTATGAACAGTATATTTATTTCGGGCCTTGTTGGGGCTGTCGGTTTAAGAAATATAAAAAAAAAACAGTGCATATGCATATTTGTCTGCATGTAATGGTATCTAAGCCCACGTTCGCACGGACGTAAAAATATCGTGGCGGGACTTTTTCGCACACTGGATTTTCAACGCTCTGCTTAGCACCGAGAGTTAAAAATCCAACAGTGTGTTTTTTCGACGCGCTGGGATGCTCTCTGTGGAATGCTCAACGTTCGGCTTAACACTGAGAGTTGAAAATCCAGTGCGCGATAAAATCCCGCCGCGATATTTTTACGTCCGTGCTACGTGGGCTAATAGGCGCGCGCACAAACCTAGCGTTTTCTTAAATGTCAAAAGTAGGAGTTTTAAAACGCCTTGACAAATTGGATAGGGTGCAATTAAGACTTGCTCGATAACGAAGTGCCAGCAGTTGTTGCAGCTGAGCACGTAGCTTTAAATTCCCCGACTAATAATCATGATCAAAACTTTGATCCAGCCCGTCCCATCCTTGATGTCCTCCCTCCGGTTGACGCCCTAAGCCGAGGTTCGTACCCCACAGAGGACGCCCTTAGCGAGCGTTCACCTAGTTTTAAATAGCATAGATGAATAACCCCTGGCTGGAGGTTTTAAGTGTAGTAGCTTAAGGCACCCATAGGAAAGCCCGGTTAAGTAGTCATGATCTCAGAGGTTAACTAAGAGATGCCCTACCTAAAAAATAAATGCAATAAAAAAGCCTCTACTAGTGATCAAGTGGTGGTACGTAAGGTGCGTCTCACTATCCCGACTGGATAATATTTTCACCACGGCATGAGTAGGTTACTCTACATTCGTGCCAATACGAGAGAAGATAAAGTAAGAGACAACTCACCTGTTCAATAATAGCCTCTTCCTCTTCAACTTCTTCCTTGACTTCGGGGTCTAATTCAACGTCCGCGTCCAGTTCCGGGTCAGCGTCAACATCCGCGTCATCATCTGCGTCATTTTCCCCGCTTGCGCCGCTGTATTTCATTTCACCCCTTTCTAGAGCCTCTAAGTTTTCTGTAAAATATTATTGTAATGTTAGCAACGTCTGACGAAGGACCGATAGCCGTTGGAGAAGACGAGTACAATCAAGTGCAAACGGCGTATCAACAAGCGTAGCATAGGACCTCGCTGGGTGGCCCGACGACCTTAAAAAGGCGGCTGGAACAGATCGGATGCGGATGCTCAACTTGAGAGACACATTTGTCCAGCAGTGGACTGCGATTGGCTCATGGTCATCACGATCATAATTTTTGCTTGGTTGATTGTCGACGTACATCGACGTCTTTGCACTGTTTCGCCTCAGAATATGATATTTTTTTTTGGAAAATCCAAAAGTGCACGTCTCACAGACAGAAACATATTGACGATAAATTTTACGGAAAAAAATCTAAGAAGATTCATTGGTTTTTTGTTAATATCTTTTGAATAGTTATGTTTTTGACAACGAAAATCAATAGGACTTATCCGAAGGATGAAACGAAACTAATAATAAAAGAAGATTTAGATTAAGCCATTGTGTGACGACGTGAATCGTGACGACAAACAGGCACTTCCCACCACATAATTTTTTATTTACATTTTTTGCTACATGTATCTATCTAATAATTTATATTATATTATTAATCTTATGTCAAGTCTCGAGTTTTTAAAACTTCCTTGCTAATATGAATTCCATGTATAATTGAGAGTATAGAAACGATTTTATGTTTGAAAATGTTGACAAGGCGACATCGAGAGTAGAGCACTCTCACATGCTGAAGCGTTCTGTGGCGTGCAAAAGGAGTAAAGGACTTTAAGCTGTGTGGCACAGTATTTATTTTAAAATTTAACCAAAATTAATTGACACAAACTGACACTATAGAAAAAGAGTAAAATATACTATAATGTAACTGTACCTGGATAAACCATTGCCTTCTTGATAGCTTGTGGATCTTTCCGTGACCATTTTTGCACTTCTTCATCCATTTTTCCTACTTTTGAAGGATTCATAGCCCACAAGCAACCTGAAAGAAAAATGATACAAAATTGTAGTTGTGTTTGTATTAAAAGTACTTTTCTGAAGTCCTCTGGGTTTTGTAGGAGGTTTACGAGATTTGTTGGCAGTAGATAAAAGATGCGGGCCGTCAACCTTGCTTTGGGAGCCACGCCGAACGTCATTCGTAGAACTTTGCAGCTAGTAATAGGCTGTTATAACAGCATTAATTTTAATATTGGGCGGTGGATAAAATTGCAAACATAAGTACTAAAAAACAGATAGTTACCTTTCCTTTGACTTCCATTTGTCGATGGTTTTTCAATCTTTTCAAAACATTTGTTCAAACTAAGATTATGCCTGACTGAATTCTTCCAACCATTTGGTGCAGTTTTGAAATAAGGGAAATGCTGGCTGAAATTAAAAAGAAACATTATTACAAAAAAAAAAAAAAGAAAATAATATTCATTATTCATATTCCCGATAGTATTAAACTTACCACATGAAGTTGTAAATCTCTGATACAGGTAAGCTACCTGTTCTTGAATTTTTTAGCGCCATTGCTATTAAACATGAATAAGAGTACGCCGGCTTAGGGAACTCTCCAACATTACTTTTGCTAGTAGCGTTTATATACTTCGTATGGCTAGTATCTAACGTAAAACCTCCACTTACTGAAGTTTTAATTATTTGCCTATTGTTATTTAATGACGAATTATCAATTAATATTGTTGCCTGGTTTTTGTTACCATTAGCTAAAATTGTTCTAGTACTGTTAATTTGTTGAGGGTCCAGTATGTGTATATTACCTGATATGATTGTTTTCGTTCCTAATGAGTGTGCAACTTTTTGGCTTGTATTTAAAATTGAACAACTTTTGTTATTTACTTTTATTAATTCTGATTGACTTTTTATTCTGAGTGTTGGAGTTGACAAACTTGATACTTTAGATTTGTCCAAGTCTTTTAACAAGTCCTTTACGACATTTTTCTCTTGTTTTCTTACATAAATCACCATTTGTGTGGCTTCTTCTAATTCCTTGCCTTTCTTGATTTTTGGTTCTTCTGGTTCCTGTACTTTTGATACTTTTATTGTATTGGGCGAAAACGTTAAGTGACTCTTTTCTTCTTTGGGACTCGGAAGTGTTAAACTATTATTACTTAAATCGTCGGTTGCTGCCGCCGATGTTAGCAATAAGTTCGACGCTTCCTCTTTCACTACGCTTTTTACAGGAGTTTCTACAAACGTGGAAGGCATTACAGAATTTGGATTAACCATTACTGCGTTTGCCTCTGACCCATACAAATCCAGGTTATGAACAAAACTAGAACTATTATTAAGCCAAGTTGCAGAATTATCGGTGTCCATGTCTAATAAAGGAGGTAACTCCGAAAAGTGTGATCCTAAAGTGTCCTGAAAAAAAAAAAAAAAATGGTAAAATATTGAATGATGATGATAAAGTACTAAATTGATTATTACGTAACTGAACAACAATAAACTTACAGCAAAATCTGTCATACTGCTAAGGTCCGTTGCTATCTCATTTTTTATATCCATGTCCAGCATATCCTGCAGTGAATCTGTGATATATAAATCCATGTCTGAGCACCACTGAAACAAAAATAGTTCATTATTGTAGACGTGACACATCGCCATCATTTAGGATCCATACATATTTAGATATTTAAATAATATACATAATAATAATGATCTATGAATGAGCAACTAAGTTTTTCGTAAACATAGTATTGGATTTCGCGCCAATTTCTTATAGAATAGAATACAGTTTGTATCTACTGAGTCGAGTGAGACAGCAGTGGGACGGGATAGGCGGTACAATGAAACCACTACGTAGTACAGAAACCTGTTTTTGTCAGGTATGCGATACCCCAACAGCGACGGAGTACAACTGTCTTGTTTACACTATATTGAAACAGTAATTTTTAAATATTCCTTTGTTACGTGTAAGAGGCAGGACATTGTTTTAGGTGCGCATTTTGAAAAATAATATTATCTAAATCGACGTTTTAACACGTTAGGTGACTGAGCTAAAACCATTTTTATATTTCATTCCATCCTTTTTTTATGAAGACCTACACCAACCCACGTTTATTTGGACGAGGGTTCGAGCAGTCCGGACTGGGTCGCTTACAAACTGACGTGTATAAAAACTAACGAACGGAACCACTCGGAAGGCTTCCAACATTCGGGACGAAGTTTTTTGTCCATGCTTTTACTCGTCTCTATAAATAACTTGTTCTGGTATGCTGTTATGTCCGTGATCCATTAAATTGTATATTACATGTTGTGTGTAATAGTTACCTAGAACTTTCATTTTCTATTGATCAATTATGTATGAATGAATGTTTTACTTTTAATTATTATTATTTACTTCTTGTGTGGATTTTATAATGAACATTTAATTATTTTCCATGCCTACTACATAAGAGAATGTAGTAAATACTAGGACTGCAACTACGTCCTTGGTAAAAACAAGTCTTACTGCTTTATCTAAATGTAATAAATAGGTAGCTAGTTAGGAACTGATTTTGATTGAGGTTTTAGGAATTTATAAGCTGTATTCTTGAAATCGCGAAAGATCGTTGCACATAGATATGACATTTAATTGAAGCATTTTTGGAATTTTTTCTTGGTAACCATCTACGTTTGCATTTGTTCCGTAAACACTTCTTAAATTATTGTATAACGAGCTTATTTCATCAACACGTCAGCTAAATCTATATGAACGAGTGCAGTGACTGATAAGCGGCCATATCAACAAAGCATACCTACTAAATTCAGTTCATTCATTATTATTCAATTTGGTAGGACTTATCAGTCTGGTAAGTACTTAATTTAAAATAAATAATACCTACTTGTTCATCAGCTAAATAATAGGTTTTAGTAAAAATAATATGATGTTGGTGGTGGCAATTATAGTCACACAGTTAGTGGATTATTCATCATTCCCGAAGTACCAGCTTTTCCCGCCAAAACAGGATAACGGGATCGAAAATTGGACACACCTTACTCCGCAGGCAGAAAAGGGAAGAGTACAAATGGGGTGAGAAAAAGAGATAGCTATATAGGATCGAAAGAGGGGTGAATCAACCCCTGATACATTGCAGCCACGCCGAACGCCGCCGCTCCCTTTTCAAGTTTACGCAAGCATTTGTTTTGAGTTACTAGGAGGTAGGTAGGTAACTAAGTATACATTTCAAAAAATATTCTGTAGACAACGTGGTCAGTTAAGCAAAATAAGGTTATGTATCAGATTAAATTCAACAAGGTAATTTGGGTTGGTCGGTACATTCGAATATGTCCATAGCGTAGCACATAGCGAACACTGATGTCGTGTCATTAAGGACCATGAACTCAAAATTTAATATTTCTCGAGTTCGTCATACTCAAGAACGAACGACAACGTGCTATATGAATAAGACTTCGAAAAATACATAGATATTTAAAAGTTTTTGCATCGGTCAGGTGAACGTAGACGGTATTGTATTAATATAGGTAGGTATTACGATGTGTTAGGTTTTTGGGGTTCCTCAAAAGGAAAAACGGAACCCATATAGGATCACTCGTGTGTCTGTCTGTTCATCTGTCACAGCCAATTTGCTCCGAATCTAATGGATCGATTAAGTTGAAAGGTACATAATAATTATGTATTTCTGTGACCCAAACACGGATGAAAATAAATTCATTCCAACTATGGAACCCTTCATTGTGCGTGGTCCGACAAGCACTTGGCCGGTTTTTTTCATACATAAAGTAAGTATAATGTGTCGAAGATGTAGTGTCTACAACTCGATAATCTCATGTCTGGTGCTACGGTGCTTAATAGGAATGGTTAACTATGCTGCTATGAACAACGAAATAGGTACCTATTATAATAAGCTAAGTTAGTTCTAAACGTATGGATAGTGAGCAATTGGTACATTTAAATAATGCGTCGGCTAGGGATCTTGCGTCCATTGTGGCTGATGGTAGGTAGGTGATATTTGCACTAGCAGCTTGTTCACCTTGTCACATGAATGTTTTAATGATGAGAAGAACGTCTATTACATATATAAATAAATAAAAGTATGGTACGGATTCCATGCACTTTTCGTCAGTTAATAGTCAGCCCCTACAAGTTTCAGCAGAGTAGATGGTGGGTATTATGGTGGGGAGATGTGGAGGCACCGCAAGGGGCCCGCCGCCGCCGCCGCCGCCGTGTCCTCGAACCTGACCGCGCGCGCTCGCCTTGAACTCATCGTGGTCGGCTCTTGCGCCGATGGTCGGCGCTCGTGCACGAGCCGCGGAAACTCGACGTCTCGGAAAATTATATTGAATGACTTTTTTTAAGGTACTTATTGAAAAAACTGACTGTACGTATTTTAAAAACTAGTTAGGTAATAAAAGTAACTGCTCACCACCAGGTTGGTAAGTAAGTAATCTTACTAAATAGAAAGTCGTAAAATTAAAATCATGCTTCTCTACCAACGGCTCTACTTTATATACATATTTATTCCATAACTTAACAACATAATTTATTTAGCTTTAGAAAATTATTTGGCGCGAAAAATGCGCATTGGGATAATATTGCGCGCGCAACCTCGATACGAAAGCATGGGTGGGGTTCCGTATTGATTGCATGCGCGAGTTTGTCCCCTCACCGCAGCTTTCTCGAAGTTGCCTGTTTTAAACGCGGGGAGGGAAACTGAAATGTTTCAGCTCAACTTTTATAGCTAGTTATGAAGGTGTTTATGTAGGTATATGTTAAGTCTAGACCGGAAAATGCGATGGCAAACGATTCAGTTGCCGATTCTTGCATTAGCTGATGTTACTCAATAATAGTAGGGAGATTGATTTTTTGATTGTTCATAAAACATCATCTTTACAATTATGTATTATTTAAAGTTTGCACAAATTACGTGAGGCAGTCGGAAAAGACAGATGGCGGAGGTCAATGGCCTCACCGTAAATTACTGACTCAACCATCTATGAATAGGAATCTAGGTACCTATCTACTTTAACTCACATTTTCCGAATGGTGTAGGTAGATACCGAATTTTCGTAATTATTATTGTATGTTATCGAGTATATTTTACGTTTTTAAGTGGTTAGTGGTTTTTGGTCGCAAATTGATAACAAATTTTCTTTGATCCAGTAGTGAATGACCGACATCTAGAAAGGTATAAAAATGGATCGCTTTAACAACTTGATAACATACTTTCACAAAATAGGTAGGTAACTAGCTAGTGACCCAAATTTTCTTTTTTTTTATAGGTAGGTAAGCTAATATTAAACCCTAGGTCCCTAGCAGAGAACTGTTAGGTCGAAAAATAGAGCACAGTTTAGTATTATCAATAACGCAAAGACCGATTAGATATTAAATTAGTGCATATTCGGCTCTGAAAATGTTTTCAATCAGGTAGGTACACACGGCTACACATTTCCAGTATAAGCTGACATCGCATTGTACGGAAATCCTATACAAGGCGAGATCAACATAAACTGGAAATGTATAGCTTGATGTGTAGCCGTGTGTACGTTCTGTGGATACTGTTTAGGCAAGTCACAGATTTTAGGTGTTCTAGTGGATTTATTAGTCATCCCGCCACGTGCGTCGGCCTCTGCCAGTTTTAGAGCTCTGAATTCAAAATTTTCATTTTGTTCTATCTCTTCTACCTTCCTATAGATAGGTAGTGTGAATGAGGTGTGCCACTTGGCCGTTCTACATACGGACGTTTTTTTAACGCGACGTTTTTTACCACGGCCTGCTGGCGATGAGCCGAGCGTTGAGACTTGAGAATAGGAGCGTCGAGCGTGATGAAAACATCCCTAGCGTGTTATACCGGATTCACCCGGTTCGATTTTAGTTGATCTTCAACTGCTAAGTCGAAAGCGATTTGAACCGTCTGAACAGACTTTCAGTCAATTTGTATTTCAATTATTTGTTTTTTAACTAAAATGGAACCGTGTGAACCCGGTATTTGTAAAATGACTTTCAAATCCCGGCGCTGACCCACGCGCCTCGTGTTGAAAATTCAGTACGCGATCAAAAAACGTCGCGCTCGTGCATAGAGACATTCCGGAAATTAGCTATTATATTTGGTGTATTTTCTTCTCAGTTTCTCAGATGAATCCTAAACGAAGATATTCACCTGCTGTAGCTCATCTCATTTAGGCTGGCCGCTTATGTACGGTTTCCTGATTCGGAAACTTGAATGCTTGCCTTACATTTTCCGAACGGAAAAAAACCTGACGTTCGTTTGGGAAACGAAAGAAAAAAAAACGAACGTCTGCGCTAGTCTCACGGAACTCCGAATCAGGAAACCGCACGTATGCGGCCAGTCTTACAGACAGAGAAAAAGGAACTGAATATAACCAATATATCCAACCATCCAAATTAATTAAATTGTGATTAGATATTCCAAGTTAACTATTAACTATTGTGTGGTCATAAATTTTTCAATACTAATCAAATAGTAATTATTTACCTAAAAACACTTCGTGTTCGTTATGTAAGTACGTACGTATGTGAAATACCTACTTTCAGTTATTCTTATTAATTATACCTCTCACAGATTTTGTTATTACCTATCAATGATCGCTATAGGGGTGACCAGAAAGATTATTTATATTATTTAATTTTTGTTTATGTTTACGTAACTTTCTCTTACGTCTTCAAGAGTTATCAGTTTAATTCAGAGTACATGTTATTGATAGCATCAAAATATTTACTGTATATGGTGCATCTCGTTATACCTACATAGAAATACAATGATAAACTCGGTGCATTGATAGGTTGCAGTAAAACGCCACCCGGCCCGTCTCGCTGAGTGCACTACCGCACGCACACACGCTTACAATGCAATGCCACACCGATCCGTGCATTCACAACTACAAGAGCACGTTGCACTCATTGTTCAACGTTTTGAAATTCTCGCTCGCTCAAAACCGGCCGTGGGAACAAATCGCTTTGTGGATTTCTGTACGTTAACAGCCTATTACCATTATACAATAACGAAATAGTTGTATTATATTTTTCGAGTTGATTTCTTTGATTGACTTTTTTAAGTCATGCTAATTTATTTAAGGCAGGTTTTATTCAAAAGGAATTAAATGGTATTTAACCTATTTTCTAGGAAGCCCGGTTGTATGTAATCAGCGTTGCCACTTTAGTGATTTTGTCACTAGATTTAGTGAATTTTAGGAATTTGACAGCGATATTCTGAAAAAAAAATCACTGAAAAATTATTTGATGACTTTTAGTGATATTTATCGAATGTTGTGTTTTGGAGCCGGGTTAAAGAAAAATACACTTTGCCGAGTAAAAATTACTTGTTTTGGAACGTAGCTTTAGACGTCTATGTTTGGTTATGCTTGGGGATTTCCCAACTTGTAAATCAAACCTAACTGTGCGTTCGCACTGGCGAAACATCACAACAAAACATGTTGAAATCTCTAGTTCCTGTCAAACTTTGTATGGAAAATTGACAGAAAATAGAGTTTCCAACATGTTTCGTTGTGAATGTTTCGCCAGTGCAAACGCATAGTAACACGTATGTAAAGTTTGTATGAGTGAGTGCTGCTGCTGCATACTATTGGTCTATTGCTTGTATTTAGTTAGTTGCTAGTTTTTGTTCGCGAAAGTAGTAGACAATGGTGCCGATTCTCTTGTACACCGAACTAAACTAACTAAACTATCACTAAAATTCCTTACTTTTGACTATGAGAATTTCAAAGCTATTCTGCAAAATAAATTCTCTAAATTTAAAAATAATTTTGACACATCTAAATCGAATTTGACAATCGCGACTCCACACGTGATACCTAACCACGTGAATCTTTTTAGAGCCGGAGGCGCGCAGGGGGGGCAGCCTCGACGTGTTTTATATGGATTTTTCACTTTTTGTATGGAAAATAAGAAAAAAATATTACCTACATGTAGAGTGTTAGGGGTTGGGTTTTTTAAAGGGTGTCGAAATTTTCATTATTTTTGCGATTGGACACACCGTTTTCGAGATATAAGCAAAAGAAAAAAAAATATTCAGTACTGTTTTTTCATCTGAAGTCGAGGTGTTGGTGTGAATTTTAGTTCATGACAACTATTTTTATTCCACATGTTTTTAGTTGCGATTAAAAATAGTCATATTTCGTTAGAAAATCTAAATTTTAGGTTAAAAACGGCAAATTCAGAATAGCAAAATTGCCATTTTCACTAAACTAATACGAGTATCTCAGTGACATCTTAGTGCTGTCAAACTAAAATATAGTTAAGTTGTGTCACTTTAGTCTATTTCAGAATGGGAAATCGTCGTTTGACAGGAATAAACTAAATTTTGGTGATTTTTAGTTTAGTTTAGAGGCATTTGTGACAAGAGAATCGGCACCAGTACTTATTGAAATCATTCAAGTCAAGATCTAAAATTTTTGTGTGGGTTGATGGTCCATCTCAGCCGTCTACATCTGCAATAATCGATCAAGGTGAAGAAGAAATACCAGCAGAAATATTTGAAGTTAATTTTTAGTTTTGTCATGTTTATTTTTATTCATTGTATTCACAAATAAAATATTAATTTTTTGACTTAAGTACCTTGTGATTCCATTTTAAATTATTTAGTGAATTCTGGAGATTTTTTAATTTCAAAATATCCCTAAATCTGGTGAAATTTGAGACCAAAACTAGTGAAAAAGTTTTCTGCAAGGTGGCAACACTGTATGTAATAGGTTTGCTTAGCTGCAGCATTGAGTTACAATGTAGTACGAACAGTACATTCAAATTATAAGTAACTCAATGTTAATAGGTGGTTAATTACTGGTGGTTATTAGACTGGTTTACTAATTTTGTAAATGGTTTTTAGTGCAGTAAGTACCTAAGCAATTTATAGTGAGTTTTTAGTACGTACTTGGCTAAATCGAAAAGTAGAAACTTAATACAATAATGTCGTTAGAACATTACATTCGTAATTACCTATTTTACCTGTGAAACGGGGCAACCCTAGATCGTAAATAGAACAGGAATACCTACGGGCTACGTAGGTATACCTACCTACTACAATTTTACAACCGCTCGTGTGAGCCTGTTGTATAAAGTTCATTGACAACTAATATCTATGCTGCTACCTTCTTATATTTAGTAAAGATTTCGTAATAAACAATCATTATCTAATCTATCAACACATTTTTAAAATATACAAATACAACACGAACAAAATAATAATAATTTTCACGCTGTCGTTTCGTTATCAACAAGACATTGAAGAATTGCGAGGAAAAGAGACAGAATATAAAATAATGAATGTCCGTTATTTGTGTTTGTATAGCAAAATTGGTTTCATGGAAAACAAAAACCATTATCATTAGTGGCATGGTATTTTAGAGATTTTAAAAATTAGTTAACAGCATTTCGATAGACGGTACGTTCTCAGACATTACCTAACCTAATCAATTAGGTAGGTATTTGGTACAAGATATTACACCGTCCATGAGAGAAAGAGCTGGAATGATTTCCCGCCACTTTGACGAAGTGACCACGAAACTAACACAAATCAGAAAGAATCGAAGGTGGACATGCAGAATAATGTTTATTACACAAATAACATAATTTTGTTTCAGAGATGACAACAAAAATGATAAATGACATCAAAAAGAGCGGGACATGTTAACTCGTTGGACTTTCCCATTACAAATTCCTTGTTTTACCAACTAAAATGAATAATAAGCTTGTTGTAAGATTGTAATATCACTTACCGAATATTTATTGTTATAAATATCCTTAAGCTCGACAGAATAATCCTGAATTTCACACATTTACGCTTTTAACGTCATTAGATTGACAGATATACACCACTCACTCCTATAAAAACCACAATCTGTTTTACTATTCTTGCGAAAAGGTACACAAAGAATGGTCTTCTCTTCTATTGGAGGACTGAAACCACGTGACTAATTGTAAACGGTCTCTATTGGTGTTCACATCGACATGAATTGACGTCACTAGTCAATTGATGTACTATTTACAAAATATTTTGTCAAAAATAATTTTGTGTGTTTCTTTAAATTAAATAATTTTAAAGATAATTTATTATTGTGTCCCTTGATGATGAAATTAATTTTTCATTATACTTACGACAACACTTACCGGTTACATGGCTCGTCCATTCACAACAACATGGCGGTTTGTTTACACCGGCATGATAAGGCGGGAAGTACTTCTGCCGTGTATGTAAATTTATTCCGATGAAAGTCTATGTTAAAATAATCATTTCTTTTTAAAGAATATTTTTATTGAAGTAAATAATAGAATGTCCAAATATTAGTGAAGAAAATGGGAAACTGAAGGCACATGGGCGATACCACTTTTTTCTGACGCCAGCACTCTCTAGTGGCAACTAACAACAACGTTGAACATTCTGGCGGTAAACTTAAAAAAAACAAATTCTTTCATTCGCATTAATTGAAATTTATCAAATTCTTTTTGGCACATTGATACTTAATATGATTAAACACAGTAGACACAACGCACAGAAAGGCATCAACAAAATAAATGCCCTGTATCATAGCTTTCAAAACTGCCTTCAGTTGTCTGATTCCAGGCATTTTAAATACATACATATCTAACACAATAATAATTATAATAGTAATAAAAGTAATGTCGAAAAACAAGCAAAATATCAACCATGCTAAACACAATAAGAAATAAGTTTACAGTCAACAATGAAAGATTTAAAATCATTTTTACATACCTACTAAATGTTTTTCTATCTTTTCTTTTGGCTGTTTTTAATTAATAACAATTATAACATTAACATGTCTATAAAAATCTAACGATAAGAGATATTACAGCTAATTTAATGAGTGGAAAATATAAACAGCCTATAAACTAAATTAACACTGGAAAGTAATCAGGCGGTATCATGGCAACATAGTTAAAATCCACTGGAGAATGTTAGAACTTGGCTATTTTGATATTCCTTTGTCTTTTATACATTTCAAACGTGCCTAATTTCTTTATTCTTTTCTTAAGGAGGTAATCATTTTTGAAGTTGGATGCATCGCTAGACTGAGCAACAAATTTTGTTTGCTGAGAAATAACATTGACTCTAAAATTAGTGGTAAAACCACTGTCTGACGTTGATGCAGTTGGTATGAAAGGCAAAACCTTAGGGTTCTTGATGGAACGTTTTGGTTTTTTCTCATCCGTATCGTCATTTGTACAATAAACGCTTTCTTCCAAGTAGTTCGAAGGTTTAGTTCCTCTTCTTTTCGTTTCTTCGACAACAAATTCTGAAGTAGATATGATTTTTGTTTTCTTAGTGTCAACTACTGTTTTAGGTTTATCATCTAGTTGCCTAAGAATATTTGAAGGCAAACGTGGAACATGAACCTTGTCAAAGGAGTTTTGCTTAAGAACCTGCAAAAAAGATGATGTAGTTAATATATTTAATTACTGTAATTTGTCTGCTCAAGATAAAAAAATATTATAAAATACTTCACCTTTGATATTTTGCAGACATCGTCATCATCCCTTTCTTTCCTTTTCTTGTTCTTCTTGGTAGCTCCTAAAATTAAATAATTTGTTCAATACAAACAGAAAATATAAAACTGATTATTCGTAATCCTAACATCTTATCTTATCTTAATATATATAAATTAAGTGTCACGTTGTTTGTCCGCGATGGACTCCTAAACTACTTAACCGATTTTAATCAAATTTGCACACCGTGTGCAGTTTGATCCAACTTGAAAGATAGGATAACTTACATCTTAACTTAGGAAAAAAAAAATATGAAGAAAAATAATGTTTTTATAAATTATGCATTTATGATATCCCGGTATTATGCCATAATTCCTAACAAAAAGTACTAGGCTTGCATGATTTTTGATGATAATCTCGGTAGGTAGTAGGGTAGGTAGGGAAGTAAGTGATAAAGATGGTCCACCCCAAACATTTATATGGCAAAACAACGTTTGCAGGGTCAACTAGTCTATCTATATTTATAAAATTCTTGTGACACAGTATTAGTTGCCATACTCCTCCGAAACGGCGAAATCGATTTTCATGAAATTTTATATGTACATTCGGTAGGGCTGAGAATCGGTCGTAATCTATTTTTCATACCCCTAAGTGATAAGGGTGGTCCACCCCAAACATTTATATGGCAAAACAATGTTTGCCGGGTCAGCTAGTAAGATTATAAATGCGAAAACGAGTTAGTTTGTTACGCTTTCACGCTAAAACGGCTGAACGGATTTGGATGAAATTTGGCACATGGGTAGACCATGACCTGGAGAAGGATATATCCTACTTTTCATCCTGGGTCGCAGACGAAGTCGCGGGCAACAGCTAGTTTATTATAAGCTCAAGTTCCCTGGCAAAAAATTGGGTTTTGAAAAATAAAACATACCTTCATCAATTTCATTCACTATTTGATGCTGTACTTTACTTTTCTTTTTAATATTTTCAACAGGTGTGGTTTTTTGCTCTTGTATTTCGATAACCGCATCTAAAATTGATTAAATCATATTAAATTATGAGCTAAGCCCTGGTGAGAGATCCTCTCCTATCTAATTAAACGTATCGACAGTTTTCGTTGTTAGGAGATCGACATAACCCGCCGTTCTTCAAAGATACATTCGCGAGAATTAATTCCACGAAAAAAAAAGGATCTTCTAATACTGCCATAATATACACTACAATGTAAGTACTGACCTTCAACTTGAGTTTTGATGTCTTCATTATTAGAAATTTTGCGTTTCTTTTTTTGATTTTTTGTCGATACAGACTCGTCATTAGTAAGTTTTACATCATCTGCAATAAAAACAAAAAATAAGTATCATAAAATAACATAACGCATCACGGCCGTTTTCCCCGAAGGTATAAGCAGAGGCGTTTACTTCAAATATATTCCGCCAAGTAATATTATTATAGGGGGCCAGCCTTATTTTATAAGTGCTAAAGAAAGAAAAAGTATTTATTGAGACTCGCATAGGAAATCACAAATTAAACTAAAACACACTCATTAAAACATAAATAAAAAAAACAAAGTAAAAAAACTTTTTTACAAAAAATACAACCAAATTCTTTGGAATTCGGTTGTATTTTTTGTAAATAATTTGACACCGACTTCCGAAATTAAAGTTATTTTTGACTTAGTAGTTTGCTACAAAGTCAAAAATAACTTTAATTTCGGAAGTCGGTGTCAAATAACTAAAATACTGATCCAAAGACAGCGACTTCCGAAATTAAAGTCATTTTTCACTGTAGTTTGGAAGTAGTTCACTTTTTAGTGGGTTGTAATTCATCTAAGTTACTATAGCCTAATGTCAACTGTTCATCAAAAATACCCAAATCGCTATAGATGTGCCTTTAATATTTGATTCCTATTTTATTTGATTTTTTTCTTTTTTTTTTCCTCAATTTCTCAAAGATCCTATCATCAGATCGTGACCAAATGACAGTGGGACAAACTTGAAAGTATACCCTTTCAAACAAAAAAAGAATTTTTCAAATCGGTGCAGCCGTCTTCGAGTAATCGGGGATAATACATTAAAAAAAAAAACGACGAACTGAGAACCTCCTCCTTTTTTGAAGTCGGTTGATTAAAATAAAAGCCAAAAGTCCTGTACGAGGCCAAAAGGCTCCTATCTCAGCATATGCTGCGATATTTTCTCGTTTAGGCCATGGATAAATCATAAGGGTTACTCTATTTTCAGCATCTGCCTTACAACGAGTAGCATTAAATATTGCCGCCTTTAATGATTAAACCTTTCGTAGGTGGTAATTGCTCTCAAAACAGTGAAGGAGGAACCAAAAATTCAAAGACATGTGACATCTACCAACCCGCACTGGGCCCATGTGGTGGATTACAGTCCACTCCCTCTCACAGAGAGGAGGCCTTTGCCCCAGCGGTGGGAACATTATAGGCAGATTATGCATGCATAAAAAGCCACTGTGTCTCGCGTGGACCTACGTTCTGGAGGGTTAAGATAAATTGTTCTAAAACCAGGGATTTGTAGTGATAAGAGAAATATTTATTCTATTATGAAAAAAATCTACAAACCTTTAATTATTATTTCCTCAATTGTTTGATTGGCAGATGATTTGCGTTTGCGCTTCTTTGTTACCAACTCTTGGTTCATAACATCTTCATTGTCTGCGAAAGAATAATAATTTATGTTAAGTGGATTAGAACTGCATCTCTATTTGATATAACAATACATTCACAATGTAAAAAAAAATAGTGGCACTCCGGGAGTGCCGAAAGAAGTGAAAATTTAAAAAAAAAATCGGCACCGCGGTAATCAACGCGTTGATGTCTTTTACTTCACGGTGTCGGTAACAGGTCACGAAATCAATTGGTTAGTCCCATCTCAAAAATGCCCAACGCGCCTAAAGAAATTTTCACTTCAAAAATGTGAATTTCTAAAATTAAAAATAATTCACCTTTGTTTACAATCCCGGTTTCTACTGCAGTACTTTCTGAAATGGTTTTTTGCTTTTGTTTCTTAGCACTGCCTAATGAAACATTTAGGATAGGTTCAGTGGGTTTCACATTTTCTGTAAATGAAGCGTTTATTTTTACTTGATCATTGTTATACCCATTGTTATATATAATGTCCCTCGGACAACTTCGTGTTTCGTCAGTCGTCGGATTTCTATCAGTTGCCCTTTGCACTTGGTGCAGACCGGACGCTCTCAATCGGCTTGGAAGTATATACAGTTGTTAATACTCTTCTAACTTAATGTAATTTATTTAAAAAATGGGAGGAAAGCCGCTATAGTCGCAGGCACGACAGATAGGAAAATAGTTTTACAGCACTTTAAAGTTCATACGGAAATCAAAACAACAATAAAGTACCTAGTTTTGAATTCAAATTACAAGATAAATCTAATTATTGATGGACATGGAAATTAGCAATCGTTTGTATTCAGAAATCCGATGATACCCGAGGGACATTAAGAAAATAGAAATACTGTAATTAGTTAGCATTAAACACAGTTGTGACGGGTATCAATATTAAATTATGGTAAATATTGTGCTTAGTGGAAGATTTTAACATAAATGATTTACCTGATTCCTGTGCTATTTGAGATCCCAACAGTCTTTTCTTGTTCTTCTTAGCACTGCCATCTACATAAGTCACAGAAGTGTTAATAGACTTTTCTGGAATATCATCTGAAATAAAACATAACAAAACTTGAAATGAGGTAGACGTGACAAGGGAAGCTTAAAGCAAAAATACATCCATACTATCCTAACTAATATTATTAATGCGAAAGAATGTTTGATTGTTTGCTTAACCGGCTCGGATTGGTTAAGACAGGATACTTTTTATCCTGGTAGTACGGTTCCGTGGGATAATTTTGGACCTCCACGAGGGCTAAGTCGCAGGCAAAAGCTAGTTATATTATAAATTCGAAAGTAACGCTCTGCCGTGCTACTTAGAAACGCAGTAAGGAAGGATTTTTGTAAAATTACTTATAGATTCGGAATCCTCGTAGACCAAAATTTTAGGCGCCATTTACACGAAACTACGAATAACCTCCTTACTGCACTTGTAATTAGCGCGGCAGCGCTGTCTCTCTGTTACCTTTTCACGCCTAAACCGCTGAACCGATTGTTATGAAATTTGATAGATAATTTGGGACCTGGAGAAGGACAAAGCCTACTTTTCATCCTGGATCTCAGACAAATTCATGGGCAACAGCTAGTTAGCAACAAATAACATACCTCTAGTTTCAATCACACTAATCTCTACAACATTTTGAGAACTGTTTGGTCCTTTTTTATTCTTCTTCTTCTTTTTGGCACTTTGGTTTGGAGTTCCAACGGCGGCGCTAACGGCTTGTGTTCCCTCATTATTCTGGGTTGTATTTAAGTCCTGTTTTGATTTGTTTTTCTCGCTACGATACGAAACCTCAAGTGGAGCATCATTTGAATCCCCTGAAAAAACGACAAATAATTTTAATTAATAAGGAAACTAGGTAGGTAGCTAAGGTTGTATAGATATGTGGAGTCAGTGTGAAATATCGCCAAGAATGTACCCTCGAACTTGATTATCATTATTTAGATCTACTGCGATCAGTTTTTGAAGTGAAAACTTCTTTAGGCGCGTTGGACATTTTTGAGATGGGAAAAATTGAACTCGCGACACCGTTACCGACACCTCATTTTTGTAAACGCAATTGTGCTCTTTATTTATATTACGTTACGGATCAATGTTCTATGGAAGTATTTTTACTTTAAAGGTTTTGGAAGTATTTTTTTTTTTGTAAACACGATTGTGCTTTTTATTTAGATAAGGTTACGGACTAATGTTTTATACAAGTATTTTCTTCCACCAAGGCGATCTTGTTCAAGTTTTCACTTCTGGCGGCACTCCCGGAGTGCCACTGTTTTTTTTTTTACTAAGAATGATATTCTTCTTTTTAATTAGAACTACAAAGTTGCAGTTATTTGCATTACCATCATCAGCCAGCAGTCCACTGCTGGACATACACCTCTCCTATTGAATTCCATTCAACACGATTTTCGGCAGCTCTCATCCATCTACTACCAGCCACCCTACGAAGATCATCGCGCAACCTAGCCTGAGGGCGTCCTACCTTACGTTTGCCGATTCGCGGTCTCCACTCAAGAACCTAAGCGGTCATTGGTTCTACGGCTAATATGGCCGGCCCATTGCCACTTTAGCTTGCTTATTCTGAGAGCTATATCAACAATTTTCGTTTTCTGCCAGATCATCTCGTTACAGGCTTACGTATTAAAATAACTAAAGTTATTCTAACTTATTTTCGAGATAACTACTATCAAAAGACCTACTGTTTAAAATACCTAATGATCGTAATTGAAATATCCAATATCTTAAAATAAATCATTAGACTAATCATTCGTTAGTGCGATTAATTTTAGTTTAATCAAAATTAAGTAAGTAAAACAGTAGTTGAGTCGACAAATATGCATTATAAACATATGTGAATCAACCGTAATTATCTCGAAAATAGTTGGAATAACTTTAGTTATTATAATAAATAACCTGTTATGGATTCGATCCCTCAGAGAGACACCAAGCACAGCCCGTTCCATAGATCGCTGAGCGAACTTGAATTTATGGACGAGCTATACCATGAACTTAGCTATATCAAATAAACTTACCATCAAGTGGAATATCTTGTCTATCGGAGAAAGACACATTATTCTTTTGTTTGTTCTTCTTTGCACTGTTTTTGATGGAAGTATTTGCATCAGCCTTATTTTCGTCAGCGAGAGTGCCAGTTGTGTCAATAAAGAAGCCTAGATTATCATCTTCAGGGGTACCTGGAATTGACAAATAACATGATTAATCTCTAGTTTATTGTTATTAATAATTTCATTTAAACCTAGACTATAGTCTGGTCTATTATCTCTAATACTAGAGGCACCCTGATGTGCCTTAATTTAACTTTTAAAATTAAATTTTATATAGTTAAATGCCTCAAGAGCCCATTATACTGGCGTCCATCATTCCCTTCAAACCCAAAGAACATATTAATAATAGTCAACAAGACCTCATTACAAATTATAATGGCTTGAATACCACGAATAATAACTACATTGGAAGATCCAACAAGCAAGCAATCAAGAACTTCTAACTAATACCCCTAGTTTTACTCATAATAGGGGTAATAATTATGTAGCAAGCAAAGCTACTTGGCGACAGATATAAGTACAGTCGAAAAATCTGAATCATGACCCACTTTGACGATAAATCGTTTGAAACCGTCAAAATAACAAAGATTTCCCTCCTTTACAGTGCATGCCGCACTTAGGACGTTTTAAATATTAAGCAAGCTATGTCAATACGGGTCGGAGATCTATGCAATTTTAACCTTTGTCATTACTGCAATAGATAATATTTTAGATAAAGCATTAATAATCATATTTTGAATCCAAACTCTTTGGAATTAAATATAACTCAGAACAAATGTTTTTTTTTTCAAAACCATGTTCCGAACTCTTTCGATTATAAAATGACAGAGTCAAAAAATCACTCAGAAATTGGTGTCAAATAATAATTTCTAAAGAATAAAAAATAATTCGTTTATATTTACTTACAATGGCAGAACAAAGAGCTCGGATTATATTCTCAGTGAGCAAGGCTACGGTATACGAGAAATATCTCGAGAGTTAAATATATCTCGAAACACAGTGAGGACCTGGATCAGGCGATATGAAGAAGAGGGTACCCTGGAAGATAGACGACGATATAATCATGGTGTTCGTCAAATCACGAATCAACAGAAAACCTACATGCGTCATCATTACGAAGAACATCCGTTTACTCCCACTCAGTATTTTGCGGCACGGTACGACGTTTGTCTACAAACGATAAGAAATCATTTGCACTCCACTGGACTGCACTATAGACATCACGCTAAGAAAGTCGACTTAACAGATGCACACAAACTTGCAAGATTAAATTTTGCACGTGAATATTTAAACTTTGACTGGACTAACGTTATCTTTTCAGACGAGAAATCTTTTAGATCTTCTCATCACGGTCGCATAACCTTGTGGCGTTACAATAACACACGATACGCTGAGGATCACGTAGTGCCGAATCAATTATCTGGCCGAATCTCAGCTAACATGTGGGGCTGGATGGGAACCGGAAGTGTAGGCGAGCTGGTTCAGATTTCTTCTCATGCGAATGCAATAAATTATGTGGATTTATTAGAAGAATCTATGTTACCGACAGTGCGAATGGTTTACCCGCGAGAAGAAGTTCCAAGATTTTATTATGTTCACGATAACTGTAGAGTGCATACGGCCAGAGTCGTGTCTAGCTGGTTTAGCCAGCATCCAGAAGTTACGCTAATTCCCTAAATCCCCGGACTTAAATCCAATTGAAAATTTATGGGGTCTGATGGTCCAAAAGTGGGATAACAGAAACGAGAGGACAAAACAAGCAATTGAGCAACATTGCAACGAAATTTGGGATTATATGAGAGGAAGTGATATTTGCAGTCGCCTTATTGGATCAATGCGTTCAAGACTATTGGCTGTTATTGCAAGCAATGGTGGTTCCACTCGATATTAACTATTGTTAAATAAGAACGAGTTCAACATTATAATTTTTATATTTTTTAAGCGTTTTACTTTTTCGTTTCTTATTGTTGCCTTAACAAACTTTGCAAACAAAATTCAGTGAAGATGTATGCAAAAATGGCGGAATCTTGTTTGTAGCACATTTAAGGCTCTTACAGGCCGTTTTCATGTTTCTAATTGTTCTACCGGTGTCGCGTTACGCGACAAGTCGCGCCAGTATGTAGAAGCCTTTAAGCTGAACGCATATTAAAATAAATAATAAATCAGGTATATTAGATTAAAAACACATTGATTTTAGTACGACAATGCGTACGCGTCGTATTTATTTTGGGTGTGCATTCAGCTTAATACCGCACTCGTGTGTAAAAGCTCTTAACAAAGATGGAGACTGCAACAGATAATTCTCTGTGTAATTAAATGGCAGATAACAAGGTCGTTACCATGGAAATGTATGTTTACGCGAATTTCGACCTAATTGTATTTGAATATCTGTAAGAAAATAAGCTTATGGTGGATCATGATTCAAATTTGTCGACTGTACAATGGGGTAGTAAAGGAACTTGTGGCTAAGTAATATCAGCCGCACGGGTCATCCATCAGGTTAAGCTACGCTTGCCGGGGTTAGTTCGTGCATGGGTGACAATCTTTACATTCCGATACTCCTCCGTGTCTCGGAAAGCACGTTAAGCCGTTGGTTCCGGCTGTCATTCGTGGATCTTTGACAGTTGTAATGGGTCGTCAGAAGCCCGAAAGACCAACAACCAGTCTTACCAAGGGGTAGTATTACCCAGTTACTGGGTTGAATTAGAATTTATTTATTTGTAAGAATGTAGTTTTACATAGTATGGTGTTAGTATTTTTGTTAGTTCTATACATTCTACCACAAAGTATATGGTGTACAAATATTCAATATTGTCAATCTTAAACTAAGTAGGTACAATATTAATTTTAAGATTTGTGATTTACAATAGGTCCATTTAGAATTTGTATTATTATAATTGGGTAAACATTACTTTAAAATGACAAAATTAAGTACATGTCATCTTGGATTTTTACAATATTCCATATATTCACCAATGTCATAAAAGCAATGATCTAATAGCCAATTTGACAGTTTTTTCTTGAACATGGGGACATCAGGTTGTGGAGGACAGATGGGTAGTCGCTCCATGTAAAATACTGGTAGTCAGCTACATCCGGTTAGACTGGAAGCCGACCCCAACATAGTTGGGTAAAGGCTAGGTGGGGTAGTACTTTCCCGGACAAGTTCCTTCACAAAGAACTCTAATACTGCTAAAAAGTTCTAGAAAAAAGGTGAACTTACCCATTTCTAAAGTCTCTTGAGACTGGAAAGACTTGCGCTTATTTTTCTTCTTGCTGCTTACATTGAATATCGATTCATCCTTCGACTTGTTAGCAATATCTGAAAATTATTTTAAAAAAAGATGTAACACTTGTGTAAATAAAGCCTGTGTGTGAATTTTTAATGCATTTAAATAATGTGTGTGGTTACGTAAAGATGGTCATGTCAAAAAGAATACTGACTAGAAAAAATACGCTGAAACAGTTCAGTGTGTTATATTACAAAAAGTAATTGAAGTGACAAGGTAATATAATCCATTTTAAAATAACATTCATAAAGTGCACAAAGATTAAATGGTAAGTTAGTTAAAATTATATATTTTTAAAGCCCTTATGAAAAGGTTAGAAGTGAAAGTGATTATAAATAATAAACTAAACAAAAATATACATACTCATGTTTTCGAAAATGTTTGTTTTTCCCAGACTTCTCTTTAGAGGTATGAAATCCCCAGGAGATTCTTCATCATCCTGATTCTGCATGGTTTCCTTTACAGCCTGTTGTTTACTAACTATTACGACTTCACTGTCATTGCTATCTTCAGGGAACAACAGTTTCATATCAATAGAATCAGATGAACCTTCAGACAATGTGTTGTCTTCTTTACCAACTTTTTCTGTACTCTTGTTCAATGATTTATCTTGTTTTTTAGTCTCTGCAGCATTTTCAGTTGCATTAGCTTTGTTTTTCTTCGATTTCTTGACTTGTGTGAGATTTAGTTGGTCCACAATAGGTTCTTTAGCTTGTTTAGTCTTTTTGTTTAGGTCCAAAGAAATGTTTGACGATTTAATCTTCTTTGAGCCCGATTTGTTCAAATTGCTGAGAACAGATTCATAGTTTTGTGTTATTTCTTCATTTTCACTTATTGAACTTTCATCTGTGATGTTCTCTTCATCATTTTCTGCAATAGTAGCTTGCAATGGGTCGGATGTTTGATTTGTTTTCATGATTGATACATTCTCATCAACATTTACTTCTTCAACTTCATCCATATTGGTAACAGCAACTGTTGAAATGTTAAGTTCTTTCTGAGGTGTCTTTGGCTCTTCTTTAATAACATTGAGCAAAGTCAGAGGATCAATTTTGTCGGCTTGGTTTTCATCTCGAATTGTGATTTCTTTTTCATTTGTTTCATCTTCATCACAAACTGAGTCTGATAAACGTTTAGCTTTCTTTTTCTTCGACAGTGACTTATCGGTGTCCGATTGTAGAGCACTTGCATCATGACTAAAATCGATTCTTTGACGCCTATTCTTTTTTGATTGCGCGGTAACTTCTTCATCTTCTTCTGATGAAGACGTGTCAAAACGCTGGCGATTATTTTTCTTCGATTTAGGTGATTTTTCACTCTTATCAGACTCGTCCAATTTATGTCTTGCCTCATACATTTCTCTAGAAGCTTTTTTCTGTTCCTTTATTTTGCGTTCGTTGAATTTCTTTTTAGATTTTGCGGTCATTGTGAGTTCGTCAGCACTCATGGAAAGGTCATCGCCCGAGCCACTAAGTAAATATTTATCTTCTTCATCGGAACTTACGATAAACGAGTCTTTTTCGTAATCAGAGTCATCAGAAAATTCTGCTTCATCTGAATCTAGTGTTTCACCTTTTTCTCTTATTTCGTTTTCTTCTTCATACTCTCTTTCTACCTCATCCCTACTGTCTCCTGACTCGTAATCATCACTGGCTTCTTCAGCCTCGTCGTCGATCAGTTTGCTCTTTTTCAAAGACGATTCTTCTTCCGAATCTTCTTCGACATCCTCCTCTTCTGAGGAATCCGAATCATCCTCTTCTGAGGAATCCGAATCATCCTCTTCTGACATGATAGATGCTTCTTTCTTAGACTTATTCACAGTGTCCCTTTTCTCTATTTTGTTTGTACTGTTAGGGGCAATAATTGAACTGTTAATCTGCAGACCTAACATTTTTATAGATTTTTGTTGAAGAGGTGTACTTGTAGAATAAACTAGCGAAAGATTTTTCTTACCAGTATCTTTTTCTGTGTTAACATTTGGCACATTTACAGATTTTGGCAATTGTTCATTTGAATCTTTGCTTCCTTTGGCTACATTGGATTCTGCATTTATTTCATTCTCTGACATATCTTTTAGTTGAGACAAGACAAGAGTACTTTTATTTTCGTTATTTTCAGTCTTATCTAGATATAAAGCAGACTTGTTTTTAGATTTATCATTCTTATCCATGCTATCATTATTCATATTTGAAATAGATGACTTTCTTTTAGATTTGTTGGAACTTTTATTTTTCATATCCTCATAATCAGCTAATATTGAGGTGTCTATTTTATCCGTGCTAACTTCAAAAACCATAGGGGTGACAGAAGATTTTCTTTTAGATATATTTAAACTCTTTTCTATATTCTCATCATTAGCCAGGTCTGATACTGAAGATTTTCTTGTAGATTTGTTGGAAGTTTCATTTGTATTTTCATCAGGAATCATGTTTGATAGTGATGACTTTCTCTTTGATATATTGGACTCTTTATTCATAATTTCATCAAAGGATTTATTATCTGCTTTTAAAGACTTCCTTGCAGAGTTACTGGAATCTTCATCCATATTTTGTTCAGTTACAACATTCGATATTGAAGAGTTTCTTTTGGATTTATTGACCTTTTCATTCATTATTTCATCAAAGGACTTATTATCTGCGTTTAAAGACTTCCTTACAGAATTGTTAGAATCTTCATCCATATTTTCTTCAGTTAAAACATTCGATATTGAAGACATTTTTTTGGATTTATTGGCCTTTTCATTCATAATTTCATCAAAGGATTTATTATCTGCGTTTAAAGACTTCCTTGCAGAGTTGTTGGAATCTTCATCCTTATTTTGTTCAGTTAAAACATTCGATATTGAAGACTTTCTTTTGGATTTATTGGCCTTTTTATTCATAACTTCATCAAAGGATTTATTATCTGCGTCTAAAGACTTCCTTGCAGAGTTGGTTGAATCTTCATCCATATTTTGTTCAGTTACATTTGATATGGAAGACTTTGTTTTGGATTTATTGGCCTTTTTATTAATACTCTCATCATAATTATCTGTGTCAACTGCTATAGATTTGCGGCTAAACACATTGAAAATGCCATCTGTAGCATCTTCAGAAACTTCATTAGTTATAGACGACTTTCTTTTAGATTTATTAGAATCCAAATCATTGATCATTTCAGTTAAGGAAGATTTTCTTAGTGATTTTGTGGAAGCTTCATCAAGGTTGTTTTCTAGGGCCGAATCCAGTATTTCAGATTTCCTTTTAGACTTATTGAGACTTTCATTTTTAACCTGAGACAAGTTCAACATTGACTTTCTCTTTTCTGATGCTGAATCATTATTGTCTACAAAATTTGAAAGTGATACATTTTCTGGCATAGTTTCATCAATATCCATTGGTTCATAGCTAAGATTACCTTGTGGGTTCTTGGTATCATCGTCTACTAACTGATGGTCTACAACCGGCACACATTGATCTCCACTATCAAATTTTTTATCATCATTCTCCTTTCCTTGATTAGAATCTGAGTCTTCAATAAATACCAAAGATTGGACAATGCCACTTGGTGCTTGCTCAAATAGCTTTTGAGTTCCAGTGGTGTCCAGATTTCTTGATGAATTCAAGTTATTTCCTTCTTCATTGACATCTTCGGAAGCGTCCTTAGCTAAATTAAGTTTTGCTGCTGATTTGTTCACAGATGTATTTAATACTGAAACTTCATGTACAGATGTTTCCATCTCAACTGTCACAGACATTTCGTGTCGTTTCTTCTTTTTCTTGTTAGATAGAGTTGATGAATTCAGAGAAACATTATCTTGTTCTTTGTCTGCTTCATCATTTTTACTGCTAACATTCATGATACTATCACCAGAACCAGATATATTAGAAAAATTAAGAGAATCATTTTTCTTTTTATTTCTTTTCTTAGTGCCCTCACTATCGCTACAGAAGCTGCTCTCCTGAGGGGATTCAACAGAGATTGTGGTCCATGACTTGGTTCTGTTTCTCTTAGTTTTGATCTGTTCTTCTTCAACAGCTGTTGCGCTTTTATTGAAGATGCTTTTAGCCTTTTTAGGTACTTCCTCTATTTCTTGAATGAGATTCTTACTGGTCACTGATAGGTTTATATGTTCTGATGCCTTTTGGTCAGCCACTTCTGTTGTGTCAGGTTTAGGTTCTGACAGAGATTTGTCAGCAGCAGCAGGTGTTTCACTTGCTTCTTTGTCACTCCGGGGTTCATTTTCTTTGTTATCATTATCCAGTGAAGAACTCTTCCTGCCAGAATTTCCAACCAACCTGGAACTTTTTCTGAGAGAAGGCGAGTCATTTTTGGATCTTTCAGTAGTTTTGGTTTCTTTGATATTATTCTCAGATTCTTCTAAGATTACTTCTTTAATTTCGCCGCCTAATTTGCCAGCTATGGGTTCAACTGAAATAGTAATTAAACGTTTCTAGTTAGAATCTACTAAGAAAATGTGAAATAAGTAGTTTATGTTACATACAGAAGGTTGAGTATGGATAATTTATAACATCATCATCTGCCTAGCCTTTTCCCAGGTATGTTGTGGTTGGCTTTCAGTCTAACTGTACTCCATTTGAAATAAGATTAGACATTTAACTAAACCTTTTTTATAGTCCGATCAATCGATTTTGACTTCTATTGCGTTGGAGGCACAACAAGTAGCAACTGCAGTAAACAGTTGGTATTGTAACCAGTTTTTTGCTTTTAATGCCATCCTTATGCCTACGGTATAGAAGTCAGAATCAGTTGAACGGACTGTAATAAAGGTTTGTTTAAATGTCTAATCTTATTTCAAATGGAGTATAGATGCAGCTGCATATAAGTATTTTATAAACACTAAGAAATATGGACTGAGCGATAGTGGAGTTGCCTACGAGGCAACAGATTTGAGATGTTACTGCTTCCAATTGTTATTGGTTATTATAATTTTTATCATGTTATAATAACATAAATTAATTACAAATAATGCATATTTATTTACGGTAAAACTCCAATAAGTATATCGAAACGTGCAAGGAATAACATTGTAACTAATATTTAGTAACTTTACAGGAGCACGTCAGATTTAAAAATTCTCTCAGATTTCGGTTAAGTCCTAATGCCAACCAACCTTGAAAATATGAGTCAATGAGGGATCAGCTACACTTTCAAATGATTATATTATTATATATATTTTAAGACTTTTGTGAGTTACAATGACATTCCACAACATACTGTGTAAAATGGCATTGTAACTCAGACATACAATCGCAGAAACTGTGATAAAATGTACTACATAAAATAAAATAAATACAATTCATAAAATGTATAATTTTACCTAAGGTTACGATGAAAGCTCATTTAATAAGAAATAATCAGCTTCAAGAACAAGAGTGTATCTTGAATTACAATGTTATATTAATAATGGCGAGCAAAACAATGATGATGATGTGTAACTAAATATACCCTTTTATTACCTACAGTTGACCCTCACTTACAATGTTTTTACATTGTACATATCTGTATGCAAAGGAATTTTGAGCAAAAAATATCAGAATTTTTTGTACAGCATGAATATGATTGTAACTTAAAATTGCCTAAAACTGAGTTATGATGTTATTCCTTGCAGGTGTCGGTATGTTCAAATAAATAAATTTACCTGGCTTGTCAATACTAGAAGTGGAGTTATTCCTAGTTCTTCTTGTCGTTCTAACTGGGGTGATTGGAGCTTCATTATCACTTCCTGTAAATATTACAATGTCATGTTGAAATACTACAATTTTTGACTATCAAGAACCACATTAAGGAGAATATTCTGCATAGTCTAAATTATTATCAAACAATTATACAGCACTACTCACATTATGATGTAGATGCAAAGAAAAACCTCTCACCCTCATAATACAAATTCATAAAACACACTGATGAATATATTATAAACTAGTCAGATAAATGTTATAAAATCTATGAAACAGTCTACACTACTTTATTGATCAATCATTTCAATTGGCCAATCAATCTATTTTATTTGGTGACAATGAGTCCTTTAATTCTTTGCTGTATAGCATTTTAAAACAGCCGTGTATAGCATTTTTAACCACCATCACTGTTAATCAGTTTACTCATCAGAATTAATTCTCATATCCCATTATTAGTGTTAAAATATGCGACAGATATGTTTTACTACACAACAAAACAGTTCAATGACCTTTAAATTAGCAGTTTGTCAAGAAACAATTCTTTAACCCAATCCCTACCAATTTGTGAGGATCTCCTAGCAGCTCTCTTCGCTCTAGGTGAGTTTAGATTCACAGGCTCTGCTATGAGGCTGGTATTAGACTTTATCCGAGTGGTACGTCTGGATGGTGTGCCCTTGTCTTCAGCCACATCCCCAGCAGTCTCAGATACAATGCTAGTGTTTGACTTGATCCTGGTACTGCGTCGGGATGGTGTGACCGTTTTCTCTTCAACAGGCTCTGCTACCTCTTTGACTGTTGACTTCCTTGTTCTTTTTGGGGTTGCTTCTGGAGCTGTAATGTTATGAGGTCGAAGTTTATAAGTTACACCAGAAAAGAAGTAACTGAGGTTTATCAAGCATAGATGTACTTCTGAGCAAATTTTTAAGTCCAAAGGTCATTCATTTAATATGGAAATGTACAAGCCTTAATAAAAATCTGATGCAGTATGTAAATGCATTACACAATATTATGCAGAACTGTTTGCTGAGTATGGAAATTGATGCATGAGTCACTATTAGGCTGCAATAATTAAATCAAATAAATAATCAGTAGATAACAACAACTCAGTCATATCAAACTTTGGCAGCTTTCAGCCAGACTGGACATGAGAGCCTATTGATACTAACAATTTAATTAAAATAAAAAAACTATTCTGATACACAAGATACATTAAAATGGCATAGGCATTAGTAGGTACATCAACTTATTAGCTTAGCCACTAAAAGCCAACAGAAATGCCATAATACAGCTTATGATTTCACTGAACTGATAATTCTACCATTTGGGGGTAACTTAATTTTTTGTGGTCTCTGATATAAATAGAAAACACACATGTGTATCTAATTTTTTTACTTATCAACCCCACAATGTCATACTATTATATATATGCAGGATTACAGAGTTATTAATACTTTAACCTTAATCTCAGCCCTGTAGATGAGCCTTCTTTATATTACTGGTTTGTAAGCATTTCTAATCAAACCAGTTGACTGTTACAATACAGGGTTTGAGGCATAACCTACATGCTGATCTACCAATAGACATAAACATGTTAATAGTGTACCATACTGATAAAATAAAACCAATAAACATTTGCACATGTTTGCAAAAAAGCTAGCAAAATAGGTTTTGATTCTTACCATTTTCAGCAATAAGTTCTAACTGTGGCTTGGCTGCAAGTCTTCCACCTCTCTTCTTAGTTGGTGTGGATTGTGTTGAGGGTGACTTCACATCATCAGCCTCAACAGAGAGCCTCCTCCTCAGCCGTGTTACTGTGAACACATAGTAAAGTTGTCATTTTTTAAACAGGTAAAAGTGATTTTGTTTTACAATACCTCTTTCACCCAAACCTATGGATGGCTTACTTGTCATACTTGTGTTATTTTAATCTTGGCATTTATGTGATATTCTTAACAGAAAGAAACTCCTTATTATAGCAAAATACCAAATAGAACATGATAGATAACAATATTGTACTTAAGAAATAAAATTGAGACTAATACCTTCACCTACCAATTATTTTGGAATGGGTTAAGTTATACAGGATAAATGCTTTGATATTATATTCTGAATGTTAAAGATTAAGTTTGGTAAAGACATAGAAGTGAAAATGGATCCCTAGAACTCGTACAACTTTTCGAAAAATTCAACCTTCAAGGTAAGCTTTGTGCCCATTTTATTGTGCGCGTTGCGTGACTTTTGCTATGCGACAATCGATTTTCACAAGTCAAAACGATAATATTTGTATAGAGGGATAATACAGCATCCTCGGAACTGAAAAGCACCCGATAATATTACGAAATAGCATCGCAATGTTGAATTGCGTCGCTTATAAAGAGGCAGGAAAAAAAATGCTATTACAACATGTGGGCACATATCAACTCTACTAGATTAATAAGAAATTAATTATGACTTATAACAATTGCATCGTCATAGTATTCATCTTCTAGAATGCTTTAGATTTACCGGTAGCGTGATCCCCTTATCATAAAATAAAACGTACCACGCTTCCATGCCGCATTTAATGGTTGTTAAGTTTTAAAATTTACCTTTAATGCCGACTTCTTCTTCCATTTTTAACACTTATCAAACATGAACAACAATACTTTTTCAAATTAACTTTCAGACACGTGCAAACAGCTCAACCGAATTTAAAATCATGCTTTTTCGAGGCAATTGGTAAAACAGCTGTTAGGACGCGGCGAACTGTCAAATCAAATTCGACGCGTGCTTTAATTATGGCAACACAGCTGTTTCCGCCACAGGTTTCCGCCGAATAAGGATGTGCTAAAACTTACTATTAGTTTTGTTACGGTTTTCAACTCTGCACCTAGCTTCTGACGATTCATCAGTGCCTTTGTAGGTTTTTGTGAAATGAAATATTTTGAATTAGTGATGGGTAACTCATCATTTTTATATGAGGTTGAGGGAGTACCTCATTTTACCTCGCGAGGTCCTCACGAGGTACCCCTCATTTGAGGCGAGGAGTCGTTCGTCGGCATATTCACCTCACGAGCCGAGCTCGAGCCGAACTCAGCCGAATTCAACTGATAGTCCGAGGCAGCGGAGCGGACGGGTGCGTCGACTCATAAGTACTCACGATTCCGATTTTTACGTCTCCCTCATACACATAACTTTCTTTCGCTCATAAATTTTTGATCATCAAAATAAACGGATCAATGACACTTGATTACCAATCTAATGTAGATGTTTTTAGAGTTCATAGTAATAGCTGCTGTAAATGTTTACTGTGTTTTCAAAATTTCGAGACCTCACCTCACTCATTCTATAGCTTCATCAATCACTCAATACTCTACTCACTCGCGAGTACTCGCGTCAATAATATCAATGTCAAAATTTTTAAGTGAGGGAACGAGTGAGGTGGTTCAATGTTGAAATTCGAGTAACTCTTTCAATTTGCGATCACGAGTACCTCAAACGAGGCACCTCATGAGTGAGGGACACATCTCTATTTTGAATTTGAACTGTATCGAAATTAGGTTTTAGTTTTTATGATACTTTGTAGTATTGCAACATGGCTAAACCTTGTAGATTCTTGAATGTGAGCCTTCGTCGTTCGGTGAATTTTTCATACCTACTTACATGTTCTCTTTGTAATTTTCCTTTAATTTGTCGAATTCAGGGATTGCGCCTTTGGATTAGCCCCAACTTTAAGGTTGGGGCTATTCTAAGGGCGCGATTTCTATCATGATTGTTAGATTTCTGCATAGATGAAATCGATGGATTTTTGTTACTATCCCACTGCTCTCTTTTTAATAACGTGTCACCAAGAAGACAATGCCTGGCTCTTAATTCAAACTGATAGAATATTCTAAAGTACCTACTACAAGGATTTAATTTCGCGTGGCAATTATTTTTTTTTGGATTTTATCAAATAACTTCTCCCGCTCTGGCTGGAGCGGGAGGGCGTGTCAGTCTCTTACTGACTAAAACCCACTCGTGTTCCTTTGGTTGCCCTGTTGCCGGGGGCTACGATGTCCCTTTCGGCTCGTATTCGCAACCCCGGCAGGCATTGGTCCTAGCGGACCCCGTCAATTCTGCTGACATCTCTTTGAGGCGCGCGTGGAACACAACGCGCTGTCGACCCGGGCTTGGTCCTTATCGGACGGCGAGCTACCCATTGCTCACCGTCCGCAAGCCCGCGCCTACGGTGGCCGGAAATCAGCTCGCGTTTCCCGCCCCGGGCGTCTCCTCCTGCGGCGGTTAGGGGCGTGAGAGCGCGAAATTTGCCTCTCCCTCACGCGTTCCGCCTCCTCCTTCGCGAGCATTACCGCTTCGCAGAAGGAGGTGACGGCCTGCCATTTCCTCTCGCTCCGTACCATGGCCTGAACCAGGGCTGGACGCGAGAGATCACCGCCGCCGATCGTCTCTACGAGGACACGGCGTTGCTCCGCCCAAGCCGGGCATACCTCCACCGTATGCTCCACCGTGTCCTCAGGCCGATCCACACAATGGTGACACCCGGGCGTTTCCTCCCGCCTTATCCTGAACAGGAACCTCCCGAAGCAGCCGTGTCCGGTGAGGACCTGCGTCAGGCGGAAGGTGAGGGCACTGTGGCGCCTCTCAAGCCACTCCTCAAAGAGGGGTCTTATCGCCGCAATTGTGGCGTGCCCAGCGCTGGGTTGCCACAATCGCACTCTCCATGACGCCATGAGATCTTGATTTTTCAATACAATTTCTAATAATTTCACAAAAAATCACACAGGATTCATGTCATTCAGGCGCAAAAAGATCCTTGTAGCAATCTACTTATTTTTTTGAGATTTTATCTGACCCTATTATCATTTTGCATTTTTATTAACTTTGTGAATATTACGTTTCCGTTTAGTAACTCCACCATTCAATTTTGCAACTGTCCTATTTTATTAATTATTAAATTTAATTAAATTTCCAATATTTACAGAGCACCAACTCATTTTTTGTTTAGTTTTTGATAAAGTATCATACAACTATAAAATATTCTGAACTTTACAAGTTCAGAATATTTATTATTTATAATATTTAAATGTGGAAAATAAAAAAATAACAAAGCTTTAAATTCCCAAAAGTAACAAAGTGGATATGTTTTACTAAATCACATAAAAACTAGCGATGAATATATTTTATTAAGAATGTAGCATTTTATATGCAATAAAAGAATTTTTTGCGTTAAAAATTAAATATTTTTTATTATATTACAAAAAATTACAAAATGGAAATCAGAAATACTACCTTGTCCCAAACAAATCATATTTTATAAGAAGATAGGTACCTGTTCTTTTGTTGTTTTGCAACTATCAAATCATTATAATAATAAAAACAGGTTTTTTTAAAACATTTCTCCATTTTGTAATCGGGACAAATTCTATGGAAATGCCCTCTTATCTACGTAAGTCCCTTTTGGTGGCTACACGGACTTCAGCGGACTTGAGAAGTCTTCACCGAGTTCAATCCATTCTGTGGAGATGGAGCCACTGCTGTCACAAACAGCCTGTCTGATAACTAGATTTTTATAACGAATATTTTAGTGTTAATCGTTAACATAATATTGCAGAGCAAACCAAATAGTGTCTTATTGTATAGGTACAGAAGCCAGCACTTCAAGCTACTACAATCTGTCAAATTTATTTAATAGATTTTCAACTTTATCGCTGAAAAATAAGGTTCAAAGTTGATTGGAAAAATTTGATAGTTTCGGGTAGCTTGATGTGCTGGCGTCTGTACGTAGGCAAGGTGTGCTTATGAATAGAATGAACAGCATTTTTTATTAACAATACAATTGGCTAACTAAACGGATAAACGTTTAGGGACAGAGATTGCGAAAATCCTAAAATTATCACTTAAATGTTTTTAAATTACCAACCTAACCAACAAGTTGTCCCAAAAAAAGTTAAATTAAAACAGAACAGTAATCGTTTCTACTAGCACTTAGAAACCACGAATCACGGTGTCGGTGGAAATAATACGTACAATTGAAAATATTAAAAGCTCTCTGAATTCCATTAGTTTTTCCGAGTTGACAGCGAATAGCAGCAAACTCCGCCCCGCGTTAGGGTTAAGTGGGTCCGCACTTAAAAAGACATCAAGGGTACAGAAATGGCATTATATCTTCCTGATGACCCTCTTCAGAAATTACGTTCAACGATGTTAACCCCATTTCTCTCTGGGGACGTCCGTCTCGAACACCCTCGAAGGGAAATTCTGGTAAATGCGACGGGACAGATATGACATTGATTGTGTAAAATTAAGGTAAACCATCTTACCTCGTGACCTTACTTCTGAGTAAGGGTAAATAAGTGAATAGAAAATATTGAGCCTTTATCTTATTTGCTGTCCCTCATACATATGTAGCATAGCAGGTAGGTAGGTAGGTACAGTAGATACAAGTCTACCTACGTGTGGCTCAGATAGATAGGTAGGTAAGGACGTATAAGCCTGTGTGAAGCGATATTTTGCGACCTTGTATAACATAATTCTCCTAAGGGTTAAGCAGGTTTTTGTATCTTTTATCTCCAGCCATTGAGAGAATGCGTTTCTGACACCTGTCCGTTGGACAAGTGGAACTATTGTGTAAATTCATAGATACTGTATAAATTAGTAAAACACTTTTGTACTCAGCTGACAGGTGTCAGAAACGCATTCGCATTCTCTCGGTGGGATCGGCCGGAGTGCAGGGTCTAGTTTTTAATTTTATCCTTTAGAAGTTTCTAATCTACTACCTAAAGGGTTAAAGTATGCAAAGGTAAAACTATATACCTATTCTATTTAACTATGCATTTTCTATTAATTGGTCCTACAACTTGGTACGAATACCAAGTTGTAGGTAGCTGTTACTTTAATTAGGACAGTCCCAATCGTAAATTCTTATCACCATTGCACCTTGAAGAAGGCAAATTAACGTGATCAAGTTACTTAAGTATTGGGTTGTGCAACTAAAGCACTTAATTCCCTTAGTTGCGAGTCATTGGGATGCACTATTAGCACTTTTATTTCTTCAGAAATCCGTGGAACGTATCGAGCTAAATAATTAAACTAAATCTGCTAATGCAATGGTCTGGCGATTAGAAGAATTTTATTCCCGAATACTGGTCCACAGTCTAATCCTGCTTTATTATCACAAAAAATAACAAAGAGATGCAAAACCATAAAAAATACTACAAGCATGTTTTCACGTATTCTGGTAATGAATTTTTTATCCGCGAGTGCAACAGAAACAGGAGGGAATAAATTTTATATACAGGTAAAATGAAAATGGTGTACAACGAACGCGAAAAAAAGCCATAATGTATGTAGAGATGATTGCATTTACCTAATTTGATTTACAAATTTTATGCTGACAGCTGCAGGCATTCAGCAAAATGCGCAGTAGCCTATAAATGGCCATACTTTTTTATCTTTGCGGTGAAAAACAGAACTTTTTCATAGACAAAGCGAAGGGGCACAATGGGGGAGGAACGGTGGACGGTGGTACCGAGATCAGGCATTTTCATGGAACAAAACCAGTTTTGTAGTCCCGGCCGTGGTCGGACTTTATTGCAGCAACGGATTCTACAGTTCGGAGTTGCTGGCTAATTTCAGTCCTGATTAAAGAGCTTCCTTACAAACTTAGCAAATGTACGAAACAACACTGGCCGTATTAAATAGCTTGGACCAAGTTTCTTCTATTTTGTTCGAGCGTTTAGCTTTAATTTTTGTTTTGGTTTTGTTTATATTCCTGCTATTATAGTATTTTGTTTGGAGGAGCTTGTGGCTAAATAATAACAGCCGCACGGATCAATCCATCAGGTTAAGCTACGCTTGCTGGGGTTGGGCCGTGGATGGGTGACCATCATAACATACCAAGACTCCTCTGTGCCTTGGAAAGCACGGCTGTCATTCGTGAATCTTTGACAGTCGTTAGGGGTCGTCAGAAGCCCGAAAGTCTGACAGCCAGTCTTAGCAAGGGGTATCGTATTACCCAGTTACTGGGTTGTGAAGGTCAGATAGGTAGTCGCTCCATGTAAAATACTGGTAAACAGCTGCATCCGGTTAGACTGGAAGCCAACCCCAACATAGTTGGGAAAAGGCTAGGTAGATTGATTATTAGTATTTTGTAAGAGAAGTATTTATTTACTGAAAATGCATAACTACCAGCCTCTGATGATGAAGACATTATCATCAGATACTCAATCAGATTATTGCAGTCCACTGCTGGACATGGCTTCATCAGATTGATACTATAGGTACACAATAAAACCCAAGGATAACCACACAACAATAAGACATGATAGAACTTAAAACCATGAATATAGGTACGTAAATCACCATCGAAGTTACCATATTCAAGGAGAGAAAAAGATTATCTAAAAGAAAATACAAAAGAGAAGAAACTAGCCGCTAATTCCTACCGCTAAGCCCTATGCTGCTAATTCTTGTTATTTCTTAATAAATGGCTAGCTTAGTTCTTTACTAACCTATACTCCATAGGTTTAGGTAGATAAAAAAATCGTAAAAAGGGTTTTTATAGATGACACTTTTTGTTAAAAAAACAATAAAACCAAATTAAATTTATTTTAGTTATTTATCTATAGTTTCCTCTTTTATTAATGTATGTTAAACTTTATCGTTTATTCTTCACTACTTTTCGTAGATGTAACTGCTTGAGCACAATTTTTTTTGTCTGATGTATAAGATTTTGTAATCTGTCTATTGTAAAGAGCCCAATTTCTAAACGTCAATGAAATATAACGTTGCTAATTTGAAGAGTTCAACTGTGACGTAGCATAACAACTAAAGTGACTGGTATTACGTTTAGTCGGTTACTTGACAGCTGTCTCGTCACGTGGTTTTTTTTGTTTACCTTTTTTTAACTACCTAAACCTATGGAGATAAGTCCGAAGGCTCGAATTCCTCTTACGCTGATGTTAGTCGCGTACGTCGCCATCGGTCGCGCGTGCGTATATACATACATTGTGTTTTATATAGCAACATACTGGCTTGCATAGGGTCGTAGCATAATGCTGAGCGATAGCCGATTTGCGTGGATGTGACGCATGCTTCCCCCAACTTTTTCTCATTTTTGTATTCTAAACTATTTTTTGCGTCATGTTTACCGCGAATAAACGTTTTTTCTTTCTTTCTTTCATATTGCAACACTGACGTCAGCAGCGCGTACGTACGTACGTTGCGTACGCGACCCATCGTACGCGGCCGACATCAGCGTAAGAGGAATTCAGGTCTAACTACTTGCGTCATAATGTTGATGGTTCTTGGAGGTTTGCCCACGCCGGAAAATGATAGTAAATTTCATTAAATTTTCACTCAGTTTTCGAAGCAGTGTTGCCGATTCCCTTGTTCACAAACTAAACTAAATTTAAGTTCAGTGCATCTTTTTCTTTCTATTTCATTAAGAAAAGGACAGAAGATAAATTTTAGTTTAGTCCTGTCAAATTAATCAGCGCCTGTCAGCTGTCACTATTCCATACAAGTTTAGACGTGATTAAAAACTTGCCTACTAAAATTACGTCCATTTACGTCATCATCATCATCATCATCAGCCTATAAATGTTCCCACTGCTGGGACACAGGCCTCCTCTCTGTGAGAGGGAGTGGGCCGTAATCTACCACGCGGGCCCAGTGCGGGTTGGTTACATTTACGTCAAGCGCTGATTAATTTGACAGGACCAAACTAAAATTTATCTTCTGTCCTTTTCATAATTAAATAGAAAGAAAAAGATGCACTGAACTTAAATTTAATTTAGTTTGTGAACAAGGGAATCGGCACCAGTACCTACCTAATAATTTTATTGAAACGTTAGACTTGTTAGTGAGTATTCTCCTTAACGAGTCTAATTCTCCACAAAGTTTTCTTGGGTGAATAGTCACGTCTCCACAGCAAGATCTATGACGGGAGCTGTTTAAGCCCCTGACAATTTTAATGAAGCATCTGAGAGCTTTTCACCGGGCATGCGCTGACTTGGAAATCTCTAAATAGACTTCGAACCCATGTCGGCCGGAGTAAAAACAATCTCCACAGCACATGGACGGCTAAGATCTCAGATGGTTAATTTAAGTTTCTTTGAAGAAAAGTACCCGAACAAATTAAAGATCTCAGTTGTAAAACCATTATTTAAAAAAAAAAAACAAACATGATCTAGACAATTATCGTCCAGTGACCTTAATACCTATAATTTCAAAAATATACGAAAAAGCAATGTATAATCGAATTGTCTCATTTGTATCCAAATACAATGTAATAAGTACGGAACAAAATGGTTTTCAAAGAGGAAAGTCAACCGCACTAGCTTGTTATCAACTAATAAAATCGATCACGGAGAATATAGATAAGAAGATACCGGTCACTGCAATATTTTTCGACATGACCAAAGCATTTGACTTTGTAAATCATGATATACTGTTAGAAAAGTGTGAGAGTTACGGAATAAGAGGAAAATCGTTAAATTGGCTAAAAGATTACTTAACGAATAGACAACAACGGGTTGAAATTTTAGGCGTTAACAAAGACAGAGAAGTGATAACGTATAAATCTCAATACAGGACCAATACATATGGTGTGCCTCAAGATAGTATTTTGGGGCCATTGCTTTTTCTTCTTTACATTAATGATTTGCCAACAGTGACGAGCAATAAGTGCGTGTTGTTTGCAGATGACATCTCGATGATAATAAATAAAGATAGTGAAAATGAGCAATTTGAGGATAAAATTAATGCTGCAATAGAAGCTGTAATAGAATGGCTTGAACAAAATAATTTATGTGTGAATGTTTCCAAAACAAAATATATTAATTTCTCTAATTACAAAATGACAAATGAAGCAATGAAAATTATTGGAGGTGATAATGAAATTGAAGAAGTTGACCATACGAAATTTTTAGGCATAGTAATTGACAAAAATTGTAATTGGAAAAAATATGTGAAAAATATATGCAATAGGCTAAACAGTTTTGCATTTGCACTACGAAATCTTAGGAAAACTGTTGGACGTAATGCCGCGCTGTTAGCCTATCATGGATATGTCTCATCTGTGTTAAGATACGGCTTAATTATATGGGGTAATTCCACTGACATCAATAAGGCATTTATTGTGCAAAAAAAATGTTTACGAGCTGTGTTTGGTGCAGACTCATTAGATTCTTGAAAACCTATTTTTAAAAAACACAGTTTATTAACATTAGCATGCTTATACATATTGGAAATGGGAGTATTTGTAAAAAAACATCCTCACCTATTCAGTAAAGCCGATAGCCTCAATAATTATAAGGTGGGCAAAATGTCAAGGGATCCAACAAAATTAGCAATGCCAAGATGTAGAACAGCGTACTGCCATAAAAACACGAGTCGAATGGCAATACAGATATTTAATAATATTCCGAAGGATATTAGAGAACTGCGAACCAGTCTATTTCAAAAGCATCTTAGAGCATGGCTGATAGAAAACTGTTTTTATAGTATTAAAGAATATATGAATTCTAGAACAAATAGGAAAATTGCAGGACATGTAAATTACATTTGACATTTTTATTTTAAGCTATTGACATAATATTTTGTAATTTAATTTCCAATTTAATTTTTATTTTTGTAAGTCGATTTTTAGAAAATTTGTAATTATTATTTTTATTTGACATTTGTAATTTTATAAGTTAGACAATTCTTGATTTAGTATTTATTTTTTCTGACATTGGAATTTAATTATTTTGTTAAATTAGAATCATTGTTATTGTCACAAAATTTGCATGCCGAATTTAGTTGGCGGAATATGTAGAACTATTGTGTATTTGTTATAAAATCTGTAAAATACCATATTTCAGGCAAATAAATGAATCTATCTATCTATCTATCTATGAGTATGCGGCATCTCCCCACAGACAATGGCCCACCTTCCATCCTACGCCGCATGCCCTGTCACCTGTGCACTTGATGATCTCATAACTGCGTCACTGAATGGAGTTCACGTAGCTGAATTTTGGGGCCTTTTGCCATCAGGTATGCTTAGAAGAAGATTCAGACGATGGATAGTAGAGTCTCACACGGATACATGCATGACAATACTGTCATATTATTATGAGCTCAATTGTCATAAATGAGACAAAATACGTAGAATTTTAATTGTTATCGATCTCCAGGAGAACTCTTGACAGCCAAGGGGTTTAACCTTTATTGACAGTATCGTCCAATAGATCCTCAGGACTATCGGCCTTGTCCCTTTTGTGTCGTGCTTCCTTTGTTAGTGCAAGCGTCAGCCAGGGTCTTACCCTTTTGTAGGTCCCCAATATTGCTGTTGGCTTGCCCAATGACAACGCATGAATCATCATCTGCCAAGTCATTTCCCAATTACCTTGGGGTCCGCTTCTGGTCTAACCTGATGCAGCAGAAAACCTGTATTTTGCATGGAGCGACTGCCTATCAGGGGGCCTACCACAAGCTCATAAAACAGTATTATTTTAACATTACTTCAGTGTGGGAAAGAGATGAAGCTCTACGGGACATATAACTCCATCTCTTTCTCCCACTAAAGTAATATTAAAATAATACTTACTGCTTTTGAGCTGGTGGTAGGCCCCCTGACCTCCATAACCCAGATATAGAGTAACACGATAAGTACCCCTTAGTAAGACTGTCAGACTTTCGAGTTTCTGACTATCCTTCTCTAATACCTAGGAATGACAGCCAGGGCCAACGGATTGCAAGCTTTCCAAGACACGGAGGTGTCCTCGTATGTAATGTATGGTCATCCATCCAACGAACAACCCCGGCAAGCGTTACTGTGTTGCTTAAACATCGTGCGGCTGTTATTACTTATTAATACCTAACAAAAAAATTGGCAGCCAACTTATGATCAGCAGTAGACATAATACGGTCTGACATTTCTATTAAATCTATAGGTACATCACTACTTAAGTGCTCAATTCCCATTACTATAATGGTCTCAATTTATCAGATCAAAAGGATTTTATTGCGATGTTTCTATTGATTGACCGATATAAAATATTTCTGCGTAGTGTTACCCTTTACTTTGATTTATTTGATACGGACCTGACGATATCCATTACCTGATTACATAGCCCGTTGCCGCTGGGTTCTGTATGAAACTTCCAATATATTGGGTTAAAAATAAATATTATTATTTTTATTGGATGACGTTTTGAGCTCGTATAGTTTTAAGCAGATTTCTTTAAATCCGTATGTGTCGGAAATATAGAGTTTTAATAACTTTACTTTGGTATATTAATATTTTTGTGAGGATAATGTCTGAGCCAGCAAAATAGTCTATTACAGCGGTTCCCTTTAGGCCATTCTCAAACGCGGTGATCAACATAAAACCAGTTTTCAACGCCGACGCAACCAATCGTGATAGCACATACATTTCTATTGTTGTTCTCACACGACGCAACTTGTCGAAGACTAGTTTTCAACGCGTCAGTCACGCGCGACTTGAAGTGCAGGTCGCTCAGTCATTGCCAACGCAATTTTTCATTAAATTGGAGCGTTATTGAGTGGACGGTGTCTGAATGAATTATGAAATGACTAAAATTTATACAACCTGAGTTGCGCCATACGAGAGTACAGTTGCATCTCAGTTGGCAACGCTCGTTGCTAACTTATTTCGTAAATGGTTATGACTAATTGGTTTAATTTTGACAATTTCAATAACATTCATTGCGTTATTTACGTTGTTGAGCAGATTTTTTTCCAACTTATGAAGCAATGGATTAGCAATCTGTTTCAAATTGAAACAAATTGTGATTGATCGTGTATTATGCAATTAGGGTATTGTTTGGGTTGAGTTGCCGTCACCCCGTGTGAGAATGGCCTTAGACATCGTTGCTTCCATCAACATTTGACGTCTACTTACGATCACAAAATAAATACAAAACCATCGCACATGTCCATCATATTTGTCTATTATTTCGGAAATCCCAAAAAGAATTTGGTAACTTTCTGCATGATTACATTCAGGGGTCGTTTACTGTCGGAAGTAACCAGTCTGCGAGCTTTGCCGTTGGGACCGAGCGAGCGTAGTTCGCTCGACCATGAAATTGCACCGCCGAGTCTCGCTTAAATGACGTGATAATTTACAAGTGTGTTCATCCACACTTCTGTCGTCCTGTAAAGGCGAAACTTTCATATTAATTTTAGCCGTTGAAAACTAGGGACGGTCAAATTTCGTCCATTTACAATGTTTGCTTTAAAATATTTTGGCGGTGGCAATTTACTTCGAGCTTTCATTTGCATGGTGTGGTGGAAATCTGTGTTTTCCACAGAAATATAAAGTCAAAATTCCTTGAATTTTATCAAGTCTCTAACGACTAATCAAAGGTGTGAGTATCTACTATGTGGAGTCAGGGAAATTAATTGTTTTATCAAATTGACTACAGTGCGTTCATTACCTACCTATAGTTAACTTGACTCTTGACACGATTGTTAGCACCGAATTTTGCAGTCATTTTATTGGTATTAGGTACTGTTCTATCAGTCGCCATTATGAACTCTATTGGTATTGAAACTAAGACTGCAAAATTCGGTGTTACAAATCGCGTCACGGTTCAAGTTATAATGAACGCACCATACCAACTTAATTGTCCGTAAAATCAAACCACAACTGTCATTCTTTGACAGTTCCATGATACAACTTTATGTAGTGTACCATCAATTTGATTAACAGTTTATTTCCCTGGCTGTACTCAAACTCAAAGCATTTATTTCAATAAAACCATTTAGAGGCACTTTTGAATAGTCAAAGAGTCGGTCAGTTAGTTAGCAAGTTGAAGCTAGTTGCTCATTTCTAAACGTAGATCTCTATGGAGAAGAACGGGCAAGAAACTCCAAGTACCTACTTCAGTCCGGAACAGCCACGAGACTACAGGGTCAAATCAAATCAGTTGGCAAAACTCTGCAGACGTGTTGGTACCGATATGAGATATCTAAACATGATACCTATCACATCTGTCAAGATTACACAAAAAAAAACAGCTTTTTAAAATTCGATGATCATATATCGTCTAGGTCCCCCCCACCTCAGACCAAATAAAAAACCAAGACAGAGCGCTGTGAACAATACAGGCCGCATTCCGAGTTACGCCAAAAGTGATTATATCGCGAATCCGACCAAAGTCCAAAGTCACAATTATTACTTAATAACCCTTATATTTTGTGACTATTAAATTTGGTTGGATTCGCGATATTATCACTTTTAGCTTAAGTCGGAATGCGGCCACAGTAAAGCATGCCAAAACTACACCTCCGCACTGTGCATACACGCTTACATTTACAAGCATTTACAATGACACTACAAACAAAACCGGCTTCACGTCACTGTTGACAGCGCTATGTCTTGGTTTTTTATTTGGTCTGAGGACCCTACAAAGAACAAACATCAAATTAATTTATTTTTTGTTTTGTCAGCTATCGATACCTATCACGGCCATCACGCATGCGAAGTTTCGCTAGCTATTTTAATTTGACCCTGTATAAAAAAAACACAGCAACAAAACATCTCACTGGATATAATTATACTACAAATCTGCCGTGAAACGAAACCCGTGTTGTATAGTTCTATTGATAATTGGCCACACTCAGGTCCCTCTTATCCACTGGGTACTCTGGGCAAGTGTCCAGGGCCCCACAAACGACGGGGCCCCGGCTTGCCCTAAAAAAATCATTCTTTGCAGCCGGCATTCCATTCTACGCATTATTAGTACCCGATTCAATGACAAAATAATTGATTTGCAGTGCGATTTACAATAAATTTCTAGTCCCAAACTTATGAAATATTAGTATTATGTTTCTTTTGTTCGTTTTGTATAATTTAATTAGGTTCAATTTAACATTGAAAGAAGTTCAATTTGCCAATTATCAAAATATACGTACGTAAAATGGGACCAAATGCGGCAATGACATTGAATAATTATCTAATTAGCATACTAAGTATGTTTAAACTTATCTAAGGTAAACCAAATGCTAATATTTTGTATTTTGTGACACAAAAATCAATAATTTTTAGTATATACATTTTTCTAAACACACTTAAACAGAAACTGAGCTTGTCCATGGACATTCTCCTAATAATTTTAGAATTTTGCTTATCTACACAGGGGCCCCGTGATCCTTATGTGCCCAGGGCCTCCAGTAAGTTAAAGACGGTCCTGACCACACCGCGGCCTGCCAGTTTTAATTGCCAGCCTGCATTGTGGTTAATTTGAAGAAGAAGCCTAACGAACCAACCGCACCTAGTTAGGGACAGGTAAAGGATTTATCTGCATTTTTAACAATTTTTATGCAGTTGGAATAAAAATGAAATGCTCGGAAAACTTGCAGGTAACTTTGCCCGGAACGGTTTTTACGGTGGGCCACTATAAAAATGTACAAAAGATTGTAAATGCACTATCTACATTTCGTAGTACCTCTCTTGAGTTTTGATGACCTGTGGGGTAATTGCGTACCAGGAGCGTACCACACAGAATAACAATTGATTGCATTTTCTTTCTTTTTGACAGTTTAGTTACAAAACGGGTAGTTCCGAACTTCGCACAGAAGGCTGCGCAATAACATTTTTTAGGAACCAAATGGCGAGTGTGAGAGAATCTCTAATATTTTAGAAACAGAGCTTAGTAGTGCTATAGGTCTGTAGTTATCTGGTGCATGTTTGGGACCGCTTTTGTGAATAGGGGAAACCGCAGCTTTTTTCCAACATTCTGGGAAGGTACCGATCTCAAGGCTCAGGTTAAAGATGTGCATCATTGGTTCTAGAAAGGACTTAAAAGCTCTTTTGATTAGCATAACTGAAGTTTTGTCAGGGACTTTCGACTTTAAGGTCAGATACAATTTTAATAATTTCGTACCCATCTGTCGGTTCAAGGAGGAGAGAATGTGGGTTTGAGACGTTGGATGTGTATGTTTTTATTAAAGATTCATGAGATAGATTAAGTTTTTCTAGTATCTTATCTGCCAGACGGGATCCTGAGTTGAGTGTTTCTTTTTCTCAAAACAGCAGTCTAATCGCGTAACACACTTTTCAACCATAATTCGAGAGTTTTTAAGGATATTTCTAATCCCTTGCTTCATAGAGTTCATAGGTTTAATAAATTCGTGTGCTCATGTTATTTACGCAATTGATGTTATTTGCGCAATTAACGTTATTAACGCAATTATCGATATTTCTAATCCCTTGCGGATTAGAAATATCGTTAAAAATGAACGGATTGTGATTGAAACTATGTTACGCATTTAAGGTGCTGCATTGGTTTGACATTTTCAATTTTTTTGGAAACACAATGAGTTCATCGAAGCCAGAACGATGAAGTTCAACGAACCATTGCTACTTCATATACTTACTTGTGTATATTTTCCTAGCTTGAAATTAACAAGTAGTTATCCAGGTTATCTAATCCACGATTGCACTTTTGCAAAGGAACTATACGGACCGCTGAAAGTAACACGTAACGCTAACGTGACAGACTGAAACAGAACACAGAAAGGGCTGACAGATAAAATCTTTGAACCTGTCTAGTTAGATTTACGATTACGACTTCTTACATGTCCGCGGCCTTGTTTATCACCGCATTAAAGTAAATAGGCTAAGATATGCCTGGCATTCGTCTGAAAGAATGCGAGAAGTGTTTTAAAATGGACTCGCAAAAGACTTGGAAACATTTTAGAGCTTGAAGATGGAATAAAAAGGTACAATTTGTGGAATTACTCCCTATCACGTTCATATTCTCTGGAACGGGTAAAGGCGAACTTTCGTAGACTCGTAGTTCTACTTGTAGTTTGCTAATGACGACATTAGGTCCCTCCCAATGTATCTAAAAGGAGTTTATTGCTATTTCCTCGGGCGTAGTCCTGATCACTGACTAATACTGAGAATTTCCTAATAGGAATTCGCAATTACATTTGGACGTTGGGATCGAATTCAGAACCACATAAGCGGGAGCGGTCTGAGCAGTGATTAGGACCCCCCGACAATGACGCAACACATTACGTAGGTACTCGATTTACGTCACTATTGCATCGTAACTACATATTTGATGACACAACAATTTGTAAAGCAGTGTTAATGTTACACATTAAATTATGTTAGTGTAAACAATTACCACTTACATTGTTCTAAAGAAAGAAAGAAAATAAGTTTATTTGCGGTAAACATGACACAAAGAAAGAACACAAAATAGAACAAGTTGGTTGGTCGGTGGTTGGTTGGTTTGTTGGTTGGTCGGTGGTTGGTTGGTTGGTTTGTTGATTGGTTGGTTGGTTGGTGGTTGGTTGGTTGATTTTATTATGGTTTAGACTATTTAAAAAAAACCTATTATAGGAAACTTCGTGAGTTAGGAGGACCAATAGATATTAATTCATGATTATATAATACTAGGAAGCCCTTTCTAACTTAGTTTGAACATACACACACATGATGTCACGCCTGTATTCGATCCCGAAGAGTTAGTCAGAGGTGTATACCATAGTTTGAAATAGACATATAATTATTTTGTTATATATTTGGAGTATGTACACGTACACTACTTACAACAAAGTATATGCTTACTAACGTACTAATTTCGGATTTCTAAGAGAGTTCCATTCGGGTATTCGGGTTTGAAACTAGTTTTGCCGCCGCAGTGTGAACGTAGCACTATGTAGGTGTCTAGGAATAGGATAAGTACATTCACACGAGGTGCTGTAGGTACTGTATATTTTACAGTATAATATTGGGATCACACGGCAACATTACGCTGTTCATAAGGTAAAAAACAAATGCTGTACAAAACGTTGCATGAAAAGCCGTGTGATCCTTCCCAACATTTTACTGTAAAACTCAAAACATTTATTTCAATTAAACTATTTACAGGCACTTATGAATTGTCAAGGAATATGAATCTATTGCCTACTCCAAAGCGTAGTATGTACTTAGGGAGAACTAAAGTTCGTTTTTTAATCTTAGAGACAAATTTGACATTTAAAGTGATCGTTGTTTGTTTTTTCAATTTGGAGTTTGACATTTGCACCTGTCAAATTAGTCTCTGGGATTAAAAAAACGAACTGTACATAGACACTCTTTTAAAATATCGTACAGTACGAACGTGTAAATAGCCATAGTCTACACGGCAAAGCTCTCTAATGACAAAACATACTTATAAATAGCTACAAAATCTCACATACCATTGGGATTAGATACAGAAGTCTGTTGGAAAGTTAGTGTTGGTATGTCTAGGTAACTTTTATACGTACTTTCGCCTGCCTTATCCGAGCGGGGCGGAAGGGAACTTGCTCCGGGTCGCGCTACACTGATTCAATAGTTGTGTTGCTGTCATATGTAGGTGTACGTAGGTAGCAAGTACGTGCAGAGGAAGATGCAAGGGAGGGAGACGTGATTAATTATTATTGTTTTCGTTTTATGGAAGACTAATTTCCACTAGCGGCTTCGCCCGCGTGATATCTTTATAAATAATAATCTATGTTACTCAGTGATAATATAGCATTCTACTGGTGAAATAATTTTTAAAATCGTTAATTACAAACAAAAATACCTACAAAAAATACAAATCTTTTCTCTTTATAATATTAGTGTAGATGTAGGTAGTGTAGATGTAGGTAGTGTAGATGTAGGTAGTGTAGATGTAGGTAGTGTAGATGTAGGTAGTGTAGATGTAGGTAGTGTAGATGTAGGTAGTGTAGATGTAGGTAGTGTAGATGTAGGTAGTGTAGTTGTAGGTAGTGTAGATGTAGGTAGTGTAGATGTAGCTAGTGTAGATGTAGGTAGTGTAGATTTCGTAAATAATTATGGAGCGGAGTCATTTAGGTAGGTACCTACGTAGTTATTACTATATAGATATTGGTGTGTAGTATTGTTCAAACATAAGACAATTCCTTGGTGTATTTTGTTTAAAAAAAAAAAAAAAAACAGTGGCTCTCTGGGAGTGCCGAAAAAGTGAAAACTAGAAAAAAAATCGGCACCGCACTAATCAACGCGTTGATGTCTTTTACTCCACGCACCGCGGTAATCAACGCGTTGAGTTCTTTTACTCCATGGTGTCGGTAACAAGTCGCGAAATCAATGGTTTAGTCCCGTCTCAAAAGTGCCCAACGCGCCTAAAGAAGTTTTCACTTCAAAAATCTAGTAGTCTCAGCTTTTTACAATATATCTGTCGATCTAGGTCAGAATTTGGGTCTTGCTTGTCACACGGAGTGTGTGTGTAAATCTCGGAGAGCGAAAACCTCAAATATGTTTTGGGTTATCAAATACTTCAAGTGCTTCCTCGTTCAGGACAAGGAAATTGGTTTTCATTTTAAGACTTGCTTACTTAAAGGTTTTTCATGAAAATGAAAATCAATTTTCTAGGGTAGGTACGTACTTACCTACTGGCAAAAATTGGAAAAAAGATTTAAAGGACTACAAAAGATGAGTACCTACCTACATAAAAAGCCGCCCCACAACAATAGATTTTGCTTTGTATAGGTTAAGAAATTCTCGTTAAATAAATCCAAACTCTCATCCAATACAGAAAATGTACTCTAAGATAATGATTCATATCCTGTGCTTTATATACAGCCTTGTTTACATTTTATGTTACGAGGCCCTTCGACATCATTTAACAAGAAACTGAAGAGAAACATGGTTGAAAGATAATTCGTCGTTCGAACGAGCCGAGTCGAAACGACGGATAATGCGTACTCTTGATAATAAGCTGCATCCGCCATTGAATAGCATGTGCTTATTCCTCTTTGATAAAAATAATGGTTGAATATAAATCAGTGTGTGTTGTCTTGAAGAATACTGAGCGACGCGTCGCAGCCGAGTACACACAAAGCCTTATTTATTTGCAAATATTTGTTTACTTCGTGAGATCATTCGTACGAGGGCCTGAAAGCTGAGCCTCTAATATTTTTGGCTTACTGTGTAAGTATTGTTACTTTAACTTTCTCGTGTACACATAATTTGGACTTACCTTTGTCAGTTTTTGGGTAAAGAATGCTTATTCCTACTTGCCATGTTAACATGTTTCATACGCTGTATGTTTGACAAAACGTTGCTGAAATTAATAATGTGAGATTATTAATTTCATTATACATTTTCAGCTAACAAATATTGGTTTATTATTGAAACTAAATTTAGTTGAAGGTAAATATTTGATGTTATTTTGCATTATCAATTAATTTAATCCATTTTTTGTGTAAACATACATTAGTTGAACAAACATGGAATAATGTTTTTTTTGTTAATTTGTGGATTGCATGTGTTTCTACCTAGCTGGCCCCCCTGATCCATGATTTATTATTACCTTGACGTCGAGTCCCGCCACGTCGAGTCGCCTTGACGTCGAGTCCCGCTACGTCGTAGAGTCACCTTGACATCGAGACCCGCCACGTCGAGTCGCCGCCACGTCTACTTGTTCTTTTGTTTGATATTTATTACTACGCTGACAAATTTCTGCCTGGTGCCGCCACGTCGAATGTGACGAAAGGTACAGTCAACAATCTCATGGCGTCATGGAGGGTGCGATTGTCGCAACCCCGCGCTGGGCACGCCACAATCGCGGCGATAAGACCCGTCTTTGAGGAGTGGCTGGAGAGACGCCACGGCGTTCTCACCTTCCGCCTGACGCAGGTCCTCACCGGACACGGCTGCTTCGGGAGGTTCCTGTTCAGGATAAGGCGGGAGGAAACACCCGGGTGTCACCATTGTGTGGATAGGCCTGAGGACACGGTGGAGCATACGGTGGAGGTCTGCCCAGCTTGGGCGGAGCAACGCCATGTTCTCGTAGAGGCGATCGGCGGCGGTGATCTCTCGCGTCCGGCCCTGGTTCAGGCCATGGTACGGAGCGAGAGGAAATGGCAGGCCGTCACCTCCTTCTGCGAAGCGGTAATGCTCGCGAAGGAGGAGGCGGAACGCGTGAGGGAGAGGCAAATTTCTCGCTCTCACGCCCCTAACCGCCGCAGGAGGAGAAGCCCGGGGCGGGAATCGCGAGCCGATTTCCGGCCACCGTAGGCGCGGGCTTGCGGACGGTGAGCAATGGGTAGCTCGCCGTCCGATAAGGACCAAGCCCGAGTCGACGGCGCGTTGTGTTCCACGCGCGCCTCAAAGAGATGTCAGCAGAATTGACGGGGTCCGCTAGGGCCAATGCCTGCCGGGGGTTCGAAGAAAACCGATAGGGACATCGTGGCCCCCGGCAACAGGGCAACCGAAGGAACACGGGTGGGTTTTAGTCAGTAAGAGTCTGACACGCCCTCCCGCTCCGCCCAGAGCGGGAGAAGTTTTTTGATAATTTCCCACCCAAAAAAAAAGGTACAGTCAACAAAACAACTTATTCAAATCAGAATATTTTTATTTATTTTGACAATCATTGTAATAACTTTAAAAAAAAATAACATTAATTCTTTTAATTTGAGCACAGTTAATCACAGATCAGTTAAATAGGCAATAAGTTACGTTGTTCCCTTTAGAGCAGTGGTTCCCACTGGTGTGACCCACTGGTGGGTCGCGAGCGAATATTGGGTGGGCCTTGAAAAATTGATTTTTAGCTATGATAAATATTAAAACTAAATACCGAAATAAATTGGACGTAGTAAATTCATTGCGATTAAAAGTAACTAAAATTGAAGTTGATGCTAAAGCTATAATGACAAAAAATAGGAAAGAAAAACATCTTTCTCATTGAAATAGCAATCCTTGTATTTAATTAAGTATTAAAATTTTCGATTGTAACTTAATGTTTTTTTTCTTATTTAAACAGTCCTTCATTCATTTAATTAATAGGTGAGTCCCGAATTTTGAAGTTTTTGTTAGGTGGGTCGCGATCCGGTCAACTTTGGGAACCACTGCTTTAGAGGATTATTACAATTAGTTACATAAAGGTTTCACGTCCTATTTCTGACTGATCACACACTGTAGGACAGTGTTTTCTTGACGCGCTGGGATGTGCTCTATTGGATTGTCAAAGCTCGGCTCAATACCGAAAGTTGAAAATTACAAGTGCACGAAAAAAAATCGTCGCGAGAAAAAAAAATGCCACTGCTTACTTGGGCTAAAAGTGACATAAGTAAGTAAGTACTCTAATAATTTAATGCACTGGATGGATACCTCTAATAGTCCAGTTGGTATAATATACTCACACACTCATATTTAGGTACAATAAAATAAGTAAGCGCGGTGACCCACTCGTTTAAAGTAATGACAAAAAGTTTGCTTCTCTCCCTCTCATACAACGACTCTGAGGATATAGTGAGTTAATATACAAGCAAGTCGTTCACACAAAACCCACACTTCCAACTCACCACCAAACGCACACTCACACACATACACACCCACAGTCGCACACACTATAACTTTTTTAAAATTATTTTATTTTGTTCAATTTATTTAATTTTATTTTGATAGTTCGCTACCCTTATTTAATTAACTATTCTACCCATTTTCAAACATCCAAGCAATATAACCCACTCGAATAATAAGAAATTTAAGACGCAGGTATATGCCAGTGACCTTGAGTGGTTATTTTGCGTGTTTTGTACTGAGCTCACGCAACGCGTCGTAAGTATGTCTAGCCACTAATAGGACTCTCCCATTAAGGAGCGCTGTCCCAAATTAGACGCATTATTAATTTATTATACATAAAACAAAAGGTATTTTAATAAAACACGTATACTAAAAGATAAATAATAAAATTATCTTTAAAATGGTGAAGGTTTCAGAAAAATAAGTTTGATAGTTTTGCGTGATTCTCAGTTTTTATCCGCGTTAGACATAACTTTACTGATTAATTTCATAATCTAGAATATTAATTTATTAAGTTATTAAGAAAATGCTCTAATTTAACATGTATTTTTACCAAATCATTAATAATACTCGTTTAGACGTGATCTTCAGTATAAAATTATTAAAAGTCGGTTACCGTCGCCTTAAAACGAATTATCCGTCCAGTTTTAGTACAAAGTTTCAATAAGTACGTTCTCAGTGTCCGTGTGAGAGATCTAATGAATGAAGCTTGTTCTCTGCGCAGTTCCGTAGCGAAAGCATTCGAATTGAATTACAAGACACCCCGCTACACGTGAACGAAGTATTTATAAGATTAGAGCTGAGACGGGGAAGCAGAAAGCCAAGTCGGGCAGCGCTACGTATGCTAAATTATAGACTGCTTGAATTTCTGTACAGTAATGGATTGTTGGAAATATGACAAGCGTAAAATGAAGAGAACAATCTTGACAAAGACTTTAGTTTATGTTGGTCTTGCTATTGCAAAAGATAGATTATGTAACTTTTGAGCTCATTAGTAAGGCCTGAATATCAGTACTCAGTATCAATCATGAATAAGTGCAATAAAATATTGTTATTTATGTTTATCGGGATAAAATAATGGGTACAAAATTTACCTGAAGTAACCGTCTGGTTACTTCCGGTAAATTTTGAAGCCATTAGGTCCTGGGTTCCGAACCTGGGTGTAATTACCCCCGCGGGGGTAAATCAGCTATTATGTGGGGGTAACAAAGAACCTAATCGGGCGGGACCAAAGCTGGTGCCGAATATCCTATTATTAGCTAACAGAGTTTAAGAAATGCTTATAAGTATCCTTTGCAACCACCTATAGTGTGTGGTTTTATAACTTCGGTTACACTGAAAACAAAGACCAGAAACTGTTTTAATGTGGAACATGACTTAAGATGCGCTATAAACGAAACTAAACCTAACATAAAAAAAACTTGTGAATGCAAAACAATACCAACCATCACACTAACAATTTTTACTGAATTCATTGTTTAATTTAAATAAAAAATAAGCTTGTTTGTATTGATAACATTTTAAGGTCGGGGTAAAATCAGTTTTCCTAATAGGTCACAGGGGTAACAATATTGAAAAGGTTAGGAACCACTGCATTAGGTATTTAATACTTCAGGTAAATGAATTTAGGAAGTAAGTACGGTATTTCTGTAGAACTTTTGAATAGTTGATGGCAGAACTTCGTACGCATGTTGTCAAACGCTTTTATTCAAAATTGGTAGAACCTCAGCCTCTGTATTCAAAAAGGTAACATATTGAGTGGAAAATAAGTACAAAGCCTACACTCGGGGTGGCATTGTCGGCGCCTCTCTGATCTACTGTGGGTCCTTCCTGATTTACGCCCCCGTTATTTGGTTTTCTTAATGGATTTTTGATACACATCTGCCGTTTTATGGAAGGAAGCTGGGTTTACCAGATGTGTTTTTTTGTTGTTTTGAAGATGATGGATAATACTCAGATTGGCTAATTCATTATTGTCTTCGAGAGGTAATAAGAAATATAATTTTACTAGCTTTTGCTCGCGGCTTCGCCCGCGTGAATTTCGGAAAATATCCCACAGGAACATGCTACCGGAATTCAGAGTATCCTATGTCCTAACCCAGCTCATGGCGTATCCGTATGCCTTTCATCTAGATCCGTTCAGCCGTTACGGCATGAAAAGTTAACACGCAGATAATTAATCTGTTTTAGGATTCCGTACCTCAAAATGAAAAATTTAAACCCTTAAAGATGACTTCGTTGTCTGTCAATATCCTTTTTCTCAGGAACGCGTGGAGGCATCAAGTTGAAATAGATATTAAAACTTAGATTTACGATCTCTTGGAGCTGTAACGAAAATCAGACTTTCAAGTCAGCGCAATAAAAAAATACGGTCATTTATGCCGCATATTTTGACACTCGCAAATAAATCAGTCTATTTGGTACTTCCCGTTGGCCCAGCAGCATGAAGTTTGGCGAGAAGCAAGGTCAAGTAAAGAGGAAAATTCGGAAAATGGTAATTTATAGTTATAAAATATGAACTGCAAGTAAGTTTGTTCTTCAATCTGGGATCAAAAATTCATAGGCCGTGTCTTAAAGAAACATTTAGTGTGTTTTTCATTACTCTATTAAAAGTTCTTTTTCAGTTGTAAAGCTAAGTTTGTCTTTCAATCCAGATTTGGAAATTAGGGCAGCCGAGCGAGCACAGCTTTGAGACGTTCCGTCGTTTCTCAGTACGCAAGTCCTACTCACACTTGTCCGATTTTTTGAATAAATAAAACAGGTTTATATTTTTCTAAATGCCTTAACTTAAAATACGAATTATTCATTTTACTATTATTATATCATCACCATTAATTTGTAATACCTACTCTAGTGCCGCCATTGAACACATAATATCTAGTCTGCACGAGCATTGAGCTGATTTTAATGAAATGAAGACTAAATGTTAATTCAAGATACGGACTATGACTATATTACCAATCCCTTACATCTCTTGAAAAGAAGTCACAATTCCCTTATTTTACCCCTTTGGGGGACGATTTTACAAAAACGCTGAAATGCGTAGTTCTTTATTTCTTACCAAAAGCATGAATTTTTATATCGCCAAGTTAAGAAATGTTGGATTTGCCATACAAATTTTTTCACCCCATTTAGGATTATCTTTGAGACAAAAAGTACCCTATGTCCTTCTCCAGGATGTCATCTATTTCCTAAACAAATTTTATCGAAATCCGTTCAGTGATTTAGCCGTGAAAAGGTAACATACAGACAGAGTGTTACTTTCGAATTTAAGTATATGGATACCAAAATAAGGTTTCGTAGAGCGACAATTGATCGATTAGTTACCTAAATACATCAGCCTCGTATCCTGGCGGAAACGAAAGATGAGTAGATAGGTTAAGTAGGTCAAAATCAGGGTCTCAAATCTTTTTGTAACCTCTAAAAGATACTAAGAAACTCCCACAAGTAAAATAACCCATGCCCGCATTATGCATAAGGAATGAAAATAGTTGTCAAAGTTTATTCGACCCGGTTTGCGAACAGCAAGCTACCCTTTTATTTGAGAACTTTCCCTATAAATTAAACTCTGGAACACCTCGGGTCTTCAAAGTAAATACACAATGATTTAGTAACGCCTAAATAAAATGAAGATGAGCTATTCCGTCGAAGAGGCGTTGAGAATCGTACATACGTTACGTACGTAATGTTTGTTTCAAAAGTACCAGATGAAAGTGTACACAAACCCTGTTGAGTTTAAATTATTACACAATCACTCAATAAAGAGAATTAGAGCCTATTTCACGATGTCTCACGATGATGTTTCACGATGTGATGAACTGCCTCGTTGGTCTAGTGGTAGCAAGCGCTACTGCTGAGCATGAGGTCCTGGGTTCGATTCCCGGGTCGGGCAAAGTGTTATTGAGTTTTTCTGTCTGAAATTTCTCAGTAGCAGCCCGGAGTCTGGATTTGTGCCTGGTTGATGGCAATAGGCTCGCCCCCTATTACATGGGACTTAAAACATAACTGGCGAAATGTGGGTGTACCTGCTACAGGGACACCTCTGCCCAACCCATCGGAGAAACAAGGCGTGATGTTATGTTATGTGTTCACGATGTCCGAATAGCCACTACTTACCGAATAAATTCAAAAATGCAACAAAATTTGTAGGATATGATCTGCCAAGTAAGTTAACGAGAACCTAATCGGAGGTGGTGAAACAGGCCCTTAGTATCACATTCATTTGTATTTAGAAGGTTTTAACTCATCACTTTTTCCAATATTATAATTATTGTTTGAATATTAATAAAGTGTAATAGAAAAAAATTAAGATGGTTTAAAATTTGAATTTCGGGTTTTAGTAGTTAAATTATCAAATCAAAGCACTCGATTTGTAAGTAAGTGACACTACACATTGTTATCCACAGTTACGTTTTCTGATCCATTTGTTTACATTTTCATCTGAAACTTTTGGAACAGACTATAGGAAGTGAAGACTTCTTTGAAGACTTTTTATGTATCGAGAGTGCGTACTTACAGGAGTCGCGGAGGTAAGGGGTACTTTGTTAGTAAAGAAAGGGTTTTTTTAAAGATGTTCAGTGTTGACGGTTTCACGGTATTTGCATGAAGTCTTCTGACTAAGTGCTAAAGAGTTGGTTTATCCAATAGTGCAGTGCTGGAATGGTTGTATAGTACCCGGGTGATAATAACATAACTACATACATATTTAGTGCAATTTGTGGTTAGCTAGCGACCTTGACAATTGATAATATTATTTTTTGCCTGAGCAACCGGCAGCTAGTTCGTCATGCTCCCTTAGTTGTCACTGCTTGCGGTAGCGTCGGGGGTCGGGTTGCCTCCTTCCCTCGAATATGGCGGTAATGGCTGATCTTTCCGTCATGCTCGTGAACGGGTGCTGCTTGTGGTGACTGGTCGTCTTGCTGATTATGGTTTTATTATTATTACTAGTAATGAACTGTTTATCTGGCGACTAGAATCAATTCTATTTTTTGTTTTTGACGTTCAAAAGTGCCTTTTTGTGCCTAATTGAAATAAATTATTTGACTTTGACTTTGATTTATTTTACCTCGATGGTCCTAGTTTATCATTTATAATTTCAAATTACAGCTTTATATAGCTTTATGTAAGCGGGTACGCCCTTTATGCCTGAAGGCTTTTATTCAGACATTTAGTTCTGTTTACGTTTAGTTTTTATTTTTTATTTCTGCTTGACGATGTTTTTGGTTGATATATTTTGGCGTGTGCTAGCTGACATAATTATGGCCAATAATTTATCATTTAAATTAAGTTTTGTGTTGCATAATGTAAATTATTTTGCGTACTATTGTATGGAATCATTTTTTTCTAACTTGAACAGACAGCTGTGCTGTTGGGGAGTTTGTTGCGCCACTTCTTCTTCCCAGCGAAAGGCACTAGGAAGTGGTGAAGGGTGGGCGTTTTAAGGGACTGTCTTATATAATTTTGACGTTCGTAAACTGCTGATTCTCAGCCTAGTTTGAATAAATGACTTTTGAATTTTGGTTAATGAATAGTTAATCAATTTGAAAATTTGTACAACAATACTCTATTGCTAACTGTGGAGGCTTGTAAATGGCTTGTTGTCAATTACCCTACTATTACTAGATACTGTATTGATAGCTGTAAGCTACCCAAACACAATAAAATAATAAAATGACACAAAAATGAGGCTTCGTCCATACTCATCCCCAGTACAAACTCGCCTCGAAGGTGCAAAAGTAATGATGGTAAGAAAAGTGCTAACATGATTTTTATTCCGTCATAATACGCGGTATAAAATTAATAAGCTAGGTATAGCTACTATTAGTGTTTACAACATCTATAAAATAGAATCAACATTAATAAACAACATAGGTATTATACGCTTGTTTAAAAGAACCATTCGTTTGTCTAACCTCTTAAAGTCACAGTCCGTAAATACAATAGTTAAAACTTTTCTCTAAAAAACACTGTTCGTACAATAATTAAAGTTCTCTGTAAAAAAAATCACAGTCTGTATTATGTAGTATACAATAATTCAATTCAATTACTGTAAAATTTCTAGGAATGCAAAATTTAATAATAAATAATTACTTATTTGCACGGAATCTAAGTAGGTCATTCTGTTAAAAAAAAAAATACAAAAAGATCAAAGATACTAAAATTAATACGTGATTAGTATTTATTATTTAGAAGAGGAGTATTTATTTTCTACATCGTAGCATTTTTCCGTCGAATTGTACCCTTGCAACGGGTCCATATTGGCTCAACTAAAGTTCTTTACCCGAAATTGTTCTTCCTAACGATTTGTAATCCGAATGATCACTCTTCCTAAAATTTTTCATCCTAAAGTTTTCATTCATACTATTTGTAGTGCTACCGGCGATGTTCATAACACTCATGTTTCCGAAAATTGTAATTAATAATATCATTAATGTAAATATATTTAAACTCCTACTGTTTTTTATCATAACGCTTTTATCCCTAAACATAATTACCATAATATTTTCACTCATACTCAGAAAGAAACATTTACCAAGTGTTATAAAAAATATATGTGGGTAGAATAAAATACTTAGAAAAAAATACTATGAAAAAAATACTTAGAAAAATTTCGCGACCAATTTCGATGTAGCGCTCGCCGGCCGCTGCCGCGGCACCGCTCGCTTCGCTCGCTCGGCTCGCGCGTAGTTGGTCACAGTTCTAACCTAACCTAACCTATGGATATCTTTAATCTTATCTTTTTTTTTTTTAATCTAAACAAAAAAGATATGACTTTGAATAATAGTATAAAAGATGGTTATGTTGAGAAAATATAGGGAAACAAATAAAAGTATAATAGATGTTTATTGCTACTGACATTATGAAGTTGAATGCTTCGGAATTATGAACATTAGAGACAGAGTAGTTAGGAATTGTGATTGTTAGGATGAAAAATGTTAGGAAGAACATTTTCGGATTTCCAATTATCGGAGTTGAAAATTTGGGTGAACTTTGGCGCACCCCCTTGCAACTGATAAACATATAAAAAAGCGGGCGAGTTCGAATTGGGGATGAGTATAGACGAAGCCAAAAATAATGCTCTACGCCGAAGTTTTTCTAAACGCCACCACCGATGAGCCAGAGGTACTTAATATTACCTACCTATCGGCCGCATACTACTGTATAATCTTTATTGCCTATCTGTCGGCTTTATCCGAAATATTTTTTAAAGAAAAATCCACAGCAATAAAAAAAAAACGGAAACCCCTTTGTTATATAACAAAAATAATGCCTGTTTTTATGTTCCGTTCGCAAATACAAACCGTAAAAACGATTTTGTGGGTCATAGTTTTAACTTTTAAGTAGGTAACATACAAGACTACTGTTAACTCTTTATAAATGAACTAACCTTAGAATAAAAAAACTACTGTAACTAAAAAAGGCTTCTTGTCTTAGTCATTCAATCATTTTCCAATCACCATGATAATTATCTACATCAGTGTTTTTCAAACATTTTCATGACGAGACCCCCTTGGTATGAAAATTTTTTTCGCAACCCCTTATCTTCCACTGTTTATAATCTGTATTTTATTATAATACAAATATCAACACACATATACCTTTTTAATTTTTTATTATGAATTATTGGCTAATTACATAATTAACAAGCATATTATATCGCCCAACGCCTTCACGGAAAAGCGATACGATGGATTTGTGGGGACAACATATTCCACTCGCCTAATTAAATCCTAAGTATATTTTAAGTTAATTTTATTTCGGATAATTGATGGATTTATGAGGGTCATGGCTACGAGGGATTTCCCGGTACAGTAATTACGTTTTTAAATGCAGCTATAGATGAGGAAAGTTTGGGAACCAACCTAAAATAAAATTTGCTGAAATTATCTAAAGCAACAAAACAAAAAAGTATATTTAAAAAAAAAAAACTTTTACTGGTGCCTTGCGACCCCCTTAAACGCGTGGACCCAAGACACGTTGAAAAACACTGATCTACATAGTACCTATAGCAGTTTTGGGACACAATGTTTACTTTGTTTTGGTCAAATAAATTGTATACTATGTTTTGTACCTGTACGGTAGACACAATGTTATTGAACAATGGTTGTAGACAATAAAATGGTTTCTTGTCCGTGTATACATCTTTTTGTGGCTGACTGTCCTACACATATTGGCAGTTACATAACGTTCACATCAAGTAAGTCAATATTTGTCTGTACCGAGGTTAGGAATAGTCTGAGAGTCTATAGGTGGGCGTTGTAAGGGTGTCTGAGGATTTATATTAAGAGTAAATATAGCGTCAACAATATGAGGTAGGTGTACAGTCAATCTCAAAAAGATGTAAACCTACATTGAAAATAATTAATTTGATTGTCTACAATTTGTACTCCATAATACTGATACAATACTTCATCTACATTATATCTTTATGAGCCTGACTGTACAAAATTCTTTTCACGCACCCCAAAATTATGTAAAAATTAAGTATACAAAAAGAATACAATTTTAAGTTAACTGTCACCAGTTTTATCGCAATTCATCCATCGTCTCTGATGCCGTGCCGTGCATGATGTAGTGCATTTAACGAGTAATAATTATTACTTATTGCACTCATTGCGTATAAAGATACTATTAAAAAACTTGTGCGCTTTCAGTTTTAAAACCGCTGATTATCATTTGCACCATAAAATACTGATAGTCTATCTTTTTCTACCACTATATGGCGATTTAATGTGTTATAAATAAGTGAAAGTAAATGTTTTATTAGATAGTATAAAAATATTTCACTTTTATTAAAATAATAAGAACATTTTATTACGCGACCGTTACCATGTAGTCAGCAGTTAAACAGGCGTTTAAACTACAGTTAGGCTAACGAGGCATGCAAAACAACGTGTGTCCTGCATTCATGCCTTTGTTGAAAGTACATAATGTCACACACACACACATCACACTATTCAGAGCGCATTGTACATCACTCTACACGTGCTGCTTGTGGGCTCATTATACGCAAAGATCATTCAACGCCCTGCGTGTCCAATAACAATGCGTTCAGGGCGTTGTTGGGGCTGTCGTTCTGGTGCAACGCGTCGGGCATGTTCGCGGATGCACACGTTGACGGCTTCCACGCCGTGCTCCGAAAGCGATGCGCCGCGGCGCTCGGCAGGTTGCGCGCCAGCACCAATAGCATCCTGGCTGTGATTGCGGATAGGCTGGACACGCGTTACGTCCAGCACTGGGTTAATAACCACATTAGGAAATAAGTTTTATAATGTTTTTAGGGATCCGTAGTAAACAAGGAACCCTTATAGTTTCGTCATGTCCGTCTGTCTGTCTGTCTGTCTGTCTGTCTGTCCGCGGTTTAGCTCCGAGACTCTTAGTACTAGAAAACTGTAATTTGGCATAGGTATATATTTTAATTACGCCGACAAAGTGGTAAAATAAAATTACGAAAAACATTTTTTTTTAGGGTACCTCTCATACACGTAAAGTGGTGATGTTATTTTTTTTCTTTTTTTAACCCATAGTGAGGGGTATCATTGGAAAGTTCCTTTAAAAACATTGTGAGTTTGTGAAAACCATTTTTGGATTCAGGGATCCGTTTGCGAAATATTAAGCTTTAAAGTGCTCATTTTTGTTAGAGTCAAGTGTCCCCCCCCCTACCGGCTAAATGGTTGGTTTTGGGTGTATGAAAAAAATTACAACAGTAGTTTATATAACGAAATTAAAAGAAAAACTATCACAGCTAAGTGGGCTTTACAAGTTAACGAGTAATAATCGACCAACTTAACTTTGCAGTTGCAAAAACATGTTTTCCCATACATTCCGTATGGGGGAACATATTTTTCAACTACAAAGTTAAGTTTGTTTTTGGGATTAATTCATCCCAACTACGGAACCCTTCATTGTGCGTGGTCCGACACGCACTTGGCCGGTTTTTTTTTAAATTACTAACACTAGTTTCATAAGTTCTACTGTACCAACATTCTATGGATTTCAAAGTCTGAATTAAAAAGTTTTTTAATTTTTTATAATACATACTGCGATTATTTTGTCAAGGTAGCTATGGGTTATGGCGTCGTGTAGGTGGACTGATGACCTAGTGAAGGCAGTGAAAATCCGCTAGATACGAGAAGCACAGCTCCGTTCGAAGTGACGACACATGCGGGGAGGCCTATGTCTAGCAGTGGACGTCTTTCGGCTGAAATGATGAAGGGTTTAAATAACATTGTTAAAATTTCTTAAAACATTTGCTGACAAGTTGTGGTCTCGCTGCTAGCCACCTTCTTTGCGACCATTACCTCTTCAAGGGTTAAAAAAATGTTTGTTCATGAATTCATGAAGGGATCAAAGAAAGTCAGACGAACAAAAATACTCTTTCAGTATATAACTAGTTTTATTTTTCAATGTTAAAATATAAATATCTAAGGCTGCTTTTTTCACGTGTAAGAGCTAACGTTCAGATAAGTACTTAGATTACCTATCTAATCTTACAGGTGGACTAACCAGCCTTACTGAGCAACCCTACGTAATTCTTCTGAGCCCTTTTTATCTTGTCAGTTGTGAGTCTTATAAACTAATATATTTAATTTACAAGTTTAATTTCCAAATCTCTACAGTATGTGCAAATGCATCTGTGTCTGTAATGGATACCTAGGTACCAGTGACACCAAATCCTTAGACATTCTCAATAGATGGGCCGTTTAATAGTAGCACTGTATTATATAGTGTGGGTGAAACCGGACTGTGAAATTCGGCATTTCGGAATATTTCACGTTGTAATAACATTTCGTGAAATATGTAGGGCCCTAAGTATCTATGATTTGACTGAAACGGCATATCGATGACTGAAACTGAGAGGTCCAATAAAATTGACAATTTTTTAATACAAACACACAATTCTGTATTAAGTTGTTCTTTCTTACTTCAATTGATGAACATGATATTCCTCACACATTATTACAAATGGCCATAAGGGACAATAAAACTACAAACACGAACGAAAAAAATACTCTTTAATATGTAAGCATAACCTGTTCAAAGACACTACATTTTTCTTCTCTTTAAAGCCATAAATTCCAGGTAAACTAAAAACGCTACCCAAATGATATTCTTATTTCTTAACGTAAGTCGCACATTATATTTTGCGGCGGCAAACTCTCTGGCAGTTAAACCAGCGTTAAACCACGGTTACGCTAATGACGCCATGCAACTGCGGTGTGTAAGTCACGCCGGTGACAGAACAGCGCAGCCGGCACTCAAACTACTTGTGCAAGTATTCAACTTCTAACCAAGCGTAATGGAATGTGGATTTAGTTGAGATATTGTTTTTTGTTGGCTTAGAATGGGACACTGTTTCAGGATTAGGTAGGATAGAACTATAGAAGGATCTAGGTAACTAACGTCAAAAACAGAGGTAATAACAGCTTTCTAATTAAGTTCTGAGTTGAGCTGCACGATTAGTGACAAATGTGTGCACTGACTGGACAGGTCCACTAAAATCTGTGTGGTTCTTTCCTCAAAAGACCATTTCACAAAACATAAAATTATATGGTCCTTACATGATCTGACCAAGATTTTGTCTGGACTTTAAAAGAGACTGGTCTGTCACCTCTCAGTTTGTATTGGTGTTTCTTCTAGGAGTAGGATAGGAAACACCAAACTCATATCTAGTTTTTAAAATATTAGTGACGTGTAAATTGTTTGTAATCTTCTTTCAGTAATAAATATCACTTACCATTTATGAGACCGGTTATCTTCAGGGGAACCAATTTTACTTAAGTTACTGCGATTATCAAATTGTACGTTAAGTGTTTATAAACACAGCATGCATTTTGTTCAAAGATTTTTGAGGGTCATGTCTGCGTCTGGTCAAGGCGCTATGTAGTCTGCCGGGGGTGCGAAGAAAACCGACAGGGAGATCGTGGCTCCCGGCAACAGGGCAACCGAAGGAACACGGGTAGATTTTAGTCAGTAAGAGTCTGACACGCCCTCCCGCTCCGCCCAGAGCGGGAGAAGTTATTTGATAATTTCCCCAGCCAAAAAAAAAAGGGTCATGTCTGCTACATATGAACTTAGGTCATACATGACTCGTTTCATGTTGAGGAGCTTGAACCATATCAAGCTGCAGTGTACAGCAATCAGCTATTGATGATATACATTCTTATCAACGATCAACAGATTATTGCAGTCCACAGCAAAAAAAAAAGTTGTGGAACGTCACCGAGTTCGGCTGCCCCATTTCAAAACCTAGTAAGGACTTAAAACGAAATTTTACAGGAGAGCGCAAAAACGTAAATAGGGGTCAGCCTTTGAAAAGTATTTATGTAAGGTGAAAAAAATGTTATTGGTTGTATAAAATACTAAATAATGAACACATAGTACTATCAATATTTTAATATATGTGTATATTATATTACATATTTTAAACCCCTTACTAACTTTGAAAAATGACACGAGTTAGATTCATGTAGCAACTAGTTTCATAACATAGTAAGTGCACTTTTGTTATGGTTCTCACTGACAAAATTCTAGTAACTTTAAGGGTATGTAAATAAAATAATGATTAATTGAATACAAAAGTTTATTCATTTATAAAAACCGGCCAAGTGCATGTCGGGCCACGCACAATCAAGAGTTCCGTGGTTGGAATGAATTTATTGAAAAACATTTTCTCCCATGCATTTCAACAGTAAATGTAAGTTTGTACATACAATATTGGGAGATTAACCATGTTATTTTAAGACCATAGACTTCTTATAGGTTTTTCTGTAATTTATAAGTATAGAACTATTTTCTGTTTTTTTTAGTTTTTATTTTAGGCTCAGTATTTTCGGAGATTAGTGAGGGCATGGTCAATTTTCATCTATTATTTTAATTAGAAAATCCAATTCCTGGAGGGGTTTTCGGTCGACGCCGATTGAAGCGAGAACGCGCTACGTATTATGACTTGCTGCGGAACTCCCGCACAATCCCCTCTCTTCGTTCGTGTTTGGTCTTGATTTAAAAAACCTAGTAAGGTGCATCGACCATTTAAAAACCTAGCAAGACTCAGAGACTTACTAGGCTTTGAAATAGTTAAAGTAACTTACTAGGTTTTAAAGTGGTCACGAGGCAGTGAATGGGGCTCTTACTTGGTTTCGATGTTTAAATATATCTGCTTATAAGTAAGTTTTCAACGCTGGTGTTTTTGTATTTGGTGGGGACTAATTAGATTAGAAAAATTATGCAATAAAACGATTTTTGTAAAAAGTGTCCCTTACTAGGTTTTGAAATCGCAATTTTTATTCATCTCCATCAATAATTTCACAGTAATTTATATTACTTCCCATTCACACAACACATATCTATGCCCTTATTGCCCTTTGATAATGCCATTCCGTGACCCACTTACACCTACACACATCGCTTCCAAAGTCCCCGTCAATAGGACTTTGTCTAAGAACAGGCAGCGAGCTCAAATACCAAGTGTTCAGATCGTGCCCTAGATGCGAGGCTGCGAACAAGGTGAGATAATTACCTATTAATTTGAGAGCTCCATGAGTATGCACTTTGTTAGAAGCGAGCGTGGAACGAGATAGCCCGGGTAATGGACCATAAATACATCGCGTTTTTTAAGGAGTTGAGCTGAAAGAACTTGCGTAATGAGTCGTTTGAAAGTGTTGATGCACAAAAGGTAGTTAATTATGGCTGAAGATTTTTTCTTAAGAAAAATATAGTGTCGCCGTGCAGAGAAAACCTCGTATGTACTTAAAGAAAAAAACATTGTTTTTAAAGTGAAACTTTTATTACATCGTCTCAAACTTTTTCGTCTGTGTGTTGCATGTCGCGTGACGGTCGGCCGCGGAGTAGGGATAAAGTGAAAAGCGCTCGTCAGAGCAACCAAGGCCAATATGGCGGCGCCTATAGAAGTTTCACTTTTACCGTGGTTTTATAAAACCACACAATCCTTTTTTCTTTATAATTCTTTGTTGGGTAGAAAAACTTGAAAAGCGTATTTAGAACAAACATGCACCGCTGTAAGATGCTTCTAATGCCTTCTATTGTTGTTAATGAGAACCTCAGGAAACGTAAATAACGGCAATTTTTCAGACAGTTTTTATCTTCTCTTGCAAAATAACGTTTATTGCAATCATGATGTTATCACTGTATGGCGACGATGGGTAGCTTTGAGGTTTTGCTTGACCGAAATGTATCATATTACCACGGTGCACAGTTTCTACTTTTCTCTCTCTTGACTTGTAGAATGATTGCTAGATGTCGAGGTCTCTCAACGAGTGCAGAGGTCATCAATCTCCTCAGATTTCGGGCATACCCGAAATGTGCTTATGACTGAGGTGTATATAATATTATGCATATCTACGAATATCAGTTACGAAAATCACTACTTGCCCATTTTCAACTAAACAATTGGCATTTCCTTAAATACCTTCATTATCTGACACGAAGTTGGCACAGTTCAACTGTTTTCCCCTGCGCATAAAACCGACTCCGAAAATATGCCGAAAATACGCATTTAAACTGGTTAGTGCAAATTATATGCACATTAAGTTGAATTTTATGTGTCCAGTGGCTAAAGAAATATGCAGTAACATTTACGTTACTTGAAATATGTACGAATTATTTTTTGTGCAGTTTTTTGTGGCTCTTAGTGCATGCTACTTGTGGTTTTTTAGGGTTCCGTAGTAAACAAGGAACCGTTATAGTTTTGTCATGTCCGTCTGTCTGTCTGTCCGCGACTCTTAGTACTAGAAAGCTGTAATTTGGCATGGATATACATATTAATCACGCCGACAAATTGGTAAAACAAAATCATGAAAAAAAAAATACTGGCCAAGTGCGTGTCGGACCACGCACAATGAAGGGTTCCGAAGTTGGGATGAATTTATCTCAAAAACGTCGACGTTGTCGACGTAATTAATATGTATACCTATGTCAAATTACAGCTTTCTAGTACTAAGGGTCTCGGAGCTAGACCGTGGACAGACAGACAGACAGACAGACGGACATGACGAAACTATAAGGGTTCCTTGTTTACTACGGAACCCTAAAAATGGTACCTCCCCTACACGTCAAGTGGTGATGATTTTTTTTTTTTATCCCATGATGTGGGGTACCATTGGAAAGGTCCTTCAAAAACGTTGGGAGAGAAAACATTTTTGGATTCAGGGGATCTGTTTCCGAAATATTAAGCTTTAAAGTGCTAATTTTTGTTAGAGTCAAGTGTCGGCCCTGACAGCTAAATGGTTCAAAGTCAAAGTCAAATAATTTATTTCAATTAGGCACAAAAAGGCACTTTTGAACGTCAAAAACAAAAAATAGAATTGATTCTAGTCGCCCCTTCCAAAAGGTAGTTTTCGTATGGAGAAGAATGGGCAAGAAACTCCACCGTTACTCTTTTAAAATGTTTTACAATATTTTGTATACATTAATTATATAATTATATGTGAAGACGATGCACCTGGAGTAATATTACTATACCACAATAGGTAAAATAATAAAAAATGAAGCAATGACAGAAAAAATAATAATTATGTAATGGATACATGGTATTCACATATTTACAAGCATTGTAAAAGTAGGTACCTATACGATATTCCTAAAAAAATTACAAGTGATACTAATTAGTCAGTGTGTGAGTAATCACAGAATGTAAAAAAAAAAATGTTATAATATTTAATTACACAATTAAATTAGCAACCAGTTTGATTTTGTCTAGATGGTTACTTTTAGATGTGTGAAAAAAATTACGGCAGTAGTTTATATAACAAAATTAAAAGGAAAACTATCATAGCTAAGTAGGCTCTACAAGTTGACGAGTAATAATCGACCAACTTATATTTGCAGTTGCAAAAACATGTTTTCCCATACATTCCGTATGGGAGAACATGTTTTTCAACTACAAAGTTAAGTTTGTTTTTGGGAAAAATTCATCCTAACTACGGAACACTTCATTGTGCGTGGTTGACACGCACCTGGCCGGTTTTTTTTTGTTGGCATGCTTTGCGGGCCTGGCAGTTAGGTTTTCCGATGTGACCGCCAGAGGGCGCTCGTTCCGACAAACCAAACAGAATATTATAGCAAATGTAACATTTTACATTGCTGCGTTGTGGTGTTACTTTTTACGTGAGAAATTGTTTTTTGATATGCTCTTTATTTTAGCACATTTCGTGTAATATGTGCCTGTATTTATACGATATAGACGCATAGCTAGGTACTTGTATACCTACATTACGTTACGTAGGTATTATCGGGGTAACGCACATCTAAGCATTTTGAAAACAAAATCCCGTGCACACAACCCTTGTTTTTCTTAGGTAAGCGTTACTATAGCGGCCGAGCGCTGCAAGCAAGAATAGTCCTTACAGTGTACAGATATGCATTTCTTCGATAGTACGTTCACAGTTTTACCATCACATTATTACTTTACTAACAAAAACAACACTTGTGAACTGATACTGAATTCATAGAATTGGTAATTATTTAAGGCACCCCATTTTGGTAATACCTAAAATTCCAAAACGAAGGGAACCACAGACAATCGATTAATTGCCATAAAGCTCACAAAAAAATCTAAGCGCAGCACAAAACTTTTAGCTAAGAACTCCACTAAATTGTTCCAGACGGTACACATGCATGTATCTCTCCACATACAGAGAATTGCGACACGAGTGTAATTTAAAACATTCAGCTACTTCACAATTTGCAGTGGCGTGAAATTTAGTTAAAATTCCGTGCCCAAGTTGAGCGGGCATCGGCGGGCACTTAATAAATGAACCTCCTTGTCTCTGCGATTCAGGAATGGAGGAGAACAGACGAGTACGACGTTATAATGTGCTGTGCTGGAATCTTTACATGTAGTTGTGCTTATATGACTGGTAATGTCGACTAATCTCTGCTTCAAAAGTACCTTGATGAAAGTGTTAAAAAACTCTCCTAACTGTATATGCGAAAGTGAGCTTGTTTGTTTATTTGTTTGTTACTGTTCGGAAGATTCCTGAACGATGATGTCGGTGGAGGCGGCACCAGCGACGGCATCGGCGGGGCCACGGCGGGCCGCAGGCAAAGAGGCACTCGCACCAGTCTACATATAAGGAAGAACCACGGCAAGGGAGTAAGTAGATACATTATTCGTGGAAGATGGGCATCTTCCACGAATAATGTATCTACTTACGCCGTCAAATCACTTTATTGTAAAATCAGCAATAAATCATTGAAACTCTTAACCAGCATCTTCATTGAAATACCAGTCATTATAAACTCCCTAACAGTTACGCTTTCGCGCTAAAACGGCTAAACGGATTTAGATGAAATATGGCACACGGGTAGACCATAATCTGGAAAAGGTTTAGGATACTTTCTATCCCGATATTCCCACGAGATCGCGACTTACGCGGATGAAACCACGGGACGCAGCTAGTTAATCAATAAAGGGAACTATTAACACATTCATCTTTATAAGTTTTCAACTTTTATATCTCATCACTTTTTCCAACAATTATGGCTTAAATAGAATTATTCAATGGTGATTGAAAATCATCGATGAAAAGGTTATTTTTACCTCAATTGTCAAATGAAAAACATCTTTAAAGTGATTTCGAATTTAGTGATTTAGGAATTCAAATAATGAAATCAAAGCACTCAATTTGTAAGTTACAGTAACATACCAATTATTTTTAAATAGTTTTAAAACAAAGTCACCTAGACCTGTGTCGTTGTGCTCTTGTTCTTTTTGAGACGGGTTTGTTTCAAAATCATTTAGTTAGTTAGAGAATGTATTCCGGAAGGTTTATGTGTATTATACTACATTAATATTTAACTCAGATATAGCACAGAAATCTTGATGTTCTGGCATGTCGCCACATCACTAGATTTCACCCGTGCGAAGCAGAAGCGACAATTCAATGACAATTAATTCTACAACATTCATTGCGTTATTTTCGATGTCGAGCAGACGAATTTTTCAAACGTATGATGCACTGGTTTAGGAATTTATTTCAAAATCAAAGTCAAATAATTTATTTAAATTAGGCACAAAAAGGCACTTTTGAACGTCAAAAACAAAAAATAGAATTGATTCTAGTCGCCCCTTCCAAAAGGTAGTTTTCGTATGGAGAAGAATGGGCAAGAAACTCCACCGTTACTCTTTTAAATGTTTTGCAATATTTTGTATACATTAATTATATAATTATATGTGAAGACGATGCACCTGGAATAAGATTACTATACCACAATAGGTAAAAATAATTTAAAATGAAGCAATGACAGAAAAAATAATTATGTAATGGATACATGGTGTTCACATATTTACAAGTGTAACAAACTTCAGTCAAAATCCTTCGGATTGTGACTGAAGTTTGTTACACAATAGGGATATTGCCTGAGTCAAAAAAAAAAGAAATTCTATTTAGTTCCTCAGTCAGATAACAAAAAAATATTAGACACGTATTTTTTGCTTTATCATATTAATAAAAAATTACATAGATAAAACGCATTAAAGTTGGGGAGTGGGGGTCGCTACGTCACAAGTATACAATCTAGTGTCATTACATATTAGTGACGTCATGGCACATTTTAACTCAATGTATCGCCGTAATCTTTTGATAATAATAAAAATATCTGTCCAATATTTTTTAATAATCTAGCTAACGGATGCCAGCATCCCTATTGGGATGCAGGATTTTTATACAAACAATAAGGATTGTTACATCAGTCTTTGGAGGTGCATTGTAATAACTTCCACGAGGGTCGATATGTCTGGCGCCGTACCCTGCTGGAAGTCAGCCCAGCTATCACGTCACTGACTACCTAATTTATAATTTTTTCTCGGTGGTGCCTATCTTACAGAAGACGATGAGCAGCAGTTGTCAGTGACAAAAAATACATTAAGCCTTACGCCGGTTTCTGGAATGAAAATCAACACAATGGTGCATCGTCTGCTATGATTGGTTGGCTGAATTACCAACAGCCAATCGAATCACTTAACTTAATTTTGCCACGCCGTAACTTTTCATCTCAGACCTCAGTACCTCAGTACTAGAGGTGTGCGCCGATGTATTTTTTATTGGAGGCCGCGTCAGACGTTTAATTTGTCGGCGTCATCGGCGTCATCGGCGTAATCGGCGGGCGTGGATGGAGAAAATAAAAGTACCATTAAAATCAAATTTCCATTAAAACTGTAATAAAAGTACCATTAAAACTGTAACAAAATTCTCTTTTCATCCAAGAAGCGTTTGGAAAACTGCGTCAAGTCAAGTCGAGTCTTCTTTTCGCCCATACCACAATGTTTGAAAACTGATGTATTCAACCAGTGCGTCGTGCCTGTTATTTAAATTATTTTCTTCTTCTATATTTATAAAATTATCGTGTCACAATGTTAGTTGCCATACTCCTCCGGAACGGCTAAATCGATTTTTATGAAATTTTATATGTATATTCAGTAGGTCTGAGAATCGGTTGTAATCTATTTTTCATACCCCTAAGTGATAAGGGTGGTCCACACCAAACATAAATAATTTATATGGCAAAACAACGTTTGCCGGGTCAGCTAGTGCTCATATAAAAAAGATTTTTTATTAAATTTACGAAAACAACTACGTCGAAATAAACCAATAAGCTTGTACGTATATTTAGACATTTCTAGTGTTTAGTTTACTAGTTATATTTGGCTATATAGCTCTATATTTGGATTAGGTATTCCTAAATTTAGAATATAACATTTCGACATTGACGCCAATGACACCGAAAAAAACATCGGCGGCAGCAGCGTGGCTCTACCTAATCACCGACGGTGATCGGCGCACACCTCTATTCGGTACTGAAATCGCCAAGACTGGTGGTGTAAGATTGTACTGTTTAAAAAGCAAAGAAAAGAAAACAAAAATAGATTTATTTTTCACAGAAACACGATACAAACACAAGAGTAGGTAAGCAGAAACAAAATAGGTATAACTTAGTACATAATATGCAAACATGAGTATAAAACAGAAATAGTCGGTTGCTGCACGTCATGACTGTGACAAGAAGGTACTCAGTATGTGCCTGTGTATGTGCTGTGCTATGTGCATAGCGCTGATTTTCAGTGGTCACCCGAAAATGACGAACGGAAATCAAGTCAGGTTCAGCAATTTGTAAATAATAAATAGGTAACAAAATAAAATAAAATAAACAGTACTTAGAATTATAAAACAACTATACAATGAATTATTATAAGAATAAATATGATTAAATAACATAATAAAATTAAAAATTAAATATTTTGAAAAAACCCACGAAGCTGTTAAAAAGTAGTTGAAAAAGGATAAAAGTTTTGCACAAATAAATGTTTACTGCAACGCCCCCTGGCGAGTTGTCACCGTAACACTTATCTAAGAACATGCACCAATCAAACCCAAATCCATCACTGAAAACTGCATCAAAATCGAACTAGTAGTCTTGGAGAAAAATGGCAACATGGATTTGCACAAAAAATTTTTGCTGCAGCGCACCCTGGTGAGTTGTCACCGTAACACTTATCTAAGAACATGCACCAATCAAACCCATCACTGAAAACTGCATCAAAATCGGACTAGTAGTTTTGGAGAAAAATAGCAACATGGATTTGCACAAACATCCTCTCACCCCAAACACATATACCGTCTCCGTTCCGTCGTGGGTAAAAATTAATCGTCAGGCATCACCGTGCTTGCATAAATAATGTAGGTAACAAAGGTGATTTCAAGATGTGAAAGTATATAATAAGTGAAAGTATGAAATATAAATAGATACATAAATCAAATATTATGACTTCCAATCAAAATAGAAAGCGCTTTTAGTGTTCAGCTTAGCGATAGGATCTAATTAATAGGTCCTTTTATATAATCTTAATTATCCATTAAGGACTATAAGGCACCTTTATCTGTCTAGTTTGAATAATTATTCAGACGTTTATAATCTATTAACATAATCTGGGACACTTGAGACGAAGGAAATTAAACCTTAGATGGGTACTAATCCTGATGAGATTCCCCACAGATTTTTGGGATTTATTATTCACCTACTATAGTTGCCGCATTAAGAACTGAGTCCTCGGGCCATAAATCATTGTTTTTAGTCTGTCTCTATGGAGCTAATGGAGTAGGTAGCAAACTGTATAGATGCAAAGCGTTGCACATTCTTATTGCTACTGACATTTATGGCCCGACGACTCGGTACATAACGTGAGTACTATAGTAATATAATTCATCTAATCTCTCATCAAAAAATTTCAGAAATCCATTTTGAATAAATTATTTTTTTATATGCATTAATTCAGTTACACAATGATGCCGATTCCCTTGTTCACAAACTAAACTAAATTTATGTTCAGTGCATCTTTTTAGGGTTCCGTAGTAAACAAGGAACCCTTATAGTTTCGTCATGTCCGTCTGTCTGTCTGTCTGTCTGTCCGCGGTCTAGCTCCGAGACCCTTAGTACTAGAAAGCTGTAATTTAACATAGGTATACATATTAATTACGCCGACAAAGTGGTAAAACAAAATTATGAAACACATTTTTTTTAGGGTACTCCCATACACGTAAAGTGGTGATGTTTTATTTTTTTATCCCATAGTGTGGGGTATCATTGGAAAGGTCTTACAAAAACTTTATGAGTTTGTGAATACTATTTTTGGATTCAGTGATCCGTTTGCAAAATATTAAGCTTTAAAGTGCTAATTTTTGTTAGAGTCAAGTGTCCCCCCCCCCCCCTGCCAGCTAAATGGTTGGTTTTGGATGTGTGAAAAAAATCACAGCAGTTAAATAACGAAATTAAAAGGAAAACTATCACAGCTAAGTAGGCTTTACTAGTTATCGAGTAATAATCGACCAACTTAACTTTGCAGTTGCAAAAACATGTTTTCCCATACATTCCGTATGGGAGAACATGTTTATCAACTACAAAGTTAAGTTTGTTTAGTTAGTTACGGAACCCTTCATTGTGCGTGGTCCGACACGCACTTGGCCGGTTTTTTTTTCTTTCTATTTCATTAAGAAAAGGACAGAAGATAAATTTTAGTTTAGTTCTGTCAAATTAATCAGCGCTTGAAGTAAATTGACGTAATTTTAGTAGGCAAGTTTTTGGATTCAGGGATTCGTTTGCAAAATATTAAGCTTTAAAGTGCTAATTTTTGTTAGAGTCAAGTGTCCCCCCCCCCTGCCAGCTAAATGGTTGGTTTTGGATGTGTGAAAAAAATCACAGCAGTTATATAACGAAATTAAAAGGAAAACTATCACAGCTAAGTAGGCTTTACTAGTTATCGAGTAATAATCGACCAACTTAACTTTGCAGTTGCAAAAACATGTTTTCCCATACATTCCGTATGGGAGAACATGTTTATCAACTACAAAGTTAAGTTTGTTTAGTTAGTTACGGAACCCTTCATTGTGCGTGGTCCGACACGCACTTGGCCGGTTTTTTTTTCTTTCTATTTCATTTTTAATCACGTCTAAACTTGTATGGAGACTACTCCATACAAGTTTAGACGTGATTAAAAACTTGCCTACTAAAATTACGTCAATTTACGTCAAGCGCTGATTAATTTGACAGGACTAAACTAAAATTTATCTTCTGTCCTTTTCTTAATGAAATAGAAAGAAAAAGATGCACTGAACTTAAATTTAGTTTAGGTTGTCGACAAGGGAATCGGCACCATTGTATACGGTTATTAGATATTAATGGCACTTAGAGAGCTTTCTTAGAAGCGTGACAATTTTTTTTTTAAACTCACCTCCTTAATCCAACAGTTTAAAAACACCCTGTAAAATAAATCCTTCCGTCTTTAAATAAAATATTAAAGCATGTAGGTATGTCCATATCTTCAAACAAACCACAACAACAAGCACTATAACCACAGAACGAAACTTATAATAATAAGTTGCGACAATACAAAGTGTTGCTTATTGATCTATAGCCGATCACCAGAAAGGAAGCTCGAATGTAAAGGGTTTAAATATTATATTAGGTAGACGAAGTCGGTAGTCCATACATTACTTATGAGTGCTCAAGCAACTCGATCGGTGCTGTGACATTTATACACTCTGTATATAAATAAAGGTTTGATACAGTTTTTAAACGAAACAAAACAATGCTTTTAAAAGTTTTCGTTTATTTAATGGAATCCTTTATTTAATTGTGTTTATTAAAAGTTTCAGGGTAATTATTCTATTCTATTAAGGTACCTATACAGTGTGATTCTTCATAATGTGCACATATCGAAATGAGGGAATCTTTGCTTAATTTTAACGACATAAAAAATATTTAAAAAATTCTAAATTTTTTTTTTACTTTTTATGGAATTCATAAAAATTGTAACAAAACTGTGTAACTTTTAAACTGAATCAGCTATCGAGATGAAACAAACTCCATAATGATTGGAAGTAAATAGGCGTCCACATGAAAATTAAAATTGAGAAAAAAAAACCATCTTCAATTGAAAATAAACATGTTTTTTTAGTAAAAATCTGTATTTTTTTCATCAATTTTTACAATAATTGTAAAATTTATAAATAAGATGAAGAGAATAAAAAAAAAAAAAAAATTTGATACAAAAAAAAATACCATTTTTTCCGTCGTTCCTCATTTCGATATGTGCACATTATGAAGACTCACACTGTAGATCTATATGCAGGGTCAAAATAAATTATCTGGCGAAACTCCGCAGACGAGATGGGTATCTAAACACGATAAATGAAAAAAATTAAAGTATACATGATTTTTTTTTGTGGTCGACGGGCGCTGCTGGTAGTGTTATTACTTGGAGTGTGAGTTAAGAAAATCTTTTTTTTTTAGTTTTATCGTGTTAAGATATTGATACCTACCTATCACGTCTGTGAAGTTTAGGTATACAAAAAACTGTTTTTAAACTGATATTTCAAGTCATTACTCTACCTGCGGTTTTAATGACCCCAAACATAACAAAAAAAAACACTACAAAATGACAAATAACTTTAATTTCGGAAGTCGGTGTCTTTGGTTTTGAATTTTTCGTTTTTTGCCATCGACTTCCAAAATTAAAGTTATTTTTGTGTTTGTAGCGTTTTTTTGAAGTCGGTTGTTTTTATTTTTGTAAAAAGCTTTTATTATTCACTTTTTAGTTGTGGTTCCTACCCCATACAAATTCGAATACCACTACATGCTATGTAAATAACAGTGATAGAAACTTATATCATTCACATGCTAAGTGGAAAAAAATACGTATTATTGAAGGTAACTCAAAAACTACCCAAGCAAAGTTAATAAAATTTATATGAGACCACCTCTGAAGTATGATCTACCAAATAAAAAAAGAATCATCAAAATCAATTCATAATTGGCGGAGTAATCGCGCAACAAACAAACAAAAAAACACAGTCGAATTGAAAGTTTTGGAAGTCGGTTAAAAACTTATAAAATAAACTTCTTTTTCATTTGATTATGTTTCGATATCGATACCTATTACTTGCGCAGAGTTTTTTTTTTGTCTAGATAATTTAATGTGACCCTGTGTTGATTGGCTTGCTCAATGTTAAACTGGGTTAACGATAGGAACATAATTATAATTGATATTTAAATGATCAATAGAGAATAAATATCCTTTATACTTCAACCCTGTCCCTTACGGTAACCACTTAAATCGACGTATGATCGGATATTAGGTGTAATGGAAAAGAAACGAATGATTGTGTATGAGTAAAGAAGAAAGCTAGAAAGAACAAGGTTTAAGGCCGTGCGACGCGATTCTGGAAGAAGAATTTCCATGAAGTTTTCATAAAAATGTTCTACTAGAGTCGCTTTGTTGGTCTGCCGGAGCCTTTTTTTATTTGCGTGGTAAATTATCAAATAACTTCTCCTGCTATGGGCGGAGCAGGAGGGCGGGAGCATTATTTGGCACAGTACCGTACGCAAGGGACACATTTGAATAAAATTAAAAACTAACATTAAATAAAAATGTAAGATTATGTGCGCCTCACGGCTGCGTCAAAAAGATTCATTTCCTCAATAATGCCAGACAGAGACAGATTCTGTCCTGTCTGACGCTGACTTTCATATCAATCTTGCTAACGCAAAAATTTGATATGAATATGAGTACCTACTACCTTCTATGTACCTGGGTACCCTATATATCTAAAATTGGAAAACCCCGGTACAATATTGTCCTCGAACATTTTGTAGAAATTCTATAACATCGAATGGGATGGCAGCAATCTCGAAGATATACTGTTAACAATGTTTTCAAACGTTTTCCACAAACATTTTCAACATTGTAAGTTTTGCACGCAGACCGCGTTTTATGACCCGGACTTTAATACTTCGCGGAATTGATAATCTTTGAAAATGTTATAAAAATTGATAGAGTTGAATGTTAGTGCTGTATTATTGAATTTTATTTCAAAAGCTCTTACAAAAAACACAAACACAAAGTTTTCGCGATGTTTTGTGTGGTATTTTTAAAGGAAACAAATGCACGTAAACTGTTTTTGATTAATAAATAATAAAAAAAACAAGTTTAAACTGTGTTTGATTGTCTCGATGGTCTAGTTCGTGTTTGGAAGCACGACTCCCGAGCACTCTGATCGGTTTCGATTTTCGAGCGCTAGGTCGGTTTTTAGGCATAAGCATAATCAGCCTATAATGTTCCCAATGCTGGGACACAGGCCTCCTCTCTTCGAGAGGGAGTGGGTTGTAATCTTCCACGCGGGCCCAGTTCGGGTGGCTAGAGGTCACATGTCTTCGAATTTTAGGTTCCTCACGATGTTTTCCTTCAGCGTTTTGAGAGCAGTGATGATGAAATTATTTACATAAAGTAAAGCGCTTACCTGGGTCGAACCATTGAGCCACCACTGATCCGGTTTTTTGGGTTCAGACCAAAATATTTTTGTTTTTTTTTCAGAAAAATTGGAACTCTTAAAAGATCACTTTTTTGTCCGTTTGTCACAGAGGATTTCTCTGTAGTATCTTGGAGTTTGATTTAATGTCAGATTGATAGCAATATTGACTACTAGCTTCTGCCCACGACTTCGTCCGCATGGAAGCCAATAAACAAATATCAGTAAAAAAAAAACTGGCACTCCGGGAGTGCCGACAGAAGTGAAAACTTGAAAAAAAATCGGCACCTCGGTATTCAACGCGTAGATGTCTTTTACTCCATACACCGCGGTAATCAACACGTTGATGTCTTTTACTCCACGCACCGTGGTAATCAACGCGTTGATGTCTTTTTAATGGTCAAAAACTGTTGTCGTAACTGTGTCGCGAAATCAATGGTTTAGTCCCATCTCAAAAATGCTCAACGCGCCTAAAGAAGTTTTCACTTCAAAAATCTTATAGCACTCGGCAAAACCGTAGCTTTGTATCACAAAAATAAATTTTTCAGTAGTTTTGGAGATTACCTACTACATCCAAACTTACAAACTATACTTCTTTATAATATTAGTGTAGGTAGGCTCACCTCCTAATACATAGGACCTTAACATAACTGGCGAAATGTAGGTACTATGGACAAAACGCCCTGCCTACCCTTTCAAGAAATGCAAGCGTATTTATGTGTAAACAGCGTTAGTAGAACTAATTGAATAGCATGGTAATCGTCGTAGTACCTATGTATATCGTCTTACGGATTCAATTAATAGTATTGCCAGATCACTGGTTTATCTCATCCGTCAAAACCATCATTAGCGATTTGCTGCACACGTAGCATTATCCGTTGGCCACGAGCTACACGCTCAAGCGACGTACTTCTTGTGACAGCGACTATACGGAGGAAACAAATGAAAGATGTTTAGAGCCACAGACCAAATTAAAAACCAAGACATACTAGGAACAATACAGTGAAGCATGCCAAAACTACACCTCCGCTTTGTGCATACCAAACTACACCTCACTAAATGCACACATGTTTACGAAACCGGCCACACGTCACTGTTGACAGCTTTTTTTTAATACCATCTCGCAGGTCAACCTAGGAGGTTGTCGGCTGCTTAAGCGGACTTTCCTGTGGCTGCCTCAATATATTAAGGCCTCCAGCCAGGGCATAAAACTTAGAAACTAGGCGACTACACGCTAAGGGCACACCCTGTGGGGTACGGACCTCGACTTAGGGCATCGTTGGTGGAGGACAGCAAGGGACAGACTGGATCGGATTAAACTGTTGACAGCGCTGTCTTGGTTTTTTATTTGGTCTGAGTTTAGAGACAAGTTACTGCGACGCGACGGCAACGGACGGAAACAGGTGACGCGAGCGTTTTGCATGACGCAAGTCGCATCGCCCGAGGCCGTGAACGGAACCTTAGCCGACGACATCGTCAACATCGTAACGATATATTAGAAGGTGTATGACAAGCCTAATACCACGCTAGGGATGGGGTAATACCGCGTGTCACGCTTATAAACTATCGATAGCGTGCACACAGCGAGAGCCGGACGAGACAGACGCTTGATTAATTATCGCGTCCCTTCGCAGGATCACCGTAATGATAGTTTAATTTATTCAGATGACCTACTTCTGTTATTGGTTATTGAATGGAAATAATGTGAAATTAATGAGTGGTGCAGCTGATTCGAAGCGAACTGAATATAAAGTATACGACACTGTAATAATATTAAGAAAAAGACTGACTGACTTGTACCTATTTCTATTTTGTTCGCTGTTAAGAATCTTCACTAGGAAATCGTTTCATAGGTTTTGGATAAGTTTCTTGTTGATTAACTTTAAGTTTTCTATAAACTTAAAGTAGTAACCACGAAAAGAATAAATATCACAAAAAACGTGCAAAAAGCACTGCCGACCTGCCGTATTTTGATAACTTCACCTAAACTTAATTAAAGACAACAAAGAACAGTGCACCCACAGATTTTTTTGTTTTCCATAACATTACTTCTGTTTTGCGTAAAAGGTTCGGAAATAACACGGTTAATTTACACGGTCACAAAAATTTAACATTGACTTGACGGTGAAAATTCAGAAAGTTTCCGAATGTTTTTTTTTTAACATTCTTCTGCAAGGTTTTTCCTCAATCCGATTTTTTACTGACTGGTGAAACTCTTGAGGTAGCCAGACGTTTTATTTTTGTTTTTTTTACTATCTACTTACTTTAAGTTTTCTATATAAACTTATCCAAAACCCATAACACGATTTCCTGGTGAAGACTCAGGCGAAACACGACTGTGTGATGTAAATTTTTACTTTTTTTTTTAAATTTTTAATTTTGCCAAATTATTGATCAACACATTATTTATCTACGTCTTTTCTTGTCATAAGTATTAGGTCACACTTTCTATAACAATCCGAAAATTTTTGAAGGGAATTCCTAATCCATTGCTTCATTTGTTTGAAAAATTCGTCTGCTCGACAACGCAAATATCGCCTTGAATATCTCTTGTTGAAATGTTAAAATTAATGGCATTGGGATTGTGTGTGTTACGCAATCACCCTCCTGGTTCACTTTCTGCCTAAATTAACATCTTTCAGTTAGTCATGACCAGGGGGCCTAAAACGACCGTTTTGGTAGAATTTTAATATGATAATAATATGGAAAAGGCGGAGGAGGAGATTCAAAAGGAGTATGTAAGGATCGTAGCACGTGGCGTTCTGTAGTTTCTGCCTACCCCCATGGGAAGAAGGCGTGAGTTTATGTATGTATGTCTATGTAATAATATGAATCACATAAACTGTCACAAACTGACAATTCATAATAAAATCTGCGTTCAATTCATAATAAGCAATTCATCTGTTTAACACTTTTGTATTATAATGAAATTACATTTAAACTGTAAATAAAAATAAAAATCTTATTTGATTAATAAAAACTCTAAAGAAAAATTATCCGGTAAAATTACGGTGTTCATTTTTTTATGCGGCAATATTTACACCAAATATGATTCAGATATGAATTGAATTGAATATCATTCAGCTAAAATATGTGTCACCATAGAGGAAGTGCTGGGAATTTAGAAAATGAATTGCTTTTAGAGGAATTGCTTATTGTGTCCGTTTTAGACCCGCAGGCCTTATCTACGTCTTGTACAAACACAATAAATATGAGAACAATAAACATAACATAACATCACGCCTGTATTCCCCGAAGGGTTGGGCAGAGGTGTACCTATACCTAGTACATCCATCACATTTCGCCAGTTATGAACAATAACAATCAATCTGCCTAGCCTTTTCCCAACTATGTTGGGGTCGGCTTCCAGTCTAACCGGATACAGCTGAATATCAGTATTTTACATGGACTTCCACAACCCAGTAACTGGGTAATACGATACCCCTTGGTAAGACTGGTTGTCAGACTTTCGGGCTTCTGACGACCCGTAACGACTGTCAAAGAGCCACGAATAACAGCCGGAACCAACGACTTAACGTGCTTTCCGAGGCACGGAGGAGTCTCGGTATGTAAAGATGGTCACCCATCCACGGATCAACCCCGGCAAGCGTAGCTTAACCTGATGGATCGAACCGTGCGGCTGTTATTACTTAGCCACGAGCTCCTTCGAGTTATGAACAAGAACAATATCCTTAATTAATGTGTGTTTATAACATCTCGTCCTACTTTAATTGCCCGGCTGTTGCCAGCTCTCTGCTTCCGGTTCAATATCTCTTGAAACACGATGCTACGTTTGTACGTTTATTGGATCTCTCTCGTATTGACTTTCACAACATCCACCCAGGATGCGCAATTTCTTGTTCTTATGATAACTCATAAATCATAACATAGCTAATATTACTTTTTTAATTAATGTGTAAGCAAAAAACCCTCCATGTCTTATGAATAATTACAGTACTTTTTCAATTCGATAAGTACCTGTAGTGCTATTCTGTAACCATCTCACCGTGTTATCTTAGGTGAAGTGAGCGTGGAGTGAGCTGTCAGTTGCTAAGGATTGACACTATTGGCAGCTCACTTCACCTAAGTTATCACGGTGAGATTTTTACAGAATAGCACTACAGGTCGACCGAGCTCTGCTCGGGTGAAAATAGAAATAAACATATCGTCCAGGTATAAGTATCAACCTTGTATCACATTCCCGAAGAAATAGAGAAATCAAATTTTCCCAGATATGAGGCCTAGCTAGATCGATTTTTCGCCCCCGTAAACCCAACGTGCACGAGCAGTGGTGGCCCAGTGGTAACGGCCGCGACTTACGAGTTGTAGGTCGTAGGTTCGAACTCAGCCAGGCGCTTTACTTTGTGTAAATTATTTCATCACCACTGCTCTCAAAACGGTGAAGGAAAACATCGTGACGAAACCGGCATGTCCTAGAACCGAAAATTCGAAGACATGTGACATCTAGCAACCCGAACTGGGCCCGCGTGGAAGATTATAACCCACTCCCTCTCGAAGAGAGGAGGCCTGTGTCCCAGCAGTGGGAACATCATAAGCTGATTACGCTTATGCCTAAAAACCGACCTAGCGCTCGAAAGTCGAAACCGATCAGAGTGCTCGGAAGTCGTGCTTCCAAACACGAACTAGACCATCGAGACAATCAAATACAGTTTAAACTTGTTTTTTTATTTTTTATTAATTTAAAACAGTTTACATGCATTTGTTTCCTTTAAAAATACCACACAAAACATCTGTTTTGTGTTTGTGTTTTTTGTAAGTAAAATTCAATAATACAGTACTAACAATTGGTACATTCAACTCTATCAATTTTTATAACATTTTCAAAGATTATCAATTCCGCGAAGTATTTAAGTCCAGTAGTAAATGTGTAGTCGCGAAGTAGTAAATGTGACATCTACCAACCCGCACTGGGCCCGCGTGGTGGATTACGGCCCACTCCCTCTCACAGAGAGGAGGCCTGTGTCCCAGCAGTGGGAACATTATAAGCTGATGATGATGATGATGATGATGATGAAACCCCTATATTGCAACTTTCATCGAAATCGTTAGAGCCGATTTCGAGAACGTGAGTACAAATATATAATATTATATACAAATATTGCTCGTTTAATAGTATAGGATAGGATAGTTGTCGCTTCTCATACACGAGGTTTTGGGTGCAAGTACTAATGTGACTTTTTTAATTCATATCCTATAAACCTACTTGAAGGAGCTCGTGTCTAAGCCACACGGGTCGATCCATCAGGTTAAGCTACGCTTGCCAGGGTTGATCCGTGGATGGGTGACTATCTTTACATACCGAGACTCCTTCATGCCTCAGAAAGCACGTTAAGCCGTTGGTCCCGGCTGTCATTCGTGGATCTTTGACAGTCGTTACGAGTCGTCAAAAGCCCGAAATTCTGACAACCAGTCTTACCAAGGGATATTGTATTACCCAGGTACTGGGTTGTGGAGATCAGATAGGCAGTCGCTCCATGTAAAAGACTGGTATTCAGCTGTATCCGGTTAGACTGGAAGTCGACCCCAACATAGTTGGGAAAAGGCTAGGCAGATTGATCCTATAAACCTACTTCGGTGACCGAAAAATATCGTGAGGAAACCTGGACTCATAGTTAATATAGGTAAGTCTGAAATCGCCAACCCGTCTTGAACAAGCGTGGTGACCAATGCTCACATCTTCTCTGTATGAGAAGAGGCCTTTGCCCTGCAGTGGAACAATGGTATGGTATTATATAATTCTCGTTACCTGCAATCTTCTTGTTTTGCTGTCTATCAACAGGAGTTGTATAGTTAGTTATTTACCCAAGGTTTATGTTTTTAGGGTTCCGTACCTGAAAAGGAAAAACTGAACCCTTATAGGATTACCTCATTGTCCATCCGTCAGTCTGTCAAGACCCTTTTTCTCAGGAACGCGTGGAGGTATCAAGTTGAAATTTGGGTCTATGGTCCCTTGGAGCTCTAAATAAATGAAGCTTTTAAGTCAACACAATAATAAAATACGGCCATTTATGCGACAAATTTTGATACTCGCAAATAAATCAAAACCTACAGGGTATTTCCCGTTGATCTGGAATCATGAAATTTCTCAAAGGTCTCACAGCACATGTAAAGGAAAAAGTTCTAAAATAGTTAATTTGTAGTTTTCACACACAAAACTTTTTTTTTGCGATTGCAAACTTACATTTGCAGTTGGAGAATAGACCGTGACGTATTTCGATGCATGGGAGAACATGTTTTTCAACTACAATGTTAAATTTGTTTTTGGGATAAATTCATCCCCACTACGGTCCGACACGCACTTGGTCAAATATACGTAAATATATAAAGACACTACAATTTACAGTTATACACTCAGTATGCATGTACCAAAAGTATTAAGATGTAAATATGAATATCTCCAGCAGAACAAATTGAAAAAGTTTTCCATTATATTTCGGTACTACAGAGCTTGAGTTTTCAACTTTCTATCAAGTTAAATATGCCATAAGCTCTAACTCAATAAAAATCGACATTTCTTGGAGGCTACTCATGATCAACTGAATATTTATTTTACTAAAAAGTTCTTAGTTTTCTGTAACAAAATATTCATATTATAAATTATTCATATTTTATTCGGTTTACATAAAAAATATTCGAACACAAACTCCTAAACTTTTGTAATGTTATGGGTGAAAGCTTTTGTTTAGCAGTGGTAGTTTTTCGGCTGTAATAATAATGAAACTCTTCCATATTTTGCTGATATACTGCGAGAAGATCAGTACAAAAAAAACCACACATGTTTTCGCAAAATACCTATCTGAAAAATCTTATTTACGGTATCAATAAAGTTGTCAGTAAGGCATCAGGGTGACATAAAATAAAAACGTGACAACAATACTGAATATTTTCCTACGTAACAATAGGTGTTTGGTAAAATCGTCCAAGTTGTTTTTATTTACGATAAATCTTAGTGCCTTTTAACTGTATATAAAAGAGCTATGTGTTCCAAGATGGCGGCTGTAGGCACGTACTCACTTATGTTATAGTGTTGTTCTCTGTTTATTGTCGTATCGGGAATAAGACCGAGTGCCTGATTGTGCGGTTTTATTAAAGAATTTTCTACAAGAAAACTAGCAATGCGTGATGGTTTAGTAATTTTTCTTTTTGTTGGCACAGTGTTTGTTTTGTAGTGCAGGAAGAATAAAACCTCATTGTACGGTCAGCTTCAAAAGTCGATTAACACTTCAGTTTTTTCAATATTATTTATTGAGCAAAATATCCATAAAAATTCTGAACAAATATAAAATTTTAAGAGCATTAACTCATAGCTATTGTATGAAATGTTGAAAAACAAAGTATCAAACCATGTAAGTATCTATTTAGTTGATAAAAGTCAAAGTAATAGTGTTAATCGACTTTTGATGCTGACTGTACCTACAGTAAGATTTTCCTAAATCTTACAAATACGAAGCATACGAAGCAATACCAATACCAATAGCAATATCATGTATACCATGTTTAATGCAAATAAATATTTACTTACTTCTAAAATCTTAAAAATATTTCTTCAAAGCTTATTAAGTGTAGGTATTTTCGATTCCTTCATTATGAAAACATTCATTTTGTTATTTTACAAGGTAGGTAACGCCCCCATCGCCTCCCCATAGCCATAAAGCTTGTATAGGTGTTGTAAACAAACTATTTGTTATTGATAACGATCGCTACGTAATTAAATTGGGCACAGTGGGCACAGCAGGCACCGATGAAGGCATAAATTGTTTTGTATCTACGTCGATCTTAATTAATGAACATCTAACTTTGTGTTCTAAATAATGTTAAAATAGGGTAGGTAGGTATTTATTAGGAATAGTTAATTGATTCAGGCGTGACCTTGCAGAAATCCATTATAAAATACAATATTTAGTAATCTGTCCTCCTTAGCTATTTCTAAAGATCTATAAAAAACTCTGAAAGAAATCGACACGTGTTTCACCTCTCAACGAGGCATCCTCAGGATAACGATTGACTTGTCGCGAACCCGAAGAGTATTCTCATTCTGCGTTCAGCGCTCGGTGTGGCAACACGCCGTGTTCGGGTTCGCGAATGGGTTCTTGAGAAATTTACCATGTTATTTTAAGACCATAGACTTCTTATAGGTTTTCCTGTACTCTTTGGGTAAAGAACCATTCCCTGTATTTTTTTCATAATTTTAGTCTCCGTAGTTTCGGAGATAACGGGGGAATGGTAAATTTTTATTTATTTTCGTAAATATCTTTAAATGTATTTATTTTAAAATTATAAATAAAATATATTTGAGATCCTCGCAACAAACCCTTTCATTTTCTTTTTTTTCATTTACCCTTTCATTTTTATTTATTCACGGTATAGTTTGCAAAACTTTTTATTTTTGCCCCCCAAAAGTGACCTCCGTATTCAAAATTAGTTTATTAACGTTACACGTCCGTATCGTATTTGGGTCACAGAAATACATATGTGTACCAAATTTCAACTTAATCGGTCTATTAGATTCGGAGCAAATTGGCTGTGATAGACAGACAGACACACGAGTGATACTTAAGGGTTCCTTTTTTTTCCTTTTGAGGTATGAAACCCTAAAAAATATGAAAAATAAAGTTATTTTGGACGCCTTATAACGCGAAGCGTTTGAAAAGGTAGTGCATTTACTCTCAACTTGTCAAAAACAAGTGCTGTCTTGAACTATGATTGCCTTTTATATTTGTGGTTGTAATCGAAAATATTCCATACATCTCAAAAACTGTTGACTTAAATAGCATATGGCAATTTTTATCATTTGGCAACGGCACCCTTAAAATAAATGGCAACAGCCTGCTAAGAACGATGAAAAATTGCACGACATGTGCCTAATAGTCTTCAAGGGGTCTTTTGTTCTTGAACAAAGTGTTGTCTCATAATAAAGGCTTGCCTAGGATGCTTTGTAATAACTTATTTGCATAATAGCTGCACGCGGAGTACAGCTGTTACTGAGTTATGTACTTGTATACTTAAGATTTATTTTAAAATGGGTCTTCATTAATTTCTGCAGCGAGTTTTTGAAACTGGTCGTGCGACTGTTGACCTGGAAATGTGGCACAACCCCGTGGCCACAAGCTACACGCTCAAGCGACACGCGTGTGGCACCAGTGACTGTGGAGAAAAAAAAAAACAGTGGCACTCCGGGAGAGCCGACAGAAGTGAAAACTTGAATAAGATCGCCTTGGTGGAAGAAAAATACTTGTATAGAACATTGGTCCGTAACCTTATCTGAATAAAGAGCACAATCGCACTTACAAAAAAAAACTTCCAAAACCTTTAAAGTAAAAATACTTGCATAGAACATTAATCCGTAACGTAATATAGATAAAGAGCACAATCGCTTTTACAAAAATGAGGTGTCGGTAACGGTGCCGCGAATTCAATTGTTTTTCCCATCTCAATTAATGTCCAACGCGCCTTAAGAAGTTTTCACTTCAAAAAGAAAGTAGTTGTTAGGAGCATGTCACGAGTCACACGACGCGACTTGCGAAGTGACTGTGGCGGACGGAAACCGGTGACGCATAAGTTCGTGTCGCTTGACGCGAGTCGCGTCGCTAGTCGCATCGCTCGAGGCCCTGAACAGGGCCTAAGTATTAGCCGACGTTCGCACGGACGTAATAAAATCGCGGCGATTTTTTTTCGTACACTTGATTTTCAACGCTTTGCTTAGCGCCGAGAGTTGAAAATCCAAAAGTGTGTTTTTTCAACGCGCTGGAACGAGAGTGCATCCCAGCGCGTTAGATTCTCAACGCTCGGCTTAACACCGAGAGTGGAAAATCTAGTGTGTGATAAAATCCCGCCGCGATTTTATTACGTCCGTGCGAATGTTGGCTTAAAGTATATTCATCTGATGGCTCTGCTTTTTCTTCATTATTTAGCAGTAAGACTGCTGAGAATACCGACGATATAAGAGGAATCTCCAAGCTATTCGGTCTTTCGCGGTGTGGAGTGCTCGGTACCTACTCTGGTTCTGGCAACCTTCTTTATTGCGTCTTTTCCTACTCCATATTTTCTTGCTATTTGACTCAGAGGTCATCATCAGGTTTTTCAAACAAAGTCCACGTGATGGTATAAAATATCCGAAATGCTGAGGGCACGTGCTGGCGTGTCAGCCAGCGGCGGCGGAGTAGCTACCGTCGTATCAGCCGTGCTATATATTTATATGTAAAAAACTTTTTACAAAAAAAAAAAAAACAATTGACTTCAAAAAAAAAAAACACAAAATGAAAACTAATTTTAATTTCGGAAGTCGGTGTCTTTGGTTTTGAATTTTCGTTTTTTGCCACCGACTTTAGAAATAAAAGAAATTTTTCAATTAGGTAAAAGTGTTTTTTTGGAAGTCGGTTGTTTTGTTTATTGATAAAAGTTTGTGTTTTTCAAATTTTAGATCTATGTGGTATCTACCCCACACAAATTCGAATACCTGCCTGCTATTTAAATAGCAGTGACAAGAACTTATTATTATAACATCATCCACATAGACTAAGTCGGAAAAATACGTATTATTGAAGCTAACTCAAAAACTGTCCAAGCAAAAATAATAAAATTTACATGGGACCACCGCGCAAGCTTCTTCTGCCAAATGAAAAAAGAGTTTTCAAAATTTGTCCACAATTGACGAAAATATCGATGAAAATACATTTTAAAAAAAAACGTGTGGCACTCGCGGACTGCCGCGGTAAAGCTATTGCATAGCATTTGTAACCTCCATACTTCCTATTTGTCAACGCTACACTTGGGATGATGACGTGATGACATAAAACAAAAATTACGTTCCCATGACAACATCACGTTGTCATGGGAACCGTCATTACATGGTAGGCGGAGAGGGGGTGTTAGATTTTGTTTTCGTTACGAAATTTCTTGATTCGGTCGCCGCGCTCAAAGCTCGCGATAAAAGCTATGCAATAGCGTTAAAACATACATAAAGCCGAACATAGAACGTCCTACTTTTTGGAAGTTGGTTAAAAAAGGCACTAAAATTTAGACAGCTTACCAGCTAACACCACTGGTGTTAGCCATAGTAAGTAGCACAACAAGCTGTGGGTAGCCATAACTGAACGCAGCACATTTTCTCAAAGAACTTCAACAAAAATCTCGTCAGTATTTTTATACATATTGAAATTTTAATATAACATAGTCCATCAATGTTGGAGGCTAATATTACTGGGAGAACGGCTGGGGCAATACAATTCGCGTTAGTGTGAAATTTCCCACCCTCCAAGCTATATAATAAAGGCGAGGGTAAGGACTAAAGCGGGTGCATTTTACGCCAAATAGAATTTTGCCAATATGCTACTTCATAAAAGCATTAAGGACCCTTTGGTTTTGATTTTAGAGTATTCGGGATGTGATTGCCTTTTAACCGGTTTTATTATTTTGGTAGGTAAATGGGAAGGAATTTGTGAGAGGTTTATATTTTAATGATTTTTTAATAGAAGTTACTTTTGAGTAGGTACCTAGGCGATTCTTCTGTACCTATAACAGGTTAGACCTCTTAGACATATTTATACAGGGTAACGATTTAGTGACCTGCATCCGTCAAGGGGATGATTCTACCTGTCATACTAAAGAACCTTCGCTATGAAATACAAATAGTTATAAAATTCGTAAAAAAAAAACTTACATGTCTCGAAATAGTTATCTAACGTTTTATAGGAATTTGATGAGACAAACAGTGGTAGGTGCAATAGCGAGAATTGTGGAATAAATATTTATTTGAATATAAGGATATACCTATTAAAAACTATGGATGTAATATGTATATCTAATCTTTTCTTTATATATATATAATTCTTCTGTGAGTGTGTATGTCACTGAACTTCTCTCAAACGACTGGACCGATTTTGATGAAATTTTTGGTGTGTGTTTGAATGAGTCCCTGGGTGGTTTAGATTCACAATTGGACCCGGTAGGTGGCGCTGCGATCGAGTTATAGGAAACAGGACAACGTCTGTTCGGTCAGCTAGTACCAAATAAATACATAAATATACTAAAACAAATAAGACAAACAATGGGAAAACTAACGTTATGATGAAACTGCCAGCTTCTTACGAATGTGCTCGCGAACTTTAAAGGATAATCGATTGGTTGCCATCCTGATTTCCAGGGGAAGTGCATTCCATAGAGAGATAGATTGAACGAAGAAGGAAGAGTGAATGAAGTCAGTGCGGTGAGTGGGACAATGAAGAAGACGATTATGTGATGAGCGTAGATTTTTATAACTAGGAGAAGATTTATTTTTCACGAATCGGATATGAGTCTCATGGTGAAAGTTTTTTAGTATGACGTGTAGAATTAACCCCTTGACGGATGTAGGTGTCGAAATCGCCACCCTGTATAACCCTATTTACAGAAATACTCTTTACATGAAGGTTGTCTGATTTTAACATGCTATGAATGTCCTGTGCCCTGAGATACAGGTTAACTACCTAGTTCGGGGGGCAGAGCTTTTATGTAACAGTGACACTTATGTTTGCAAATAAATGAATTTTATTATTTATTATGTCCTTTATTTCGTTTTTAAGCATAGTATTTACATTTTTAAATATTCTTATAAAAATAATTAAAAAAAAACATTTAAAAATAGTAGCCCACCGTCGGGAATAGGGTCCAAGCCACCGGTGGTCAGGGCTCCTGAGAGAGGAACCTCCTAACGATACGCGCTGTGTCCAGGAGTACTGCTTTCTGGATCAATTATTTTTTATTATTATTATGAATGTTTAAGTAGCATTCATAAAAATCTTGATCCACGGATCAACAGGATTCCACGGCTGAATTAGAAAATATAAGTACATTACATAACATTACGCATGATTCCCCGAAGGGAAAGGCTGAGGTGCACCTATAGAACCTACACCCACATTTCACCAGTTATGTTTTTTAAGTCCTATGTAATAAATTCAAATCCAAAATATTTTATTTCACATAAACCAACAAGGGCACTTATGAAACGTCAGAAGCTAGGTGCTCGGTTCCAATTGGTCGCTTCCTAAGGAGAAGAGCCGGCAAGAAACTCCACGGTTACTCTTTTCAAAATAAATTGTTTCTACAATGTTTTCAAATTACAGTGTTAAGGTATGGGAGGACAGTGTAGGCCTATCAACAAGTACCAGATACTTAGTAAAATAGAAAATGGTCCACAAGTCTACAGCCTACAACGTTCTCACATTCACAAAATCTAAAATAAAAGAATCTATATAAAACATAAAAAAAATAAAAAAAAATAACACATAACATAACATAACATCACGCCTTGTTTCCCCGAAGGGTTAGGCAGAGGTGTCCCTGTAGCAGGTACACCCACATTTCGCCAGTTATGTTTAAGTCCCATGTAATAGGGGGCGAGCCTATTGCCATCAACCGGGCACAAATCCAGACTCCGGGCTGCTACTGAGAAATTCCAGATAGAAAAACCCAATAACACTTTGCCCGACCCGGGAATCGAACTCAGGACCTCATACTCAGCAGTAGCGCTTGCGACCACTAAACCAACGAGGTTGTTTAACTATTTAGTTTTATTTTATTATACAGGGTGGCAGGGAGACATCGACGCGAAAACTGTTACCATGGATTCAGTACATGATTCTGAACTCCCCTGTGTTGAAATTTATATACATTTTGACTGCGTAGGTATTGCACTTTTCTATGAAACAACAGACTTTTTTTTTAAACCGACGAAAAATTTCAACACGGGGGGTCCAGAATCATGTAGTGAATCCACGGTAACAGTTTTCGCGTCGATGTCCCTGCCACCCTGTATGTATAGTTAGTGAAGTTGGTAGGTACTAGTTAGGTAATTTTATGATACCACACATAAAAGAAAATACCCTAGCTCATCAGACAGTGGCGACAGGTAGCGCCATCTATATGTATTACACTAATCATGAACCATCGGGGCACGTGAGCAGGGTTTATCGCACTGACACTATATTCATTTTCTCACCGTACTGAGTATGAAAGATTTTTTTTAACCGCTTCTTTGATTTTTCGTGAGTTGCTTTCATTGTTACCTGTTAATCCATACTAATATCTTTCCTTAATATTATAAATGCGAAAGTAAGTTTGTTTGTTACGCCTTCACGCTAAAACGGCTGAACGGATTTGGATTAAATTTGGCACATAGATAGATGATGCCCTGGAAAAGAACATAGGATACGTTTTCGGGTGAAACCGCGGGGCGCAGCTAGTAATGTTATAAATGCGAAAGTGAGTTTGTTTGTTACGCTTACACGCTAAAATGGCTGAACGGATTTGGATAAAATTTAGCACATGGGTAGACCATGACCTGGGTTAGGATGTAGGGTAGGATACTTTTTATCCCGATATTCCCACAGGATGGAGATTTTGCGGGTGAAACCGCGGGGCGCAGTTAGTGACTTATAGTTCGACTTATTGTGATAAGCTCATGCAACATTGAGCATTAACATCTCCGTTAGTCCGTAGATAAGAATTCTTTAAAAAAAAACTAGTGCTGATGAACACAGTAAGTACTTATAACAACAGCACGTTCAGAACATGCAACTCAACAAAATAATAGCGAACAACTAATAAAACCTCCTTCAGCTACATAAAGTAAGGTTTTCGACAAAAGAAACCTTACAATTTGCAATATTCGATTCTTCAATAAGTCGGTGTTCAGTGAACGAACAATGGTGGGCTAGTGGTTACGCTCGCCGCGTCTGAAACCCCTCTTAGCTGCAGTGCATAGAAAAGTATTGCATAGTAACAGCGAAGTGCGTCCGCGCCATTATCGAGCAATTGGAATAATTGAAACTATTCGAAACAGATATTGGAAGTTGTTCAGTAAAGGGTGCTTAAGAAAGTGGATAAAAATGCCGACAGAAGTGAAAACTTGAACAAGATCGCCTCGGTGGAAGAAAAATACTTGCATAGAACATTGATCTGTAACGTAACATAAATAAAGAGCATAATCGCGTTTACATAAATGAGGTGTCGGTAGCGGTGTCGCGAGTTCAATTGTTTTTTTCCATCTCAAAAATGCCCAACTCACTTCAATAAATTATTCAAGCGTTAAGCCTCGTGCTGACTGGCGCGACGCGACTCCGGTAATTGTTCTGCCGTAAACTTTTTTTAAGAATTGTTTTGTTAGACTCGTGTCGCCCTGTCGCGTCGCGCCAGTCTGCACGAGGCTTTATTCGCTGCTTTTAACTTTCTGAGTACCTACTTATTGCATTTGTAAGCTGGCATCTAGGTACATACAGTCTATTTATCTCGTAAACAACCATTTAATCGTCTTTGACACTATGACGGTCACTTAAGTGATCTTTTACTTACCTTTTGAACCTCACAAAATGATATAATATTTATCGATACTTGGGCTACTTGCTATAATATAATTTATTCGATTTCGTCGATTAATACTACTTACTTACTGAATCTTTCACAGAAGAGTAACAATACATTTCCTAGAAAGTATCAGTAATAAAACCTCATGCAGACTGGCGCGACGCGACACCGGTAATTGTTCTATCGTGAGGTTTTCTTAGACATTGTTTTGTTAGAGTCGAGTCGCGCCAGTCTGCACGAGGGTTTATGAACACTGGCTACCTATGAACTTTATGTAAACACTTTGTGTATTTGTATACATAAATTGTTTTCATAAAGTTCATACCCAAAATAAAGTAGGTACTTGGTAATGATATACAAAATAAATGGAAATGCGAAGCTCGTTTATAATCAACATAAACAGAGCAAATTCAATCAACAATCTTATTGTTAAATACAAACAACAGCCGTCGAACTTCTATTAAGTAAACTCTAAAAGAAAAGAACTTTAAAAAGTTAACAAGGCGGACCGTGAGCCTGAACTATTAAAGAATAAAATGGTTTTGTACATCTGGTCTCCGATATTGAGGGCGGGCTATTCCCGCTTTCTTGAAAGTCGATTCGAACTTGACGATCTTCTTACTCTTTCTAATGTTTGATGAAGAAAGAGAGGTTATAATGAATAGTGGTGTTATCAAAGGTGTATCGGACCGTTCTGTTGCACTATCGGTCGTGGGCTGTGACTCAAAAGACAATCCAATTACAGCGAGATATAGCGGGGACGCTCTAATAAGATTGCCATCGTAGGTCGGCCAAATAGAAATGTGCAAGGACAAAGATCAGTTTTGATTTCAATCTATTATTTTCTTAATTGATAGCCTTTTGGCTTTGCTGGAGTGGAAGAAAGGGCACTTCAAATCCTATCCTATACTATTAAACAAACAATATTTGTATACATATATGTCGGAGACAGGTATGTGACTCTTTCGTAATTATTAGCGATATTTTAACTACTGTGGGCGTACTGTGGGTAGTGTTGGTTAATGCGCAATAGAAAAACCGTTTGCAGTTCAGATCACATTATAATTTATTATCAAATTAATCACACTAGCAATACACAGTGGGTGCGATACACGGCGTTTATTAACATCACAAATTATCACAATAATCACAAATTACAATTAACACAATAACTGAGCATAAGGAATCGAGTGCAGTTCCGCGACGTCTTAACTCCGATGCGATCAGAGACTGAATCCTCCTCTCCGTGGCCTTAAAACAAGACATCACGACTCTGTAGAAGCGCGCTTTAGGTGTGGGTTTATCACATGATGTCGCCAGGGGCGCGCTTGTGATTCGTTTTGTGTCCGTAGATACTAATGACCGGATCCGACGTATATTTATATACGTACACGACGTATATTTGTATACGTACGTATATTTGTAATCACGTTCTCGAAAATGGCTCTAACGATTTCGATGAAAGTTGCAATATAGGGGTTTACGGGAACGAAAAATCGACCTAGTTAGGTCTCATATTTGGGAAAATACATATTTTTACCCTAGCAGAGCTCGGTCGCCCAAAGTTTAGAACAAGATAATGAATAATGACATGAGAATAACGACATGGCAGCATGGAATTAGTAAGTACCTACTATCATAGCAGCATGGAATTGGTATGAATTAGTATCCTATACTTTTAAATGAGCAAAATGACCATTCTCTATTTTCACCAGAGCAGAGCTCGGTCGCTCAGGTACTAGAAGTTAAAAATAGTGAATCCCTGCATCTTCCAACTTGATATTTTTAAACGTTTTCTTCGTTAAGCTTGATATAAGTCAATTTAAGTTGTTAAACGGGATATCGCTGCATGTAGTTACCCCCGTTATACCTCGTTTAACAACTTAAATTGACTTATTAAGTTAACGCTACGCGTGCACTTTTTCAGGAGAAATATTATACTTACATGTAAACTACCACGGCTTATTTATAGGAAAAAAAAACTAAGCCAGGCTTGTTGATCTTTGATTGTTTTCAACAGAAAACATGAATAGTATTTTCAGTCTCTCCATATATTCTATTTATAGAATTCCAGTTCAAATCTAAATTTAAACACTTCGATAATGTAAAAACATAAATCTCCTGCCTAAATTGAATCAATGGAAATAATATTGACATTTGACATCTGTCTGTCTCACTGGAGAATGTTTCTTGAATATTTTTAGATCATCTGTATTTAGATGACTTTAGTTTCTATTTGAAAGACCTACACTGTCCTCGCATACCATTATTTCTTAAAGTAACCGTGGTGTTTCTTGCCGGCTCTTTTCCATAGGAAATTACCTATTGCAACCGTGCACCTAGCTTCTGACGTTGCATAAGTGCCCAGGTAGATGAAGGTGCTTTTTTTAATATTTTTGTGCCCTGTTCGACACCTAAATGAATACCTAAATAAAAACGTGCTGTTATATTTTGAGCGCTCGACTCATCGCCAAAAGTTGGTAATTCAACATCGTGCTTTCATTTAGGTGTCGCTTAGTATTAGTTAAAACGAAGATTAGTATCTTTATAAATTCTAGTGTTACCAATTCATGTCTAGCGTAGTGTAGCGCATGACGTCACACAAATCCTGCATCGCGCAATTAGAGTATCAAAGTCAAATCATTTATTTCAAATAGGCCCATGTATGACACTTTTGAACGTCAAAATTTACAAAATAATAAAATTGATTCTAGTCGCCCCTTCCAAAAGGTAGTTTTCGTATGGAGAAGAATGGGCAAGAAACTCCACAGTTTCTCCACAGTTTACAGCGTGAACGACATATAATTATACAAGATTCCGACTTCAGCCGTTGGGCAGTTAGCAGTTGGGTAGCAGCCAGACACAACACCCGTCTGGTCGGAGGATCTTCCCTTTTCTATGGTGGATGAGTGAACTTTACACCCTGTTCCTGATACCGCTAAAGTAGTAACATTCAGAGCGATTTTAAGATTTCAGTATCCCCATTTAAATGAAGACAGTAACATATACCAAAGGTTCTGAGGTAAACCCTGTACCCTGTAATTTCAGGGTTTAAACCTACAGCGGTCAAACCTTGCACCTAGCATAGTAGCTAGGTACTTAAGTCCGGTAACGGATGCTTCAGCCTTTAGTTTGATATCCTACGTAAACTAACTCATTTCATTAGCAAAGTTGAAATGGTTTATTTTAATGTTGGTGGTGTATCTTCATATTCATATCTTTATTTGTATTCTATAATGTTTAAAGGTGTTACAATGGCTTAAAGCTAAGGTACAATTACGGACCCTGTAGGGCACAGCAAAAAGTAAAACATTAATTCTTAAAATAAAATGAAAATAGGAAACAAATGATCAATCATAATACTTCATATTCATATCTTTATTTGCATTCTATAATGTTTAAAGGTGTTACAATGGTCAAGGCCTTGGCCTTGACCATTGTAACATTACCTTAATATTATTATATTATTAACCTTACATTACATTGTAACAGTACCTTGGTACCATTACGGAACCTGTGACTCTTAAAATAAAAATAGGAAACAAATTAACAATTATTCATTTGTTAAAAACTGCCTCGTTGGATAGTGGTTGCAAGCGATACTTCTGAGCATGAGATCCTGTGCTCGTTTCCCAGGTCGGGCGAAGTGTTATTGGGTTTTTCTATTACTAAGGAATTGCTTAGAAGCAGGCCGGAGTCTGGATTTATGTCCGGTCTGCCCCCTATTACATAGGACTTAAACATAACTGGCGAAATGTGGGTGTACCTAGTACCTACCTACAAATCTTGCGTTAATCCTTCGGGTATTACAGGCGTAATATTATTTTTATGTGTATATTGTTACAGATGGCCGTAGTAGGTACCAATCAAACAAAACTTAATTTAATTTTTACGCAAACTAAAATATTGCATCGAAAAATTCTTGAGTAAATTACCAGTCGACAGCGTTGCGGACGAATTTTTCGACGTCATATTTAAGTTTATGTATATTTAAGTTAGGTTATAATATTTTTATCCTCTGTAATAAAATTTTGTAACGCGTAAAAAAATTATAAGTACTCAACTAATTTCCATCTATCAAGAAAGTTAAAAAATATTAAGGTCCTGAAATAGAAAATCATACGTAGCCACCTAATAAGGTTTGCAATCAAGGGAAATTGTTAGAATGTTACGTAGCAACAGAAATATTTCTTTACCTACTAACTTTGTTTTTCATCTTTAGAAGGCACAAATTGTAATTATTTTACGTAACATTTTAGATTTTTGTCTTATTTATAACTTACCAGTGACCCTGGTTCGCACGGTTTCGAACTTTCGACTTGACAAAACAGTGAGATTTCATTATAATATTATGCAAGTATAATCATCATCATCATCATCAGCCTATAAATGTTCCCACTGCTGGGACACAGGCTTCCTCTCTGTGAGAGGCAGTGGGCCGTAATCCACCACGCGGGCCCAGTGCGGTTTGGTAGATGTCACATGTCTTCGAATTTTCGGTTCTAGGACATGCCGGTTTCCTCACGATGTTTTCTTTCACCGTTTTGAGAGCAGTATAGTATGTATACTGTATAGTATGTAAGTATAATATGAATGTATTTTATACATAAATCTGTGAAGTATGGAATGTCATAGAAATGCGCGCATTGTGATGAAAAAACCGCATGCGGTTGAGGTGAGACCTCCCCTGTTTTTTATAATTCTATGGACCTCCCACTGCTTTGCAGTGAGGTCACCACACGTATTTTGTATCGCAAAGAGATATATGAAGTACCCGCGCACTGCAGTAAAAAATACACCGAGACACCGACCAAGCAGTAGATCATATCCTTTTGAATTTTTGGATCAATCAATCTACCTAGCCTTTTCCCAACTATGTTGGGGTCGGCTTCCAGTCTTACCGGATGCAGCTGAATACCAGTATTTAACATGGAGCGACTGCCTATCTGATCTCCATAACCCGGTAACTGGGTAATACCCCTTGGTAAGACTGGTTGTCAGACTTTCGGGCTTCTGACGATTCGTAACGACTGTCAAAGATACACAAATGACAGCCGGGACCAACGGTTTAATGTGCTTTCCGAGGCACGGAAGAGTCTCGATATGAAAAGATGGTCACCCATCCACGGACCAACCCCGGCAAGCGTAGTTTAACCTGGTGGATCGACCCGTGCGGCTTTTTACTTGGCCACAAGCTCCTCCCTTTTGAATTTTTGGATACGCCCGTAAATTTTTAAATCTTACGAAAATGTATACCATAATAGGCCTTAGGGCCGTCAAGGGATGCACCCAATACTGTGTCAGTACGGAAAACATGTTTTTTTTTACCGCCAGTGCGCGGCCCTGTAACTACGTTTTTATAACGTACGGCAGAAATAACGCACGACATTCCACAGCACCGCAAAATCGGTGAAGTTTGAAACACAGTAGAAGCGCACGCACTGCGGGAAAAAAAGTGGTGGCACTCCGGGAGTGCCGACAGAAGTGAAAACTTGAACAAGATCGCCTTGGTGGAAGAAAAATACTTGTATAAAACATTGGTCCGTAATCTTATCTAAATAAAGAGCACAATCGCGTTTACAAAAAATAATCCTTCCGAAACCTTTAAAGTAAAAATACTTGCATAGAACATTGATCCGTAATGTCATATAAATAAAGCAAAATCGCGTTTACAAAAATGAGGTGTCGTCATGGTGTCGAGAAATCAATGGTTTAGTCCTATCTCAAAAATACCCAACGCGCCTAAAGAAGTTTTCACTTCAAAAATCGCATACGATAACAAAGCAGGATTTTATTTGTTGCGGCGAAAAAAACGCATCGCAAGTCACCGCACCGCAGTGCGCACTAGCCCTAAGAGCATGCCACGAGTTACCGCGACGCGACTTGCGGAGCGACGAACGCAATCAGATAACTCGCGTCGCAACTCGCATCACTCGAGGCCGTGAACGGGGCCTTAGATAGGGCCTTATTTTATATTTACGACACGGTACGATGTCCTACATCAAATAAAGTTTGTTACACCAAATATAATGTTTAATAAACGTCACGTGTAGGTAGGGCAGTTCTGTCCCGCGTCACGTCGGACAATATTGTCCCGGTGTGTTTACCGCCGGGTCCGGGGAGCGGACTCCGGACCTTGAGGATGGGTCTCTTGCCAGTCACGTGAGCTTGCACTTTTTATTATTTTGTTATTCTAGACGTTGAATTGAAACACATATGCATTTTACTAGTTTTTTTTTACCTGTATTCAATTGTAATAAAGTAAAATATATTGAAATACGTTCCAAATCAAAATCAAGTGGGATAATTTTGAGGTTCGGTTGATCGTTTTTCAACCTTCACGCTTATGAATGCGAACGAAGCAGAAGGTAAAAGGTAGTTTTTAATAATTACTGTTTCCCCTTACAAGCTTCAAATACAAAATGTCTGTTTGATTTTTCAAAATCAAATCATTTAAACATAACAAGAATAAAAGGAGGAACACACACATGGTCACATTAGTTAACATCACATACAATTACAATACAATTATGTAAAATGAGATAAAGTTGTTCGTTATAAAATACTATACACCGTGACATTTTAGTCGTCTTACAAAAGCAGTCCACTTCATGGATCCAATAACTACTAACCATTCATTAAAAAAAATAGGTTGCCTGTAAAGTCGGTTTACGGACGATAATTTTACGTGATAACGTCACAAGCCGAACGCTTAGGACGATCGTGCCTCTCTATCGCTTGTTCCGCGCTCTCGCTTGCACGCTCGGCTCAGGCGGAACGTGACACTTTTTCGTGCGTGCAGCCGGCGTTCATCGATTTATAAGACGTTATCACATCAAAAAAATATTGATAGATTGTAACAATATTTTAATTGTTTCTAGAGGTATTTTATGTCGGGTACACTGAGTGGCCCTTGGTAAGACGACAAAAATGTCACGGTGTATATATTTTTAAATGTAATAATATAAAACTAAAACCAGCCAAAAAATTAAATAACATAGCATAACATCACGCCTGTAGGTATTCCCCGAAGGGTTAGGCAGAGGTGTACCTATAATATAATGTAATAGGGGCCGGGCCTATTACCATTAAAACTAAAAAACCTACGAAATCATTTTATTTTATTCAAAATAACTGAAAAATTAATAAAACAAAAATGATAACAAAATAAAAAAACGATTATAATTAGCAAAAGTTTCTTCTTAATTTGTAACGTTTTTGAAACAGCTTGGGGTAGGTTCAATTAAATTCAGAACAATTAATGACTTAGGTCTTTTAATGTCACGCACGACATGAAATCGTGTCGGTCGTTGGCGACGACGTCGTGGAACGTCAGCGTCACGACTTCGCGTCGTCGTCATGTGGCCGAGCCCTTAGATAAACATCTGTTGCTAAGCTACTGTAATTTAATATCAAAATTATTCGCCTCACAATTTCGGTAGTCTTAATAACACAAACTTAAGAGCAACTAATTAATAATGTAGTGTAACCCGTACTCGGTAAGCGTTACGTATTAGCATACCTACAAAGGTATAGCATCACACATGACGGCAGTCTCATTCCGCGGATCTCTGAAATGGAAATATAGCGGGGTGTGTCGGCGCGGGGAAGCCAACAAACGGTGACTGGCACAAGGGAACAGTTTCATTTCCTTTCGCACATATTCACGAGGCGACGAACAATATCTCAGTAACAATGGCTTCGTAATTTGGACGAGATGGCGCCCACGGGACAATACGTCAAGTGACTCATTATTGCGGAGAAAAGCTTCGGGCAGAAATCATTCTTCTCGCGAGCACACAATGTGTGATGCGTGCGTGTGGATACGTCACAAACGTCACCTTAACACGAGAAAATATATATCAGACAAGAATCAACCTTATGACATTATCTTTAAGGACCATCAGGATATAACGAGGCACTTCTTGAGCATAAGTTCGCTTTTATTCAGTATTGAGAGGCAGTGGCCGCGCGCTTCCTCGCTAACCATTAGATGCGAATCGTGAGTCGTGACCGTATTCGAGAGCACTGCTGTTCTCACCATTATAGTGAAATATGCAATTATATTGTCGGCCTTTTTTTGCTGTGACAATAGAAATAGTTTATTATTATACCGTACATTATTATACCTTATACAATGTATGTTTTATACAGTACCTGGTCGACCGAGCTCTGCTCTAGTTAAATAGAGAATACTCATTTAATAGTATAAAAAAGTTCATACAAATTCCATGCTGCCATGATAGTACATACTAATTCCATGCTGCCATGATAGTAGGTACTTACTAATTCCATACTGCCATGTCATTATTCTAAGGTAGCCATCATGTTCTAAACTTTGGGCGACCGAGCTCTGCTCGGGTGAAAATACGGAGAAAACTAATTTTTCCAGATACGAGACCTAGCTAGATCGATTTTTCACCTTGTAAACACCTTATATTGCAACTTTCATCGCAATCGTTAAACCCGTTTTCGAGAACGTGATTACAACTGTTACCACGGACTCAGTACATGATTCTGAACCCCCTGCGTTGAAATTTTTCATCGGTTATTTAAAAAATCTGCTGTTTCATAGAAAAGTGCAATACCTACGCGGTCAAAATGTATGGAACAGCAGATTTTTTTTAAATAACAGACAGAAAACGTACTGAATCCATGGTAATAGTTTTCGCGTCGATTTTCCTGCTACCTGCTACTTACCGATCTGAGTTCTTTAATCCTTATAACTTGTAACTGTGTTTCGAAACGTACTTTAAGCTAGCTATGATATCTATGAGTACTTGAAGATTCATTACATCGTCCCGAATCACACCTGCGAGGAAGTATCAAGGACAAGAAGGTAGGATTAATATATATAAGTTTTACTATTACATATTCGGCCTACTGCAATGACGTGTTAAAGTGTTATTTACAAAAATGTGCGGTCGGGGAACCCCCGTCAGGAACGAAGTTCCTTCTTACATATGATTTAAAACAACAACTTGGATTTACATTTTGACCTCAGCTTTAGCGCCCTCGAAAACTATGATAACGAGACCTATGACGAATAGTTTGAACATTTTTGCAACCGCCATCTTGGATTTTCATTTTGACTAAATTCACACTTTCTCGCTCTCTTCGGCATGCAATGTACTCGGGCCGATGTGTACAATTTTATCCCAACACACTGTAATCACTTTACTGTTGTCTTTTATTTTTTCTTTTGTTTTTTTCTGCCGGCGTTCTCTCTCTTTCTCTTTGAATTAGAAGAAGACAGTCGCAAATATTAACACTTTTTAGCGTGACGATTTCTGAAAGTTTACAAGCCGCGTTAAAGAACTTCGTTCCTATCCTATATCATCATTTACCAGTATTGTTAGACTTATTCTGATTTATTTCTTTCCTCGCAATCAAACATCGATGTTATTCGTCTTCCACGTACCATTTACTTCGTTTTCTCTCTTCGTAACTTATCTGATCAACGTATTGTTCAACTATCATGTGTGGTACATTTATGTAGATAGAATACATACATGTATGTAACAGTAACAGCTGCGAAAGTTTGGGTGTTATTTCAGCGGTATTTCGGCTCGGTATTGTGAGTGGTAGGTACAGGTCGTACATATTGTCTCGTTGGGACAATACGGCTCACGGCAGGTAATCTCTGCGAGGGCAAACACACGTCGTTTGTAATTAGCCATCTCACGTCGCCGCGACAAAAGGCAGGCCTAAAGCCATGGCCTTTGAGTCGTGTTCCGGTAGGCGCGCTCCGTAAGCCATGCGTGTAGAATGGTGCTACGACGATACGTAGCCGGCGTAGCGCGTAGCCGCTACGAGCGTAGCAATTCATTACACACTCGCAGATTAAAATATACGTTACAAAGATTTCTAGGAGAAGTTTGTTTTGATTTTAGAATGTTATTTCATTTTTAGTGTTTCCGTGGTAAAACTTATTTTCTTTTGAATGTAGTTTTGAGAACGTGTATTAATTTGTAGTAAAAAAGGCTCACGTAAGAAAAAAAACAATTTTAATAAATAATACATAAAAGTTATAGAAAAAAGAGTTACGTGAGTAATTCTTAATATGTAATAACGTAAGGTATATAAAAGTAAATATCCTTGTTGTTGTAGACATCAAAGCTTAAATATAATTTTTGATATTTCAACAATCTTGTAGGTTATCAGACACAAATATATTTATTGTTATACTAGCTTTTGCCCGCGGCTTCGCCCGCGTGGATGTCGGAAAATATCCCACGGGAACGTACTACCGATACCGGGATTACATACCTAATAGCCGAGGATAAGGTAATTGACTTCTACCGCTGCGCCCGCGTTGCCGTCAAACATAATTATTTTGTTACCCGCGTAATTTTGAATCTGTGATATCTTTTAAACCATTCACTTAAATGAAATTCTCAATTTAAGTAACATAGTTTATTGGATAAGGATTAATATAATACCGGTCAAAATAGCTTCGGAAATAACAATGAAATTTTTATCAAATTCTGAAAGATGAAAATGGTTATTGTGGATCATCCTTAGAAGATAGACATATGCCATCACAGACTTTTTGTTGAACTTTTTAAGATGAACAATACTGTAGGACATAAATTTGATGTAACTTTTGCGATTTCCGCGGCGCACACCAATAAAGTTCCCAGTCGGCATGATTTTTTCCGACATCTTCAACAATAATCGTCAAATTTCAGCCAATTTGCACAAAACCGTAATTGATTAATACATTAAACCTTCCGCATGAATCGTTCCGTCCATTGGTAAAAACCGTTTGAAAATCCGTTCGGTCGTTTTTGAGTTTATCGCGTTCAGACAGACAGACGCGGCGGGGGACTTTGTTTTATAATACGTAAGGATGTAAAGATTACGGGGTTAGAGAAAAAGAGAATTAATTTCTATTACGTACTTAGTTACCTACCCACATGTTATTAAATATTTGTACCTTTTACTTATACCTACATACATCTTAGTATTTGTATTTACAGTGTGTGCCCGTTTTGGGTCACATCGGGTGTTTAGATATTGAGATGGTAGATTTAGTCGAGTTTCTGATAGCACCTTGAATATCGTGTTACGTCACACCTTTGTATAAATCAAATATACGTCTTGCTATCGGATTCATACATTTCCATATGTAAGCTTCTATAGTGAATGTGTGGATTTACCGTATTGATGAAAGGGAAATTCATCAAATTAGGCAGCGTGATAAAGGAAAACGAATGAAAAGGGCCTTAATCCAGGCCAGGGGTGGAGTCTAAATACTAATACTGTACAAGCACCTTACTCCTACGCAATATTCAAGGGCGATATCCTCGTGAAATGACGATTGGAACATTGAGAAAAGACCTATTTCGTAATAGTGTGATTTCGAGAATACTATTTTCTTAACTACATTCTATCAATACTTTAAGAGAAATATTTGAATCTTGAGTAAAATACGGTGGTTGCCTAGGTAAAAAAATAGAAATTCTATTTAGTCCGTCTTTCAGATAATAAAAAAATATTAGACACGTTTTTTTTTGCTTTATCATATTAATCAAAAATAACTTACAAAACACGCATTAAAGTTGGGCAGTGGGGGCTCGCTACGTCACAACGCAGTATTAAATCTAGCAAGGCGTGATGTCATGCCACATTTTAACTCAAAATATCGCCGTAATCTTTTGATTACGTCAAAAAAGAAAAAATACGTGATCAATATTTTTTAATAATCTACAAGACGGATTTTTTACGGTTCCGTAGTAAACAAGGAACCCTTATAGTTTCGTCATGTCCGTCTGTCTGTCCGCGGTCTAGCTCCGAGACCCTTAGTACTAGAAAACTGTAATTTGGCATAGGTATATATTTTAATTACGCCGACAAAGTGGTAAAATAAAATTATGAAAAATATTTTTTTTTTAGGGTACCTCTCATACACGTAAAGTGGTGATGTTATTTTTTTTCTTTTTTTAACCCATTAAGCGAGGGGTATCATTGGAAAGGTCCTTTAAAAACATTAGAGTTTGTGAAAACTATTTTTGGATTCAGGGATTCGTTTGCGAAATATTAAGCTTTAAAGTGCTAATTTTTGTTAGAGTCATGTGTCCCCCCCCCTGCCGGCTAAATGGTTGGTTTTGGGTATGTGAAAAAAATCACAACAGTAGTTTATATAACAAAATTAAAAGGAAAACTATCACAGCTAAGTAGGCTTTACAAGTTAACGAGTAATAATTGACCAACTTAACTTTGCAGTTGCAAAAACATGTTTTCCCATACATTCCGTATGGGAGAACATATTTTTCAACTACAAAGTTAAGTTTGTTTTTGGGATTAGTTCATCTCAACTACGGAACCCTTCATTGTGCGTGGTCCGACAAGCACTTGGCCGGTTTTTTTTAATAATTAACCTATCAAATGACAATTTCATGAGGTAAATTCTAACTTCGAGAGTTGTATTGATGATTCTTATGATTATAATTCTGTTAATAAAAATACTTGGTAAGGTTGCCAATCATATTTTGATCATAGAACCTGACACTGACCTGCAAATTGCAAAAAAAGTAAGAAATTTTCATTTTTGTTGACCACTCGGCCGCTTCCCCCTTAAGCAATAATTTGTAAACTCATCATATCACAAGTGATACCTTCATGTTTATAATTCCTGAAAGGTGAAGCAGACATTTAATTCGTTGCTCAAAACCACGGCCCACTGATGACGGTAGTCCCCAAGAGACCATATCCACATTTATCAGCATAATTCTAACTCCGAGACTGTAACCGATTGCCAATAGCAAACCCAATTAAACTTTGTCAGTACTGGGATTCGAAGTCCGACCTCAAGTTATTCAATGCGCGTATTCTGGTAATAGCCCATGGTCACAGGCTTCTGTAGTGTACAGTCAACAAAAGATATAGCTAAATAGGTCTAACAACAATCTTTTTTTTTATCATGTTTTATTAAATCCACGCAATGCGTTCCGTTGTCATAGAAAAGAAAAGAAAGTAAAAAAAATTTTTTTTGGCACATGTCAATTTAAAAAACCCAAGACTTTTTTTTTAAAAAAAAGAATATAAAGGAAAAGATGTCACGAATGCAATTATGATGTTTAATGCCTGTATAATCCCCCGCATACCCACACCACACCGCATATTCCTGCCGTATATTTCTGTTTTGTGCTCGTGATTAAATTTCAATCTGTTGTTTTTTTTTATTGTTTTCTTCTTTTACGAGTAAGCACGTGTTTCTGTGACAAATAAACTTATTTTTCTTTCTTTCTTTCTTTCTTTATAATTGACTATTGGCATGAACTTCGTATGAAGAGCTAGCTCATGCCGTAGTAAAAAATATTTACTAGTTAGTTTCCACCTTGGTTGTTGTACGTACAGCCCGGGGTGCCCCAGAGGGACATTTAAGTATTTTATTTATTTGTGGAAGCTTTTTCATTGCACTCGGTATTATCTGCGTAGGTAGTAAAGTAAGGGATTTTTTTTGTAATTCAATTATTCTTTGGCCAAAGAATCAGTTTTCTTATTGACAGCGACGCAGACGAATTTCTTGATGCCATATAATTATTCCCCCCCTTTTTATATATTTATATATGTCGGAGACGGGTATGTGACTCGTTATTTTTAGCGATATTTTAATTACTGTGGGCGTAGTGTGGGTAGTGTTGGTTAATGCGCAATAGAAAAACAGTTTGCAGTTCAGATTACATTATACTTTACTATTAAATGAATCAGACTAGCTAAATTATACACACACTGGGTGCGACGGTGTTTATTAAAATCACCTTTTAACAAAATGATCGCAAATTACAACTAACACAATAACTGAGTACCATGAATCGAGAACAGTTCCGTGACGTCTTGACTCCAATGCGACCAAAGGCTGAATGCCCTCCTCGCCGTGGCCTTAAAACATCACGACTCTGTAGAAGCGCGCCTTTTTTGGTGTCGATAGATTTCTCTTGATGTCGTCAGAGGCGCGTTTGCGATTCGTTTCGTGTCCGTACTAATGACCGGATCCGACATACATATTATTATTATTATTTTAAGTCTGTTAGTTTTTAAATTATGTAAATACGTGTGTATAAATAAAAATAATACCCTGACACATTACATACAAAAAATATATTTGTTAGGCAAATTGACTACCAACTTAAATTGTCCGTATATTGATTTGTATAAATTGGCTATAACACGGTAAATTGACGTGGGGTGTCAAATTGTTTTATAATTAATTTTCCCTACTGTATACAAAGATTTTTATTCATTGCCTGCATACCAATCTTTTTTATTGGCTGCAGTACATCAACGCAGAGCCAGAAAATCATGTACAATGCGGATAACGGATGGTTACTAGTACGTACGGGTCGTTTGTGAACATATTCAAAAAAGGAATGACTGAACTTTATAACTGTTGCTTTTTTTTCAACGTACCGCGAAGGTTTTGCCTGTTAACGATTTCTAGTTTCACGTCAGTCACGTTTACGTCGATACGTGCCCCTATGCTGCGATATCAATTTTGGGGTGAATTTATTGCCTATAGAGTGGTTTATGGAACAGTATGAGGAAGTTCCTTTCCACACGTGGTAAAAGTAAATTGAATTGTAAAAGACCGCATCTTCAAAAATCACAATGTTTTGCAATAGACAGTCTAACAACTAAACGTAATCTTCTGCGGTTTTTTTTGAAAAGATTTTCATATAGGTTAAACAAATTATTTAAAAAAACAAAAAACCCGACTGCAAAAACTCATAACTGAAAAGAGAAAAACAAGCATTATAATCTATAGGATTTTGGTATTGCAGGCGGGACAAACCAATAACTTGAAATTTTGGTGAAACTTTTGTTTGTCCCCCGCCTGCAATACCAAACTTTTTAGTTTTATTAATATATAAATATGTATATATATTTGAAATTGACTCATTACTAACTTTTATTTGATACCAATAATGTTTTTTTTTTTAAACAAACCCCTTCCTTTTTCTTGTATAAGCAGATGCAATACATAAATATTATATAGCCTATGTCACTCCCACTATTAAGACGAACCTAACGACACCTCATATGTTAAAATCCATCAAGCCGTTTAGGCTACAGAACGTGCCAAAGAAATAGACATACATACATACAAACATACGTACATACATACATACATACAAACATACATACATATAAACATACATACATACAAACATACATACATACATACTCTCGAAAAACATTACCCTCCTTCTGGGGCAGTCGAGTAAAAAGTAAGTTCAAAAACTGAAACCCGAGTACTGAAAAATCACGCTCTAAAAAGTATGAAACAAGAAAATATTTCGGACTGAAATCACGACATAGGTACAAAAATGGTCAAGGTAAAACCGTGGTCGCATGCCATTATAATTTTGTAGGTATACATTTTAGAGCGTGTGTCCTTATGTCCTCTAGACGACGATCTCCGGCGGACGATCAAGACGCTTCTAATGATACCTCATTTGTCAAATTATGATCAATAGTTTAGAAGTTATGAGGTAACAGATAAACATATATAAATACATACCGGTCTAAATCATAACCCGCCTTTTTGCTTCGCCGTAATCGGGTAAAAATACAGTATTGTTGTGTATGTTTCAATGAACCTAGCCTAGTTTGTGATATCCATGGATAGTTCATTTTATATTCCGATTGTTACTCTTATTTATTTAAACTGTCGTATAAACTTCGACATCATAACGTGGGATTGGCGCCGGGATGTGACGTCACTACCGGTTTGCAGGTTACATACATAAATTATACATTGTTTTATAACTATGTATACCACAATGCACGCTCTGCTACCGTCATTCAATATTCATTAATCTTTAGTTAAATATTTACAGAGCTCCGGCGGGATCTCATGGCGTCATGGAGAGTGCGATTGTCGCAACCCAGCGCTGGGCACGCCAAAATTGCGGCGATAAGACCCCTCTTTGAGGAGTGGCTTGAGAGGCGCCACGACGTCCTCACCTTCCGCCTGACGCAGGTCCTCACCGGACACGGCTGCTTCGGGAGGTTCCTGTTCAGGATAAGGCGGGAGGAACCGCCCGGGTGTCACCATTGTGTGGATCGCCCGGAGGACACGGTGGACCATACGGTGGAGGTCTACCCGGCTTGGGCGGAGCATCGCCGTGTCCTCGTGGAGGCGATCGGCGGCGGTGATCTCTCGCGTCCGGCCCTGGTTCAGGCCATGGTACTGAACGAGAGGAAATGGCAGGCCGTCATCTCCTTATGCGAAGCGGTAATGCTCGCGAAGGAGGAGGCGGAACGCGTGAGGGAGAGGCAAATTTCGTGCCCTCACACCCCTAACCGCCGCAGGAGGAGACGCCCTGGGCGGGAATCGCGAGTAAGGGCCGAAAGGGAAATCGTGGCCCTCCGGCAACAGGGCAACCGAAGGAACACGGGTGGGTTTTAGTCAGTAAGAGTCTGACACTCTTCTCCCGCTCCACCCAGAGCGGGAGAAGTTATTTGATAATTTACCACCCAAAAAAAAAGGCTCTTTTTTAAAATCTTGCTGTAGGTATCATCTTGTATTTATGCACTGTAAGGAATTTAGTATTGCAATTGCAAAGCTTACAAATATTAATTGGTTCCTAATGAGATCAATTGGAGATTTGTGAACCCATGTTGAAAGTTCAAACAACAAGTGATTTTTTAAATGAAAACTTCTTTAGGCGCGTTGAGTATTTTTGAGATGGGACTAAAAATTTTCGACACTGTGACGACACTAGGTTTTGACCTTTAAAAAGATATCAACGCGTTGATTACCGAGGTGCCGATTTTTTTCAAGTTTTCACATCTGTCGACACTCCCGGAGTGCCACGGTTTTTTTAATTTCTAAACATACCTACTACAACACCTAAAATAAAATCCTTGCAGATGTTGTACCAAACCAAACACAAAAAAATAAAGAAGTATCTAATATGTTAATTTCACAATACAAGCCCAAATTCTATGCGACTATACTGATCTATATTTGCTATGCGACTATACTGATCGCTAACTTAGCTGCACAAGGACTCTTTCGCGGCGAGTCAATCATTTATCAAATATAGGTACACTGACTTGCGGTAAAGCAAGATACTCAGAAGAAAACTGCATTTTACCGTTTCTAATATATTGATCTTTCTCTGTATGGGAAAAAGCGCTTATAATGGTGCGGCCGCATATGCGTCTATCGTGACGAAGCAATACGTGCCGAAGCTTCGTATGTTTTGCTCGCTAATTAGTTATCGCGCTAATACGGTGGTCGTTAGCGCGCTAAAGCCCTATTATGGACCTGGGCAATAAGTGCTACGCAGCCCGAACTATCGCGACAATAGCCGATAATTGTTGGTCATATCTGCGTGTATCGTATCATTCTACGAAGTTTCGTCGCGATAAATTTAGATGCGGCCACAGCATTAAGTATAACGTAGGTAAAAATCTTTCCTTTGAAGGATTTCTGAAAATTCATCCCCTAAAGGAGTTAAATAGGGGGTGAAAGTTTGTATGGAAGTTCGTAGGTAATTTTTGAGATTAGGTACTTAGACTTCTGTTTATAAATAAAAGATAGTTGTATCATCGTTTTTAGAAACTCACCCCCTAAGGCTCCCGAGAACCTATTGCCGATGGGATGTTCTATCGGGTACATTTCATCGGGCATGCTTCATCAGGCTTTTTTCTGTATAAAGCTGCCGCTGTCTCTTATATTACAGCTGAAATTATTTATTAGGAGATCAGACGCACGACTCGTAATGGCGTTAGCAGCCAAGCGCTTACCAGTTTTTGTTTACCTCCATTATAAGCCTTCTGACGTCAATGACACTCGCACTACATACACGTTAGTTCCCATCGATCCTCAGTGCCATTTATTACGTCATTTTTGCCCCATATATTACGCGACGCGGACACTTCGGCGCGGGTAGCCGACGAATACGACCATAAAGTAAAGTCACATAGACAATATGTTATCAATCTGAATTGTAACCTGGGGTCTATGCGGGTGCGACTGCGGATAGGGTTGGGTTGGGAAATGCTGAGTTTTAGGCGTGTTTGGTCTTAAAAGTGAAGTTTTAATTGTCGTGCTTTCGCATTAATTTCTCGCAGCAGACCTGATAATATGCCCAAAAAAACCAAATTCAGCGAACTCAACATAAAATATTGTTTTTTTTGGTGTTAACCTATTTTATCCCACTGCTGGGCAAACCCCATACTTTTCCAGTCTTCCTTATGTTGTGCCTGCTCCGGCCAGTCGGTCAAGAACGAGTCCAAATCGTCACGCCAGCGCTTTTTAGGCCTGCCCCGGTGGCGACGCCCGCCATCAGGCACCCACTGTGTGGCGATCCTGGCCCATCTGTTTTGATGCATCCTCTAAGTGTGACCCGCCCAGTCCCATTTCAGCCTCGCAGACTTATCGCCAACATCTGTCTTGGAGCGTATTATGGTGTTGCGAATTTTGTCGGTGAGTTTGATTTTTAAAATGCTACGCTCCATCGAATAAATTCATGAAATATTGTAATTGTAGAAAAACTCTCTTGCATAGTTTGATGGTCGTCGGGTTTTAGAAACGCCCTTTATTAACTGATCGATATCACGAGTCCAACTAGATTCAATTGATTTCGTATGCGCTTGCGACTACATCAATAATGTCAAACTCACAAATATTTTATTCATATTTTAATTAATTACTTCAACATTTTCGCATTATTATTGTAGTGTATATTTGGTAACGACTTCCTACCCCCGTGGCAAAGTCGTGTTTTAGCTAATAATCTATGGTTTTAAGTCGCATAAAAGGTATTCGATGTCAATACGTAACACATCAATTAAATAAATCGTAGATTCAACAACGACAACAGTTTAAATGTCCGTTACAAGTAACCATTGCTAATGTAACAAACGGACAAACGAAAATGCTTTACATACAACGCCATGTTCCTACTGTAAATAAATATTTTGATGTTTCGATACGCGCCGACGATCTGTTTTTAGTTTTTTAGTTTCCGTTTTGTTACACAATGTTTGTATTTATTGTGATTGTTCGCTGTGCTTTATGGTAGGAAAATGGCGCAGCACGATTGATTGTTTTTTTTTTGGGATTTTACTTGTTTTCTCGTGCTATGTATTGGATAATAATTTAAGGTTTTATAATGTCAGTGATGTCAAAGATAAACTTGGAAAGTGAATAATGAAAAAGTCACATTGGCATTTCGGCTGCCCCATTTCAAAACCTAGTAAGGGACACTTCATACAAAATCGTTTTATTGCATAATCTTGCTAATCTAATAAGTCCCCACCAAATACAAAAACTAGCGTTAAAAACTCACTTATAAGCAGATATTTTTAAACATCAAAACTTAGTAAGTGCCCCATTCACTGCCCCTTGACCACTTTAAAACCTAGCAAGTTAATTTAAACATTTCAAAACCTGGACTTTTCAAAGGCTGACCCTATTGACGTTTTTGCGCTTTCCTGTAAAATTTAGTTTTAAGTCCTTACTAGGTTTTGAAATGGGGCAGCCGATTTGTCCGGATTTGAATAATCTTGTATGAGAGGCCTTAGCTGCGTTAAGCGGGTGCACGGAGCGGGCGCCCGCGTGGTGTGCTATTTTCTATCGCGCCGCATGCGACGGGAGACCCGCCTCATGCAGCGCTGCTCTAAGGATGATAATGGAAAAACAGCACGCCACCGCGCGGGCGCTCGCTCCGTCACTGGGCCATCCTGACATCTAAGCATCGTGAGGAAACGTCAACATATAATTAACTAGCTGTTGCACACGACTTCGTCTGCGATCTAGGATGAAAAGTAGTCTGTGTCCTGCTCCAGGTCTAAGGCTACACCCCGATTCAAACTTAATCATCATCATCAGCCTATAAATGTTCCCACTGCTGGGACACAGGCCTCCTCTCTGTGAGAGGGAGTGGGCCGTAATCCACCACGCGGGCCCAGTGCGGGTTGGTAGATGTCACATGTCTTCGAATTTTTGGTTCTAGGACATGCCGGTTTCCTCACGATGTTTTCCTTCACCGTTTTGAGAGCAGTGGTGATGAAATAATTTACACAAAGTAAAGCGCCTGTCTGGGTTCGAATCTATGACCTACAACTCGTCGTAGTCAAACTTAATGGCAGCTCGGAATACGAGGCGAGTCGCTGCGCAGTAACAAATTCATGTGTCAGCGGGGGTGAGGGGTGGGGTATTGCGCAGCGAGTAGCGCACTTTCGAGCCGCCATTAAGTTTGAATCGGACTGTACCTATCCGTCAAATATAACGCTCCGTTCAGCCGTTTTTGCGTGATTAAGTAACAAATATAAAAAAATACAAACTTTCACATTTATAATATCACAGTCTAACATCACCAATTCGGCTTGAGCAAGCGTGGTAATCAATGCTCATGTCTTCTCTGAATGCCAAGAGGCCTTTGCCCTGCTGTGAGACAATAATAGGATGGTATTATGATAAAAAAGAAGGTTACAATGTTACAGAACCCATGACCCGTGACCCTGACGTCCCTGACCAAAGGTCGGCCTTCACTGCGCCATTTGGGTCGTCAAATGTCAATGATTCCTTTATTACTTATGTATGAACGTGCAATCTGGAGCGACCCTACATAGAGAAATTAAAGGGTCAGTTATGGCTAAGGTGTTATGTGATTTTCATAAGTTTTTGTATATGTAGTAGTAGTCACGAGTTTCATTAGCGGTTTCAATAATTGAATTTAGGATAAACCTTGCAAATGAACGAGAAAAAAAAATTAAAATCGCCCAATAACTGGCCAAAATAAACACCTAGGGAATTTAACTTAATTTGGGAACCCGCTGCAAGTATATGTATATGTTTTAATAGGTACTTAATAAACTATTGAGTAGTTACTTCGGTTTTGTGTAAATAGTGTGCAAACATGCAGATTTTTTCTGAATTTTAGTTTTTATGGAGATTTCTAGTAGTTTCTAGTACAGGGGTTTGTTGCTAATTAATAACAGCTGCACAGGTCGATAATTCAGGTTAAACTACGCTTGCCGCAGTTGGTCCGTGGATGGGTGATCTTTACATACCAAGACCCCTCCGTGCTTCGGAAAGCACGATAAGCCGTTGATCCCAGCTGTCATTTGTAGTTCTTTGACAGTCGTTACGGATAGTCTGAAGCCCGAAAGTCTGACAACCAGTCTTACCAAGGGGTATCGTATTACCTAGTAACTGGGTTGTGGAGGTTAGATAAGTAGTCGCTCCATGTAGTATAGTGGTATTCACCTGCATCCGGTTAGACTGGAAGCCAACCCCAACATAGCTGAGAAAAGGTTAGGTAGATGATGATGGAGATTTCTAGCACAAAATTTAATATTTTGTGAAGTTTTCACCCTTCACAGAAGTAGTGCTAAGTTCGTTAAGGAAGCAGGGCAATGCTTTTTACACGTTTTTAGTGGTATTATATTCGTTTTTTACATTCATGTTACTAAAGGTTTACCTGCAATGGGCACGCCACAATTGCGGCGAAAAGACCCCTCTTTGAAGAGTGGCTTGAGAGACGCCACGGCGTCCTCACCTTCCGCCTGACGCAGGTCCTCACCGGACACGGCTGCTTCGGGAGGTTCTTGTTCAGAATAAAGCGGGAGGAAACACCCGGGTGTCACCATTGTGTGGATCGGCCTGAGGACACGGTGGAGCATACGGTGGAGGTCTGCCCGGCTTGGGCAGAGCAACGCCATGTCCTCGTAGAGGCGATCGGCGGCGGTGATCTCTCGCATCCGGCCCTGGTTCAGGCCATGGTACGGAGCGAGAGGAAATGGCAGGCCGTCACCTCCTTCTGCGAAGCGGTAATGCTCGCGAAGGAGGAGGCGGAACGCGTCAGGGAGAGGCAAATTTCGCACCCTCACGCCCCTAACCACCGCAATAGGAGGAGACGCCCGGGGCGGGAATCGCGAGCCGATTTCCGGCCATCGTAGTCGCGGGCTTGCGGACGGTGAGCAATGGGTAGCTCGCCGTCCGATAAGGACCAAGCCCGGGTCGACGGCGCGTTGTGTTCCACGCGCGCCTCAAAGAGATGTCAGCAGAATTGACGGGGTCCGCTAGGGCCAGTGCCTGCCGGGGGTTCGAAGAAAACCGATAGGGAAATCGTGGCCCCCGGAAACAGGGGGCAACACCCAAAAAAAAAGGTTGACCTGCAATCCGATTAGTTTTATCAAATAGTGAAACTCTTTAGATATTCATACCTTTATTTTTATGGCCACGACTTTAACTTTTCTATTTAAACTTAATAAAATCCTACAATGTTGGATTTCCCGTGACTAACCCTTAAAGGAGATTGATTCCGATTACCAATGGGTTAAGCGATGAGACAATTGACTGGACTAGTTGTTGTTTGAAAGTGTGGATAAAGCAATCGTTACTATTATTTATAGGTAAGTAAAGATGGAACTTATTTGGAAAGTTCAAAGCCGAAAAAATTAAACCCGGCGACCAAGATAGATTACTAAACTACCCACTAACTTTGCGGTCACAACCAATCCTGACGCACCTCATTCTTGGAATCATTTCTCACTTCACATACAATACAACCGTACGATCCACATTACTCTGTATTAGAGGAAAAACGTCTCTACGATCCGAACTCCCGAAAAGTGTGGAATATGTACTCGAATACGTTCACCAATATCTGAAATGCCAAGCTATGGCGTGATATGAAAGGATGCCGACGGGGCCGGTAGGAAATAGGTTCCCGCAGATTGATGGAGGGCTTTTTCTGTCACGACAACACGGCCCTACATGAGACTACGTTTTTCCAGATTTTCCGAACTCATTGTTTGTGGTGTCCCCGTATTTCTGGGAATGATGACGTCAATATTTCCACGTTTTGCATTTGTTTTTGTTGACACCGTGTTTTCTCGCTCTTCAATCACTTTTCGTTCATTATGACCCTTCGTTACCCGACTACGGCAAAGCCACGGAGGGTTATGATGTATGTATGTTCATCTGTTCCCTCATATTTCCTAAACTACTCGTCGTATTTTGAATCCGATTATACGTAAACTGATGTTGTTTTTAATAGGGATAACGCCTGGATTAAAAAAAGAAATTCTCTTTAGTCCGTGAGTCAGATAATAAAAAAATATTAGACACGTGTTTTTAGTCTTATCATATTATTAATAAAAATTACTTAGATAAAACGCATTAAAGCCTGGGTGGGAGTGGGGGCTCGCTACGTCACTAAAATCTAGCAAGGCGTGACGTCATGGCACATTTTTACTCAATGTATCGCCGTAACCATTTGTTTACGTAAAAAAAGAAAAAACACGTCCAATATTTTTTAATAATTCACCTGAAGGACAAAATTTTTTTTGGCGTCATCCCTATGTTTATGTCTTGTTTATACATTTTTAAGGTTCCGTAGCCAAATGGCAAAAAACGGAACCCTTATGGATTCGTCATGTCTGTCTGTCTGTCTGTCCGTCTGCAGCCACAGCCACTTTTTTCCGAAACTATAAGAGCTATGCTGTTGAAACATGGTAAGTAGATGTATTCTGTGAACCGCATTAAAATTTTTACACTAAAATAGAAAAAAAAAAACAATAAATTTTGGGGGTTCCCCATAGGTACTTAGAACTGAAACGCAATTTTTTTTTTTATCAAACTCGTACTTGTGGAGTATTTATGGATAGGTCTTTAAAAATGATATTGAGGTTTCTAAGATATTTTTTTTCTAAACTGAATAGTTTGCGCGAGAGACACTTCCAAAGTGGTAAAATATGTGTGTAACTTCTAAAACAAGAGAATGATAAAACAAAAAAAAATATATGATGTACATTACCATGTAAACTTTCACGGAAAATTGGTTTGAACGAGATCTAGAAAGAAGTTTTTTTGAAAACGTCATAAATCGTAAACCGCAATTTACCTTTCATTCAATGTTACTTGCTGTTACGAAACCCTTCATGGGCGAGTCCAACTCGCACTTGGCCGCTTTTTTAGTTGGTGTCTTTGTCGTAGTATAGTAGGGTTTTAGTTTTTAACTTTAATTTCTTTTTTCTATCATTTTAAACTGAACGTTCACTCGAATGAATGTTATTTCGAGTGATTACGATCAATATTGATTCGGTGTTTCGAGTATTATGTACGCAAATATAGTCGATCGGTTTGATTTGAATAGCGTTTGTAGGAATAAGGTTATTCAATTACGATGACAAATACTCGTATCTTGTATTGGTAATGTAACAATAGGGGTTCGGGTTGGCGTTGTTTGTAATGCCACAGGAAGTTGTGTGTGGTAAGTACAATAGAGGAGTATTTACTGAGAAAATATACATAGTGTGGAAGTAAATAATGTCTAAGAACATATTAGTTTACTCTGAGTAAGTATTAGGTAAACAATTAAAGGCTTTCACCAATGAAACTGAACGCAGTCAACGCATAAACTACGTTTAAGGGCTGTCAGTTGCCGAAAGGGATACCGTGGCCCCTGGCAACATGGCAACTGAAGGAGCACGGGTGGGGTTTAGTCAGTAAGAGTCTGACACGCCCTCCTGTTCCGCCCAGACCGGGGGAAATTATTTGATAATTTACTACCCAAAAAATTTACTGCCCAAAAGGGCTGTCAGTGTTATTATTTTCTGTGGAATTTTGACAGTGACAGCGCTTGAACGCGGTTTAGATGTGCTGATCGCGTTCAGTTTCATTGTTGAAATTCGCTCTTAATGTGGACTTGTTATACAGCATGTATCAGAAAGGTGTGGTCGAGGTGCAGACCGTCAAACTGAAAAAAGAAATTGTACCTACATACAAAAAGTGGTCTCTCAATAAAATATGTCATCATCATCAGCCTATAAATGTTCCCACTGCTGGGACACAGGCCTCCTCTCTGTGAGAGGGAGTGGGCCGTAATCCACCACGCGGGCCCAGTGCGGGTTGGTAGATGTCGAATGTTCGAATTTTCGGTTCTAGGACATGCCGGTTTCCTCACGATGTTTTTCCTTCACCGTTTTGAGAGCAGTGGTGATAAAATAATTTACACAAAGTAAAGCGTCTGTCTGGGTTCGAACCTACGACCTACAACTTGTAAGTCGCGGCCGTTATCACTGGGCCACCACTGCTCTCCCACTGGGCCACCACTGCTCTGCATAAAATATGTAATAAATATGAAATATAAGTACCTACTACTGCCAATATAAGTCGAAATCGAGTCCAAACATGGTGTTTTGGAACATTTTGGATGTGCCAAAACATCATGTTCGCGCTTGATTTCGACTGAGCTGCCATAGTATGAATTAAATAATACCCCAAAAGCTTTCACATGGCATAAGTTTCATCACTGTTAAGAGTTTGGCCCAAAATGACTCATGGTCCTTTGACCCACACCTTTAAGATACAAGCTGTATTTGTGAACTAATATTAAAAAATCCTTAAATTTTCCGGCAATTTTATTTGCAAAACTAGGACCGACAATCTAGATTTTGCTAGTCTTTACGTACTATGAGTACGGACCGCCTCATTCTCTTCGCCTAAATTCGTAAACCAGAGTACCTACCACAGGAGTGTCGTCATCAAAGTCAGTCATCAGAATCCAGACTGATGGCTTGCACCCGATGTATCGTCGTCACATCGTTCGATATCCACTGTTAAGATCTCTCTATATCGTTTATATATTAGTGGAGAATTGGGGGAAAAATTGCACTTTCGTTAGGGATATCTGTTTCACTTTGTGCTATGTTTAACAGCCAACGAAAAAACTTAATGAAATAAACTTTATTAATTTATATTTTACAGCTGAACGGCAACTCATACAACATAACATTATGAATAAATGACAGAAACCAAAAAGTGTATCGGACTATGTAGTGAGTTGTAAAGCAGGTACTTTTCTACATTCACGTACACAATTTTGCCTGTACTGTAAATCTCGATCCCGTGAGAATATCGGGATAAAAAGTATCCTATGTGTCAGTCCAGGTTATAAACTATCTGTGTGCCAAATTTCATTCAAATCCGTTCAGTAGTTTTTGCGTGAAAGAGTAACAAACATCCACCCATCCTCACAAACTTTCGCGTTTATAATATTAAGTACGAAGTAGGATCTGTGGACAAAGCGTTGAAAGGTACCTTCAAAGAGCAACATAAGTCGATGATCATTTCGGATTTTTTATTATAGAATATTGTAGAACTGAAAGTATTATTACCACTCAGAGCATCATGTCCCACAAAATAACCTCACAAAACGGAATACAGTCAACAACAATACCTGATATAAAGCCTAATGCTCCATAAAAAAAATAAAAAGCAGAGTTCACACTCGAGCGCGGTACGCAGTAGTAACAGGAGTGATCCCCGCCGGTATTCCAATGCCGCGGTATCTTTATTGGGCATTTTTAGGGTTCGGTACCCAAAGGGTGTAAACTAAAGCCCTATTACTAAGGCTCCGCTGTCCGTCCGTCTGTCTCAGGGCTGTATCTTTTGAACCGTAAAAGGCAGACACTTGAAATTTTCTCAAAGTATGTACTACTATAGTCGCTATAACAAAAAAAACGCTTAGATAAGTGGAACAGGTTACTTTATCCACGCCTATTGTATTTTATAATGGATTTCTGCAAGGTCACGCGTGAATCAATTAACTATCGCTACAACAACGTTTTTAATAAAAATGAAATACTTACCTACAGTTAAAAATTCCCCATACAAGAAACATTTTTTTTACTAAAGTTTTTAAAATAAAATATACAGTGTTAAATATTGTATGGTGGTACGGAACCCTTCGTGTGCAAGTCGGGCTCGCACTTGGACGCTTTTTCGATTTCCCGGAGTGTGCTTCCGCCGATTTGATTTACGGGTCAACGGCGGTCATATGCGAAAAAGAGCAACATGTAGATGTATAGCATAGTGTAGAGCGCTGATTTGTACAAGTCATTTACCCTGATAAATGACTGGCTGGGCAAAGGAATTACTTTAATGCTATGGGAATTGGAGGGTGCTGCGTCCGTGTAAGTTTGTAGCAAAATGTTGTGATGCTCAAAGTTTGTTACTGTCCTATATTCTAAGCTGGTAATGGTGAAACTTTACAATAACAATCAGTTTTTGGTTTTAAATTCCATTAGCAATTCATTTCAGGCAATAGAATATGAATTTCATCATCCTAACTTAATATTATAAATGCGAATGCGAAAGTGAGTTTGTTTGTTACGCTTTTACGCTAAAACGGCTGAACAGATTTGGATGAAATTTGGCACAAAGGTACACCATGATCTGGGTTAGGACATAGGTACTTTTCATCCAGATATTCTTACGGGATCGAGACTTATGCGGGTAAAACCGCGGGGCACAGCTAGTAATAAATGTTATGTGTAAAAATGTTTGACATTTAAATTTCAGGATTAAGCAAGAATTTTATAAAATACTCTAGATTCCGGTTCATCATATTTTAAAAATTCACTAGCAGAATCTTTGAAAAATATAAGTTGCCGAGTAAAATTCTCGTATACTAAAAATGTTAAACATTTCAGCAAAAATAAGTCTCTTTTTTCTGAAAAAAGAGACCTTAGCTTGACTTAAAACAGACAGCGAGTGCTTAAATTGAATAAATAAAGGGTCTCGAATGACAAGTTCTGAAAGTAATTTCAGGATAGCTTACATACCTAGATACCTACCCGGTCTACAATATGAGGTCAAATTTAGCTCTTACAGAACGAAAACAAACCCGTATTTTCCTTGCAATGGCATTTCAATATCGCCGCTGCCGAATCTTCATACAAAAAGATTTTCGTTTTAATAAAAATCGTACATACTTTCGCCGGCGTATCTATTGTTCGTGGAACAAAAGTACGTGTAATATCATAGTGCAAGCTTCATTTCATCTATCCATTGTTTTTGTAGAGAGTTATGAAAAATTCGACTTCATTCATCATTTTGCATTGCATGCTACCTCAAATCTTTTTGAATAGAGTCCAGTCGGCAGTTAAAGTGTTCATGAGTAACCGATATTAAATAACGCTGCACATGCGTGAATTCCAAATGGAAACATACGTAAAGTTGTTTTTCATTTCTCATACTCGGAAAGTAGTGTTTGTTTGATCCAAGTAGCGGGTGGAAGACGCTGATCCCCACCCTTGGGCGGGAAAGACTCATAGTAATTGCTTCCCTCTCTAGGGCAGGAATGAATTTTAAAAATAGAACTAAATTTGGTTAGGTAGTCGGCTACGAAAAAATTTACTAAGGGGGTATTACACTGTCGAGTCTGTGGTCATGGATGTGTAATCCAAGATATAATGTAATTGTAAAATAGACATTTATTATGTGTATATCCCCCTTGAGGGATATTACACTATCATTTTATATCATACGAAGCTCACAAATTACCCATGTTATGTCTATTTTACAATTTAGATATGTCTTTGATCATGAATCTGTGATCGTAGATATGATGGTGTAACAACCCCCTTATAGAAAAATACTGATTTAAAAAAAAATGCTGCAGTCTTGTCATTGTATAAACAGCCAGTGTGAATTTAAAAAATACCTAAGCAGGACAACGCGCGGCGGTGACGCGGTGTGTTCCATATTTAAAATTAAAAAAGACTAATAGGTACTAGAATACTCATGTTATTATTATCAATTAATATTTTAGAAAAACTGCAACTTTTTACTTTCCTTAAATTCGAAATGAAAAGTAGAGTGTTTAACACGGGTGAAAGTCGTCAATTCCTACTCGGACTATATCCGCCCTCGTTGCGCTCGAGCGTCTAAATACCTCGTATGGGAATTGATTCCTTTCAACCCTTGTATAACAATCTACTATTACTTTTAATGATACAACTAGGAATGATGATATCGTTTTTATAGAAGCGCATCGTTCAAGTTGCTTGATCATTTTAGTATTCCTATGTTTTGGGAGATTTACCTATGCCTTGATTACGTAACTATACCTTTTTTTTTTTGGGTGGGGAATTATCAAATAACTTCTCCCGCTCTGGACGGAGCGGGAGGGCGTGTCAGACTCTTTCTGACTAAAACCCACCCGTGTTCCTTCATTTGCCATGTTGCCGGGGGCCACGGTATCCCTTTCGGACTTTCCCGCGACCCATGTAACTATACCTTGCGTAGTCATTGTGCGCTTTTATCATTTCTATCGTGACGATATTATCGTGGACTTCCACGTCCATAAAATGTACGGAAATACGTATACGTGTAATTATAATGATAACGTGGAAGGAAATTTAAAAGCGGCTTCATATATTTTACTTCCCTGTGTTATCGTGATAACGTGACGTGGACGTGGACGTTCACGATAATATCGTCACGTTACAAATTATAATAGCGAACATTGATGAATTGTCTTTTACGATACCCAAAAGCAGAACTTAAAGAGATAAATAAATAAATAAAAATAAAATTGTTTATTGGTAAAACAAGTACAGGTATAAACAAATTTTTGATTGGATCCTCCTTTTAGGCAGATAGTGCCTGTATTAGGAGAGTCCGCTCTTCCATAGCAAGACATGTTATATAAATAGCATATCGTATAATTTTTATGCTAAAATTACATAAATTAACTTTAACTTAAATTAAATCAAATATGTGTATGTGTGGGTGTAAGTATGTGTGTGAGTATTGTGAGTGAAAGTGCAGCCTGTAGGTGTGACTGAGAGTACATGAGTGTGAGGGTGTGTATGTGTCAAGGTTTCAGAAAAGTTTTGGTATCATTGTAGGTAAGTGTTTGTATCCATTCCATATTTTTTTATTTACTGTCATAGTATAGTAGTTTTTGGGATAAATGTAGATATATTTATTGATTTTATTAAATAGCGCAGCAGATCGTTTACTAAATTGCATACTGGCAAGCAAAGTCCTTGTCCTAGGGATATTTAATATCATATCTTTCCTTCTTTTTGTCAGTATGCCAGCATCATAGGAGACTTATGTTTTTTTTAATATATTTTGTGTAATGTAAAGTTTCCTGACTGAGAGCAAGTTACTAAGTCGAAATAGGTCTTCAATAGGATATCTCTTTTTTTATACATGTACTTGATAAGAGTGCGTTGTGCCCTTTCCAACGCAAAAAAATTTTTTTTGGCTGCACCACCCCAAACAGGTATATAATAGGAAAGTACTGACTGGACTAGCGCAACATAAATCTTCTTAAGGAAATCTTTTGGATGGCCTGAATGATTACCGGCAGTCTTGGGAACGATGTGTCTAAGAGTCCTGAACATTCAGCTTAATTTCTTGACTCTATTGGCAACCTGCTCAATGTGTGGGTACCATGATAGTCTCTGGTCCAGATTAAGCAGCATTGTTCACTTGTTACGTAAACACAGCGAGTACTAATCAATATGCCAACCGTAATAATTACAGCAATTTCCTCTTTCGTTGTTCATCGTAGTGGTCAGTGCGCAGCATTCTACCTAATGCGATAATTAATGCTGATCTGTGTATCTTGTGCGATAGCCAAAGTAAAGGGTGTGAGACATTGCTGGCCACCCTTCTCTGATTATTTCCGTAAGTTTGGTTCCCTCTTTCCGTGTTCATTATTTTCCTCATACAGACACTGCGAACGCCCTTCTCTAATAAAATCGTAATTGATTTGAAAAGTTATTTGACTATGATTTTTTTATCTTATTTTAATGTTTTTCCTGCTAGATTGAATTATTTTGGACTAGCTTTTGCCCGTGGCTTCACCTGCGTGATTGTCGGATAACATCCCACCGTATCGAACTACAGGGTTTAAAAGATCACTGTGAGACAAAAAATAATTGTAGTGTTGGTAAATATATAAAACTATGATTTCAATATTCCGGCAGACACCAAACATGTAATGAAATGAATTGAAATTAAATTGTTAATTCTGTAAATAAGATATCGGAATCACCTTTACACGTCATATTAAAAATAAGCTAGATAAGTTCGGCGTTTCCTATTTGACTACTCTGAGAAGAAAGGCCGAAAAGAAAGAAAGAAAGAAAGAAAGAAAGAAAGAAAGAAAGAAAGAAAGAAAGAAAGAAAAAACATTTATTTGGACACAGTTCGCGAAACACAAAACACAAATTACAGTGGAAATAAAAAATAGTGTTTTTAAAACAATAGTGTGTGCCTCACGGCTGCGCCAAAAAGGTTCATTTCAGCATTAATGCCAGACAAATGCTGTCTGACGCTGGTTTTCTAATGAACCCTTAAGGACAAGTGACGGAGACAAACTCACAACTGTCTACTCCACAGACATATTTATGTACAAACTCACAATATTGTATTTAGTAGTTATTTTATTATAACATTATAACAACAAACAAATTATTGATAGCCACAGAATCGTTTGCCAGATATGAAATTATATTTAAAAAAATACACAACACAATCTACACTGACCTACGACTAAAACTCACTACAAGAAATGAAACACGCTTGAACAAACTTCCAACACAATTTTCTTTGTTCGCGACTGTACTACTTCATAACACAATAGCGGCAAGGAATAGTTAAGTATCGAGTAGTAATAAGTGTAATAACTTGGCTTGGCTTACATAGAACTTGGGCTTAAGTCTCGTTTACATTGGTGGAGTTAGCTCAGCGAGCGGGAGAGTACTTGATAGTAGCCTAAGTTCAGTTCATAACTTGCCCAATGTTATTGCTAGTAAGCAGGCTACTGGTAAGGATGGAACATATTTACATAAACTCACGCTTCCTTCCCATGGGAGTAGGCAGAGAAAATACAGAACACTACCTGCTACGATCCTTACATACTCCTTTTGCTTCGTTTACGTTCCTACTATTCTAAACGCACGCCGCGCTGGTTGCGAGTACTACGCACCTGACGAAAATGGACGGAACAGTTTTTGAAATTCAAATTATTTTATTTCACATAAACCTATACGGGCACTTATGAAACGTCAGAAGCTAGGTGCACGGTTCCAATTGGTCGTTTCCTATGGAGAAGAGCCGGCAAGAAACTCCACGGTTACTCTTTTAAAAATTTGGCTTTTACAATACTTTCAAATAACAATGTTACTAAGTACGGGAGGACAGTGTAGGTCTTTCAATAAGTACCAGGTACTTAACAAAATAGAAAATGGTCAACAGATCTAATATAATATCGACGGTTGAAAGGCTAATTGATCTAAGCGACATTTTGTAAAACTTGCTCCTGCATATTTATGATCCGTCCTCCTGGACGGATCACAGTTATTTTTTTTGAAAAAAAAATTCATAAAAAAACAACTATTTAATAGACTTTTATTTACTTAAATCAATCAATCATAATAAGATCTTGCTTGATCTCCTCCTGCAAGTTTTACAAAATGTCGCTTAGATCAATTAGCCTTTCAACCGTCGATATAATAAATATTATGCTGGCCCAATTAGCTTCGTTGTTTCAATAAAGCAAGGCTTTTTAATTAGTCCAGTAGGTACTGGAACTTTCAGTCATCCACGACACGTAACACAATACATTCTATAGTGTACTATGAACTAGGATTCTCTGTACGATTTCTGTTACTCTTTTGTTTGTCGACCCCACATTGGGATATTCAGTTCAGTACTCTACTGGATTACTTACTCGACCAATGTAAACTGAGCTTTAAGGACAAGCCAGCGCCTTCTGTTTGCGGTAATTAGATAACTTGGTAGATATACAACCACTGCGCTGCCCCGTTGTAACACGAATACTTTATACTTGTTGCCTAGTAATTAGGACATGAACGCTGTCCCTCAAAACCTAACGACTTGCTCTTCATAACCTACAATTACCCATTTTCAGTTCAGATTGTCCTTTAAGTTAAGAAGTTATCATGTCGACGTTGAAAATAGATTTTACTATGATACATAACGTTTTGTACTTTTACGGAGTGTTTAAACTAGCGAATTTGTCGAAACAGCGTTTTAATTGTAGGAAAAAAAAGTATATGTTCGAAAAAATCTACTTCTTTTTGCACGTAATTTAACTTTTACAATTAAATTAAAAGATATAAATAATAAATACAAAAACAAAAGCGGTTTCGAAGTTTCGTCCGCATCGCTGTCATCCGGAAACGTGCCCAGAAGACTGGCAGCATTGCCACGATGAATGGCAAAGCTAATTCTTTGGCCAAAGAACAAGCCAGTCCTCTGGTCACGTGAAGTGTCGAAGGAACATTTTAAAAGTCATGTGATATAATTCAGGAATTAAAAGTTAAACTTATATTATATCTTATTGTCGCTTGTCTCATTAAAAACTCAAGCAGATTTTCTAATATCCTACGTTACGATTTGAAACTGTCCTTATTTTATTTTTTACAATTATCACCAGTTTGAGACTTTGTTGAAAACGAGAAAAGCGTATAATGACGAACAAATTGTTCCATGAAAATGGAAATTAAAAAAAGTTTTACGTTTTCAGGAAATTTTCCGAGTAATATTCCAAACGCAAAGGATGCTGACATAAATGAAAACCACTCGTTATTTCGTATTATGTCGTTTAAATCTCTGTTCATAATAGTAAAATTGCTATTATTGCCATTATAAACGTAAATGTTGACAATACGGTCCCTTTCCTCGGGCATATTTTTTGTTAACAAGGGTATTATACGACTTAACGTGTTCCCTTGAAATACGAATATTTCTGCGACCTTTGTCAGCATTTATTGGGACCCATTTTATTCGCAGTGGGCCGTATTAAGTTTTCAATCGATGTGCGTTCTAATTTGCATCATCTTAACGTAAGCATGCCTTGTGTTATACTAACAAAGGATTTCAATAATCCACCATTGCTGAACGGACGTCTTTTCTGTGAAGCGGGTATAGGGAACATCGTCCGTTGATGCAGGGCACGTAGTCAACTTTCAGCGGAGAATCGGTCGACGCCTGCAAAAGTTAACCTAAGTGTCATTCGCCCTGCAACAAGAAAGAATTCTTTGCCCCACTTGTCAAACTTGTCACAGTATATTCCCGTCCTTTTTCTATATTACGTTATTTTACATGAGTTGGTATATTCGTGAGATCGCAGTCGCAAGGGAAATTACGTAAAGGTGCTTGTGTCAAATTGCCCAATATCACGGAGATGGTAAAGAATCCTAATACACACGCATTACTGTCGTTAAGGGCGCTAGTCGTATATTCTGTATAGCTGCTACTCACGCTGACAGCCACATAATTGGTGTTGTGTGGCGTGGTGATAAATGTAAATCACTTGTATTCTGTTCACGAGCACAAACTTGTGTATAAGTAAATTAAAAGTTGGTCACGTTTCCCTCTTTTCCAAATTATCACGTCGTCGCTCGTCCAATCCGTCGTATTCCGAAAGTTATAAAGTTGTAATGGATACACGCACCTTTTGTACCTGTTCCTTCTCTTTTATTTATTTTACAGCTATTTTAGTGCAGAGGTTGGCACAGCCATGTATGAATAAATCACTCAATATGAAAATGGAGTGATTTGTGATGAGTCTGTGTGTACCGTGTTGTATTGTTTGGCAGTCGGAGCACGTCGCGCATCGCTCCAAGTTCTAGCACTCGGTGGCTTTCTGGGTTCCAGATATTTGTCAGTGCTCAAGCGTACTAAGTATATCGGACGCAAGCCGCTCTTATAAAACTTGGCAGTAGATACTTTTCGTACTGTTCAAAAGGCACAGGTTACAAAGAACATAGTTTTGTATGCAAATTGTTATTAGTTTCTTTCTTGATTTCTTTGGAGCGAGCTACTTTGCCTAGATAAAATGTTTTATTTGTTTTTTATGGTTGGTACGTAAAAGTTGAGAATGGGCAGGCGGCAGGGAAGGGACACAACATTTTTAAGTGGACTATTTATATGCCATGATTTTTTCGCTGAATTTCTAGTATTGAAATGGTATTGGTACTTGGCACGATGCACATTAGTGACAAGGTGTAAAATGAGTTTCATATATCTTTAGTGCATACACAATTACCGACTTTTGGCACAATATCACATTGTGCCAAAAGTCACTTATTAACCTGAGAATCCATAAATAATATATTATTCTACGTTTCACGCGGTCAATGTTTTGAATCACTTTGTTTGAAAAATTTCATGATAGGGTCAGTACATCGAGAATATGGAGCCATATATTTTTATACGACTGCTATTGGTAACAAATGTATCTGCGTTAAGCCTTTTATTTTCCAATAAAAATATGAACACTGAAAGTGAAGGAAAATGGACCATATCTTTTTTGTGTCAAAGTAAATATATCCATAAGTCTTATCATAAAATAACCTTAAATTTTTATACTGATTTCTTATCGCGTGTATAAAATATAGATCAGTATTTTTATCTATTTTACTTTATTAGGAACAATCAATCTGCCTAGCTTTTTCCCGATTATGTTGGGGTCGGCTTCCAGACTATTTTTTATTTTATTTATTCAGGGACAATGAACAGCTACAATATGTATTAGAATAGAGAACAATATTGAAGTCCAATTCATTATCCGCATATTAACAAAAGAAAATATGATAATGAGTGCCACTAGGTAGGTAATAAATAATTACATCACATTCATTTTTCATGTTTTAGTTTAATTTATTTTTGACATAATTTTGATATAATTTTAATTTAATGTTAATTTAATTTGATGTTGTTTTAATTTTGTTTTGATTGTAATTAAATTAAATTTTGATTTTAATTTAATTTTTAGTTTTATTGTTTTCGATTTTAGTTCTACTAACATATTTTTGTACGTTCTTGTACTAACACAATATGGATGTTTTTCCGAAATAAATTATTTGAATTTGAATTAATAATAATAAATTACATCATGCAAAATAGAAATTTAAATTGATTGTTTGGGAACAGAGTAATAATTAACACTAAAAACAAATAAATAAAAAAATCTAGACTAGCTTTACATTCCTAATAACATTATTGATTAATAATAATTTTCATAACATTACATTTAAATTTGGATTTTGAGCATACAAAACTAAACTAGAGCGTCTAACCGCTGAATACCAACCAGTATTTTACATGGAGCGACTGCCTATCTGGCCTCCACATCCCAGTAACTGGGTAATGCGATACTCCTTGGTAAGGCTGGTTGTCAGACTTTCGACTACTTTATTAGCATAATAATATGGAAATTATAGGAGAAGATATTTTCATTTACCGAGGCATTTTTTCTAAGACGTCGAGTATAAAATTATTTCGCAAAAGTTTTTCATTTCATTTACATAACATCACGGCTGTATTTACCCGAAGGGTTAGGCAGAGTTGTACCAATAGTTCACCCACATTTCGCCAGTTATGTTTTCCATTTCCTCATGAAATATTTTTAAATACCCACTCTATTACGAAAACAAAATAATTTTATCTTGTTTACTCAATTAGTTCATAAAAGAGGTAATCTGTGGTAAAACTACTTACTTATTTTTTAAGTTTCAGAGAAATGTTTTTTCGTTATTTACGATGGACAGCACCCCGCGGTTTCACCCACATAAGTCTCGATCCCGTAGGAATATCGAGATAAAAAGTATCCTATGTGTTAATCCAGGTTATAAACTATCTGTGTACCAAATTTTATCCAAATCCGTTCAGTAATTTTTGCGTGAAAGAGTAACAAACATCCATCTATCCATCCTCACAAACTTTCACATTTATAATATAATTAAAAAAATATATTTATAAGTAGGATAGGTACAAGTTTAGTGAGGCTGAATAGCGGATAGTTTTATTACAAAGTCGGGCTACGGCTGACGAGTTAGCGTATGAAAGGCAGACTAGAGAAAGCTGTTCCGAAGACTTCATTCAGCCTTGAATGCGTTGGACGGCACAACTTTCCGACTTTTCCGATAGTTCTTCCCCTTTACGCAACATCAAGCAAGTTTAATTAAAAACATCGCCTTAATAAGTATCAACCATTTTCAAAGCGGAACATCGAAAAGTTTTTATGTTTATTCGAAAAAATACATTTCAAATTAAATGTTTGTTCTGAAGTTAAGCGGTTATGTTTCTCGGGATTTTCTTGCCCGTACTTTTCTGATGTTATTATGATTTACAAGAAACACGAGGCCCGCGACTTACGAGTAGATCGTAGGTTCCAACCCTGACAGGCGCTTTACTTTGTGTAAATTATTTCATCACCACTACTCTCAAAACGGTGAAGGAAACCATCGTGAGGAAACCGGGTTGTTCTAGAACTAAAAATTCGAAAACATTTGTCATCTACTAACCCGCACTGGGCCTGCGTGGTGGATTACGGCTCAGTCCCTCTCATAGAGAGGAGGTTTGTCTCACCACAGTGGGAACATTATAGGCTGATTTGAAAAAAGGTTGGAGTTTTTGCTGGCGTGATTTTTATGTATTTAAAATCGAATTCCAAATAATTCCCTTTTAGTTTGATAAAAATACTATTCGACACGCTAATATAGTAATTGAGTGTCTTTTTGAGGTCCTAAACAAATTCTAAATCATCTTTATTTTAATCACTTCTAATGAACTGTATTAATGTCCGAAAAATCGGTCGTCTACAGGCTGTCCGCTATAAAATCAGAAGCGATCTGCTGTAATTAAATGGAATTTGGTTTACTCAGAATTCAGTATTTTGGTCCACTGGATATACAAGATGAGCATTATATCTATGTCCCCTTTTAAATCTATTTTGATCCATGAAAACAATCAGTAGGTAATAAGTTATTTGTAAACAGAATACCTTTTTATTACACGACTGCCCAAAAAGGAGTGTAGTGAAGTAATTTGATATTATACAGTAATTATTGCTTATTATGATTATGTTGTTGTGTATGGTATAATATAGCCAATATTGCTATTTTTCAAGACATAGAATTAAACTGTTTTCGAGATAACGATAATTTATGGAAATATAAGAAATGTATTGATAGAATACTGTAATATTGTTTCCATGGAGTTTCTTGTCCTTCTTCTCCATGAAGACCTAGTTTTGCGAACGGACAATTAGCTTTCTGATTAAATACTGGCAAGTCTAATTAAATAAATATCTAGCCTTGTCTTTTTGTGGTTTAATTCATGAAATCCTTTCCCTATAAACATATACATCAGAACTTTCATACATAGTAAATAACCAATAATCATTCTGACATTCAAAGCTTGCTAATTTGGGTAATACCTATATATACATTTACAGTGCTTACCGCACTTTCTAATTCATATTTTTTGACATAGAGTTTGTCGTTATGCGTGTAATTTTCATGGTATAGAACGAAAATTGTATCGAAATCAAAATCCAAGATTTAGATTTTAGATTAATTTTGGAAATTATTCGTCATGGGTGAAGTTCAAAAAATTATTGTGTAGTGGTATGTAACCCACACATGCACACAACCTGCGAACTTAACTACTTAAGACGTGCGTCGCCCGTCTGTGGACCCAGTCAGTCAGAGAGAGTTCTAATACGATACGACACACAAGCAGTTACTAACTGCATCCCGCGTCATCTCGCGTCGCATTACCTATATTTACCTATTCTTAATAATGTTTTTGAACCGTTTAGTAAGTTCGTCATTCAATTCAGTGTGTATTTTGTATACAAAATAAATATTTCATTTCGTTAACTATAGAACCTATAACACACCCTAACAAAAGTTCTATAATTGGTTCAATTTAATATATTCCATTATATTTGTTTTGCTTGGCTTTGTCTGTGATTTGCTATTTATTTATGTTCTGTTTTTATCGGTTTTCATAAAAACGGGGTAGCAACTATCGTTAAATTTAAGTTCCGATGGATATAACGTTCACTATTTGTTCTAGCGTACTCCGTCCACATTGAATCCAAACATGTGAAACAAAACAATTTAGAATGTTTGTGATTTATTGAAAAATATTTTTTGTTTCAAAAACAATACATACGACTCATAGTCGACACATGACACAATATACAAAAACATCATAACGATTTAGTACTAACTGCGCGCTATATACGCTTCATTGGATAAAAACCGGCTTATTGCGTGTCTGAACAAACACAGTGAAGGGTTTCGTTGTCGGGAATAACGGAATGATTATTAACATAGTACAATATTGATTTTATCGACAGCAAAAATAAGTTCATTGATATAGTCTCCGCGTAAAAGTAACACGGACAGACGGAACTTACGGACAGGTGGAAATTAGGTTTCCGTTTTAGCTATTTAACTACTTAACCTTCAAAAGCCAATTGTTTTCAATGATGATTCCTGTGAAAAAACGGCATGATTTTGATCCATTCATAACAAGTGTGTCCTCGGCCAGAAAGTGTCTGAGCCTTGACTTTTTTAATTAAGATTTTGTATGTTCAGGTTTTGTTGTACAAATTGAATATGTAATGTGAATTTAGTTTAAGCTTGAATGTCATACTGTTTTTTTTCTCTCTTCTTTTTCTTTGGTAGCTGTGTTGTGTTGTTCACACTTTTTCTTCCCAATCTGTTTTTATAAGTGAAGACTTTTAATTGGCTGTCAGTCTGGTATACAATTTTTTATTCTGTTTGTTTTAGCTGTAAATCATCCATATTTAATAAATAAAAATAAATAAATAAATAATGTTTTCCAGTGTAATTTAACTTACCGGGTGTTTGAGTGGTAATCCACTCAAAGGGTCAACACAGGTGTCGAGTGTAGCCACGTTTTGCTGAAATGAAATGATTTTCTGTACCTAAATAAATTTGTAAACACTTTTACACGTCAATAATATTTTAAAAACTAGATGAGGTCAGCGTTTCCTATTTGACTACTACCTGAGAAGAAAGGCCGAAATAAACTCAGAGTCTCTCTTTAAAGTCTAGACATAATCTTGGTCAGATCCAGCCATGTAGATTGGTGTCTGATATTGTCTTTTGAGGAAAGAACTACACAGATAGAGTAGACCTGTTCAGTTAGTGAATGCATGTGTCAGTAATCGTGGAGTTCAACGATTCGACGAACAATACCAAAGAAAGAACATTTGGGTAGGCCACCTAAATTAGGTACTCAAACTGCTAGACTATGATTAACACTAACTAAGAAAAAAAAAATAACAATGTCCTACAAGCTATTTTTATATTGCTAAGTCCCGTGTAAAAAGTGGCAACGAATTCACTGCTTACTCACACAAAAGCAGAAAACCATGGCTACCAACCAGTCAGGAATAAAATCACAAATTAAATAGACATATTTGTATGGGAAGCAGCGGAATCCATTCGACCTTTTCTTTGCCCCAGATCAACCATTTTCCGGTGGCAATTATTTCCTACGAGCGCACGTCTCTAAAGTAACATACTATTATACAGCGTGACCAGTATATTTTGATATCTCACGACAGTGCTACATGTGAAGGCAAATGTCAGCGTCGTGTCAAAAACGATACATGGGAATATAGTTCCTTTTTCGCTGCGTATCAGGATACACTGGACGCTGTTCAACCGGTTTCGGTGTCGTTATTGCAATTCTGTGAATGTGTAATCTGTGCATTGATAATATTTCGATGTTTTCGCCGTGATTGGGAAATTTTCCCGGTATTTTGAAAGCGATTTCCAATTTTTTTATTATAGCTATTGGTTCCTGTTAACGATACGGACGAGTATTTTGCAGACCAAAAGGACCCTTTAAATTTAGTCTAATTGGTTTAATTTTAAGTCTGTAGAACGAGATTCAAGATGATTTTCGGAAATTATTTTAATAGAAAGTAAGTATTTATTACACCGAAAATGCTAACAAACGGATACTATATTTATGGTTTCTTGCATACTTTAACATAGTCATAGGCTGACATTTTTTTTTTTTATAAGCGAAAATGTTTCTGCAGCATCGCCGATGTTTGTTTCGGGAGGTAAGGCAGGAGGAAACGCCCGGGTGATCTCTTGCGTCCTAGCCCTGGTCCAGGCCATGGTACAGAGCGAGAGGGCGAGGAGGCCGTCGTTTCCTTCTGCGAAGCAGTAATTCTCGCGAAGGAGGAGGCGGAACGCGTGAGGGAGAGGCAAATTTTGCGCCCTCACGCTCCTAACCGCCGCGGGAGACGCCCTGGGCGTCAGGAATCGCAGGCCGATTCTCGACCACCGTAGGCGCGGGCTTGCGGGCGGTGAGCAATGGGTAGCTCACCATCCGATAAGGACCAGGCCCGGGTCGACGGCGCGTTGGGTTCCACGCGCGTCTCAGAGAGATGTCAGCAGAACTGACGGGCCAATGCCTGACGGGGTCGTGGGAAAGTCCGAAAGGGATACCGTGGCCCCTGGCAACATGGCAACTGAAGGAATACGGGTGGGTTTTAGTCAGTAAGAGTCTGACACGCCCTCCCGCTCCGCCCAGAGCGGGAGAAGTAATTTGATAATTTACCACACAACAAAAAAAAAAAGCATCGCCGATGTTGGTGATAAGACCGCAAGGCTGAAATGGGACTGGGCAGGCCACAGTACAGGATGCGTCAGGTCAGATGCGGCAGGGTCGTCAAGCAGTGGGTGCTTGACGACGGGCGTCGTCACCGAGACATGCCTAAGAAACGCTGGCGTGACGACCTAGACTTTTTTTCGACTGATTGGCCGGAGAAGGCAGCAGATAAGATGAATAGCGAAGTATGGGGCAGACTTTTGCCCAGCAGTGGGACAGTAAAGGTTAAAAAAAAGGTACTCCGGGAGTGCCGACAGAAGTGAAAACTTGAAAAAAACAATCGGCACCGCGTTAATCAACGCGTTGATGTCTTTTACTCCATGCACCGCGGTAATCAACGCGTTGATGTCTTTTTAATGGTCAAAAGCTGGTGTCGTTACAGTGTCGCGAAATCATTGGTTTAGTCCCTTCTCAAAAATGCCGAACGCGCCTAAAGAAGTTTTCACTTCAAAAAAAGCGAAAACTATTTTGTTTTTGATAAAAGTCGATACAAAAAACAGTTTTTATAAACGCCTTAGATTGTAAAATCTATTACCTTATTATATGGGTCCAACACGGCGATACCTGTCACGAAAATATTATCACCCCACGACATTATCACCCCTTATTGATAAATCTTTCAATGTCTGTCTATCTCATGAACGAAAAGGAAAAAGCGTGAATAATCCATCATTTACTCACGTATACGTATATTGGATTTCCTTTCCTCTCAAAATAACACCAAAATCCATATTGTCTACCAAAAGAACCATTTCGTGCCACATTTTGTTTTATATCAATACTGATTTAGTTTCGTATTATTGATATGAAGAATAAACTGGAAGGCCGAAGGCTCACAATGCGGATCAAACAACGTAATCCTGAAGAACGATCTTTCATATCAGTACAGTACGTCAGTTTGTTTCCGATCAAATGGCTTGTATATCCAGCGGCTTCATGGAAAGCCGAACGAGACACAAAGGGGGTTGAGATAAGTCGTGTAAATCTTCAAGCATACAAATGCGGACTCACTGGGCAGACGGATACGTTTGCTGATCTCTTTCGGGGAGTTACCATCATATATCATTCTGAAATATAGCTAGTTATCAATTTTGCAATGTCATCTTTGTGGGATTGTATAATGTGAAGGGGATTTTAAATGAAATTGCTTTTTATGTGAAAGTTGCTGAAGTAAATTTCGTTTATTTTTTTAATAATTATGAGAACTTCTGTGGAAAAGAAAAAAAACTTTTGAAAAAACTTGAAAAATAACTTTAATTTCGGAAGTCGGTGTCTTGGGTTTTGTATTTTCGTTTTTTGCCACCGACTTCCGAAATTAAAGTTATTTTTCACTTTGTAGTGTTTTTTTGGAGGTCGGTTGTTTTTTTTTGTAAAAAGTTTTTATTTTTCACTTTTTAGTTGTGGTACCTACCCCATACACATTCGAATACCACTACCTGCTACCAGTGACAGAAACTTATCATTATCATCTACATACTAAGTGGGAAAAAAATACGTATTTTGTAGCTAACTCAAAAACTATCCAAGCAAAGTTAATAAAATTTATATGGGACCAATTCGAGAGCACACCCTTTCAAACAAAAAAAGAATTTACAAAATCGGTCCACAATTGACGGAGAAATCGGTGGACATACATAAAAAAAAAAAAGAAACAAACATACGCGACGAACATATAACCTCCTCTTTTTTTGGAAGTCGGTTAAAAAGTACCTAATAAAAAGACGTTAAAAATTGTCGAGTATTCGAGAGACTTTTATCTGGTAGCTACGGCGTAAATATACATGTATGTGGTCGTGTGGAAAACATTCGACTTGGACGTTTTCATTATCTACGGATGGAGGGACGGACGGATGGACAGACTGACAGACGGATGGACAGGTGAACTTTATTGTGAAAAACTAAGAGGCGAAGAAAGACGTAGGTACCGGTAACAGTTTATTTAGGTACTAGAAATACTAAAGGTAAGGTAAGGTAGGTGAGGTCAATGTTTTTGGAGTTTACTCCTTAAGAAACGATTTTCATATTTAGCCCGTAGTATGGAAATTTCATGCGGAGTAAAATTGAGCGTTAACTAAAAGTGAGGCGTTACGTTCTTTTGAATGACCGTATATTTTTGTTCTGCGGGCCGACTTTCATGAACTAAACGTGACAAATGGTTTTAAGTTTTAAAGAAAAATTAAAGAAATATCTTTACAAAAAAAAAAGTGAGTTTTCAAGTTACGTAATTATGACAATTTCAATTTGCTAAACTTTCCTTCTAAATTAACTTTAAACACTGTTTAATGGATCAAAAAAGTATTTTAACACGAACCTAATAAGAATCTACCTGAGATTACAACATAATAACAATTACTTACTGAAATCTAAATAGACATAAAAATTCTTAGGAGTAAACTTTAGTCGTGCGTCAGAGCTGACATCAGCCAAGTGCGAGTCGGACTCGCGCATCAAGGGTTCCGTACAAACTGCGTTCATGAGGAAAGGGGTAGTAAGTTCAAAATTATTAAAAATATTTTTATTATATGATGTAACTAAAAATGTATGCTTTTCGCAATTTTTCCTTTATCTGTGCTATAAGACGTTGCTTTGTACCAAGTTTCAAGATTCTGAGTTCACGGGAAGTACCCTGTAGTCGAAAATTTGCAGCATAAACGGCTTAAATCTTTTGATTGCGTTGGCTTAGAAGTTTGATTTTTTCACAGCGTCAATAGACAGTAGACTTGAGTATTTTAAATGAATTTCGATACCTTGATATCTCCACGCGTTCCTGAGAAAAAGGGTAACAAAGACAGACGACAGACGGATAACAAAGTGATCTTATAAGGGTTCCATTTTTCCTTTTGAGGTACGGAACCCTAAAAAGAACTTTATTTTATTTTACCCCTTTGTCGTCGTGATTAATATGTATACTCATGTTAAATTACAGCTTTCTAGTACTAAGATTTTCTGAGCTAAGTCGCGGACAGACAGACAGACGGACATAGTAAAACTATAAGGGTTCCTTGTTGACTACGGAACCCTAAAAAGGCTTAATAAAGTTGAATATCTAATTCTACATTTATTCTACCAATGGAAAAACTTTCTAGGAATTCATTGAACTCGTGTCTTCTTTTTTTGAAAATATGTTTTATGAATTCCTGAAAGTCACGAACAAACGTACTTTAGTTCTACGCCTGAAAAAACGTCGTACTAAATTGCTTTTCGCATCCGTCACAATTGTATTAAATGACTATTTATTATACCTTTCAACGTTACCTTTGCAAAAGGAGTGAGCCAATCTTTCAGTGGGAGCTATCGTAAAAAAGTAATATACTGGATACTGGCACTTTGTTAAAGGAATACTCGATGGTAAAAGGGAAACTGATACGTGGACTGGGTTCTAGTATTGTGTTAACTGTAACGGAATAGTAGAAAACCCAGAAGTGAAGTCAATAGTGTCATCTGAGTGGAATGACAGCTCACTTCTACCTCATTAACCGACTTCCAAAAAGGAGGAGGTTATATGTTATGTAGCGTATGTTTTTTTTTATAATATCCACCGATTTCTCCGTCAATTATGGACCGATTTTGAAAATTATTTTTTTGTTTGGAAGAGTATGCTCTCAAGGTGGCTTGGATAGTTTTTGAGTTGGGTTCAATAATACGTATTTTTTTTTTCCATTTAGTACTTGGATGATATGATAAGTTCCTGTCACTGTTATTTACATAGTAGGTAGTGATATTTGAATTTGTGTGGAGTAGGTACTACAGCTAAAAACTGCAAAATAAAAACTTTTTACACAAAAAAAAAAATCAACCTACTTCCAAAAAAAACACTACAAAGCGAAAAATAACTTTAATTTCGGAAGTCGGTGGCAAAAAACGAAAATTCAAAACCGAAGACACCGACTTTCGAAAATAAAGTTATTTTTCGCTTTGTAGTGTTTTTTGAAAGTCAGTTGTTTTTTTTTACCTAAGATTTCACGGTAAGATTTTTACCTAGATTAGCCCACCTAGTATATTTTTCCTAACTAAAACCTGTTCCTCCCAATATCTTTGGTCGGGGATGACCATCCCTCACACCCAGATGAATTCGTGCTTGTGTACGTATGAACCTACCATGCCGACCACCCCCTAGCATATCGATATCATGTTTGACCCGATCCTCTTACAATAATGGTGTTGGTTTTTGGCTGCGGGTAAACATAGCACAATCCTTTTTACCCCACTGCCCCAGAAGAAGGGTTGTGTTTTCTTTTTCTTTTCTTTTTTGTTTAATAATTAGCTGTTATTAAGAGACTTAACATCTGTAAAACAATTTATTTAAAAATAATTTAAACATGGAGGTAGAAATATAAGTTTTTATACATAAACGAAAACAAATATTCTGTAAAAATAAACTGTTTTACAAAAAATACAACCGACTTCCAAACTACAAAGTGAAAAATAACTTTAATTTTGGAAGTCAGTGTCTTTGGATCAGTATTTTAGTTGTTTGACACCGACTTCCGAAATTAAATTTATTTTTCACTTTGTAGTGTTTTTTTAGAAGTCATTTTTTATTTTTTTGTAATAAGCTTTTATTTTTCACTTTTTAGTTGTTGTACCTACCCCACACAAATTCGAATACCACTACTTGCTATGCAAATAACGGTCACAGGAACTTATCATATCATCCACATATTAAATGGGAAAAAATACTCATTATTGAAGCTAACTTTAAAAATATTCAACCAAGTTAATAAAATTTATACTGGACCTCCTCGAGAGCATACCCAATCAAACAAAAAAAAAAAAAAAATTCAAAATCGGTCGATAATTGACAGAGAAATCGGTGGACATAATTAAAAAAAGAAACCGACGAACTGACAACCTAATCCTTTTTTTGAAGTCGGTTAAAAATAGATATACGATCTATTTTTAAAACCAAACCTGACACTGTCACTCTCAATCAGAGACCGTAAGACCTTATTTCCTATGGGAAACAGATTTAGAATTACCCACTCTCTGATCAATAAATTCGCTAGAAAATTGTAAAGTTAACTGGTATGGTTGGTTACTATCAACTACAAAGTTTTAGGAAATAGGAACACTAAGCCATTATTTATGTTAAAAAACTTTTTACAAAAAAAAAAAACAACCGACCTCCAAAAAAAAACACTACAAAGTGAAAAATAACTTTAATTTCGGAAGTCGGTGTCTTGGGTTTTGTATTTTCGTTTTTTGCCACCGACTTCCGAAATTAAAGTTATTTTTCACTTTGTAGTGTTTTTTTTTGGAGGTCGGTTGTTTTTTTTTTTGTAAAAAGTTTTTATTTGTCACTTTTTAGTTGTGGTACCTACCCCACACACATTCAAATACCACTACCTGCTACCAGTAACAGAAACTTATCATATCATCTACATATTAAGTGGGAAAAAAATACGTTTTTTGTAGCTAACTCAAAAACTATCCAAGCAAAGTTAATAAAATTTATATGGGACCAATTCCAGAGCACACCCTTTCAAACAAAAAAAGAATTTTTAAAATCGGTCCACAATTGACGGAGAAATCGGTGGACATACAAAAAAAAAAAAAAACAAACATACGCGACGAACATATAACCTCCTCCTTTTTGGAAGTCGGTTAAAAATGAGAGATTTGGTAACATAATATAACATCACGACTTGTTTCCCCGAAGGGTTAGGCAGAGGTGTACCTAATAGTAGGCACACCCACATTACTCCAGGTCTGTTTAAGTCCCATGTAATAATAATATAATATAATAATAGGGGAGAGCCTATTGTCATCAACCGGACAGAAATCCAAACTCCGGGCTGCCACTGCGAAATCCCACATGGAAAAACCCAATAACACTTTGCCCGAGCCGGGAATCAAACCCAAGACCTCAAGCTCAGCAGTAGAGCCTGCGATCACTTGACCAAAGGAGGAGGCAGGCATTTGGTACAGTAACATATCATATTAAAAGGTTTAACAAACCAAATCAATCTACCTAGCTTTTTCCCAACTATGTTGGGGTCGGCTTCCAGTCTAACCGGATGCAGCTAAATACCAGTATTTTACATGGAGCGACTGCCTATCTGACCTCCACAACCCAATAACTAGGTAATACCCTTGTTAAGACTGCTTGTCAGACTTTCGGGCTTCCGACGATCCGTAACGACTGTCAAAGATCTACGAATGACAGCCGGGACCAACGGATTAACGTGCTTTCCGAGGCACGGAGGAACCGCGGTATGTAGAAATGGTCACCCATCCACGGACCAACCCCGGCAAGCGTAGCTTAACCTGATGGATCACCCCGTGCTGCTTTTAGAACTTAGCCACGAGCTGCTCAACAAACCAAATGGATAGATGTATTTGTGTAAGTAAATATGCCCTATTCTTAGAGTATTATTCACAGGAATTATGGTTCTATTTCGGTGCAAGGCTCGGCTGTTCGCTAACTAGATAACAAGAATATTGGATTCCTGCCCTCGTGAATATTTTAACCGCCTTATCTTACCTTCATTTACTTTCGTTCCTTCGTGAAGGTATTAATTCCGTTGAATAATCCAGATTGCCGTGATAGGAGTCTCTGCAGAAACGGTGTGTTTAAGCAACTGATATAAAGTCTTGTGTTAACATTGTTTGATTCAACCACGAACCCAAAGAATATAAACTACTTCTTTTTCACCAACAGTCTAGTCTAGAAAGTTGAGTAGAAATCCATATGACATTATCGAATTCGGCGCGGGCGCACGGTTCTGAAAACGATACGCGCAGTGCTACGTTGGGGCGTAGCAAACTACTACGGCGTAGCAAACTGTACCACTATCTGTGGCTACGCGTTTGGAACTTTTAAGTTTTGGGAAGCTTTTTTGAATGTGAATCTATTCAAGTGTGGTAATGTCTTTGATTGCACTGGCGTGAATGGAGGCTGAGGAAACCGTCGCGCACGTGCTCTTTGAATGCACATTGCACAGGCGTCACCCAGATTAGAACAGAAACCCTCGGGTCACCCAGATCTTTCACAGATGTTCTGAACAGACCAGGAGTTTTAATTAACTTCTGGATGGTGGGCTGGTTGGAATAACCACCAAACGGCCACCATGGCCCACGCACAATGGTCCACCTGACGGACTAAGTGCGGAAACCAAACCCCATAACATAGACGTTTTTTTATATAAGTCACGAAAAAAGCGTTACTCTCTCATTGCTCTCAAATTCAAGCTAGGTTCCTACCTAGCTTGAACAATTTGAGAGCAATGAGAGAGTAACGCTTTTTCATACACTCACAACTCTGTAAATTCCGAGAAATATGTATACAGATCCTTCTGTATACATATTTCTCGGAATTTACAGAGTTGTGAGTGTATGAATATGTCTAAAATTAAACGTAGATGCTTGCCTATTAATAATATATTCCACACTTGTTTAACTTAGCGGGTTCGATACAATCTACATAGTATACAGGAAGCTGTTCCATGAACCACGAATGGGAAATAATTCCGTGAATGGGAAAAGAGCTTAGAGGCTACCTTCAATTAGGTATACAACGTGTAACGTTAAATGCGCAAAACCTCAGACAGCCCAACTGATTTTTAATTCAATTGACCTATTGCAGACAGAAAAAAAAATTGTGAAGGTTTTATGTGCTGTTTTTGTTCGTAAGATTCGTATTTGCATTGAAATAAAAGCTATTAGGTATTATCCCGCGTTTTGTTTGTTGAAATAATTTGTGTTTGTTTACCTATTTTGGCGGGTTTGCGCATGTGATGGCTTGACCTATTAATAAATAGACACGGCAACGATTTTTGAAAAATGTGACCTATATTAAAAAGTGGTTCAATTGATTCTGCTCGTTATTCTGATCAAACTATTTTCAAGTTTTGCACATTTAACGTTACAACTTGTATAATATTATCTGTAATATTTTTGCGAAACTAAGCTGGCAGTTGTTTTTATGTCTTCTGGGATTCAGCTCCCAATCTTGTGTAATTATTTCATGTCATAACATAAAATATTACACCGGAAGTTGTGATGTGAAAACCCATATTTCGCTAGTAGATACGCTTTAGACACAAACAAACAATAATAATGATAGCATAATTTGTAGCACAACCTGGCATTCTCCCCTATTATTACTCCTGAATCCGCTTGCAAATTCCTAAGGCCATCGATCAGTTAGCTTTTGGCAACGCCGCGCTGTTCCCGAGGCGCTCAGATTTGGCGGTCCTCCAGTAACCAGCACATCATTTGGACATAATCTCACAGTCCTTCAAGTCCAATAGTCTATGGTAAAAAACATTTGCTGGCCTACTAACCTTGCTGAGGAATTGGCAACGTTTAGCCGCCGTGTGAATATAAATAATGCATGATACAAGAATAGTTTGTACATGAATGTTATGGCTCTGTTTATGGCGAATGTGATTTGTTTTTAAACTATTATTGCAGTTGTATGTTGTAGTGGGTTTATGGAGCTGGTTCTTGAGTGCGACTTAATATATTTTAATAGCTGCGCCCCGCGGTTTCACCCACATTAGTCTCGATCCCGTGAGAATATCGCTATTCACTTTTTAGTGTGTTGGTTTGTAATTTATCTAAGTTACCCTAATGTCAACTGCTCATCAAAAATACCCAAATTGCTATAGATGTGCCTATAATATTTGAAGAGTTCCCTCGATTTCTCCAAGATCCCATCATCAGATCGTGACCAAATAACAATGGGACCAACTTGAAAGTAGCCACTTAAAAAAAAACAAATCGGTTCAGCCGTCTTCGAGTAATCGGGAAACATACATTAAAAAAAAAAAAAATATCCAGACGAACTGAGAACCTCCTCCTTATTTTGAAGTCGGTTAAAAAGTATTTTATGCCCTAACCTAGGTCATGGTCTGCCCATGTGCCAAATTTCATCAAAATCCGTGTGGCCGTTTTAGCGTGTTAGTGTAATAAACACACAAACCAAATTAACTCACTTTCGCATTTATAATATTGGTTAGGATTTTGGTATTTTGTTTTTTATGTTTTTATGTTTGTGTGTGCGATCATGTTTAGCTTGTGATCTTCGAGTGCAAGTCCTAATAAATACTTTAAATTCTTCATTTACTTTCTAGTTGCATTTTATTTGTGTTTTATTTATGTATCTCACTGATTTACGGAGAAGAAAACGTTGAAGAAACTTGGACCGCATAAATCATAGTGATACATTTTTATTCGATATCTTATTAAGAAAGTGGCATTCACCCAGCAGTGGGACAGCAAAATTACAGGATGCCATACTTAAAACAGCCTTTTTAGGGTTCCTTAGTCAAATGGAACCCTTATAATTTTACTCTTTTTACAACCATTTTACTCGGGGACTATTGGCACTATATCGATATCGATGAAAAAAATGTGTCCTCCGTCCTACCATTCCAAATATATGGTGGATAATTCTGAAAAATTTAAGTTGATAAGTAGAACTAAAATGGTGTGAGGAGCTCGTGGCTAAATACTAACAGCCTCTCGGATCGATCTGTCAGGTTAAGCTACGCTTGCCGGGGTTGGTCCGTGGATGGGTGACCATTTCTTCTACATACCGAGACTCCTCCGTGCCTCGGAAAGCACGTTAAGCCGTGGATCTTTGACAGTCGTTACGGGTCGTCAGAAGCCCGAAAGTCTGACAACCAGTCTTACCAAGGGTATCGTATTACCTAGTTACTGGGTTATGGAGGACAGATAGGCAGTCGCCATGTAAAATACTGGTATTCAGCTGCATCCGGTTAGACTGGAAGCCGACCCCAATATAGTTGGGAAAAGGCTAGGCAGATTGAAGTAGAACTAAAAAAACACTCACAGAAAATTAATTTGAAAAAGATGCGTCGCCAAGTTTTCGGTTACAGCCGCAGAAATAACTTTGTTTTTAACAGTTTGTCTAAGAAGTACTGTCAAATACATACCTACTGCACTAACTTATTTTTGCCGTTCACAACATTCATACCGCATACGGAATCCTTCACAGTCCGTGGTATGATTTATTTGGCCATTTTTTTTCCATTTTCCGTTAAGTGTATAAACCGAGGAACAAAACCAAGGCGGCTGTCCCATTTCAAAACCTAGTAAGGACTTAAAACGAAATTTTACAAGAGAGCGCAAAAACGTAAACAGTCAGCCTTTGAAAAGTCCAGGTTTTGAAATGGTTAAAGTAACTTACTAGGTTTTAAAGTGGTCACGGGGCAGTGAATGGGGCACTTACTAGGTTTCGATGTTTAAATACATCTGCTTATAAGTGAGTTTTCAACGCTGGTGTTTTTGTATTTGGTGGGGACTTATTAGATTAGCAAGATTATGCAATAAAACGATTTTTGTAAAAAGTTTCCCTTACTAGATTTTGAAACGGGGCAGCCGAAGGTTATGCGTACAAATATGTACCAGGGTCCGCACTAAAGTTCAGTAGATCGTTTTCAGGTCTTCCATTGTTTGTCTTTGTTCTGATTTTCGAAGGGACCGGTATAAGGTCCACGGCCTCTGGAAACAACTGACAATCTTATAATAGAGAGACCCAATTACATTCCGCCTTGATTGAATTTAGGATCTTATGGTACGCGCCTAAATTGGTTTATCCCTAGATCAATATGGTGGTTTTTTGTTCAATTCTTTAGGTATTGTGCGGACGGGGTGAAAGTGTAAGGCAATCCAGATATTATTGCACATAGAACCTTAAATGTCCTATTTTTACCGACTTCTAAAAAGGAGAACGATCTATGTATGTAGTCCAATTAGTCCATCGATATTATCGCCAATTTTTAAAATTCTTCTTTTGATTTTTTAGAAGAAGCTTGCGCGGTGGTTCCATATAAATTTTATTAACTTTGCTTGGACAGTTTTTGAGTTATCTTCAATAATACGTATTTTTCGCACTTAGTCTATGCGTATGATGTTATAATGACGTCCTATCACTGTTATTTACAAAGTAGGTAGTGGTTTTGGAATTTGTGTCGGGTAAATACCACAACTTTTTACAAAAAAAAGTAAACATAAAAGAACGATTGTCTTCCGAAATTAAAGTTATTTTTAACTTTGTAGTGTTTTTTTTTAAGTCTTTTTTTGTAAAAAGTTTTTTTGGTCGTTACTTGTTATCTTAAAAACCAACCACTAATCTTTTGCGCGATGCGTGATGAATTATGTAACAATATTTATTGACCTCTTGCCTTCATAATCTGCTAAAATGGCAAAATGGCTTGTTCGTTGGCCTGATAATTATGTATTTATTTATTGATTTATATATACTTTATTGTAGATCATAAAAATATATATAACAAAAAATAAATCAAACATTACAAAATATACAAAGGGTGGCCGTATCGTTTTCCGCGATAATCAGGACATTTACAAGCCAATCAGATTTCCAATCAGCAAAAATTAAGAACCCTCCCACAAGCTTTCATCCCCTATTTACCCCCTTTTCAGGGTGAATTTTCGAAAATTCTTCCTTAGTGTTCACTTTTGTTATACATATAAGAAACTTTTGTGTAAAATTTCATGCTTCTAGACCCAGCGGTAGGGGCTGTGCGTGCGTTGTCTTGTAGTGAATTTCATATTTTTATCAAGTAGAAGAAACTTTTACACGATATTTATTAGTTAAAATACTTACATACAATTTATTATTATATTACTAACTATTTACACTAGTTACTCAATTAAATGACTAACTAACTATACAAATAAATACAAAAACAAAAGGACCCTAAAGGATTTTGGTTTGCTTTTTATGAAGAAATAAATCGAGCGCCCGGTGCGGGTGGTACCTACCGATAGTGGACGCAGTGATAGGTATATGAATTCGTTAACGTTGGTTTCACAGCTGTCCGGGATACCCGCACGGGCCGCCCGCACACGGGAGACCCGTACGGGTAGTGCCCGTAGTGCTCTGAAACAAGGGAGTTAGTACGATACAGTTGCAAGCGTTATATGGGCTCTACCCGGGCGGCCCGCACGGCTCTCTCGGACAGCTGTGAAACCAGTCTTAAAGTATACCAAAACCCGTAGCGTGCCGTGTGTGCGTTGCGGCCGGCGCGAACCAGTGGACGTTCACCTTAAGACGAAGATGATACTAATCACTGACGGTCGTTTCCTCTTTCTAGCACCCGTTAAACTGTCATATTTTATACTGTCATCCAAAAAACAATGCTTTTACCGTTAAGTAATTGTCACTCACGAACCTACCAACACAAGGTAAGTTAATTGAGGAAGTAATTATTTAGAAAGATTAATTGACTGTCTGTGAAGGTAGGCGTTTACTTTGAGAATCAACTACCGTCGCTATGTGAACTTTAACGTTATACAATAATACTTAGTTGTATGGGGTAATTTGTTTTTGTATTTTCTATAACTATCAGTTATTATAGTCACAGCATAATAAAGTAACAGTATTATACCTCGGCAGTGACATTGAAATAATTACCTACGATCGCTCGGTAGATAAACGTTCCGCGTTCGTGCGTAACTGCCACGTATTCGATGCTGTTGCGTACTGATATTCACTGAGATTCCGAAGTACGTCGTTTCGACCGTTTTCTATGAAAATATAATACTGTTAGGTACTTATTTATACTGTTATTTATAGTGTAGACTTAACGCATTCAAGGACACTGAACAAGACACAATAGAAGTTTTATTTTGATAACGCCCATGGGCATTTAGTGTCCCTCAAAGTGTAAATAAAACATTGTTATGTATACCTGATGTTTTTGGTGGTTGTAAAACAACCAGTTCTTGTTACTTATTAAGTTCATGGACAAGCAGATACCTAGCTATCGTGCAAGTGCAACTTCAAAAGCTGGAGAATAATTAAAATGGATTTGGTCATCAATACATCATGCTGACTACAATTGTACGTTCTTAGCACAATTCTACTCCTATCGGTATGCGATACGAGTAGAATTCTATTTGTACTCACAAAAAAATATCATCCTATTACTGTCCCTTTGCAGGGCTTCTTCTCGTACAGAGAAGGCATGAGCATTGATCACCAGGTTTGATCAAAGTGGATTGATTTGTACCTATATTCATATTTTATTCATGCCATTATCTTCTCTTCTCTTTCTCTAACTCTTTTCTTCTCCAATCTCTAATCTTCAATACATTGCACCCGTGTGAGGCAGGGACGAGTCGCTAATTGTACCTTGGTACATAGCCCAAAGAACATTGAGGTTTGGTTAATATTAACCATTATGTACGAAAGTCATTAGTGCTCAGGGACACGACACCGCGCTGCCACTGCGCCGCATAACCATGTAGACTAAGCGGCCGCTGCGCCACCACTGCACCGCTGCCGCGCCGCTCCCGCGCCGTCGCCGCTTGATTTTGCCATATTAAGGGCTCGTGCAGACTAGCGTGACAGCGACACTGGTAATTGTTCTACCGTGAAGTTTTCTTAGAAATTGTTTTGTTAGATTCGCGTCGCGCCAGTCTACACGAGGCTGTACTTTGTAAACTGCAGCGGCGGTGCGTCGGCGGTGCGTCGGCGGTGCGGCAGCGGTGCGGTAGCGGGTTGGTAACGTTGCATATACGCAGCTTAGAGGAGCGGCGGTGGCGGCGCGGTGGCAGCGCGGCGACGGCGTCGTGTCACTGAGCACTTACAATGCATTTTCCTTTGTCCTCTACTTTTAATACCTTGCACTATATATTTCAGGATTATTTTCAGCACAAATATTTTCCTTCACTTTTCAGGTTTTATGGCACACAGGGAGGAACTTTTACTTCATAACTAGCCGGTAGCTGCGGGGTACTTACCGAACTTGCGTTGTAAACACTTTTAAGTCAGAGAATAGATGGCGCCACGCACGGTGCACTGAAGTTGCTAACAACGATAAATTAATTCATCAAGTTTTGTGCTCAACTTCGGACATCGTAAATGTGTTATTTCTTGCCCAACAAAGCTGTATTAATTATTTAACTAGCTAGTTCTGCCGGGATTTTATAACTCTACAGGTTTCATCAATATACAGATAATATTTGACGAAATTGAAAAGAGTATGCTTAGATGATTGGTCATGTTGAGATGCTGAGTGAAAGGTTTCTAACAAAATGTATTTATAAAGCAGATGGAGTGGAAACGCTGGCAGGGGAAGCCCAAAAAGGACATACATACTTATGGTGACCGTATTGGTGATGTTCTTCAGATAGGTCAGGTGCGTAGTACTCGCAACCGGCGTGCGTGTATGACCAGATGTATGAAAGTAAACGAAGCAAAAGGAGTATGTAAGGATCGTAGCAGGTGGCGTTCTGTAGTTTCTGCCTACCCCCATGGGAAGAAGGCGTGAGTTTATGATGTTACCTATGTGTATTTGATGAACCTAAATTGCAATAAATATTTCCCGTGTACCGGTTCGTGTTATTTTCTGGTATTTCAAGATATTTATAATCTACCCGTGATTCGGTTCCACGTGCTATAAAAACCGCAATACTGACATGACCCAGATATTGTAAATATAGAATCTGAATGACATAAATTTAACTGAAACTCAAACTAAAACTATCTACTTTTCGTGTCTTTTCGTGTGTTACTGACAAACCTGGTGGCCTCTGACTTGGTTTTACATCATCATCATCATCATCATTTCCGCCGAAAGATCTCCACTGCTGGACATAGGCCTCCCCCAAAGCACTTCCACTTCGACCGATTCTGTGCTTTCTACATCCAGCGGATTCCTGCGGCCTTCACAAGGTCATCGGTCCATCTTGTGGGAGGTCTTCCAACGCTACGTCTTCCGGTACGCGGTCGCCACTCCAGAACCTTTCGGCCCCATCGGCCATCCGTTCTGCGAGCAATGTGCCCTGCCCATTGCCACTTAAGTTTGGCATAGTTTTACATGCTGTCGAGAAATAACTTTCAGGCATGCCAGTTTCCTTACGATGAAACCAGACAACTCAAACCATGTACATATTTCATTAAACCATTAACAGGCACTTTTGAATTGTCAAAGGAGACGGTCATTCACAAAGATGTAGCTAGTTGCTCATTCCAAAGAACGCGCAAGAAACTTTTAATTATTGTTACGAAATATTAGTTATATCAGTAATTTTGAATTTATAATTGTATGTGAGAACGATGTAAAAAGACGTGCACGTTAAAGCGTCCATATTGGAAGGAAGTAAAAAGAAACAAAAAAATAATAATTCATAAATAAAATAAGCCAAGGCATCTAAGAGATGACCATAACCACCCCTGGCGCCCGTTCACGAACATGACGGGAATCCAATAATAGGTTCCTACTACAGGGTATGAAATGTCCTGCCGGGGTTGCGAATAAGGCCGAAAGGGAAATCGTGGCCCCCGGCAACATGGCAACTGAAAGAACACGGGTGGGTTTTAGCCAGTAAGAGTCTGACACGCCCTCCCGCTCCACCCAGAGCGGGAGAAGTTTTTTGGTAATTTCCCACCCAAAAAAAGGGTATGAAATGTGATTGCTTACATACTGTAACTAAACAACCAAACAATTATAAAGTGACCTAATTTTAACAAGGGATTTAAGAGCTAACCAAAGTCCAATGAAGTTAATTAAGATCACAACCGAATTTACATGATTGTTCGGAAATCAATCGTTCGGTTGACATCGGTTTACCGTAAGCTCTCGAATTAACCGCAAAGAGGTGTGACTGGGTGGCATTGTCAACGACAAATGTAAACACGGTCCCTTGTTCTGGAGCCGCAAATCCCTTTGGAGGACTTTACGTTCGGCGGTACGAGAACCATCTATTCATATCGATGGCAGTGGGCATTGTTCAATATTGTTTAAATGTAATTGAAAAGCCATTTCGTTAATAATAATAATAAAATAATAAACACGATTTTTCTATGATTATTGATTCATTTATGTCACATTTCATGATGGTTTTTGCTTAGCAATACTTCATTATATTGCACAGTAACATTTTTAAACTGACTTCTTATATGTATATCGGCGGGCTATCAGCGCCCTACCAGTCCAATGTAATAACGGGTTCAGAATGTTGATGGCGCTGCCCTGTTTCTGCAGTGCATCAGGTATGTTCGCACAAGCACACGTCGATGGCTTCCACGCCATCGTCGGACGGAAATCTGCCTGTTTGCTCTGCAGAGTGCGGGAAAGCTCCAACTCCATCCTGAAGACCATAGCCATTGTTACCGAGAATCTAAAAGATGACTTAGATATGGAAAGGGAGCGCAGGGCGCTGGCTGTGAGGGGAAACATGCTAGCACGCAGGTTTGCTGGTTGTTCAGCACCGGTTAAAATAACACTTTTTAAGGCGTTTTGTCTAATATTTTACACCAGCAGTTTGTGGGCTAATCATACCCAAAAAGCAGACAGCGCACTGCGCATTCAATATAATAACGCCTTCAGGGCGCTGTTGAGGCTTCCACCTTACTGTAGTGCGTCAGGGATGTTCGCAGAAGCGCACATTGACGATTATTTCGCGATCATACGCAAAAAAGTGGCATCAGTGATACGCAGATTGAGGGGAAGCAGCAATAGCATTCTGAAGGTGTTTGCAGAAAGGCTAGAAGGGCCTACAATGGATAGGTTTATCAAACTGCATGTCAGACATGGGACTTGATGAATCTTCCTCCTCTCAGCTTGGCTATATTTGTATTGTGTATTTGTGTTTTTATTTTTGTACTCATGTGTATCTAAGTGTTACTACTAACATAGTTTTTAAGTTTGTACTGATTACTAACACGCTATGGGCCGTCAACGCCCGAAAATAAACGATTTTTATTTTATTTTTTATAGCGTTGAGGTACGATTCTCCTTTGTTAGGTGATGTTGTTCGAAGATGCACATCGAACAACAATCTTGTTGCCAAATAGATAATAAGTTTACTAACATAGATATATAAGTTTTCTTTTTGTTTACTAACCCATTTATGGATGTTGCTTATCCGAATTAAAGATTATTTTATTTATATACTCTTGTGTCAGTCCGACAACGCATTAAATAAAAGCTCACCTTGCCTAAAAATCAGTTATTTTTTAAGTGTAATTGCAGAGCTCACTGCCCTAGGTATGACTTAATTTAAAAATAATATTGTCATTCGTGAATGCTCTAATACCTCGCGTCCTAACCAAGCGAACGTCGCGCGAGTATGCGATCGATGAAGATCGTTTGTATGAAATTAACACGACTTGATTGAACACGCAACTATATCATATTCATTTATTATATCACAGTAATAAAATCATTTTTTTCTGCATATGCTCTAGTCCAAAATGCTAGAGTTGACTGCCCCAAGGTATGACTGAATTTAAAAATAACATTGTAATTCGTGCATACATTATACATTCTTCAAAACTAAGGAAAACTTTAAAATCAAATACAAATGAAATTAACTGAACTGATAACAACAACGCGAAGCCATAGTAACAAGTTTATTAGCACAGTTCTGTAGTTTGACTTTGTTGTCAGTAAATTACGAACATTGTAGGTCCGGGCTATTTTATGTGTGAATACATTTTATTGCCTTAGTTATGTGTGCCAGACTGGCACGTTGATTTAGTTGAGCTACATTATCAATTCATAGTCCGTTGATTATATGATATTTTCATGGCAAGTCAGTTTGTAATGTTTTGTATTTAGTCTGGCTCATTGGTATAGTGGTCGCAAGTGCTACAGCATGAGATCTTGGGTTCGGTTCCCGGGTCGGGCAATGTTATTGGGTTTTTGAAGTGAAAACTTCTTTAGGCGCGTTGAGCATTTTTGAGATGGGACTAAACCATTGATTTCGCGACACTGTTACCGAATTTACCGACACCGTGAAGTAAAAGACATCAACGCGTTGATTAACGCGGTGCCGATTTTTTTTTCAAGTTTTCACTTCTGTCGGCACTCCCGGAGTGCCACTGTTTTTTTATTAAATGAACTTTACAAGTCTAATTCTGACGGGATGTGGTAAAAAAATAAGTAACTGATGTAGGTGTACTAGAAGATACTGTTGCTAATCTATTCAAGCTGAAAAGTTTGTTTGTATTTTTGTTTGACCGCGCTGATCTCTGGCACTGTGCACTGCTAGTAATATTTGAAAATATATTTTTGAATTTGGTACCTCAATTCTTGAGGAAGGTTATTTTGCTTCATGCTACGAGCCTTAGGAGCCGAGAAAAATGTTCGAAAGGGCGGGGGAAACCGAGGGGCACAGCTAGTATTAACTATAAAGGTCGTCTTTTTCATCGAAACTCACTGCATAATTATGCAAAAGAAAGAAAAAAGGTTTTTTGAAAATAGAATTTGAATAGCTTGTGTAAAAGTCAATCAAACAGCCTAATTCGTGAGTGATTTCGACAGGAATCGGGCACAGGGGTGATGAATTTTACATAGGCAATTTCAAAACAAGTCGCATATTGCAACAAAGTTCCTTAACACGTTCAGTGCCGGGAACCCTCCTGGAGGGTTCACTCAAGTCGCTTAAGGGAGGCCGGGAACCCTCGCGGAGGGCTTATTTTAAATGTAGGTTTTTCTTAGCGAATTCGGCATGATAAACTGTTAAAATAAAATCAATTGTATATTTTAACAAGATTTCAAACCTAATGCCGGTGACACTCTTCGAGGGTTAACTTTAGCGCAAACGTAATACTGGTGACCTCCTAAAGTCAACTTGCAATATGTATGACGGCATGGCGTATGAGCTCTAAGAAAAATGGGTGGAGTCGAAAGTGTTAACGGACGTTATACTCTAACAAAAAAAGTGTAAAAGTGTAACACTTTTTTGGTCTAACTCTCATTCGCCAAGTGAGAAAAAGCGAATTTGGTTCCAACCGGGTGTCCCACGACAACTCTAGACTGTTTTGTTTTTGTTCTTGTTGATATTGTTTAGTTCAGAGTTAATATATTTTCGAATATAATTAGACTTAATTGTTAAAAAAAGTGCGCGTGAAAAATACTCTACTGTCTCTCTCTCTCTGTCGTAATATTCTTGTCATATTTCCATTATTAAGTTATTAGTGAAAATATGACAAGAATATTACGACTAAAAAAGTTTTCAAAAATACTCGAAAAAAATATTTTTTTTAAATGCTTTAGGTACTCTACTGTCTAGAGAGACAGTAGAGTACCTAGAGTATTTTTTAATATTACGATAGAGAGAGAGAGAGCTCTCTGTCGTAATATTCTTGTCATATTTTCATTATAAGTTAATAGTGAAAATATGACAAGAATATTACGACTAAAAGTTTTCGAGACAAGCTGAAATAATATACAGTCCAGAATCAACATGTCTGTTTTTATGTTATGCAGTGAAAATGACGAAACACGCGAATGTTCCCATACGTCACCTTGTTCGCCCATCCGCGGCACATTTTTATGACTGACCTGTTTTGATGGATATTGCGCTTTATAATTTATTATTATTCAAATTCCGTGGTATTTTGTTTATCGGAGTATTTAATTCTGATAATTGATATTGTCATATTCATCTGTATTTCCTAGAACTGCTGGACATTGGCCTCCTCTATATTCCTGAAGTTCTTAAACGGAATACAAACTACCCAATTCTTTGAATAAATCTTTACGAGTACCGAATGTCATTTTTATCACAAGATTTTTTTTTCTCAAACTCAAACTCAAACTCAAATCATTTATTTCAATTAAACCATTTACAGGCACTTTTGAATTGTCAAGGAATCGGTCAGTCAGAAATAGGTATGAAGCTAGTTGCCCATTCCAAAGCGTAGTAGGTACCTATGGAGAAGAACGGGCAAGAAACTCCACGGACACTCTTTTAAATAAAAAATTGTTACAAAATATTGGTTACATCATTCATGTTGAAATTATACATGTGAGAACAATGTAGAAAGACGTGCACATGAGAAGCGTCCGTAATAAAAAGATAAAAAAGAACAATTCAAAAAAAAAAAAAAATAAGCCCTGGTAGCTAAGAGATAACCAGTCCCAACTGACGGCGCCCGTTCACGAACATGACGCATGGATTAGCACCATTCAGCTCAACCATTTTGAAGGGAGCTAAATGATCCAACACACGCGCCACCATCAGCGAAACATTTGAGTGAGCATGACATACTCACAGCCGCCAGGGCACATTCAAGTCAATGCAAGACATATTACCCGGTAAATAGTAACTCTTTAGTACATAGTGCTCACATAGTGTGCTATGCAATTATATAATACAAAAGAGATTGAGTTTATACAATGCAAAGATGGTATTACAATCTTCAGCAGCTCCAACAGTATTTGCAAATGTTAATCAATTAGTTGTGGTTGTGGAGCAGGACCAGCATTGAGCCAAGCATTTTTATTTACTTGGTAAGATAAAAAAATAAATATTTAAGTTCGTAATGTCAAAAACAAAATTAAAAAAAAAAGGGAAAGCAACTCTTCCAAATATTAAAATTTTAACTAGTGAGCCCAAGTGGCTGTGGAGCAGGACCAGCATTAAGCCAAGCATTTTTATCTACGATATAATCATCCAACTTATAATATGCTTGTCTACATAGTGTGCGTTTAATGCATGTTTTAAATTTCTTCTCATTTAGTTGAAGAATATCGAGTGGTATTTTATTATAACATTTTACACAGTACCCCATAAAAGAAGTGTGAACTTTAGACAATCTAAAACGTGGTTGATCTAATTTATTCCTATTTCTAGTGTTAAAATTATGCCTGTCACTTATCTTACTAAAAAGGTGTAGATTTTTTCGAACATACATAATGTTTTCATATATATACTGACAAGGTACCGTCATGATGTTAATTTTCTTGAACAATTCCCTTAGAGATTCGCGTCTGCGGAGGTTGTAGATGGCTCCGACGTCCCTCTTTTGCAGAATAAAGATAGAATCAATATCTGCAGCCCGTCCCCACAGCAAAATACCGTAAGACATGATGCTATGAAAATAACTAAAATAGACCAGTCTCGCGGTATCCACGTCTGTCAGTTGGCGGATTTTCCAAACAGCGTAAGCGGCTGAACTTAGCCGCCCTGCAAGTGATGTTAAGTGAGGACCCCACTGTAGTTTGGAGTCAAGCGTTATCCCCAGGAAAACTGTCTTTTCGACGAATTCTAGTGTCTCCTTATTCAATACAACGTGACATTCACTACTTCTAACATTCGGTAACGCGAATCTTATGCATTTAGTTTTCATCTCATTTAATACCAAATTATTTACAGTAAACCAATTATGGACCGTAAGCATAGCGTTATTTACGTCGTCAAGCTCCTGTGCACGTCTGTCTACTTTAAAAATCAGTGATGTGTCATCAGCAAATAACACCATTTGTGGTCGATTTTTCAGTAAATTTGGTAAATCATTTATATATACTAAAAAGAGGAATGGACCCAATATCGAGCCCTGTGGTACACCCATTTTGCCTTTTAAACCCAATGAATTTACACCGTTTATTTGAACTTGCTGCAGTCTATCATTCAAATATGATTTTACTAAGCTCAGCGCAAGTTTATCCAGACCGTAATGCTCAAGTTTCAAGAGCAGTGTTTCGTGATCCACGCAATCAAATGCCTTGGATAGGTCGCAAAAGATGCCTATTGCATCTTGTGCCTCTTCCCATGCATTAAAGATGTGTTTCAATAAGGTGACACCGGCGTCGGTTGTGCAACGTCCTTTGGTGAAACCATACTGTTGATCGTGTAGGATGTTATTACGATTAAAATGATTGAGCATTTGATTTAACATTACTTTTTCAAACACCTTGCTGAAAACCGGCAAAACTGATACGGGCCTATAATTATTAGTGTCTTTGCTGTCCCCGGATTTGAAAAGTGGAATAACTTTACTGTATTTCATTAAATCCGGGAATATCCCTTGATCTACACACAAATTAAATATTAAAGCTAAATAGGGTGCAATTGTCTCAATAATTGATTGACAAACTTTAGTAGACATGCCCCACAGATCTTCGGTAATTTTGATCTTAAGTTGCTTAAAAGCCTTTATAACGACCACAGGGTTTATATGTTTAAATTTAAATTCCACAGGGCAGGCTGAAACATTCGCTTTTAATAAATCAATCGCAAGTGAGGGGGATGAATTTAGAGTTTCTGTAGTTTTAATTGGAATATTGGTAAAGAAAGTTGCAAATTCTTGAGCAACATCGATGTTGTCGCTAATAAGACCGCCGGAAGTGTCTAGTGTGTAATCTGTATTATGTCTTTTGTTCTTGTTTGTTTCATTGTTAATAATTTTCCAAACTGTCTTTATTTTATTATCTGCCGATTTAACCTTGTGGCTAATGAAAGAAGCTTTAGCTGCTTTGCAGATATTTTTAAAAGTTTTAGAGTAAGTAGCAACATACTTATTAAAAGTTTCTGTGTTAATATACGGCTTAAGGCCATACAGTTCAAATAATGTTTCCCTACTTTTCCTGATGCCTTTAGTTGCCCAGTCACTGAATAAAAACTTAGGGCAAATAGTTTTAGTTTTTTTCTTAAAAGACTTATTGAACTCTGTTTGGACTAATGAAAAGAATTGTTCATACAAAATATTGCCATTGGACATATTTAGACCCTGAGCACTTAACTTGCTAATTAAAGTGCTATTAAACTTAATTAAATTACCCGATGTTATTGGTCTAGTTTGTATCTGCACTTTTAGTATTGGTGTGTTGGACTCAAAAATAACGGTTTGACCGCTGTGATCAGAAGGGAGATAATTTACAATAGCTTTACCTAAATAGTCGCAGCAACAAAAGACGTTATCAATACATGTAGCAGTAGTCGAAGTTATTCGCGTTGGTTCTAAAAACACATTTGACAGATTAAATGATTTGAAGAGACTTAATAATCTACTGCTATTTGAATTATTTTCCAAAATATTAATATTAAAATCACCGAGGGAAATTCTGTGGGGTTATGTAAAGGGAAGTATCGTGGCCAATCTTGAACACTAAAAACAGAATACTTGTGACTTTGTTAGTGGGATATCTACTAAAGTATCCGAAAATTTCATGAAAACATAATGAAAAGCGATTTTATTTTCAGTAGAAAAACGGTGGACATTCGGCAGATATTATTTACCATTCAAAATGGCATGCCTGAATAACATATTTATTGAAAAATATCTGGCAGATAATTTTTGTTTGTTATAAAAATAATTTAAATTTATACGATAGACTATTCGCTATGGCGGCTTCATGTTTCATAGTAAATTCGTAGAAAAATGATTGAATTAAGCTGAAGAAGCTGCTTTTAAATTTAGTTCTAAGTTTTTAGATTTCCACGCCCAGTAGGTACCTATTTACCTCCATGAAAATATTACCTACGTATACCTATCTCCGTTGCTGTGTTTCAAGCTCGTAGTTGACAAATTTTGTGCTAAGTAACTTCAACTTCTAAGGTTATTAAAGTGTTTAACAATCTGACCTCCATAACCCGACCCCTCGTCCCCTCTTCTTCTTAGTAAGAGGGGTCAGGTAATGCAGGGCACTGACCGTACGTTCCTTAATAGGACCAGTTTTTGATCTAGTCACCTGCCTATTCTGGCCCATAGTATTTATGTCAAATAGATAATAACATATAATATGGAATCATAGATGGTAAATCAGTAGTTGTACAGTTTCGAGCTAAGTGGTGCTGATCCATGCGTCATGTTCGTGAACGGGCGCTGTCAGTATGGACTGGTCATCTCTTAGCTGCCAAGGTTAATTTAAATTTTTGAATTGTTTTTGTGTTTAAATTTTTATTACGGACGCTTTTAACGTGCACGTCTTTCTACATTTTTTTCACATGTATAATTCCAACATGAATAATATTTTGTAACAATATTTTGATTTAAAAGAACGTCCGTGAAGTTTCTTGCCCGTTCTTCTCCATAGGTGCATACTACGCTTTGGAATGGGCAACTAGCTTCATCTTTCTGACTGACTTCACGTTGACAATTCAAAAGTACCTCATCATCAGCCTATAAATTGTTCCCACTGCTGGGACAGAGGCCTTCTCCCTGTGAGAGGGAGTCGGCCGAAATCCACCACGCGGGCCCAGTGCGGGTTGGTAGATGTCACATGTCTTCGAATTTTCGGTTCTAGGACACGCCGGTTTCCTCACGATATTGTCCTTCACCGTTTTGAGAGCAGTGGTGATGAAATAATTTACACAAAGTAAAGCGCCTGTCTGGGTTCGAACCTACGACCTACTACTCGTAAGTCGCGGCCGTTACCACTAGGCTACCACTGCTCTCAAAAGTACCTGTAATTGGTTTATTTAAAATAAATGCTATGAGTTTGAGTTCGAATTACGGACTTACACGTAAGCACATACATAAACTCACGCTTTCCTCCCATGGGGATATGCAGCAACTACAGAACGCCACCTGCTACGATCCTTCCTTCTTCCTTCTTTCAGACTTGGATCAGTTTGAACCCATGGGGGCGAATATCTTAAATATTACATATCAACGTAACTATGCAGTTTGTTAGCTTATTACATACGAGTATCTTATAATATTATCCTTATTCACACCTATACCTACTAGGTACCCATCATCACCTACCGTCATTACCTAGGTTCAGTAATTTATGTAAGTAGCTAGTTGTAAATGCTGCGCATGCTACTTTGTAATTTACTTTTGGAAATAAATTATTTATTATTATTTATTTTTAGTTTTTAACTATTCTCGGGACCCTGGGGTCCCGGACCTTTGGAAGGCGTACGAGGGGCCGAAGCCAACTCGCAGAGGCCCGTTAGACATTTTTAATGAAATGAGGCACCAACCGACGATTATCCCTATCCGCACTACGTAAGTGCATCCAAGGACAACCCCCGGTTGGTGTAGGACTATTGCAGTACATGGAAACAAAACATTGGATTATGGGTTTGGGTAGCTAAAGTGGACTGGTTACCTGGAACTATGGTAAGACTATAGCCCCTGCCTGATTATTATTATTTCCTTTATTCCATTAAAATACTTATAAATTACATTTTTAAATATTAGAATATAAAAAATATAGAAACATTTAAAAATATAAAAAATAGTAGCCCACCGGTATCGGGAACAGGATCCAAGCTACCGGCGGTCAGGGCTCCAGAGAGAGGAACCTCCTAACAATGCGAGCCGTGTCCAGGAGTACCGCCTTCTGAATCAAGCCCTTGATCCAGCTGCCCAACGAGAGCCTCCTTAGGTGTTGGTCGAGGCTCTTGGCAATTAAGCCATTGGCTGATACGACTATCGGCACAATGATCGCTGAGTCCACATCCCACATGTCGACAATCTCGCGAGCCAAGTCAAGATACTTGATTTGTTTGTCTTTCTCGGCTTTCACGAGGTTCCCGTCATGCGGGACTGTTATGTCAATAATCATTGTGCGCCGCTCTACTCGATCCACCACCACTATATCAGGTTTATTGGCAACAATAGTCCTGTCAGTGATGATGGATCGATCCCAGTACAATGTGATATTTCCATTTTGGAGAACTGGGTCGGGCACATACCTGTAGTACGGCACTTCCGATTCCACAAGGCCGTATTTCAGAGCAAGTTGCTGATGGATAATCCTGGCTACAAGGTTGTGTCTATGCAAGTACTCTTCGTTAGCTAGACGAGAACACCCGGAGATAATGTGTCGGATTGATTCTCCCGGACGGTGGCATGCCCGACAGATGTCAACCGTGCCATCCTTCACAATAAATCTCCGGTAATTGTTCGTCATGATAACTTCATCCATAATTGCACAGATAAAACCTTCGGTCTCTCCGAAGAGGTCACCGAAACGTAGCCAGGTCACGGACGCCAGTAAATCTACATCGGGTCCATGTAGGGCCCGGAAAAAGCGTCCGTGAAGCTCCTTGATCTGCCATACCTCCCTGCGATCGTTAGTGTCGAGCACTACAGGCTTGCGCCAGTTCTCTTTAGCCAAGGAGAGCGGGGTAAGACCCTTGTCCACCGCGACCACATCTCGATGCATCCCCACGTCGGCTTCTAGGAAATATTCCCTAAGACTGCATATCTCGCGATTGTGGAGGGTCTTAGCGTTTAAAAAGCCTCGACCTCCACACTTTCGCGGGATATACAGTCTCATTACCGATGACCGTGGGTGATGCATTCGATATGCAGTCAGCAGCGTACGGACCCTCCTATCCAGGGCGTCGAGTTCGGTCTGAGTCCATTTGAGTATGCCGAAAGAGTACATCAAAACCGGCATGACCCAACCGTTGAAGGCGCGCACCTTGTTTCCGCCTGATAGAAGACTATTATTAGTTACATCTTTTTCTGGCAACAACGCACAAACACAAACGACCGTGTATTTTTTGAGACTCTGGAATCGATCTTCAGGTTAGCAATAGTATAATTAGAAACTACTCGAATCCTTTTTAACCCTGCTACAATCCTCATGTGGATATAGGCCTTCTCAAAGTAGCGTCATTGTTCTTTCTAGTCCAATTAACCGGCTATGAAAGGGGACTAAACTCGGAAAACACATAGTTATCTAACAGTACAACTATGTTCTAAATGTCCCTCGGTAAACCTCGTGTTTCGTCAGTCGTCGGATTTCTATCAGTTGCCCTTTGCACTTGGTGCAGACCGGACGCTCTCAATCGACTTGGAAGTATATAGAGTTGTTAATACTCTTTTAACTTAATGTAATTTATTTTAAAAATGGTGGGAAAGCTGTTAAAGTCGCAAGCACGACAGATAGGAAAATCGTTTTACAGCTCTAAATAGTTCTCACGAAAATCAAAACAAAACAACAATAAAGTACTTAGTTCTGAATTCAAATTATTATACAAGATAAATCTAATAATTGTGGTCATGGAAATTAGCATTCGTTTGTATTCGGAAATGCGATGATTCCCGAGGGACATTAAGAAAATAGAAATATTGTACATACATAGGTCCATATTTACCTAACCCTTCCGAGAACTTATGAATTATGATACATACATTAGTTATTCTATTCACAAAATCCGTGGATCCCAACGAAATAAAATGTAAAAACGACGAGAGTTTCGTTATTTTTGTCTAGTCACGTTCCCCTGTTTCACGGTGAACTAACTTTGTTCCCTACAGTTCAAAGTGTACGTCCCCTCATCCCCTGACGGAAAAGGATTGTGGAACCTTCATATTATGAGTTACGACTTTATTCGATGGCTTATTATTGTTTAGTCGTACATTCTACGGAATGAAATGGTACAAAATAAATTGAGGGATGAAACAAAATGCATGGTTTCATATTTCATCAGGGTCGAATGAAAAATATTTTTGCGTGTGGTTTATTGAAAAGATAAACATATTTTAATTGGTACCATTCAGGAAGCTTGATTAATATTTATTATTAGGTAGTGAAAATATTTATTTGAATGAGTTGGAAACTTTGATAAAAGGGATATGATATTTTATTACAAATCTATGCTATGCTAGAAAATAAAAACAGGAAAGAACCAATTTCAGGTTCGCATAAAACGTAAATATACCAATACAGGTTAAGAACTCGTTCAGTATTCGAGTGATTTCGAAATTTCTATCGAAAAATAGTTTTAGTTGCACTAGCCCGTTCATTTTCCACGCGGCGAAGGAATTTCGAGTCAATTTTGCAGTAACTAGTTCTATTACTTTATAATACGAATTTTCGCTCGTATTGCACTTACAATGATCCATTTGCGCTGAACCTTTATATAGTTTATATTGATAAAATGGTATGATATTTTCCATAGACAGAAAAAAAAAAAAAAAAAAATTGTTTTTCTCAAACATGCTTGGAAATTCGAACATTATTTTGATAACCTTCTTCGAGATAAATCGAAATTGGTGTACTGATCAAAAACAAGCGAGTAGGCGGCCGAATCCATATCTGTCGTGCTTAGCGGCCAAATAAATTACTATGAAAACTCATAAATGTCGTGTTATTTAAAAATGGAACGAACTTTTTACTTCATCACATGGCAACCAAGGAGGTAACTTATCAAAGATTTTATTTAAATTTCGAACTGGCTTAGTAAATAGAGCTGTTTAAAGTAAAGAAGAAACAAATGAACATATCGGCGCGTGAAAAATTTTCTTTGTTCGTCACTGATTCTGGAATTCATAATTAATTTACTTAGTTTGAATTTCCGCATTGTTTGAGAAAAGTTCTATACAAGCCTTGACTCACGTATGTGTGCCACATTTTCATGATCGTTTATCAATGCCCTAATTGCTGGCCCCGACAGTAATGTATATTCTGCACAAAATAAACGCACATTGCAAAAAAATTATAATACATAAAATACTCATTTGCAAATTAGCCAAAAATGTTATTGTTTGAAATTTGTTATTTTAAAACTATTATTATTTTATTTCACATAAACCTACATGGGCACTTATTAAACGTCAGAAGCTAGGTGCACGGTTCTAATTGGTCGTTTTCTATGGAGAAGAACCAGTAAGAAACTCCACGGTTACTCTTATAAAAATACTTAATTGGCCTTAATTTTTTTTTCAAATTACATTGTTATTAAGTTCGGGAGGACAGTGACAACTTTACCAATGAGGAATGCTGGAATTTATGATTCTTTGATCAATGGCCGAGATATCTACTCCTTGCTTGTTTTCATACTGTGCTACACTAGAGCGTAGGTAGTACGTATTCGATAAAAAGTTGTGAAAAAAAAACTATCTCTGTTCCCAAATCCCAAACATTTATATGAGTAAAGCCCGGGGCTTGCTATACCTTTTAATAGTTAGTGGAAAAAGAATTGTGTATGTAAGAATCTTCTACAATTTCCCTTTTTATCATGTAAGAAAGTTAAGACATAATATTATTGTGAAAATCTTGAAATGGTAATATTTTGGTAAGTCAATGTTGTTCTTTAGGAACGATATTTTTGAAGGAAATTTGTTTTACCTTAGTATAAATAAGTAACAGTATTATGTCTTCATAGAAAACGGCCGAAACGACGCGCTTCGAAATCTCAGTGTATTCCAGCACGCGTAGCATGACCACCGTAGAAACGAGTTTTGTCGACGGAAGAGTAGACAAAATGACTGATAAACAATCACAATCTCTAATTTTGTCTATTCTTCCGTCGACAAAACTGTTTGACGAATTTGTTTTTATCCAATTTGTTTTTATCGAATTTGTTTTTATCGAATTTGTTTTTATCGACTTTGTTTTTATCGACTATGCTTTTATCGACTTTGTTTTTATCGACTTTGTTTTTATCGACTTTGTTTTTATCGACTTTGTTTTTATCGACTTTGTTTTTATCGACTTTGTTTTTATCGATTTTGTTTTTATCGACTTTGTTTTATCGACTTTGTTTTTATCGACTATGTTTTAAAGTCGATAAAAACAAAGTAGATAAAAACAAAGTCGATAAAAACAAAGTGGAACAAACAAGGTGGTCATGCTACGCGTGCAGCAGTACCCAACAGTCTCGAGAGCGCGGCAGTTACGCATGGACGCGGAAGGTTTATTTACCGAGCGGCCGCAGGTAACTATATCAAGGTCACTGACGAGACATAATACGGTTACTTTATTATACTGTGGTTTTACACAGGACATGTAGGTATAAATGGAGTTTGAACATATTCAAGTTTATTTATTTATTTATTTAAGGATTACCAACGAGTTACATTACAAATTATCTTTTACAATAGTAAAACTTAGTTTTATTACATTATCCTGTAACGCACACTCAATTACAGGTAACCACAGCTTACACATTATCGAGTACTTAGTGCTCTGAATACATAATTTAAATTAAATTAAGAATTTAAAAAAAAGAAACAATATACATGCCATTCTAAAAGTTTAAACTTACACGAATACAATACAGTAAAACCAAGCATTAACTTGATTATCATGAAGTTATTGTTATTCTAGTCAGAAACGTAGTTATTAAACGTATCATTTGTTTTCATAAAAACTTTTGGGTTTGGACTATTGGAAACTATTCTGTTATTTACGTTATTATGAATGTGGGTTCCACCTACGGATAGCCATAAAACTAATAGGGTATAAGATAATCTTTATTTATGGAATTTGGCGGAAGATAATTACTGAACTATAATTTACCGTAGACACAGTACAACATTAGACTCGTCAATAATAAAAAATGGCACAAGGGCACACTTATGAGATCCAATAGTAAGTGTAAATGAGACAGAAATATATTTAGGCCCTTTGTACACACACGTTTTTCTCGTGAAAAATTACGGTTTATTCGTCGTGTGTAGGCACGGTCGTCAGTAATAGGAAGTATGGAATGATCATCAATGATGAATCATCAATATGGAAGCTTGTTGACAGACACGTTTTTTCTTAGGTGCGGTTTATATCGTGGTACCTTCAAGAAATCGTGCCGTGTTAAAGGGCCTTAGCCTATTTCCTTCACGTATGCAAACTTTTGGCCTAGCCCCAGTTGTTAGCCAATAACTGAAGCCCAACAAAACGGCAGTCACGGCACGTCAGATTTTCACGAATATACCTAATTCTTGATTTATTGTGATACTTTTTGTTGATAATTATTAGGTATATGAACAGTTTCGTATTATTGACATGTTGATTTATATTAAACATCTATCTCAAAAACGATATTTGTTTTATTTTAAAGTCAAGTCATATAAAATGTCTTATATATGTCACCGTAAGATTGTGAGCACCGTTAGTTTATAATCTATCGGTATTATTTCCGTTAGATCATAATCTGTCGAAAAATTGTGAACTGGGTGAAATTAGGGTTAGGTTAGGTTAGAACTGTGACCAAACTCGTGTGTCGAGCGAGCGTAGTAAGCGCTGCCGCGGCAGCGGCAGCGCTTACTACGCTCGTTTCTCATGGATATAATATAAACTATCGAAAAATAATGCGTTAAATCGTAAATTATTAGTCGTAGTTCACAATTTTTCGACAGTTTGTAATCTAACGGAAATAATACCGATAGATTATAAGCTAACGAAGTTTATAATTTTACGGTGACATATATACATTTTATAAGACGTTTTTGTAGCTGACTGCATAAATACGTCAGATTTTCACGGTTGAGCGAGTTGACGACAGTAAAAATTGGTAAAATCGAAGGGTGCCAACTCGCGCGCACGCGCGGCTTAGACAATCGCCAGTTGACGAACATGTCGATTTCTTTGGACACTATAACCCGACTACATTAAATAGTACCTGTTAACAAGTGACTGTCAAAGACTATCGCTATCTCATGGTTATACGCTGACAGCTAATCTATACCATACTCTATCTCATCATTTCCGCTGAAAGACGTCCACTGCTCAGTGGCGTAGCTACCTAGGGGCTAGGCGGGGCAGTGCCCCGGGGCCCTCAAGCTTAGAGGGCCCTCGAGTCCTTCCTTTCCAGAAAATCTCGATCGAACTGAATTTTTCAAAATTTCTCCCATTTTCAAAATAAATATGATAGTTTGCAAAAACAGCTGTCCCATACATTTTGACCGCGTAGGGATTGCACTTTTCTATGAAACAGCTGATTTTTTTAAAATAACCGACAAAAAATTTCAACGCAGGAGATTTCAGAATCATGTACTGAACCCATGGTAAAAGTTTTCGCGTTGATGGGTGACACCTCGTATGTTTAATATTTTTACTTGATAAAACCTAAACAGTTTAGATAGCAGTGGGGCCCCATTTTTTTATTTGCCCCAGGGCCCTTGGTTACCTAGCTACGCCACTGCCACTGCTGGACATAGACCTCCCCCAAGCACCGCCACTTCGACCGATTCTGTGCTTTCCGCATCCAGCGGATTCCTGCGGCTTTCACAAGGACATCGGTCCATCTTGTGGAAGGCCTTCCAACTCTATGTCTTCCGGTACACGGTTGCCACTTAAGTTTGGCAATTCTTCGGGCTATGTCGGTTACTTTGGTTCTCCTGCGGATCTCTTCATTTCTGATTCGATCACGTAGGGAAACTCCAAGTATAGTCCTCTCCATTGCCCTTTGGGTGACTTTTAGCCTTCTGATAAGGCCCATTGTAAGCGATCACGTGATACGGTCAAAAATGTATGGAACTGACATAAGCTATCGAAAAACTTATATTAATCCTGTTGAAAGTAGTTGTAGAAAAACGAAACGTGATTGACACTCATCTATACTCCATTTCAAATAAGATTAGACATTTAAATAAACCTTGTTTACAGTCCGGTCAACCGATTTTGACTTCTATACCGTAGGCATAAGGATGGCATTAAAAGCAAAAAAGTGGTTACAATACCAACCTATTACTGCAGCTGCCATTTGTCATGCCACCAACGCAATAGAAGTCAAAATCGGTTGAACGAACTGCAAAAAAGGTTTATTTAAATGTCTAATTTCAAATGGAGTATAGTAGTAGGTACGAGCCTTAGCTCTTATAGTGCATAAACCTTGGAATTAGATGACTCTGAATATATTTGTGTAAAAAATATTAGATATCAAGGTGGGCAAAGAAATAAAAAGCTCAACAATTTTTTTGGGCATTACGTGTGGGTCATCAATTTGAAGATCATCTATGCGAAAATCACTCACAGTATTCCACATTGCGCACCCATGGTTGTAAAGGTAGTTAGAGAGGGGTATTAACTGTTAAAAAAAAGAGAAAGAAAAAAAATAAAAGTAAATACTCAATTGTGGGAACGCTAATATCGGAATCAGTCTCGTTCAACATAATAATTATTATGTTATTATGATTTACTACCTCCACGTCGATCCATGGTTGTAAAGGTAGTTAGAGAGGGGTATTAACTATTAAAAAAAATAGAAAGAAAAAAATAAAAATAAATACTCAATTGTGGGAACGCTAATATCGGAATCAGTCTCGTTCAACATAATAATTATTATGTTATTATGATTTACTACCTCCACGTCGATCCCCGCTATGTCGAAAGTAAGGTAGACTTAAAACAAAAAGTGAAGCGCATTCATTTAAAAATAAAGTCATTTTATTACTAAAATAAATTTGTTCTTTTTTGTAAAATTCTAAGAAGAACTTAATGGATACTTACTTAAGGTATTGGAAGGTTTTTGGGTGGTTCATTTCGTTTCACCATAATAAGAAAGTCCGTGTGGTGCCGGACTTAAAGAATAGCACTACTCTATTTCTTCCCATGGGTGTCGTAAAAGGCGACTAAGGGACGTACTAGAGAATAGGCAGCAGCGTTCTTTATGCATTTTTAACACTATACTGTGATCGCCAACCCGCCTGCCAAGTGTGGCAATTATGGCATTCCCCCCAAAAAATGACAAGCACCATAAAGAAGCAGGAATCCGCTGGATGCGGAAAGCACAGAATCGGTCAAAGTGGCGGTGCTTGGGGGAGGCCTATGTCCAGCAGTGGACGTCTTTCGGCTGAAATGATAATGACGATTATGACAGTAAGAAATAATTTTAAAATATTTATATTCATTATTGAAATACAAGGTAAGATATTTCACGAAGGTTGCGAGCGTAAATCGCGTCCGCTACAATATTAGGGGCTTATCCCACATAACGTAGAACATTGAACACCGTTTTCGTTTGCTCCTAACTGTCCACTTTACTTATTTATATCATCTTTAAAACGTTAACCTTTCGACCTTCAACCCAAAATGACAAAATGGATTCGCGTAGGTATCAAAAGAAACGACTGCGATTGACTTTTGAACGTTTGTCTCGTAGACTTTCAAGATTATTGGAAAGACATTCCAAGAACCGCTCTCTCAGCTAACCGATATTTTTATTAAACCAATGAAGGCGGCTTCGTTATGCCAAAACACTTCAAAAAAGCGCTAAATTGCTTTCATGAAATTCATGTTCCCAACTTTTATCCGTTTTTTGCCGGTCGCCATTCTACAGTTGCCTCTAAAATCCTGCCTGGCTCAATTGCCGTCATTTCTATGCCTGTCTTGTGGCGTCTAAAATTTTATTGGTCGCTCTAAACCTCGGGAGGTACTACTAAACTTTTTGAACGTACCTGTCCCTAAAGCCTGGAATAGACATGCTATTGAAAAAGCATGCTAACTTTCTATTCGATTAGGTAGTATGCTCATTTACAGTATGCTCTCTAAGCGTTTACTTTTGCTTGAGAAAACACAGGCTTCAGAAGCATACTTATTACTAGCATGCCTGAGATACCAGCGCTTATTTAATCCTCCAACAATCACAAACCCTACTTATGGTATATTTGATTATTGACGTTGTCAAAATCTCTGTGTAGCATGCTTGCATAAAGTAGCATACTACACTATACACACCGCCCTCTAGTTAGTACCAAAAAATAGATCGCCTTGCTAATAGGTAGCGTGCTTGTTTAAAAGCATACTTACCTACTCTTATTGTATACACATCTTACTTGTACTTTCGAGAAAATGCTTCTTACTTAGTAAAGAAGCATCTACTCGAATTTAGTTTTTTGCTACTACATAGCATGTGTGTTCCATCCTTAATACTTGTTCGCAGTGAAATCAAATCTGAATCAAAGTTAAGATCAATAACGAATGATTTAATAGCACAACCATGAGCTATTGAATTACTTATATAAATGATCGCACGGAGTCAATTAAGTTATCCCCAAGATGAGAGACTTGAGAGGTTAATTAGATGTTAACGCAATAAGGGTCGCCATTTTGGGCTGGTCCCTGACTGACAAGGTGCTAGTGGATCATGCAGAACGTAAATTAGTCCCGTAAATATATTTTATATTGAAAAATATTTATAAGTACCTACGACTACTCTGCCCCCGATAGAAAAAAAGACGCATCTAACATTTTTTCCAGATTTGAGTTACATATCAGGCAGATGCGCCTTTTTTTTCTAATTCCCGCAATGTATGTAACTCAAATGTGGAAAAAATGTTAGATGCGTGTTTTTTCTATCGGGGGCAGTACTAGTTTTGCATACCTTTGGTAATAATATTTTATTTTTATTAACAAATGTTGATACATTTTATCTATCCTAAGCAGAAACACAATGTACAGATTATGAGTATTTTAAAGATGTCTGTGCTGGTATTGACTGTATGACAGACACCCGCCCGACACACGCCCGACCGGATCGACCTTTGAATTCAGGTTTTATTTTAATATTCAAAACGTTTATTAATAAACAAAAGAGTAAATGATGAAAATCCATTTTTTCTGCTTTGTTAAATCTACAGCGGAAAATTGAACACTACATTTTCACAAGAAATATTCCATGGCAAAAAAAAATATCGCCCCATGTTACATGGGACTTAAACATAACTGGCGAAATATGACTGTATTACTCCTCTGCCTTCCGTCGGGAAATACAGGCGTGATTTTATATGAAGTTTCTGTATTTATTGTCTTTTACCATCGTCTCCTTGCCTAGTTACTTACAGTACCTGGGCGACCGAGTTCTGCTCGGGTGAAAATAGAGAATGCTCATTTAATAGTATAGGAAAGTTCATACTTATCCATATATCGTACCTACTTATTCCATGCTGCCATTATAGTACGTACTTACTTACTAATTCCATACTGCCATGTCATTATTCATTATCTTGCTCTAAACTTTGGGCGACCGAGCTCTGCTGGCGTGAAAATACGGAGAAAACGAATCCCAGATATGAGACCTAGCTAGATCGAATTTCCGCTCCCATAAACTTCTATATCGAGAACGTGAGTAAAAAAGAAATATATCGCCGGCCCCGCAGAATAAACGCGCAAGTGTAAAAAGTCAATTTTACAGGAAAAATAAAAAACCTAAATTGATCCATAACTTTATGACTACACCGAATAGAAGTTTTGTTTTTTACATCGTTTAAAGATTTTTTTTTTGTAGATAATCTAATTAATGTTAAGTGTTAAACAGATACTGTTTTTGAGTCATTGATAAAAAAACATTTTACAGAAATGTTTTAGTTTTTTTTAACGTTAATGTTACTTTGAGTTATTTTTTCTTATCAACTATTGTATTTTTTTTTTTGTTTTGCAATGTAATATTACTTGCGTTTTTCGCAGTACAGTGATACCGTTAACGGGCTATTACGCGTTTATTCTGGTGCAGTCGAAAAAATTCTGATAATGTAATAGGTAATTAAGTTTTTATATCATCAAGGTCGGAATTATAATATTATGTTACGGTATATCGTGTGTATGTAACTTCGTAAATAATTGATGTAAAAATCTGGAAAAAATTGAGGTGTATTTTGACCTATACATAACGAATATGGATTAACATCAAAACCGTCTCAATAGCACTTACGCGTTTATTCTGCGGAGGCGGCGATATATACAAATATTGCTCGTTTAATAGTATAGGAATATAATTATTTGGATTAACCATTACAACTGGTGCTAAAGCGTTTATAGTATTAAAGCAGGTGTCAACGCCGACTGCAAGGCCCCGGCCTGTCGTAAAGTAATTAGCGTGGCTCTTTGGGCCTCCAGATTGCATTAGACACGTTCTACACATCAGCCGCCTTCGCACCACGGCTTTAAATATGCATAAGGGGTTGCATCACATCGTGTACACCATGGCTTAAGTGATGTCTTGAGATGCATAATGAAGTATTTTGGATGAATGCATTCGATTTTGTGTATGAGATTACCTAACTAAGTTGTAAGGTCAAGTTTGAGAATATTTAAAGTTATTTTATTTTGTTAGAAACCAAGGTTCGGGTATACTTTATACTTTGAACGACACTTTCTCTGAGTATTCAAAAGGTTTTAACGTTTTCCAAATCAAATCAAATCAAATTATTTATTTGCTAGAATGCAGGTATACAAATAAGGTCGTGAAGAATTAAAGTTGAGCCATACATTCTGCCCAAGATTCGACATGCAAAATTTAAATAAATGAATAAATTGCAATAATAAAAAATAAGAACATTAAACACAATTATCAGATAAAATTATCAGTTCAATACAATTAAAATCAATTCAGTCAAAATGCAATTCATAAATATTAATTATTAATTCCTTTCAGTTTAAATCAGATATAGCCATTTTTAGGTGAAACAGTGGTTTACCACTGTTTCACCTAAAAATGGCTATATAAAAACGGATAAATCCAAGTACACTAAACTTGAACTGCCTGTCAAAATAGGTAAATCATAATGACTTGTATCTCATGGGGAGGTAAGTACGTATGTGCACAAGTGTATGTAACATTCAATATGTGAAAAAAAAAATACCCAATGCAAAAAATTATATGAATTTGTAAAGCTCTACCGTTAGAAAACTCTAAAAAAATATATTATATAATTATAATTTAAAAAAAATAACTCGAAAACTACAAAAAATCGCGAAACATACATGGGGTATTTTCGGATACCTCTACAGACACGAGAAATCAAATATTTTTATGACGTCACCATTTGGACCATCTGCATATGGAATTTGCTGTTCCGTTCGCCGAATCTGTACAATCTACGATACAAATTCATCGAATGAAACCAAAAATGTGTTGAAAAATTTTTTTTAACCGACTTCAACACTAGGAGGTTATGCCTTCAGCGGGTATTTTTTTTTTCATTTGTTGACACCGATTTTTCAGTGATTACTGGGCCGAGTTACGGGTATTCTTTATCATTTGTTAGAGGAAACACGCGGGGTGCAGGTCCCATATAGATTTTTTAATTTCACTGGGGTAGTTTTTGAGTTAGCTTGAATAATACGTTTTTAATCCACTTGGTATATTTTGATGATGTTATAAAACTTTCTGACCAGTGTCAATGTCGTTTAAATAGCAAGAAGTGGTATACAAATTTGCGTGAGGTAGGTACCACAACCAAAGAGTGAAAAAAAAAAACCATTTAGTTTTCTTTTTGGTTGTTTTTTTTTTTTTTGTAAATAAGCTTTCTTTTATTTCTTTAAATACAACTTTTGAAGAATAGAATTATTCCACCATTACATTTGTTATATATAAGCTTGTTTACTTTGTTTACCAACTCCGGTACGTCTCTCCCGTGCCATGTCTACGTCATAGAGCACACGAAACTCCCCAGCATCCTTCCGCCTGATACAGTTTTCTCGTGATTTCTCTCAGCACATAATCATGTCTTTTGAAAAAGAATGGCCCTCTTTATTCTGCAAAACCTGCCACGATGAAAAGTTACTGCAGATTGAATCGCAGAAAAAGACGACGGCTTAAATAAAAATATTCAGAGTTTGCTTTTTAAATACATTTTATACATCCTTTGCAGTTTGGGCAAATAGATAATTATGAGGTAATCCGATACGGTCCAATCCGAACGGCTTTAAATACAGATAGAGTTTTTATTTAAACGTATTTTCGCAATAAAAGGTACATAGAAACGTTTTTCAGTTTTATGTTTACAGATTGTAGAACTATGGTCCAGTAAATTGATGTGGCTATCCACCACAGAGATTGTTAAGCTACTGTTTCACTTGCAGATTACATTTAAAGCAGAATGAATCATGCCAAAAAAAACAGTGGCACTCCAGGAGTGCCGACAGAAGTGAAAACTTGAACAAGATCGCCTTGGTGGAAGAAAAATACTTGTATAGAATTGGTCCGTAACCTTATCTAAATATAGAGCACAATCGTGGTTACAAAAAAAAAAAAAAAAACTTCCAAAACCTTTAAAGTAAAAATACTTGCATGAACATTGATCCGTAACTTAATATAAATTAAGAGCACAATTGCGTTTACAAAAGTGAGGTGTCGGTAACGGTGTCGCGAGTTAATTTTTTTTTCCCATCTCAAAAATGCCCAACGCGCCCAAAGAAGTTTTCGCTTCAACAAATTCGGGCACTTTTACATGAGTTTAGGAACTAATTATTGTTGAAACAAAATCTCGATATGAGACTTTGCTTGGAGCGATTTACACGCTTGAATCTAATAATGTTGAAGGAAGTACCTATCTTTAATAAATTAATAAGCGTTCACTTACGTTGAGTTTTGAGGGAGACTGTCAGGCATACATAAGGTTAGGTAAAGTATATGAAAGCGTATAGTATGCAAGTGGCTGAGAGAATTCGACGCCGGGCTTCAGGGCCGGGCGGCGAGCGCGCTCCGCTAACGTAAACTCACTACTTTACGTAATGCCCAAGTTACACGAGACTAGTTTTTTAAGCTAGAATCTTATCAATATTTTTTAACCGACTTCCAAAAGGAGGAGGTTCTCAATTCGACTGTGTGTTTTTTTTTTTCGTATGTTTGTTACGCGATTACTCCGTCAATTATGAATTGATTTTGATGATTCTTTTTTTGTTTGGTAGATCATACTTCAGAGGTGGTCCCATATAAATTTTATTAACTTTGCTTGGGTAGTTTTTGAGTTAGCTTCAATAATACGTATTTTTTCCTCACTTAGTATGTGGATGATATTATGATAACTTCCTGTCACTGTTATTTACATAGCAGGTAGTGGTATTCGAATTTGTGTGGGGTAGGTATCACAACTAAAAAGTGAAATATAAAAAGTTATTACAAAAAAAAAACAACCGACTTCAAAAAAACACTACAAAGTGAAAAATAACTTTAATTTCGGAAGTCGGTGTCTTTGGTTTTTAATTTTCGTTCTTTGTCACTGACCGTTTTTGACTACGGTTAGTGAAAGTGCTCAGGTGCGATTCGGGCTAGTGATGTTGAAATCAGTGCTCTGAGTGGAACACCTCATATATCCGGGCGCTAACTACTTTTGGTTTGGCACATGCGAGAGCTGTTTACACGATGCTGGAAAATTTTAAGCCAGTATTGCAGTGATATAGGTCGTGGAGTAAAATGATCAGATTGGATACTAACTTCGCCGGCCGTACGAAGCTAGTACACAAGAAAGGATAGCAAAATCAGCAGTGCTACAGGCTCACAAATAGACCCCATCCTATTTAACTTTTACATTAGCTATCTTTCTCACTAGCTTACTAGGAAGCAAGTCATAGGTCTCGAGTTCGAACCCAAGGCGCACCTCTGACTTTTCGGATTCATTTGCGTATTGTATAATTACTACTTGCTTAAAAAACGGTAAAGGAAAACATCGTAAGGAAACCGGCCTGAAAGATATTTCTCGACGCTATGTGAAGCCAAGCCAGAGGCCCATGGGCGGCTTTAAAAAGTCTGACGCCAGGTTAGTCAAAAACCACACGAAAAGAAGAAGAAGACTAGCTTACTAGCCTACAAATGAAGATATTTCTGTGCACAAGAGGCCAGCTTACTAGCATTATCTAGCTATCTTAACTTCAAAAACTAGCCTCGTGTAACCAGGGCATAACCATCAACTCTCCGCCGACAGTGCTCTCATATTGGGTCCCTTATGTATGCAGTGACCTTTTCGTGAATACACGACTTTTCAGCATTCTATTCTGTAGACTCTTAGTTAATACAGCGCAATCGGTCGGGAGGTGTGCGATTTTTTATTTTCATTCGATGTGTGAATCCGATAAAATAACCTCGGGCTGGGCTTTGTTCCACTGTACATACTTACAGTGCGGTTCCCTCTGATCTCTGGTGAGTGTTGACACTGGTAGTCGATCAGCCGAGCGCGTGGTGTTCGATGCCGCACGCGTTCAAATTCCGCATTGTGTGTCAGCCCCGCGGTATTTACTGTTTCGCGGCACTGACCGTTTTAGATTTAAATCCGTTTACGCATTGAATATTCACCTTGATTAAATTCCTCGAATAGAATTGAGAGGTTTAATTTACTTTTTCATTCACAACCGTGTGATTGCTGGTTTGAATCTCGCAATAACATTTTATTCCAGAAATTCATCCTCTACACATTTTCAGTGGTGTTGAAATAACGGAACCCTTTTAATTAAAATGCGAACGCGGCTGTAAATTAGCTGCTCGTCTATGGGACAGTTGACGAGGGGGGAAAATAAACCTACTTTACATTTTAAATGTACCAAGGTATAAGTGAACGGTAAAAAGAAAATGAGGAAACTCATTTGAATGGGCTCTGCAACGCATAAGGGTATTAAGGAGTTATGTCTACTCACAGTAACACACAACTTTCCATAAATTAGGGTGAGCTTACATTTTTCCTGGAGTTGAGCACCCAATTTTCAAAAGACGAGCGTTTTCACAACACTGTTTGGTTTATTATTTCCCCTGCTTCATACATTGCTTAACGATTCATGATGAAAGCCCTTTTCCAAAAAGTCCTTTGTTGATCAAAAGCTGTTTACTATGAAATGTATAAAGAAAATCGGAAATAATGTCGGTTATCGATGACTTGCATCGTATGTTAAATGGGGTAAGTGGAAGGGAATGCATCCCCCACCGCCTTCAGGGTGAAGTTAAGAGGATTGGCGGATAAACGCATTCGTTTATTCAGCTTTTGTACAAAAGCTCACTTGTTACAATCGGTTTCAGTTTTATCTATCTATTTAACTTTTGTTTTATACCTTGTAATCTTTTTTAAAGAAAGGTCTGAAAAGAACAAGCAAGTTTTAGCTTTTCTTAAAAAAGACAAGTCATCTAGTCAATGGTGCCGATTCCCTTGTTCACAAACTAAACTAAATTTAAGTTCAGTGCATCTTTTTCTTTCTATTTCATTAAGAAAAGGACAGAAGATAAATTTTAGTTTAGTCCTGTCAAATTAATCAGCGCCTGTCACTACTCCATACAAGTTTAGATGTGATTAAAAACTTGCCTACTAAAATTACGTCAATTTACGTCAAGCGCTGATTAATTTGACAGGACTAAACTAAAATTTATCTTCTGTCCTTTTCTTAATGAAATAGAAAGAAAAAGATGCACTGAACTTAAATTTAGTTTAGTTTGTGAACAAGGGAATCGGCACCACTATCATTAGAGGATTTTTTCAGCAACATTGTATTTAGGGCTCGGAATAGTTCTATCTCCAGTATTTTTGCGAAATGTGATGATTGCGGCAATCTTTATATAGCGGTGCATAAAGGCTGGTTACCACTAACCACCAAATGGATATCACGAACAGGCATACATTCTTAGAACGTAGTGTATAACTTAGAAAGTAGTGTCTTATTTTGTTGTTAATGTAACAAAGGAAACTTCCAACCTCACTGCGTGGGCGGAGTTGTGTGCAAAAACTAGTTCCGTAATAAAAGGGTATACTCAAAGACTACAGAATTTCCCGAAGACGACCTTCGTACAACAAATATTTCGTCTAACAATTCCTAAATAAGTCCACAGCTCAAAATACAAAATTTACTTAAATAAACCTTTAATATCGTGTTCGCTTAATAACGTGAAATTATTAGTAAGTAAATGCTATTAGTTTAATATCTGTATAAGGGTTCCCAAATTTAAGAGTCACGTTACGCAGAAATTGTTATCTCAAAAGCTTATTAAAATATTACAGGCAATTACGTGGGTACACAAGGAACTTCGGGATAAACTGCTGATCGGCTTACGAGCGTCAAACATCTCGGTCAAGAGGCTCTGCTCAAGAATTTTAACCAAGATTAATAAACGTTGAGTACGCTGAAAGGTGCTTCTTCTGTGTTCATCATCGCTATTATTATTATTTTATTCACTAGCGTTTTCAAGTGTTTGATTTACAAAAAAAGCGATGTTGACGTCAACTGGGTTTCTTTACTCTGAAAATCAGTTCTGTCTCCGAGTTTGTTTTCTTCGTATCTCTTAGTCGTAGTTTATGTACAAGTGGGTCGACTGAAAATATTTTCTATTAAGTTGTGTGTACCTACACAGTACAGATAGGCTCCCTTTTTTCACTGTGGGCTTTCAGGCCAGAAAAGTAATTGTTAGAATTATGAGACCAAAATGTTTGAAAAAAAAAAAATGTGTAGCGCATCGGTTCAGAAAGAAGATCGCAATAGCGCTTAGATAGAGTGCTTGTTTATGGCTTACCAACAGCATCGTAATCTATTCCCCGCAGTTCACTTTTACGACCTGCAACTGATATATCTCTTTCGTTTCTAGACCCAGTTTCCATTTGTGACAATTGACACTCACTGTACCGCCAATATAGCTCAGTTGTCGATATATTCACGATTTACTTTTAAGGCTACTTGCTCATCGTATACGCATCGAACGGATCGTAATTGCAATATATTTATTTTCAGCTATCAATGCTATTGTCCCGATTCAGCTTTATTTAAAACAATGAAAAAATCTTTATAAGTACACTTTGTAGAGAAACCTACAAATAGTTGCTTTACGCTGCAGAAATCCTGTTTAACTGCGATCTGCAAAGTCGTATATCATTTTTAAGAGCAAATGAATTATTGCGCGATTAAAATAAATTTCGAATGAAAAGAAAAAAGGCGAAACCTAAGAAAGACGACACTAAAATTACTAGGAAAACTGGACTAAGAAAGCAAAGTTGTTAAGTAACATTAGACGATTAAATTTTGCGGTGGGCGGACCCCGACTGATGGGGATTGGGCTAGTTTTAAATTCAAACAATTTCAGTTTAATACGAGGCTGTGGGTAGATTCATCGTGGAAGTGTCTACAAGCAACCGCCCGCACGTTTGTTTCCAATAAGCACGGATCACTTGGCAAATAGTTTGTGTAGGCAGAGGACGGCCACTTACGGGACGCGGTCGAAAAGTTACCCACCAAATATGCGCTCCTGGTAATGCTTTTGACATGAAATGGGCTAAATAATAAGTATGGGAGGGAAATGTAAAGTTCATTTTATATTTGTTGCTCGAATTTGAACTGTGAATTTGTTAAAAGGACTGCTTTTTCGGTTCGCAGTTTGCTACTTTATATAAACATGGCTTTTTCATTTCCGCTTTGCTAATACACTATTAGCTTTTGGCAACTATGCTGCGTTGCTGTATGTGGTTTTTAGAGCATTTGAGATAGTTAAAACGTTATAAATTGGAATACTTAATTCTTTATTTTTAATATGTAAAAAACTTTTTATAAAAAAAACAACCGACTTCAAAAAAAAAAAACACTACAAAGTGAGAAATAACTTTAATTTCGGAAGTTGGTGTCTTTGGTTTTGTATTTTCGTTTTTTGCCACCGACTTCCCGAAATTAAAGTTATTTCTCACTTTGTAGTGTTTTTTTTTGAAGTCGGTTGTTTTTTTTTGTAAAATGTTTTTATTTTTCACTTTTTAGTTGTGGTACCTACCCCCATTCGAATACCACTACCTGCTACCAGTGACAGGAAGTTATCATAATTATCATCTACAAACTAAGTGGGAAAAAAATACGTATTATTGCAGCTAACTCAAAAACTATGCAAGCAAAGTTAATAAAATTTATATGGGACCAACTTGAGAGTATACCCTTTCAAACAAAAAAGAATTTTCAAAATCGATCCACAAATGACGGAGATATCGGTGGACATACATAAAAAAAAACAAACAAACGCGACGAACATATAACCTCCTCCTTTTTGGAAGTCGGTTAAAAATATGTGAATCATTCGACGTTATAACGTCCCACGATATCAACGTGCTGTAACCCGTAACCCGACTATGGCGCGCCTACGTCAAAAATTAAAATCATTCCACACAATCAGATAGAAATTATTCTCCTGGGTATGATATACCTAACCGTGACAAGCCGTTATCATGTCATCGTGCGAAACAAAAAGGAAAAATACAGAAGAGAGGGCACCATATTTATTTGCGACGAATATAAAGATATTAACCCGTCGTATTAATGATGTGATAAGACAGCGGTGTGATTTAAAAGAAGATGTAGTGACAAAAATTGAAAAGGGTATGCTGAGATGGTTTGGGCATGTTGAGAGAATGAATGAAAGACGACTAACAAAATGTATTTACAAGGCTGATGTAAAGGGAAAGGCCGGGCGGGGTCGCCCTAGGAGGACATATACTGACCTTATTGGTGATGTTCTTCAGAAAGGCCAGGTGCGTAGTACTCGCAACCGGCGTGCGTGTATGACCAGATGTATGAACGTAAACGAGGCAAAAGGACTATGTAAGGATCGTAGCAGGTGGCGTTCTGTAGTTTCTGCCTACCCCCATGGGAAGAAGGCGTGAGTTTATGTATGTATGTATGTATGTAACCCGTTAATTTATTTACCCTTGTCAGTGGAAGGGTTTGACTGAGTATAAATATAGGTTTATTATCGCATGCTGATCAAATCTATAGAGGACGTATTGAGCATAATTGCCACTACAAATTATTTATTTATTTTCTCCTTTATTTAATTTAAATACTGCCTCGTTGGTCTAGTGGTCGCAAGCGCTACTGCTGAGTATGAGGTCCTGGGTTCGATTCGATTGGGCATAGCGTTATTGGGTTTTCCATCCGGAATTTCTGAGTGGCAGCCCGGAGTTTGGATTTGTGCTCGGTTGATGGCAATAGGCTCGTCTCCTATTACATGGGACTTAAACATAACTGGCGAAATGTGGGTGTACTGTAGGTACACCTCTGCCTAACCCTTCGGGAATTACAGGCGTGATGTTATGTTTATGTTGTTAATTTAAATACCTACTCTAAATAATTTTTATATACTTTTATTTTTATTTTATAAACACACAAAAATATATTATAACATTTGAGTACTAACGTGATGAATTAATAAATATTTATTCAGCATTAAAATTGGTAAGATATTAACATAATATCGGAATTATGATAAAAAACCGGCCAAGTGCGTGTCGGACTACGCACAATGAAGGGTTCCGTAGTTGAGATGAATTTATTTATCCCAAGAACAAACTTAACATTTTGCAGGATCACTTATTTGAACGTGTAGAATGAAAAATCTGATTTTCGTAAAAAAAATCACATTCGCGGTATTTATATAATAATAATAAAAATCTAACACCTTTAAACGAGCAATTCTTGTATAAATTATATAATCTGAATCTCTGAAACGGCTCCAAGAATTTTTATGAAATTTAGTATGCAGGGGGTTTCGGGAGCGATAAATCGATCTAGCTAGGTTTCATTTTTAGAAAACGTCGTTAAAAAAAAAATAGTCATCCAGATATTTTTCTTTTTTCAAGTAACAAGGACTCATTGTGTTAGTAAACTTATGAACTTTAGCTTATTTTACCAGGTCACACAGAAAGTTTTGCGACTAACAGTTTTTGTCTATGGGATACCTACTGGCTGGCGCTCAGAAGCACCATATCGTCTCCAAAGCTAATATTTACACAAATACCATCAATACAGTGTGAGTCTTCATAATGTGCACATATCTAAATGAGAGAATCTATGCCTAATTTTATCGACGGAAAAAGTGGTCAAATTATTTTTTGTTTCTTTTTAATTTTTTGTATCAGTTTTTTTATTTTAGTTTTTATTCTCATGGGCATCTTATTTATAAATTTTACAATTATTGTAAAAAAATATGAGAAAATACAGATTTTTACTAAAAAAACAAATTTATTTTCAATTGAGGGTAGTTTTTTTCTCAATTTTAATTTTATGTGGACGCCTACTTACTTCCAATCATTATTGAGTTTGTTTCATCGCGATAGCTGATTCAGTTTAAAAGTTACACAGTTTTGTTACAATTTTGTTTTAATTCCATAAAAAGTTTTAAAAAAATATTTAGATTTTTTTAAATATTTTTTCTTTCGTTAAAATTTAAATACCTTGGTCACTGGGTTACAGAGGATGGCACTGATAACTGTGATATGGAGAGAGAGCGCAGGGCATTGGCCGTTCGATGCAACATGCTGGCCCGCAGATTTGCAAAGTGTGACAATAACGTTAAGATAACACTGTTTAGGGCATACTGCCAGGCTTTTTATACCTGCAGTCTGTGGACCAGATACACGCAAAAAACGTTTAATGCCCTGCATGTGCAATACAACAATGCTTTTAGGATACTGCTGTCGCTGCCACGTTTCTGTAGCGCGTCAGGGATGTTCGCAGCAGCGCGTACAGATGACTTTTTTGCGATCATCCGTAAAAGATCCGCGTCACTGCTGCGTCGGATGCGACACAGCAACAGCAGTCTCCTGAGCATTGTTGCTAGTAAGACTGAAGGCCACCTGATGGGGCACCTGTGCGCAGTACATGTACTGTTGCCAGGAGTCTCCAGAAGGTGGCTTAATAGATATAGTGTTCTGTAAGTGTGTTGTATTATTGTTATTGTTTGTAGTTGTAAAAGTTTGTCTTAATTAATTATACTAACATAGTTGTAAGTAATACTAACAAATTATGGGTAATGTGCCTGATTTAAAGATAAATAAATAAATAAATAAAATTAAGCATAGATTCCCTCATTTCGATATGTGCACATTATGAAGAATCACACTGTATAGCAACCCACTCTGGTGCTGCTGAGCTCGCCAATCCTGCCTCACCCCGCATTCCAACCTGTATGGCCTGGAAAAATTTCCAGCCCATCGTACACTATTGATCTGGTTTCTGGTTACCATAGGTACCAATATTTAAAATGTTTTTAAGCTCCATTGGCAACCTATCCTTCACCATCTTTCTCCACAATACGTCATAAGCAACCAGATCAAAAGTCTTGAATAAGTCGAGGAAGGTAGCATAAATCGGCGTTCCACGCTGTGTATAAGTATAGTATGTGACAGTATGCTTAAGACACAACACTGCACTTTCTATTGACAAACCACGCCGAAACCCGAATTGGTTGTCATGAACATTTACAGTTTTATTTCAAACAGTTTTATTTTAAGCAGACTGTCAAACACTTTTGATATTGTTGATATTATAGTAGCTAGAGAGATGGGCCTATTGGATGCCGAGCGACGAAATGTAAGTTTGTACGCACAATATTGAGAGATTTACTGTGTTATATTAAGACCATAGACTTCTTATAGGTTTTCCTGTAATCTATGAGTAAAGAGCCATACTATGTATTTTTTTGAAAATTTTTGGTCTAGTAGTTTCGGAGATAAGGGGGGGGGGAATGGTCAATTTTCATTGAATTTCTTAAATATCTTTAAAAGTGTTTATTTTAAAATTATATAAAAAATATGTTTAAGATCCTCGCAATAAGTCCTTTCATTTGATATGTCACATGGTACTGTTAGCATAACTTTTTTTTTTAATATTCTTGTTTGCCCCCCAAAAGTGACCCCTATATTCAAAATTCATTTATTTACGTTACTTATTCGTGTTTGGGTCACAAAAATACATATGTGTATCAAATTTCAACTTAATCGGTCCATTAGATTCGGAGTAAATTGGCTGTGACAGACGGACAGACAGACAGACAGACAGACACACGAGTGATCCTATAAGGGTTCCGTTTTTTCCTTTTGAGGTACGGAACCCTAATGATATGATATGCAGATATTTATTAATGTTTTGAAGTGGAAATGTATTTTATTTGGTTTGGGTTGGATATTTGTATTTGAAACTCTTATTAAGTATTGGGAAAACCACCATTATAGGACAACATTTATTTCCAAAAACCGGCCAAGTGCGAGTCGGACTCGCGCACGAAGGTTTCCGTACCATCTATACTTCTATACTTAATATATAAAGCTGAAGAGTTTGTTTGTTTGTTTGTTTGCTTGAACGCGCTAATCTCAGAAACTACAGATCCGATTTGAAAAATTCTTTCAGTGTTAGATAGCCCATTTATTGAGGAAGGCTATAGGCTATATATCATCACGCTAAGACCAATAGGAGCGGAGCACCAATGAAGAATGTTTCAAAATCGGGATTATTTTTTTCCTTTTGAGAGCTTCCGCTGCGTGCGCTGCGTAAACAGTTAAAGTTTCGCAAAAATCATGTATGACAGAATTGTTCCCCTTTAAAAGTTCTAAAAAAAAGTCCGCGACAGCATATGTCTATCTTTTAAGGTTGGCTCACTCTAACCTTTTTTATGCTAACCAAATTTGTTCAAAAGTAATGCGTTATTTACGAAGGTGTTTTTATAAACATGACATTAATCCTTATCCAAATAAATACGTTATTCATCACAAGTATTTAATTTAAAACAAAATTGCCGTTTACATCATTCGATTTCAATAAATATCTTAGGAGATATCGCAGTTTTAAAATAACATCGCAGCAAAATAATGATCAAGTACTGCGCGCGATTTCCGGTGAAGGTATCGTTTGGGGTAACAATTAATAAGGCCCAGGGGCAAACATTTTAGCACGTAGGAATAGATTTACGCCAAGAGTGTTTTTCGCACGGGCAACTATATGTTGCCCTATCGAGATCTGGTTCTTTTTTTCGTGCTCTTGATTTTCAACGATCTGTTTAGCGCCGAGAGTTGAAAATCCGCTGAGACGAGAGTGCGTTCCAGCGCGTTGGATTCTCAACGTTCGGCTTAACACCGAGAGTTGAAAATTCAGTGCACGATAAAATCCCGCTGCGATTTTATTACGTCCGTGCGAACGTCGGCTTACTGATTAAAGCGTGATGTAGGTACCTAAAATAGCTCCTTAACATAGGTACGCATTATTAAAAAAAAAATACACCTTTATTTAAACGAAGTCGCGGATTAAAGATAGCTTTAGCCCAAAGTAGCTACTCCACGCGGACGAAGTCGCGGGCAGAAGCTAGTTATCTATAAAAACGGCAAGAAAACACGTTTGTATGTGAGCCCCCTTAAATATTTATTTAATTCTGTTTTTTAGTATTTGTTGTTATAGCAACAGAAATACATCATCTGTGACAATTTCAACTGTCTAACTATCACAGTTCATGAGATATAGCCTGGTGATAGACAGACAGACGGACGAACAGCGGAGTCTTAGTAATAGGGTACTACCGCGTTTTACCCTTTGGGTACGGAACCCTAAGAACTTACCCTGTTTTACAATTGGTTTTAGCCACACAACGAAAACCTCTCAAGGTTTATGTGTGATGGCGAGCCGTTCATTTCAATCTTAAAAACTATACCTAATGACTAATTTATGATGCTTCAATATTTTTAAATAAAGTATTTTTATAATACATGACCGTGATTTTTTTTACAGATACATACATTAATTGGTAAAAAATGTGAAAGGAAACGTTTTGATCTGCAGGTAATATACAGATAGATTCGTAGATTCGCTACAATATGCAATAAGGAAAAACACATTCACTAAAACAATGCCTAGAAAGTATAGTTGTATTAAACCCTGGATTACACCCGGTCTCGTTCGTTGTATAAGACATAGAGAAAAACTTCACCTGAAATTGAAACTCGCACCTGATAACGAAATACTTTCTGTTACATACAAAAGGTATCGAAACTTCTGTAATAATCTTTTGAAAAAACTAAAAAATCAGTATGATAAAAATGAATTACAGAAGGCGGGGACAAATAGTAAACTTGTGTGGAAATTTATAAAAACGAATACATTTAGATCAAAAAATCCCGAACCTCCGTTTGACCTACTATCTACAGAGGCAAACCCATCCGAAGCAATGAATAAAATAAACAACTTTTTTGCTAACGTTGGTAAAAACTTAGCTGAAAAATCATTAAACTCTAGTAATTTTTCCCGTCAAAACCAGACTACTACATCCTCAACACTAAATTCATTTGTTTTATTAGATACCGACGTTTGCGAAGTAGTAACAATAATAAACGGTTTAAGGGATGTTTGTGCTACTGGGTGGGATGACATACCTAATAATATTCTTAAGAGATTTAAATACCTCCTTGCCCCTCCGCTAACACACATTTTTCAGCTATGTTTATCTAAAGGTAAATTTCCTAAGTTGCTAAAAAAAGGTGTGGTCACACCTGTATTCAAGTCTGGAGACAAAAACTGTGTGAATAACTACAGACCCATTTCAGTGTTAACAGGCCTCTCAAAAATTTTAGAAAAAATCGTTAACAGTAGATTGATAAAATATCTGGAAGATAACAAACTACTTTCAGATAGTCAATTTGGTTTTAGGCCCAAAAGATCAACTGGCCAAGCAGTACACAAATTGACTAATTATGTCACTACCAATCTAGATAATGGTATGCACACAATTGGGATCTTTCTAGACCTTGCCAAGGCCTTCGACACCATTTCATGTACTTTACTTTTACACAAGCTTGAAACACTTGGGATAAGAGGAGCCCAACTTCAACTATTTTCTGATTATCTTAGCGATCGTCAGCAATGTGTAAAAATTGGTCAATATACAAGTTCTGAACTTAAAAATAGTTGTTTTGGAATTCCACAAGGCAGCATTTTGGGCCCTACGTTATTTTTAATCTATATAAATGAACTTTGCTGCTTGGCACTCCAAAATGGTGTCATAATGTCTTATGCGGATGACACCGCTCTATTGTTCTCAGGTCAATCAAGAGCTGAGGTCTATGAACATGCTCAGAATGGTTTTAACATTGTTTCTAATTGGCTCCATAATAATCTACTAACATTAAATACAGATAAAACAAAATACATTTCATTTACAATGAGAAATACTAACACACCGCTTACTAATATAAACATTTACGCACATAATTGTAGCACGTACGCTGACACTGCATGTTCCTGCCCCACTTTAGCTAAAGCTGACCATTTAAAATATCTGGGTGTCACTATTGACTCCAATGTCAACTTCCGTAAACATATCGATTTACTTTGTACAAGAGTGCGCAAATTAATATATGTCTTTAAGAATTTACGGAACATAGCAGACTATAAATTAATTAAACAGGTTTATTTAGCTTTGTGTCAATCCATTCTTACCTATTGCATAACTTCTTGGGGTGGTGCTGCAAAAACAATTTTACTCCCTCTAGAGCGTGCTCAAAGAGCAATTCTAAAGGTTGCTACATTTCGCCCTTTTAGATTTCCTACACACCAGCTCTACTTAGCATGTAATGTACTAACAGTACGGCAATTATTTATACTAAGCATAGTATTACACCAGCACACTGCACTTCCTTTTGACCCAGCACCTACCAACAAGAGAAGGAAGGACTTGGTTTGCATAAAGCCTCAAACTAGACATGCATTTGCTAATCGATTTTATGTGTTTTTAGGACCTTTTCTGTATAATAGGCTCAACAAGTTACTATGTTTCTATAGTGTAAGTTATAAAAAATGTAGTAAAATGTTATCAGAACATTTAGCGATACTCAATTACACAGACACAGAAAAACTTCTAGAAATTTTGTCATGATGATTATAATTTATCCCTCGTATTTATCCTTTTGTATATTTACATAGGTTTAGTTTTAGATATAAATATACCAATATGCTTTTTCTCATAGTTGTTAATAAATTATTTTATATCAGTTTAACTTAAAATTTTAGTGCTCCAATTTAATTCAAATGTAAAGTGATGGCCTGAAACACAGGTTTGAATTAACCTAGATCGGGCGGGTCGCTACCTAACATTGTAATTCCGAACCATCATTACTTGCACTTGTAATTAATATATTTTAGTTTTAGTTAATTTTTAGGCATTATAATTGTTTGGGAAATCTGACTATTGACTAAATGTACACTTTTAGTAAACGTTTTTATAAACGTTTTTTTTATATATAGATGTTATTTGTTATTATTATAACATATTGGAAAAAATTTGTTCTGACTGACAAATCGGTGTACTTAGTCAGCAAAAGAAACTCATTTATTTAATCAGAATCCATCCCAGAAAGGAGTAAATTTTAGAAAAATCTTTTTTATGGCTAATTATGCCATAAATCATAGTCTCTGGAATGGTTGCAAAAATTATCGTTGCGTGAATTTCATCTACAAAATGTAAAGATTATGCAAATATGAAAATAACGTTCTACTCCCATAATTTAGTTTCAGAAAATATCATTTAGTTTTAATACCTACGTTCATACGTCGTCGGGAGAAGAATATATTTTTGTTACAATTTATAACACGACGAAGCATTATTAAATTCATTTTAAATTAGCATATATGATAGCATGCATGGTTTGCAGCAATTTTTATTTTAGGACCTTATTATAATCAGTTATGTTTGTCATTTTCGTTTTCGGTTTTCGGCAATTTTCGTGCTAATGTCCAGATTCGACCGTGGCCGTAAAACGAAGTGCCGGAATATCGACACTTTTAATTTATTTTTTGGAGAAAATCGATAGTTACACCAACTAAAAGCACAATAACTGTGAAAATGCAGAAAAAATGCCTTTTCTTACTTGTAGCATCAGATTGTTTCAATAATAATATACGAACTCGGTTACTTTTTTTACCCATAGGGTGCCAACGGGTCCCTATTACTTAGGCTCGCTGTCCGTTCGTCCGTCCGTCTGTCACAGGGCTGTATCTTTTGAATTTTAATTGGTAGACACTTGAAATTTTCACAGAAAATGTACTACTATAGCCGATATAACAAAACAAAATAAAATAAAGTTAAAAATTAAGATTATCTACTGCTTACTAAATTTCGTTTATGGAGGTACATTTCCATGTAGACAATGCTGTGTCCCGTGCGTGGTGTCTGTTGTAGGGAGTAACGATAATCTTGACATTTTAAACTTTGTCTTTTTTGTGTTATTCAAAAACCAATTATATTTTCTTTTTTTGTACGGATGTACGGAAACCTTCGTGTAATTTGAAATCGCCAAAATTCACAACGAAAATCCACTGCCGAAACACATGCGTGCACTTTTGACAGACTCCAGAAGCGACAATTTTATTTTTACTATAGAAAAACCTTAGGGTTTTGTTTTGAATTTTCGGCCGAAAATGAAAATCATCCGGCAAAAAAAAAAAAAACAATTTTGGTCGGACTTTAATTATTGAAAAGTTAAAAATTAATCTGAACTAAAATTACAAAAAGAAAAGATTTGTTTTTTTGTATGTTTGTTTGTAATGGATAAACTCAACAACTACTTAACCAATAAAAAAAAACACCTATAGAAAACTACATTATCAGCGAGTAACATAGGCTATATTTTATCGACTTCTACGCGAACGAAGTCGCGGGCAGAAGCTAGTTAGATATATGTTATTACAGCTTTGATGGATAACAAGAGGAAGTTTGAAATAGGAGCCTTTCGGGTTTTGTACAGGACTTTATGTTTTTTTTCTTTTTATTATAATTTTGTTGAAGTCAAAACTTCTTTAGGCGCGTTGGACATTTTTGAGATGGGAAAAACAATTGAACTTGCGACACCGTTACCGACACCTCATTTTTGTAAACACGATTGTGCTCTTTATCAACCGAATTCAAAAAAAGAAGGAGGTTCTCAGTTCGTCGGATTTTTTTTTTATATTTCGTTACGGATTAATCTATACAAGTATTTTTACTTTAAAGGTTTTGGAAGTATTTTTTTTAATTGTTAAAGTTTTGACTGCTGTCGGCACTCCCGGAGTGCCACTGATTTTTCTAAATATTTTTATGATTGTGTTAATTTAGTTTGTGATCATCCTGCGCGAGTCCCAATAAATACTTTTCCATTAATTCTTTCTTTCCACATATTCCTTAACCTCTTTCTTAACCATCGATATAAGATTTAAAAACGTGTCTTCTTATTTGAGTTCCAAATCACGACAAGAGAATATAATACCTACATCATGTCATGTGTGACCTATTTCTACGCCCACAGCTCCGAAACACGATAATATTATATCAAATTTAAGTTGAAGCTTGATATTAATGGCTCTATCAGGAGGACAAACGGTATTGTCATTAGAGATTGACAGTGATTTGGACAATTAGGTACCTACCTTGGTGAATTTATGCCGAGCGCATTATGAGGGTCATTTGTTATCAGAGTGGTTTCAATTTGCGCCTGACCCATCTGAATTATTATCTGCGAGGTAAGTTATTTCGGGATTTTGGCTTGTAAACTGCGTAAGCAGATACGCTGCACTTTTTGTTTTTGATTTACCCGATTACAGCAAAGCCATAGGAGGGTTATGATTTTAACAGACTATGTATGTATCTATGTATGTTTATTTATTTATTTATTTATTTGCTAACATGTAAAACACTGATTAGTAGGCATGTTCATCTATTCTCTCATTTAACCCCTAAACTACTAGTCGTATTTTGATAAAGGGTAGGTATCGTTGGAAGCGTCATGTTGTTCCGCAGGTTATAAGCTATATAACGTCACATTAAATCCAACATGGCATAGCGGTTATAATACTGAAAAGAAATATATACAAATATACAATACTGCAAGGAGCAGATGAACGTTAATTCGTATATAATTTTGTAAGTGTCGTGTGAACGCGGAATGAAAAAAAAAATTACATGCACTTGTCTAAAATCTGCCTTAGTAATGAGTTGAATAAGTAGGTACAGTACACCTCAAAACTCCGTAAGTATGCTAAGGTTTACATTGCTATGAACTCGAGCACGATACAGTCAGTGCGTGTGCATATGCGTGTATGAGTGATGTCTCAACATTCCACAGATAACACACACTAATGAATCGTCGTCACTCGTCGAACAGTAACGTGAAATAACATTATATTTCTGTTGCATTTAGAATATGCGTCACAGTGGCGACCTGATGCTAAAATTCGCATTGAAATATCATGTGCTGGTAGCTGTCTGGGCTAGGCAATGGATTCACGATCAGTGAGGTCTGAGTTCGAATCTAAGTAATTACAACGTGTGGCTGGTTTTACTAGTTTCATAGAAAAATTATATTTATATTTGTTTTTTTCTTATTATTTGTTTTTTTTTTATAAGAAGTTAAATATTAGTTATTGTATTATTGATTAACTATATAAGTGATTTTTAATTTATCTTTTTGGTGTTAGAAGGTGGAAATAAAAAGTCGTGTTGAATGATAACAAAAATGTTTATTCGTTTTATTTATTTATAAAATTAACAAACTCTTATGAGAATTGTGATGTCACATTCCTACCTAGACAAAAGAAGTTCGCTTGTTACCTACCATTCACAAGATTTTTTTTATTTACTAAGTGGGTACCCACTTACCTAGTCAATTCATAATAACATAACCTGTACCCTAATTGCGTAATACAACACAATTAATGTAATATTGAGGTAATAGCTTAAGTGTTCATTTTCTTGACGAAAAGAAGATTGAAACTAAACCTCAATTTAAGATCATTAAATAATTACAGATATGTTAATACTACTAAATATTTAAATACAGCGTCTAATTATTATTAAAACCAAAACATCTAGATATTAGTATTTTGTATTACCCCCATTATTTTCAATGCAGTCAAGTAGACGTTTGCGCATGGACCCTAATAATTAGAATATTACCACATATTTCGGTTCCTCTTAAATTTTCCCACACCTCCATGCAATGCGTTTTTATTTGTTGTATACACCTCTCATCCTGTGACTCCCACCTTTGCACCATCACTTTGGTTGAGGTCGGGTGATCGCGCTGGCCATGGAACAACAATTATCTCCGGGTGATTCTGGAACCACTCACGCACAATGCTCGCCCGATGAATAGGACAATCGTCCTGAACAAATGTCAATTGTGTCAACTCATCAGTAGGGTGAATGATGCGCACAGTAGGTAGCATGACATCGTCTAATACTTCTACATAAGTAGAACTGTTTAATCCAGAGAATTACAGTATTCCTCTAAAACAAAAAGAAAAGTGATATTAAGCAGTTATAACAACATACTAAAGTGACGTCATTTTATAATTTTTATAATAACATAAAATAATATTTATATTAAATAACAGTATAAGTAATATTAAAACTCTGCATTTACAAATGCAATAATAAACACTAATTATTTATCTTTTAGACCTCATGATGGATTTAAAAAATAACAATAAAAAGAACTAATCCATATGTCACCAAATAGTCTAGGTAAATTTCAAATAAAAGTTTAAGTTACAATTCGTAAATATAATACTCACATTCAAACCGGTTTCATCAGATATTTGTGTTCTATTAAGACCACTTTTATGCAGCGCAATAATAGTCGCCCTCGCCTCAATATTAGATAATATTTGCCTGCATTTTGAGATCACACCAACAGTTACAACAAATCGACAACGTTCATTCCGATCAAGTCATAAACTCATATTCTACCTCACAAGTCTAAACTTATTTAGTTTTTTTTTATGATCTACCTTTCTAACTTTACGAAATGTGTGAACAAAGCGAACATAAAGAATATTATATTTCTGTCCCATTACTTCCAATTGAGTAAAAACTTATAAAAAACCTTTAATAGTACTGCATGAGATTTGAACTCATGGCTTATCGATTCATGCATCTATCTGAACGCGTTAACCGCTAGGTCATCTTGACTTGTATTTTAATGTTGAAATTATGAACTACAATCACTTGTTGACGACAATGATGCATGTGTCTCTTGAAAATAAAAGGTCGTAAGTAAAACTAAACGTCAAGCTATTGCTTTGTGAGATTGCCTATGGACTTTTGGTCGGTACTGTACCTACCTATAACTAGGAATCGTGAGGATTCATTGGTACTGCAAGTCAACAAAAGTCTTTTTAGGTTCCTTTTTGGAAGTTCCCACAAGTTCATTCTTAGCTTAAAAGATTTTGATTTGATCCTTATAAATTGTAGGCATTCCAGTAAACTTTCCAGAGATTCCCTTAGTCAGGGTAGCCACAATAATTTTCAATAAGACCAACTAAAGCTAGTGAAAGTAGATACTCGCACAATGAACGGTCGGCAGTATTTTCTTAGTGGCGGATATATCCGGGGACAGGCTTCTACAGTTTACGGCCCACGATATAACCATCCACTATTGTTTGCGCCTTTTTTTTTTTTTTTTTTTGTTCCGGGGTGGAAAATCCTCATGGATGTCCTCCGCCCTGGGGCAGACGAAGGGGTCTGTCAGACTCCTACTGACTAAAAACCACCCCGGTGTTCCCTTCCCACACTTGGACCGGGGATCATGAGATCTAGTGCGCCTTCCATGATCCCCGACTGGTGCCGGCCCGCTTTTGCAGGCCACTTCATACCCGCGGGGGGAGTGAGGTGAGACTCCCCCCGCGACGTCAAATAGGGGCGCGCGTGGAACACAACGCACTGCCACCTCGGGTCCTGCTGGATTGGGGGCGGCGGACGTCCCCGAGTCCGCCGTCCCTCCAGATCTGTTTATGGGGGCTGGAAGAGGGCGTTGTCCGCCCTCCGCCGACGCCCAGTCCGCCTGCTACGGATCAGGAGAGTGGTCTCAATCTCCCTCTCCCTTTCCGCAGCCTCCTTCTGCGAAACTACGGTTTCACAGAAGGAGATCACCGCATCCCACGACTCGGCGCTCCCGACCATCGAACGAGCGACAGCCGGCAGCGCCAGGTCGGCTCCGACTTCAGATACGAGGGCACGGCGCGGCTCCTCCCATGCGGTACACTCTGCTAGTGTATGCTGCACCGTGTCCTCCCGACAGTGGGTGCAGTGATGGCACCGAGCGTCCGGCTCCCTGTTTATGCGACACAGGTACTTCCCGAAGCAGCCATGCCCCGAGAGCACCTGCGTCGCCCGAAACGACAGGGAACCGTGCCTCCTCCCGAGCCATTCGTCGAGCACTGGTCGGATCGCGTCGACGGTAGCAAGGCCGGCGGTAGGGCGCAGAAGCCTGTCCCGCCATTCCGTCACCAGGACCTCGCGGAGCTGAGACCGACGAAGCTCGATCTCACGCTGCACCGGTCCACCTCCCCGTATTCGCGCCTCCTCGCGCCACCGGTGCAGTGAACACAACTTTTATATCCTAGTTATTAATCAGCGAAATTAAAATGCTTCGGGAGCCGCGAGAAACGCAGCCGCGGAATTTGTTCCCAAACGATTGTAATCATTAGCAAGTCTTTTGTAAACGTTATCCCTTACCGGTGACCGTAACGCTGTGAATATTTCTATGTACAACACGTAATTACGGGACAATCGGCCAAGTTATTACCATTATAAATTCCGTGTTCTCAGCGGGAAAAAGATCCTTTTAATGCGTGCTTAAATCATTTTTATTAACTTGAAAAGGTTGGATTTATGTGGGAGGCCTGGTGTTTGTAATTTGCGAGGCCTCGACGGCTCGATCTAAGTTCGTGTTATGATGGTGGTTTGGTTCAATCCCTAAGAATAGAATAGAACAGGTCAAAAATTATGATTCGATTCAACATGGGTAGGTAAACAAATCGATATTTTATTTAACTTCAATTTATTTAATTATTTATTAGTTTGATGTTCCTATTCACAATTGTGTAAGCCGATTATTGCATATAACAAATATTGCACCGGAATAGCGCAAAATACGGCGCTACAGTGCTAAATAATTGATTACTAATGCATATAATTTAGTAATAATACACCACTACACGTAATTATAGATTCCAGTATGGAATTATATTCTTGTTTAATTTTCATTACATTAATTAGGTATGCTTGATCAACATTTTCGAACAAAACAACGCTTATTTAAACCCTAGCTATTGTTTAAAGCACAAAGTTGTGTAACTATAAAAGGACATTCTCAACCGTAGCGTAACAAAAAGGACATTTGAGAGATGTATCGTTGTTCGAAAAGAGGCACAGAGTTGCTGGAGATGACTTGCAAGTTTTGTGATTGCGATTAGTTTAGAGATCGATCGGAGTAAGCGGAGTTCTGAACAACATTGTTTAAGATAGGAAGTTTGAAATTATTGGTGCGGTTACAGACAGTTCGGCGGAATGATGTTCATTTTGTTTTCACTTTATTACCTACACACCCAATTTTTTTTAAGTTTCCCGTCTAAATTGCGTAGATTAAAGCATGTTTTTGTTCTTTCATTAAAGGTACGGAAACAGCATTAGATATACCTACTGTATACCTAAATGTAATGTTTTCCCATTGTTTGTCTTATTTGATTTAGTATATATATTAATTTTATAGTTGTTATATTTGTAGTTACATTTATTGTGTATCTTTATATTTGAATATTTTTTTATTCCTCAATGTTTCGTAATTGCATCAACCACTGTTTGTCTCTGCATCACCCAAAGGTTGACTGGTAGAAAATGCCTGTGGCATTACGTCTGCCTCTGTACATTTCTGTGCTTGAAGTATTAAATAAATACCTAAATAATTAATTTTTAATTTATCTTGATTTTGCTCACATTTTCTTTACTCAGCCATTCAACCCAAGATTCAATGCAATTCCCCCTAAGATCGTTTACGATGGACATTGAGCTGCACACTTGCAGTAAATAAGGCCGTTATTCCAGCCTGCCGCAATGTTTCAGCTCTTAATCCCTGTTAGCTACATGCACGGGCCCCGGACATTTTTGTTTCAGCAAACGAACGGCCGCAGACCCGCTGTAAACCTTTTATGATGGAAAAAGTAACAAAAAGGAAAATTGTTAAGTGACCGTTATAAATGACATTTAATTTTGCAGAATGGCCCTTTGGCCAGTTTTGGGGGTCATTCATGGTTTTTGAGTACCGATTGGTAATTTATTCGTGACTAGCTGCGTGCCCGCGGTTTTGCTCATTATATTCGTGATGATCGTGAGTTTCTACAAATGTATACTTTTACACAGTGGAACGAATCGGAGCTTCAATATGATGCTGCGGATTTTTTCATGTTTTTGAAGTTACTTAAGATGTTTGCTTTTCTATTTATTTTACTTTTAGGTCATGTATGAATAGCCAAGTACGCAAGAGATGAGAGAGCACAAATACGAGTGCGTTCTCTAATCCCACACTCTCATAGTCGGATGGCACGGCAATCCGGCACGATAGGGGAGAGATCAGGCGCAGGTCCAACGTCTTTACATGCTTTCGGAGGCATGGGGGTGTCACACCACCAACGTCCAATCTCCGACCTGTTACTGAGAAATTAATAATACTTTGCCCGACCTGGGACTCAAACCAAGGACCCCACGCTCAGCAGTCGCGCTTACAACCACGAGACCAACGGGGTAGTTTACGTATTACAAAAGTAATAAATTGAAATAAAAGCTTTTTTTTGTTTTGTTCTCAATATCTTTCCAAACTTCGATATCACTGCATAAGGCACCATTCCAAGACATAAATTGCAGTAGATATTAAACCAAGAAAATATGTTCAAATAAGTTCGAAAGTGATTGGAAATATTTGTGTTACAAAGTGCTGTCAACTCTTCGTAGATTCTACTCAACACACATTAAATATGACACATAAAAGTAAAACACTGCTCATAAATATCGAAGTCACATGATATATAGTAGCTGAACACATTATCTATAAGGAAATTTCCTTAATAACTAATTTTTGGTGCCTCTAACGGCCGAACTTTCCCCCGTTATGGCCAATAATAAGAGTAATATTTCGCTTTGTACACTTTAAACCCAAGTCGTCAGCGCCTGAATTGTACTGAAAACTGCTCAATATACAGTTAATGGATACCCTTCGGGGTACTACACACACCTACACCTCCGCCTTACCCTTTGGGGTACTACATACACACACACACACACACCTACACATCCGCCTTACCCTTTGGGGTACTACACACACACCTACACCTACGCCTTACCCTTTGGGGTACTACGCACACACCTACACCTCTGCCTTACCCTTTGGGGTACTACACACACACACACCTACACCTCCGCTTTACCCTTCGGGGAATAGGTCATATTATGTTGTTAATTGCAAAAACATGAAATTTTCGAAACATTGCATCGGAGATCTGTGCAGCAGCGAGGATAGAATTGCACTGATCATGAGACCCAAATTAAATTGGATGTTCTAGTTTCACAGCATTCTGAGTAACATTCTAAGAAGGACTTTCGATGTTTTGAAAGTGTATAAAGGTTAGCACGCATATCAACTCGGAAAAGGATCGTCACCGTATCAACTCAAGCAATTCAGTATTTTTTGTATGAAACTCCCTACTGCAACGCACACTAATTGGAGTTTCCGCGCTTATTTCTCGTCGTTCCCGCGCTTACGTCTCTCCGTACCAGAGCTTACGTATCTTCGTCTACTCTTGCCCCTCTCACCCCTCCCGCGGCCTGCCTGTAGCACACTACTGCCGCGCGCGCTTACGGCGAGCTGTAAGCGCGGCGTCGCCGCGTCGCCTAGTCGTAGCCAAGTCGACGTATCGCAGCTGATGATCCGCTTTGGTTACGTGCTTACTTTAGGTTGACGCCTGTTTGACGGCGAGGCGAAAGGCGATACGGTGGCGATCCCTTTCCGAGTTGATATGTGTGCTATGACCTTAAGTAGGTCAAGGTTATAGGACAAGCCTCCCTGTGTGCGTTGAACTGTCACTGAGGAACATTGTACCTATTACTCGTAAATAATTAATATTAATGAAAAAGCCGTCGATTATTCTTCCAATCTCAGAGCATTTATCATGCTAAGCTTCTTTCCTATTAAGAAAATTATCCGATAACATGAAGGTTGCAAATTATAAAACTTCAACTTCTTGTGTAACATCGTAGATCTAGTTAAAAATTGGTTCAAAAACTTGTTAAAGATGCCTACCGCCATAAATCTGTAAAAATATAAATCTTATACAAATTAAAATAGGATACAAAATAATAAATTCACTTGCTTACGATGAAGCCTTCGCGTCGCAATAGCTTCGGGAGCCATTTTCTACAAGCTATTTCAAAGTGCTTTATCATAAATAATACTTTTTCCTCCCTTAAGATAATTGAAATTCTTTAAAATTCATCTTTTATTTTTTACGGCATCTTGGGAGATAATGCCCTATTTGTGAGGGGATTTGGCAAACGGTTTTTGGTATTTGAATCCGTTATTAACTTCAAGGATTTCTCTTGGTGGGCTGAAAGTTATCTGTAAGCTTTCTCAATCCTATGGCAGTACCTCAGGTGTACCTTCAGCTGGGCCTTTTAATAGATAATAAAACCCCGATGAGACCTTCCACAATTTTATTGCTTATTTCAAATAATCCCACAAGTAACTTCAATTATTATTATCATGTACTATTTCTTTACTTTTTTTCATAAAATCAACCCCGTTGTTACCCGACTGCAGCGAAGCCAAAAAAAAGAGTCATATGTTTGATCTGTATGTATGTATAGATGTGTTCGTTTCTATGTTCCCTCGTAACTACAAAACGGCTGAACCGATTTCGATGAACGATATGTCTTTAGATTCGTCTTTATTGCGCGAGTGACGCTGGGTATATTATAATTATAAAAATCAAAATGACGGCGCGATGACAAACCAATAACCAGAAAAATTGTGTAACTTTTGCTTGTCGGGCCTGCAATACCAAAATTCTATAGATTATAATGCTTGTTTTTCTCTTTTCAGTAATGTATTTTTGAAGTCGGGTTTTTTAGTTTTTCTTTATAACTTTATTTATTTATAAACGTTGCTTTAAAGTCAGTAATGATTGTATAATCAGACTATAATATTCCCACTGCTGTGACTCAGGCCTCCTCTCTTCGAGAGAGAGTTTTTTTTTTTTAAAACGTTGCCCCACACTAGGAATTTCTCCTGTATCGTGGGTGCGTTTACAAACATTTAAACTCAAATACACAAACAGCCAGACCCGGAACAACTACTTGTAGGTCATACAAATATTTGTTCCGTGCGGGAATCGAACCCGCGACACGCAGCGCAGCAGTCAATCGCTTAAGCACTGCGCCAACCGTGCCACTGTGCCGTTATAGAGAGTGGGTTGTAATCTATCACGTGGGCCCAGTGCGGGTTGGTAGATGTCACATGTCTTCGAATTTTTGGTTCTAAGATATGCCGGTTTCCTCACGATGTTTTTCTTCACCGTTTTGAGAGCAGTGGTGATGAAATTATTTACATGAAGTAAAGCACCTGCCTGGGTTCGAACCCATGACCTACAACTCATAAGTCAGGGCTGTTACCACTAGGCTACCACTGCTCTCTAAGTAATGGTTAGGATATGTTTAACCATACATTTAAGACGTTTAAACGTCTCTTTACTTTAAGAAACATTTATAAATACGAGGGTTATTAATATAGCCTTTGAAAGCCTGAAAGACTTTTTCACAAAATCTACGATTACTCCCCAAGTCCCATCGTAACAATATAGAATCAAATCAGAATAGGTAATACGATTATAACACCGAGAGTGGTTGGCAGAGGTGATGCTTATTGCTAGCCCTTAATAAAATTAGAATGAGGCCCGCTTTTGTTGAGCCTCCTGAATTATTAATGAAACAAGAATAAGAAAACTTTTACAGTATTTTTCGAGCAATGTTAGATCTGCTTCATTTAGACGTCGCCTGAATGTTTGAAAATCTTGTTATCTTAATACCGGTATCACGTCGGGAAAAGTTTTGGGAGTAAGATAAAATAAAAAAATACAAAACGTAGGAAGTGTACCGCGCACGGGAGCCGGCGGCGGGCCGCGTCGCGGCGCAAGGCGGGTTCGTGACACGCGCTCATAAAATCTACATCTCTCGTGTATCGCAAACGTATTTACACAGTATTTTTTCCCAATTCCTCTCATGAATGTAACAACAGTCTCATGAATTTTATTGCGCGCCGTGGTCGAGAACGGACGATTGTAGCAAGAATTGCGGTCTCTACTAGTCATAATTGAATTACAAATCATAGTGTGGAGGGTGAGCGGGGGCATGCGGTGCGGTGCGGTGCGGTTGCGGAACACTGCCTGGTCCGTCATTCGACAATCGAGTCCAATATTCGAACCTATATACCGCCACAACTTTGATATTGCACGCTCCATTCGTGCCAATCCGCAGCCGCAAATTGTGAACGTGCCTGTCCGTCGGCTAATATACCTACGAAATTCAGGCGGAAAAATCCGAAAAGTGATACACGGACCATACAAGTGTGTTCTCAGAATAACAATCAGAAATATATTTATATGTTTATGTAGGAAGGTTCCCGTATGTAGATCGTACCGCTTCAATTATTCATAACTCACATAGCTAACGTAATTACCAAAATTCAACAGTCTAATGTAGTTTACCTACTTTTCCATTAACATTGTAGGTTGAGTTCCTCTAAATTACTATAATTACAGGCATGATTCCAGGCAACTCACTGTGATTAATTACTACTAAACTTCCTGAAAAACAGGATCAAACAAAATGCAAATTGTTCAGCATCGCGTGCGCCGATTGATCGCACGGTCAGCTAATTAGATCAGGAGTATAATTAATCGAGTCGTTGGGGACGAGTGGTGAGCGCGCATAGTGTTGCCAACTAGGTGTTGGAATTTTGGGCTTCATAGAATTTAAAAAAGGGCTGGGTTTAACCAAAAAACAGCTCTAATTTGGTAAAAAATTAAAAAGTGCATTAAAAATAAAACGATTGCTTAGTTACCTGTACTGTAGAATTTTTACAAAAACAGTTAAAATTATCATACTGTTCATTACGTAAATTAAAAGAATTAAGATTAAAAGCATCTAGATGAGCCTTCAATGCATTGTTTACGAACGGTTTCAGTTTCTGCTGACTACGTTAACGATAGGGCTGCAATGTACAGCCTTGTTTAAAAATCTTTGGATCCTTCTTTAACACATTCTTTGAAATCTGTATCATGCATAATCAACACGCGGATTTAATTTTGACTAAACTTTAGTAATTAGTAGATTTTATACAAAAAAATCTAAAAATATAATTTTATGTTTAAAATGAAGATATTTTGGGGCTACATTTGGCTAGGTGCTAAATACGGTAAAAGTACTTAGCTGCAACGAGCCAAAAAAGGGCTAAATCTAGCTCCGAAGGCTAAGTTGGCATCACTAGCCGCGCGCTCCCACCGACTGTCAGGAAATATTTGCTTAATGATGGCTTTGACGAGCCCTCCGCTAGCGCCAGCTCGTTCAAATACACTCCAAATGAAATCATCGGTAAATTAGACCAAAACTACATGCCGTTGTATTTTTAACCGTTTTCAAAAAAAGGAGGAGGTTCTCAGTTCGTCAGTTTTTTATTTTATTTATGTTCCCCGATTACTCGAAGACGGCTGGACCGATTTGAAAATTTTGTTTTGGTCACGATCTGATGATGGGATCTTGGAGAAATCGAGGGAACTCTTCAAATATTATAGGCACATCTATAGCGATTTGGGTATTTTTGATGAGCAGTTGACATTAGGCTATTGTAACTTTCGGAAGTCGGTGTCAAAAAACTAAAATACTGATCCAAAGACACCGACTTCCGAAATTAAAGTTATTTTTTACTTTGTAGTTTGGAAGTCGGTTGTATTTTTTGTAAAAAAGTTTTTTCTAGTGTTAAGTAGGTAGTATAGGTACTATTCTATTATGACTAAATATTCATCTAACATACGTAGGCAGCTGAATAATATTTTCGCTGCGATTACAGCGGTTTTAATTTATGCAGGCGTGGGCTGAGTAATGAAAGGGTGGCAGATTTATTTTAGGGCGATAAGCGCCGAAGCACCTATTAATATTCAACATACCAACAATTTTACTATTTATTTCTATAAACGCAATTTTATATCTCAAATTGTTGTAGTTGTTTATTGCTAGAATTTCCACGGTAAAACGTAGCCATGTATTCTCGTCTTACTATTGTGGCTAAAACGTTGTTTGCTTGAAATATTATGCCCAGGTCTCGCCTGTATTGACAAAATTTATTGGATACTAAAGTTTTCATACGCTTTTATGTTTTCGGGAGATTACGACACCAGCAGTTTGCCGGTGCCCCGATGTTTATAAGAGTCCTCGCCTTCAGAAGGGACCCGCGAAATTGCTTCTTTTTCCAAACAATATTTGTGTTTCAATGTTCTGCAGAAATCAATTTTTACAACCTGAGCACTTTGAATGGGAAACACGATTTCTGTTTTGATGTAAGGAAGCGAGATAACAGTTACAGATTTACCTGTTATTACAAAAAGTGAAGGCGAAACTTCGAAACAAAATAAAGTTGGACAGCGAGGTGGTGTCGGGCTGCGTCAGCGCCTGCCCGCGTCGCTCGCTTTCCGCTCAATAAACGCTTGCAGGCCGCGCAAGTTTCGCCCTCGGCAGGCCGCACGCCACACTCGGACGTAGGTACCTACAAAAACCAACTTTTGTCACAACTTTTTGGCAGAAAGCTTCATTCGACTTTACGTCACCTCGCTCAGGATTTGTGTTCCGTTTGAGTTTCAGATTAATTGGCGAACAGACAAAGTGTGACAAACTTTCAACGATGTTTTGAATGTGATTGATTTGTAACAAATGGAAATCTGTCAGTAATTTGTGCGTGACTCGTCCTATTGTGCGGTAGTGATTGAGGTTAATTTTAGGTGAAAATTGTATTTGGCAGATAGCTATTACATTTTTGTATCAGAAAATATAAATTCAATATTTCTAGAATCAATTGAATCAACATAAATATTCGTGCAAAAAAATACGATGAGTAGTTTTAGTACCATTTTCATAAAAATCCAGCTTTGCTATGTTAATGTTGTCGAATCTAGCAATAAGTCATCCAATATTTATTCGTGACTTGTTAAAGTACAACTGTTTTGTAAAAAACTGGAATTATGATATTTTATAAGTAAATTTTTTATTGTCACATCTACATTTATATTTGTGCCAAAGGTAAAATAATCTATTTCGGTCTTGTTCATTGAATATTAAATCATACACGACATGAAGCCATCTTATAAATTTTATTAGTACTGTAAAAAAACGACTTGAAAACATACAATGAATTTCGCGATTTCGGAACAAATCTTCCAATCAACTTTATAATATACGCAGGCAACTGAATACATTTTAACGAGATTATTCCTTTAATTTCCATGTTCAATCATTCAATAATAAGTGAATTACTTACAAAGCTCCATATATTATTAGTATGGAGAGGTTTTATACTCATGACGTGTGTTCCTAAAATTGAATCTGTCTCGATTATTGTCGGTTCGCGTTTAGCGCACTACGCTAGCATTGATTTGATAGGTGTCAGCGACGGTTAGCCGGATCGACGCTTCAAAAGTTGATGTTGTAATCACCGCAAACGTGGTTACACTGAACCTGTAGTGTCTATGTTGTAGTGACTGAATACGATGGGTGTGTTACGTAGCTTAAAATGTATACTCCATAGGTTTAGGTAGTTAAATAAAGGTAAACAAAAAATACCACATGACGAGACAGCTGTCAAGTAACCGACTAAACGTAATACCTGTCACTTCAGTTGTTATGCTACGTCACAGTTGAACTCTTCAATTTAGCAACGTTATATTTCGTTGACGTTTAGAAATTGGGCTTTTTAATAGACATTTACAAAATATTATAAATCAGACAAAAAAAATTGTGCTCAAGCAGTTACATCTACGAAAAGTAGTGAAGAATAAACGATAAAGTTTAACATACATTAATAAAAGAGGAAACTATAGATAAACACTTAAAATAAATTTAATTTGGTTTTATTGTTTTTTTAACAAGAAAGTGTCATCTATAAAAACCCTTTTTACGATTTGTTTACCTTTTTTTAACTACCTAAACCTATGGAGTATAGGTACCATCGCGGATACTGGCGGTGAACCACTGTTCGACCTTATTACTAAGGGCATAAGAGCGAAAACTGATTCACCGCAAATGTCCGCGGTTGTACGTGGACTGTTGTTCCTTTTAGCTGGTAACAGTTACATTATTGAAAATTCATTCTACAATTCGTTAGTGTTTATTTTTATTAGAAACGATTGTTCAAAATAAGTAACCACAAAAAAATCTTTGCGTTTGAAAAAAAAAAAAAATCGCCATTCTATTTCCAGCCGACACGGTTTCGTAGCAACGCCTACGCCGCGCCGCTACGCCGCTACGTCGACTAGCCACAACACTACGACAATGCAATAACGTAGCATTGTGCTACGAATCTTTAACTTTGCCAAAAGACTGCAGCGTTTTAACCTTTGTTGTATACATTGAAATAACACGACACAGTACAATAGGGGTTGCTCGTGCCGTTTGTCTCGAATGGAGTCACACTTAGCTAAGAGTTGACATCTTTTGTGAGTATTCAAAACGACGTGAAGATGCCACTGATTTATGAGCGCCCATTATTCTTACTTAATGTGACGTAAACACATGCCGTTCATTCCAACGCCCGATACGTAGCGAAATACAGAGAACGAGACTTAGTAAGTACTACGTGCGTTTCGTATTTTTTATATTCGGGAAATGTTTAATGGGAGCTTTGGTTGAGGCTTTTTTATGTAGCGGGAAGATTATGGCCATTACTTAGCGTCATAATACGCGATGGCGGCCAAATTTTATTTAAATTCCATTTTTTAAACGAGGACACTTCTTTTTAGTCTAACTTTCGTGTATTGTTTTCAGAGCACACGAGAACTTTTAAGTCATGTTGGAAAGTCCGATATCTAAAAGAACAATTCTTGCGCGGTGCGTCTTTCTAGATAGATACCTTCGTCACAAAATGTAGGAGACGAGAATCTTGGCAACACAAATAGTAATAAGCTCGAGAAGTCGCTCAAACTCTGCCGGGGCTTTCGGAGTCTTGGCAAATATTACGACAAAGCGACACAAACTTAGATATTGTTTGTTAGCCATCCTTCTGCCGTAGATTGCGCCACAAGACACGCCGTCGTATTTATTAGGTGGGCAACAATCAACTGTTTATCTTGTCATACCCTTCCTTTACCCCACTTTTGTAGACAAAAGTACCTCATTAATTTTGTATTGGTACTACCAAATAACGATCCACTAATTACTCCGTTGCTGCTTTAAAAACAAAGCTTGATTCTAAAATAAAATGCCTTCATTTATTTAATTTTGCTCTCGTAAACAAAGGCTACAAAAATGTGTTAGTCAATATTGAAGATCTTTGTTACTCTTTGTAAAATGTTATTTACGTTATTTATCGATAGCTTACTTTGCATCTATTGGAATATTTATGTTAAAGATTGTGTAGAAAGAAAAGGTATTTTTTACAAGCTTTTTCTATCTTTTGATATCACATAGGTAGGCTGTTACAAAGAAGAATAGTTTAACCAGAACGTTTTGCTTGCTATCCAATAGGTACATTTGAGCACATTTTTAGGAGGTAATGATCAAACGAACATCAACAATTGATAGAATACTTCAAGAGAGGTCGAAGAGCTCGTCAAATTCGCGTTATCACTACCACTAACAAACACTAGATAGGCGGGAGTAGGACCACGCCGGCGCCTCTCACCTATTTCCAAATACTGCTCTTGAATGGACGTATTCTGCAGTCCGTATTGCAACTCCGTAAGGTACACAGACCAAAGATCTTAGAATTTGGAGCGACGTTATCTCCGTCTTTGTAATAAAGCACGCTGGCGTCGGCACATCATAAAAAGGCAAAATGTCTCGTACTCAACTATTATACATCTAGGTACATAACACGGAGTAATACTGCTCCCCATATAATTGGTTGATGCAAATGCGCTCCCGTGCACATTCTAAGACATTTTTATTACGCCCGGGAAAGAGTTAATATCGCTTTATGTAAAATTCTTCAGCAAGCTTAATTTCATTTTATTCTGCCTTTATTAAATCCGTTTATTCATAAAAGTAACTGGCTGGAAGTTTTCTTGCACGTCTAATTTTGTTACTGTTGGGTGCACACTGTACACTGTATACCTAATGTTCATATACAACTGTACCTAAGGCTAGGGAGGATTTGCTTTCCATATCGCACAAAGTAAATCCTTACAGATCCATTACAGATTTAGAACTAAGTAGGTACCTACCTAACTATAACTTAAATTTTATCAGCTTTCTTATAATTTGTAAGTTATGATTATGAAGCAAGCCGACAGCGCTTAAGAGAAACAGATCGACGCCGCTACAAGACGTTAGCGTAACAACATTTTAACGTGTCAATTTACTGTTAGTTTGATGAAGCAGCCGCGCCGAGCATCAGGCGGACCCTTAATCGCAGATAAATGAATTATGTAGGCACCAGTCATCCATCACTGTCGTAATTTTAAGATAAAAGCCATGATGCGAGCTTGCTTCTTCAGCTGACTTATGGTATCTATGTGGGTGTGCTGCCGTGAAGATGGTATCTATGTGGGCAGGCTGCCGTGTAGATGATCAAAAATGCTTAGTAAACACCAAAAACACTTAGGTAATATCTACATAACTCGGTTCATCATATTATAAACTAGGTTCCACCAGCGGCTTCGCCCGCGTGATATCTTTATAAATTATAGCCTATGTTATTCAGTGATAATATAGCATTAATACTGGTGAAAGAATTTTTAAAATCGGTCCAGTAGTTTTTGTGTTTATTTATTACAAACAAACATATAAAAAACTTATGAAGTCGGTGTCTTGGGTTTTGTATTTTCGTTTTTTGCCACCGACTTCCGAAATTAAAGTTATTTTTCACATTGTAATGTTTTTTTTGAAGTAGGTTGTTTTTTTTTGTAAAAAGTTTTTATTTTTCACTTTTTAGTTGTGGTACCTACTCCACACACATTCGAATACCACTACCTGCTAACAGTGACAGAAACTTATCATCTACATACTAAGTGGGAAAAAAAATCGTATTTTGTAGCTAACTCAAAAACTACCCAAGCAAAGTTAATAAAATTTATATGGGACCAATTTGAAAGCATACCATTTCAAACGAAAAAAAAAAAAATCAAAGTCAAATGACGGAGGAATCGGTGGACATACATAAAAAAAAACAAACATACGCTACGAACATATAACCTCCTCCTTTTTGGAAGTTGGTTAAAAATCAAATCTATTCTCTTTATAATATTAGTTTCGATTAAACTCGCTTTTCGAGTCTGTGTGACCGCGTTTTTCTGAACTATGCAATGGTTTCCACCATCATTTAAAGTATTTATACCGGGAGGTTTATGTTTATAATACTTACATTAATATTTAATTAACATTATAATAAAGAAATCCCGATGTTAAGTCGTAAACACCGTGCTCCAGGGGCGGGTCGCTATTGTTCAGACATATGTACCCAACTAATTATTTTATTGAAAATCCTGTAGCACAATGCTGACTTGGTAGCTTCATGTTTTTGCCGACGAATAGATATGAACCTGAACTTACCTTATCTAATGAAATGTAAGATATTTATTTTCTTTTCCGGTAGACTATTAGGGTAGAGTGGTGTAAGAATTTCTCCTTTCAGTACCTGGTATTTTTGAGAGCATCTTCATACATACGCTGCATTTATAATGGGACATGGTACGAATTTTTCGAGCTATTTGCATAGTAAGTATAGTTGTCAAAGTAGGTTCAACTACTTTGAAAGCTGCTTCCAACGTTCTTTTCATTGTGAAAGGTAGAAAAATCATATTTTGCAGTTCGTAAGCTACATATCTTTTTCGATTACGGGGTTAAAGCGTCTGGTGTGTAAGGGGGAAGTAAGGTAACTTGCGTCCCAGTGAACGTAGGTACCTATAGGTACAGTCGAGTTCTTTAATATCTGAACATGTTCATGAATCAAAAATATGTAGGCAACGGTAAGTTTCATAAATCTCTAAACAGTTTTTTTTTTTGGGTGGGAAATTATCAAATAACTTCTCCCGCTCTGGGCGGAGCGGGAGGGCGTGTCAGACTCTTACTGACTAAAACCCACCCGTGTTCCTTCGGTTGCCCTGTTGCCGGGGGCCACGATGTCCCTATCGGTTTTCTTCGAACCCCCGGCAGGCATTGGCCCTAGCGGACCCCGTCAATTCTGCTGACATCTCTTTGAGGCGCGCGTGGAACACAACGCGCCGTCGACCCGGGCGTGGTCCTTATCGGACGGCGAGCTAACCCTTGCTCACCGTCCGCAAGCCCGCGCCTACGGTGGCCGGAAATATGTAGCCAACGGTAAGTTTCATAAAACTCTAAACAGCTTTGCCTCACAATAAATTGTAAACAATCTGTGACATCATAAATATGTGACTACATTATATCAATAATATTGCTACAGACAAAGACTCTAAAAATTATGCGCAATCCCTTGTTCATATTATTTAGCGCAAAATTAAGTTCACAAATATCTATGCAATTTTTCATAGAAAAATATCTTGACAATTTCTGGCAAGCAAAAATAAATTTAATCGTAAACGTCATTTAATTGAATATTCACAGCTGTATAGATATTAACGAGTCCTAGGTTGTACCAAATATATTGAAATCTAGAGTACCTATTTAGATATTTTTGTTGAGTATTCGGATATTTTTGACTGCACTACCGTAACATAAGTACATATTATGAACAGTTTATATGATAACATTTTATTGATGTCTAAGTTTGTATAGAACTATATGATCATTTTAACGCACAATATTTTGAAACATTGTCACTGCCAATATATTAATGAACTCGACTATACGTACACATGTATCTAGTGTATCCAATCGAAACTCCAATGCTAGTTGCGAACTAGGGCGTAATACGTGCTTTCTTGCGTACGTAAGTTCACTTATAGGCGTAATAAGCGTTTCCCAAACTTTCTCTGCCTACATATCGGGTAGAAATAGTTGGGTAACTATTGAAAAATTGAGTCTATGTTATGCAAAGTTTATGCACGATTTGTTTGCTACAACTTCGCAACAAGTATAGGAGGTACCTGTTAATATTTTTGTATTGGTTGCCACGTTGGTCGCCTCTTTTCGATTTCCAAGTCGAGTAGTGTTTGTGGGTTTTCTACCAGGATTCGATTTCCGATTCTTAATTTCTGCTCCGTTACTGGCAAACTCACTTCCCTTTTACATGGGACTTACAACGGTTAAGGGTTGTACTACCCGTTAGAATATCCACCCTGTATAGATAAATATTAAGTGTATTTTTCTTTAAATTGCCGTGTCTGATTTCATCATGTTTAGGTATCGACACCTATCACGTCTGTAGATTTCGCTAGCTTATTTAATTTGAACCTAAACATGAGGTATTCCTACACAAATATCAAAACCGTAAGGCCGCACGCACTTTGGATGCGTTTTCGAACGAACACGCACGATCGATTCCGACCTTCCAAGTACAAAGGGAGCGCGCAGACTGGGTAGAACTTAGTCGTAGTTCCGACGTGCGAAAACAATCCGAACTTGTTGGGATTTGTTCTATTTGATGGAGAAAAACGCATCAAGTGTGCGCCCTCAATTCGTACGACCATGCTCGCACGTGTACGGACGAGTAAAATTCGTAAAAAAACGCATCCAAAGTGCGCGCGGCCTAACGCTATTGGTCCATTAGACCGCTTTTGCCCAGTGTCCTATGTCACACCATTCGTGTTGGACTGATATTCTTCAATCTTCTATTGCGATACACGTAGCACAATAGGTACCTATCTTGTTACCAAGCCCAAGCTTCGTATTAACTTTTGTTCTATTGTATTTCACAGACACTCCCTTTCATTTTTCTCTGTAAAAGAAAACGGAACAAAGGAGCGCAGCTAATGCATTTCTTTTGTTTAAGTATGCACATATCGATACCGCAACTTATGGCTGAGCATATTTCCCGCGCGTTCTGTATCGACTATCGAACAATGTAGCAGTGGGTAATACATTTTTCAAGGCGCCCGGAGGCGGTTAGATTGTAGGATCTCCTCAGAATTGCAGTCGACTGGCAGTGTTACGTATTACCTACTGCAAATATACGTACAGAAGGATATTTAAGAGATCCAATATATCTACATGTCACTGTTAAATGGTCTAACTGCGCAGATCCCCGTCGTTATCTAAACGTTTGTAGAGGCCATTACACTGCTAATCATTTGAATTAATTCGAGTTAGGATGCGTCTCCACTTGTAACAAACACGCCAACAACTCTCCCAAAAAGGTCACCAACATATTACGTATATTTGAACTTACGTGACGCGAACTGTAAATCCTATAATTGTTGACAAAGGTCACGGTCAAAGTAAATTAAAAGTCCTTCATGAATCTGTATAAAAACTCCCCACGGGACATCAAATACCATAAGGAGATGAAAATTTCATTATTTTCACCTGGGACGTCTAGTTTTTTTAGATAATTTCGATAAACTTATAAAAGTCATGCGAAGTTCCAATGAAGTTATAGGCACTTTAATCACACCAGCGACTGTTCTCAACACACATGACGTACAAGAAATACTCTGCTGAAATCGTTGGCGGATCGGCTGAGATCGGTGATTTGAGGTTCGTCCGAACAAATTTTGCAACAAATGTACAAAAGTATGTTCGGCAAAACATTGTAGTTTTCTATGAAAGGTTGGAATGGATAGCTGTGTGACGTCGCATTGTTTCTCGTATTTCACATATTGGAAGTTTTGTTGGCGAACATGTTACAGTACGACACAACTTAGATGTAACATCGGCAAAATTCGTAAAACCGTCCATCATCTGAACTGAGTGCTGAGGTAAAAATGATCTTTACGCAAACGCAATAACTTGTCAAGTCATATATCCAAATACATTCGTAAAAATTCAAATGAATGAATGCAAATTTTAAAATTTATGCTACATTTAAGTTGTGTCGTACTGTACAAGTGTGGAAGCTGCTTTAGAGTACAGGAATTTGTTAGAAGATTGAACACAAACACAGTTTAGAGGTTTAAATCATTTAATAAAATAAGTGATGTATTAATTTCTTATAAAGAACACATTTTAAGAGCAGTCATTGGCTGTAGGTATCGTTATAAACGATTCTCTAAATAAAATAAGATCTATTATGAGAAATGAATTTCACACTGATAAAAACTTAATAGTAATTTTCGAGTGGAACATAAAATTGTTGGGAGAACTGATGTAAACGGTCCATGTCGAAACATGTTCACAAATTGCAACACCGTAACAAGATTCATAGATCGCTTCTAAAAATTGTAAGGCCGTTTTCTACGTAACACACATCTTCACAATATATCAAGAACATCAGAAGTTTTATATAAATTTAATATGAAGCCTCTCGACAAACATTAAACAAAAAGATAATAAACGTATGTACCATAAAAATATTAATATTTAACGCTATATTCAAATATCCATTTCGTAATATTATTTTTTCTGTACTCGTCTATATATTTCTCACGAGAAAAGAATTTTTACAAGTTTAAGTACCGATATCTATTACAACAAAGAGTAAGAAACGTTCTATAATGAATCAGTTTTACAAAAACTTTCATCTTCCTTGCCGAGCTATCTCGCCAATAAATTCATGCATATCAAAATATATACCAAATACATTTATGTTTCATTCATTGGGTCGTCATTGATATCATTTCATTAAAATATAACGCGACATCTTTAATATGTATATTAAAAATTCTTACGGCTAATTCGGTAACTGAAGATAACATGTGATGTGTCGTGTGTAATGTTCGTGAGACACGCGCGAACTATCCACTTGTGCTTCTGTTCAAAGAAAGTGATTCTGCCGCATTACATAAAAGACTAGTGTTTTGTTCTATTGTATAATATCTGTAGACATTAAAATAATAATTAAAATAAAATTATATTTCAGTGCCACTTGCGTCACTTTATAAATTATGGCACAGAAAGACAAGGAGATTGTTAAAATAACGTTACACCTACTCTAATATGAAACGTACAAAATTAACTACAAATTTACAAATTGCATCAGGTACGTACATTGTAATTAAACAAAAATATTAAAATAAGCGTGTAGCGACCGTCGGTTAGAGCGTGGAATGAAAGATTATAATGAAACCATTTCGTATGTATAACATAAAATATTAATAATTATACCTAATTACGAAGCGTTATCAATTTAGCATAAAATCATGATGGGATAACAATATAATGGCGTCTAATACAAACAAGACGAATCCGTAATAACCGAACGTGTACGAGTTGAATGAAACTACTAACAAATAGCACCTAGACCGGCGCTCGAGTGCCGGACGCTGTCCATATAGATATGGCTAAGAAATAACATGATCAGGCAAGCAAAGTCGAATCGTTTCACTGGGAACACAGTCATTCACTACCCTACGTAGAGTCAAAATTAAACTAAAACAATAACATCATTCTCCATCTCGTTCAAACAGATCAAGAACTTTAAGTCGTTTAATATCACTCTTTAAAACATTATATTACAAGAATCGATAGACAAAGAATTTGTTCAACAAGAATACTCTCACATTGAAACACTTGGAAAGAACAACATTGCGTAGTGCGCGACTCGCGACGCCCACAGTTTGTAACTTGAGGACTGCCGTCTTGTCGCCGACCCTTGGCCTCGTCAAGGCATACTGATGACACACACTTTGATCAAGCCGTGTACCACTTTCTTGTTTCGTCTCAACCTTATAGGTTGAAAGATATGCTATCCGTTGGACGACAGTTCGTCTTTGAGCCACTGCGGAACAGTCCTGCCTATCCTCACGAGGAGTTTGGACAGCGCTGTGTTGTGCGGTGTATAGTAACGCTTCAGGAACTTGGCAGACCTTTCCTCCATCGGCGGATATATCCGACCTTTGGATTTACCGAGACATTTCGTCCTGTCGTTGCCTACTGCTTGGCAGAAAAATCCTTTTTTCGGATCGTACCTGAAACAAAAATATGAAGTCAAATATTTGTATGGAAGCCTATCTACGTGCTCATACATCATGGAGCGCCCTTATCCTATTGACGTTAAATGTAAATAGGACTATTATTTATAGAACAGTACGCAAACGATCCATCTTCTAAATTATTTACCCACATTCCTTTTATTAGATTCTCTTTCACATGCCCATGTCTATTATTCTGTGAATCTTTCAATAATTTCGTCATTTATTTTGTTTGAAGTGTCCGAACCAACGGAGTGTGCTTTTCCGTTATTGCAAACCTATATACTATTTAAGTCCCTATATGATATATTTATTATTCAATGCCTATTATGTCGATGCGACGCGGGCAAAGACCATTTGACGTGGTTTAAATCGAAACTTCAGTGTTAAATGGAACAAGTATTCATTTGAGAGTACGAATGTGATACAGAATTCTCATTGGCGGCGAGTCCGACGGCGGAGAACGAAAGGCTATTTTCCTAAGGAAGGCTCAGAATTGCAACAAGCTGCTTTATGTAGATAGGGCATTATGCAGTGATATTAGTCCCAGCGAGTTGCTTCTGCGAAGTTGTGCGCCTAGAGTTTAAGGGGCCATTGTAGCTAAGTTATCGCCAATTGCAGAGGTTGCTGGTCTCGCCGGCGACCGTACAGTATCACTTTACAAGGTGTGGACCAGTTTTATGTCTTCGTATCTTCTCGAGTTTGTTGTCTCAGCACAATAGAATGTCGGGGCGTAAACGCGGCGTGACTTAATGTTCTTAAGCAGCATTATTTTTTGCATTAGGTAATGCCGTGGCTTCATTATTTTTGTGTACCTATAATTATTTGACAGTAACAAGACGGAATATGAAATTACGAAGTTAAGGAAAAAAACTAATTGAAGAAATGTAAAGTGAGTAGGAAGTCCTACGCAACGACTTTAGCATCTTTGTGAAGCGGCAAAAATAGTATGACATTTCAGTTGATATTTTCTTTCTTTTTTGTGTGGCTAATCTGTAACCTAATTGCGTAATGCAATACAATCTATTTCAATTTGAAACAGATTGCTAATCCTTTGCTTCATAAGTTGAAAAAAAAATCTGCTCAACAACGTCAATAACGCAATGAATGTTGTTGAACTGTCAAAATGAAACAAATTAGGCAAAATTGTTTACGAAAATAAGTTACGCAATTAGGGTACTGGTGTCAAAGTTTTTATGCCGCCCATGGGCCTCTAACTTGACTTCACAGAAATATTTCTCAGGCTGGTTTCCTCACGATGTTTACTTCACTGTTTTTGAAGCAAGTGATAAGTATACAATACGCACATGAATTCGAAAACTCACGAGGTGCGTACCTTTTTTTTTTGGGTGGGAAATTATCAAATAACTTCTCCCGCTCTGGGTGGAGCGGGAGGGCGTGTCAGACTTTTACTGACTAAAACCCACCCGTGTTCCTTCAGTTGCCATGTTGCCGGGGGGCCACAGTTCGAACTCAAGACCTATGAGTTGGCAGTCCGACGGTCACACGCTATCACTGCTATAATTTCAATTGGTTCAAATCTTGTAAAAAAAGTGCATTGCATGACGGGAATTTCTGCTGACCTAGGATCACCCCGCTTTTTTAAATAAAACAGTTCCGCTGTCCCTTGACCTTCAAAACAAATCAACAGAACATACCTCCTGGTTTCAAAAGCACTTACTTGAGCAACTTATTGTAGTCGATATGCGGCGATATCTTGAGGAACTTCTGCAGCGTGTTCATGACGGCAGCTGGCTCTGAGCGCAGCTGCGAGCCGTCGATTATGTGGAGCTGATGACTGCTGTACTCCGCCAGCCAGCGCTCCAGGTAGTGGCTATACTTGCCAGGGTTTAGGCAACGGTTTCTACGGAAATATGGGTATTTATTATTATATATTTAGTACAGCAAATTAGCCATTAATACTAAATTAGGTTAGGTCTTCTCACAGAACCACAAATATTCTAACATTATAGTCTCTCATTCATTATTCATCAGTATCTTCAAGGTATTCCCGTAACACAGGTATCTTATGCCTTATTCGGGCACCAGGCTCTCACAAATGTTAAGCTTGTTTATTAGATTAAGCACTTCCTGTCCACAAAATTTGTGATGAGAAAATAAATAAATTAGTCTTTGGAATATTTGGGAGAGATTTTGGGCTTAAGTGTCTTTAAAGTGTTGTGCAGCTAATATTGTGTGTTGTAGATACTCGGCATTAGGACTGTTTATAGGCAGATGCTATGCTGTACTGTACAAACGGCTACATATCAAGCTATACATTTCCAGTTTAAGCTGACCTCGCATTATACGGAAATCTTATACAATGCGAGATCAGCATAAACTGGAAATGAATAGCTTGATGATCCACGAAAATATTCGTTTTTTAAATTGATTTTTAAGTCATATTCTTTATGGCACCTCTTTAGGTCATGACTCATGAGCTATCCGAATATTAATAAAAAATAAAGTTTAATAAAAAACTGTAACCCGACTACGGGAAAATAAAAATGATCTGAAAAGTACGAAACAAGCAAATATTTCAGACAGAAATCAAGACATAGGTACAAAAATGGTCAAGTTAAAGCCGTCGTCGCATGCCATTATAATTTTGTAGGTGTTCCTGGCACCAACATGGTATACAGGCATGCGACCACGGCTTTACCTTGACCATTTTTGTACCTATGTCTTGATTTCTGTCTGAAATATTTGCTTGTTTCGTACTTTTCAGATCATTTTTATTTTCCCGTAGTCGGGTTACAGTTTTTTATTAAACTTTATTTTTTATTTTATACTTTTCCGTTTTTACACTTGCTAAACGTTACAACTAAAAAAAAATAAGAGTAATTCAATAGGTCAGTAATTAACCTATTTTAAATTCCAATAGCAGTGCATAGTACTTTAGACGAAACCAGAGCGCGATTTATTTCGACGCCAACACCATACTCAGAAAGTTTTGCGACTAACAGTTTTTGTCTATGGGACACTGGCTAGTTTTGATGTCGATTAAAACTATGATTTTAAAAAAATACACAATATTCCAAATTCGAAATTCCCGCCACATTTTTTTACGAGCAAAATCAATATACTATGTCTCACTGAAAATTGAATTTACAACGAGAACATTTTCGCGCGATGATTTTGTACGATTTCAAATTTTGACTAAAACCAGTACCCTAATTGCGTAACTTATTTTCGTAAACAATTTTGCCTAATTTGTTTCATTTTGACAGTTCAACAACGTTCATTGCGTTATTTACGTTGTTGAGCAGAGATTTTTTTCCAACTTATGAAGCAATGGATTAGCAATCTGTTTCAAATCGAAACAAATTGTGATTGTGTTGTATTACGCAATTAGGGTACAGAAGAATCATTTGAAAGACTTCGAATGATGTTCATAGACAAAAGCCCTTCTAAAGCGACTGTTTTCCGCTGGATCAACGAATTTAAGAGTGGTCAAGTAACTTTGGCGAACGAAGAAAGAAGTGGCCGTCATTGGGCTATGACGGCTGTTACATAAGAAAACGTGCTGGCTGTGAAAAATTAAATATAAGAGAATAGGCGAATTACATATGAAGAGATTCAGCATATACTGCAGATTGGATCGGGAAGTGTAGGTACATGAAATTCTACACGGGCATCTTCAGGTAAGAAAGATAGTTTCACGCTGGTTACCGCATAATCTAACGCAGGCTCAGAAGGAGGTTCGGGTAGAATGGTGCCGAGACATGATAGCAAAATATGAAGCAGGCTCGTCTCGGCGCGTTTACGATTTCATTACGGGTGATGAATCGTGGATTTGTAATTTTTGTTCCCCAAAATAAAAAATCAACTCAAGGGAAAAAAGGGATTAAAGAGGTGTCTGATGCGGACTGGAAAATGTGTAATGAAAATTGGTTAAGACGCATGAAACTGTGTATGCCAATGGAGAGTTATTTGAAAAGATTTAATAAAAAAATATAACCTGTAGTATATTTTTTTTATTACCTATCGCAAAATTTTCTGAGTGTACCATGTATAAATATTAATATTTCGTTGTACACAGGGCTACACATCAAGCTATAAATTTCCAGTATTAGCTGACCTCGCATTAAACGGAAATCCTTTACAATGCCAGATCAGCTTAAACTGGAAATGTATAGCTTGATGTGTAGCCGTGTGTAGGTACTTATTTTTCTTTCTTCATAGAGGAATTGAGGATGGAATTACAAACCGTTACTATTTATTAAGATTTGATTAACTGCACGTTGGCAACATCTTGCGATACAACGTAGCACAGTCTCACTTTTGCTTGTTTTTAACAATTTAAACATATTTATTTACTATGAAAGTATAACTTTATTTACATATTTGTAATGTGCTCGTCAAGACCTTTCTTTTGGTACCAAACATGTCATGATCATCTCATTTTATTTTTTTTCGAGGTTAGAAATTTACGTGTAAAATCCACCCTATTAAATTTAGGGAAAATTTATATAGCCTATGTCACCCGGACTATTATTACGAATCTATTGATACCTCATTCATCAAAATCGGTTCAGTAGTTTAGGCGCTACGGTGGAACACACGTAAAAACAAACATACATACATACATACATACAAACATATAAACATACAAACATACATACATAGACTGCTAAAATCATAACCCTTTCTTTTGGCTTTGCCGTAGTCGGGTAAAAAATATTTGGCTTAGGTTTTAAGGGGAAGGCGTGAAAATTAATTCGCTGTTACAATTAGTAGATGACAAATAATAAGGCAAGTGAGCATTATATTGTATAGAAGTTACTTTGCAAATACGAAGAATCTACCCCGTAGATAGTCTATAGAAGAAGTGAAAGTATTCTAAAGAAAAAAAAAAATACAAACATTAGAAAAGCTTCCCAAACTCCATTAAAGGAAATTCATAATATTTACGGTAGAAAACGCAAACAATATCAATTTTAATAATCCATTCTGAGTACATTAGCTTGCGGAGGAAATGCGCGTGATGCCTGATAATAAATTCATGGCTGTCAAGTACACAATAATCTTTGAGGCGCACGCTCACAAATATAACTGGCTTATTTTAATGTTAAATGGATTTCGTGAATGTACCGTCACGTAGTCTTGGGGAGTTGAGCTGGATTACAAACGCTATAATATAACGTGTTGTTTGACGGTAAGGCAAGGGTACTTGGAATTATGGATATTGATGAAGCAAAAATATTTTGAAGAGTAAGGCAGTGCGTACTTTGGACGTGTTTTCGTACGAATTTGACTGGAGTGCGATCACATACGAACACGCACGAACGATCCCGACCTTCCAAGTACTAAGGGAGCGCGCAGACTGAGTGCGAGTTAGTCGTACGTATAATTTCGATGTCCAAAAACAATCTGAACTTGTTGGGATTTTTCGTGCGTTCAATGCGATACCACCGGAACACTACCAATTTGACGGAGAAAAACGTATTGAGAGTGCGCACACAATTCGTACGACCACAATCATACGTTTACGTACGATATAAATTCGTGTCCAAAGTGCGCGCGGCCTAAGTTGTTCGATTAAAGTACTCAATCATTTATGACATTCCACAAGGTGTATTTAGGTGGTAACTTAAAAATGTATGAGATTATTATGGACCCTGTCGGGCACAGCAAAATAGTAGGAGAGGAAGCTTTAACACAAAGTAAAGTAGTAGGTTTAAGTATTTAGTATCTTGATCAATCCGTAAAAGAAGCTGATAATAAAAGTCAAAGGCAAGCATTTTCAATTGATCTAAAGATGAAATAACGACGTTGCTTTTCTCGACCTACATACAGATCGCAATCTGTACTTCAAACTCGGAACTGAAGTGTCTTGTTATCTATCTGAACAAATTCTTATTCTGGGTATACGTAATGTAACTGTGTACGTATACAATGCGTTTTGTTTACGTTTATACAACAATTATAAAGGTATGATTCTGAGCACCTGCTGTTCGTGGTGCTTTGATGCCAATTTTCTTGCTGCGCCGCACTACTGGTTTGATGTGGCGGCTGAGCGACACTGCCGCGCAGCAGTGCTTTCGCAGCAGTGCGCCTCCACATTGCTGCCGTGCTCGGAATGTAATCTCATATAAACCTATAGAAAATGTATGGGGACCAGCAGTGACACGGCAGAATTGCAGCGGGGTTCAGAATCATACCTTAATCAGAAAGTATGGTACTTTCCACGATTAAGCACAAAATATTTCACTATACCCAAGCTTAGCTGTTAATTGAAACTAAATCGGTTTCATGCCTATTGGTCCTCCAAACGGGATTACGTAAGTCAATAAGTCCCCCACTTCATCCGTACGGTTATAGCGTGAAGTCAAGGAACCAAATGGTATAACCGAATAGGGGAATGAAATAATAGTACAGTGAAGGCATTACATTTGTTATTAATGTACAAGAGCCGGGGGTTCGCGCGGAAAAATTGTGATCCAATATGAGAGGGTCGAAGGCCGACGTAAAATATACGCCTTTGCCTGAGACCGAAAAAAAAAAGAGTATATTAAGAAACCGTAGTTGCTTCCAATGTCTACGAGATGTTTTATTACTGTGTGGAACAAAGAACATGTATTTTATGTTTGTTTTGGACACTTAGCTCTACAACAAATTGAAGTTTAAATGGTTCACTGGTGTAATAGAACGTGACTTTGCTGTAAACGGGAAAGCACTTAAAATATAATACATTTGATTTACTGTTATCTTTATAAAATTTACTTAAAAGTCGACTTGTTGAGTAAAATATTCCGAAATAGCCTAGTCAAAAGAAAAATATTAAGGAAACAGGTTGTTTTGCTCCGGAAAGTTCACGTCCAAAATTACATACCTACGCATAATTTTCAAACACATAGAGTACACCAGATACGTAAACATGCATTGCAGGTAAAATTTAAATTCACATCAAGATATACAACCTACTAACCAAAAAAATATATTTTATTTAAAAAAAAATTGCTTACCTCAAATCCCTGAGGGGTTTCGGTACGGAATCATTCGCTGCGATTACAGTATGGAACGTATAGTTGTTCGCGACCGCATCGCCGTGCGACCGAATGTGCTGGTACCACGAATACGCCCTGCACAATAAACACACGGATTTTTATGTGAATTATCCAGAGCACGACACGTTACTGTGATATTAAAAATATTTGTTAATTTTACGAGTCTGATTGCTTTTATTTTCGTTCTCGAATAAGTTGCGTGGGACTGAGTTTTTAATAAGTATCATGTGGTATTTGTGCCTGCAGACATTTACGGTACAGAAATTATTACTGAGATGGAATGGGCAAATGGTCGAATTTCATAACGTCATTCTTTGATGAAAAATTATCAAGTAGAATCATAATTAAACATGTTTGAAATACTGAATTATACACCAAAAGAGACCGTACACTTAGATCTCACATAGGTAGGTCCTAGGTACCTACAGCAAACTACAATGGTTGCTAACTGTAATGAAAAATCGATTTTTCATTTATGGGTATTTTAGAGTTTTTTTGAGTCCTAAAAATTACAATCGATACCTACATAACCTAAAGGTGAGTACTGACCGGTGTTACGGGGTGTAATGTAACCTATTACAAAGCGAGCATTCGTGCAGTCAGTATGTGGAAACGAGCACGAACACGCGAGCAGCGAGCCGCTCGTTACTCGTTTCGAGTGCTCCGCGCGCTGTCGGTATTTTGGCGAATCGCTTTGATTGTTACGCGGTTCAGTTAGTACGCCCGCGACAAGTCATCACGAACGCACGTGCCACACGCGTCGATTCTTGGCTATTGTGTTTACAATCTGTAGTGCGGGTGAGCAAAGTTTTCGAAATGAGCATGTTACACGTATTTTAGGACATGGCGTATCATAACATGCTCGCTGCGAATGGTACATTACGGCCCGTAACACCGGTCAGTACCCACCTTACATTACGTCTTATTTTCCGAAGCGTTAGGCAGAGGTGTACCTAATATGGTACAGCCACATTTGGCCAGTTATTAGAATCTATATTGCACATATTTTATGGTATTTGATTAAAATACAAATGCAAAATCTTGCGCGGTATAAATTCAAGATGTGTAGCCATTCCTTGACACCGCATAGCAATAACGTTTCGGATTTGAGCAAGCAGTTTTACTGGCTTGAGTTACGAGCTTTCTTTGAGTACCACGTTTTTCCTCAATCGACAGTAATTTACTTAAGACTACTAATGACGAATTAGACGAGATAGCTTTTCCTTGATGTTTTTATTTTTATTGAGGTATTTATTTGGGTTTGATTTGTGAATACATTCTTCTCAAGTGGGTAGATAGGAAAGTGTGTTTTTCTTTATTTGTGGATGCGTGCAATTTTCTTGGGAATGTGTATTAAAAAGTTGAAGTTTTTTTCAGTAGGTACCTATTTTATTCAACATAATTTATTTTAATATTATTTAATTTTTATTGATGATTGATTTTATTGCATTTTATTTTATCTTATTTATTAATTTGTTTGGCTATGGGTGTTATTTTTTACCTGAAATAAATGAATTTATTATTATTATTTATTTACTTACAATACCTAATACAATGGACGCACTTTATAAAGATCGAAAGGGGCGCGTCTGTATTGCGGCGTACGAGACAACTGTTCGCCGTGCATGCAACTCCAATCGTATACAAAATGTGTGCATTCTCTAGATGTCGCGACGCCCCCGCAAGGGGGCGTGGCAAGCGGGGTCAGGGTTTCGCCCCTCGCCCGCGGAGGCTATACCGTGACCCGCTAATGCGGGCCCCTCATTTTATATGCCTCACAAAATGTGTGCGTCAGCGTTCCTCTACATTTAAGTACATGTCTTATTGATTAAACAAATATAGCGTACGGTTCAGAAAATTCATGCTTTTAGATGGTTAATTCCAAGCAGTTTTTAATGATATAGTTGTTTCATATAACAACTAAGAAGTCTACACTTACCTTAAAGCATGACACTCATAAAATCTCTTTGTTTGTCAAATAAGACATGTATATGTATATAGTCTGTTCCAAAAGTATCTGAAGAAAGTGTAAATAAACCCTATTCAGGTTAAATTATTACGCAACCACTCACTAAAGGGAATTAGCAACACATTCATCTGTGTTAAGAAGGTTTCATTCTACTTTATATCTCACCACTTTTCCCAACAATTATTGCTTGAACATTATTAAATTATAAGAGAAGAATCATTGACGAAAATCAGTAGTATATAAAATTCTCTCTATTAAATCTGTAGTGTCACAGTATTAGTTGCTATACTCCTCCGAAACGGCTTGATAGATTTTTATGAAATTTTATATGTTTATATTTGGTAGATTTGAGAATCGGTAGTAATCTATTTTTCATACCCCTAAGTGCTAAGGGTGGCCCACCCCAAACATTTATATGGTACAACAACGTTTGCCGGATTGGCTAGTTGAGGTTATAAAATTAACCTCAATTATCAAATGAAGTTCGGGTTTAAGTATTCAAATAATCAAATTAGAACACTGAATTTGTAAGTGTCACTACAAACTGTAGTGGTAGACTTCTGATCTATTTGTTTACATTTTCATCACATAAATTTAGAACAGATCATAAGGAGAAACACGCTAAAGTTGCCTAATCGGTGCGCTCTTTCTTCAAAGACATTCTTTGTTAACCATGCCCTCAATTCATAGATGCTTAACACGTACCGTAATTAATTATACCCGTATCTACTTTAGGTACGTTTTTTATTCTCCTTTGCCGTTTACTATGCAGCATATTAAGTACGATCATAAAATAAATAGCGTTATTCATAGTGTTGCCACAATTAAAAACAAAGATATTCGTCACATGGCGTGTTTGGTACTACTGTTTTTATTTAAGACGCCTTCTAGATTAATTAGTAGAAGCTTTCGGGTTGACAGTTTAACTGTGGACTTAAAAATTTCAATGTTAACTGATTACTCAACACTGAGAACGTATTGTTTTATTTTTATCGAATAGAGTGTTGCCCCACGACATAAGCAGTCATACAAATATCCTATACTATTACATGAGCAATAAATAATATATATTTGTAATCACGACGATTTCGATGAAAGTAGCAATATAGGGGTTTATGGTGGCGAAAAATCGACCTAACTAGGTCACGTATCTGGGAAAAATATTTTTCTCTGTATTTTCACCCGAGCAGAGCTCGGTCGCCCAAAGTTTAGAACAAGATAATGAATGACATTAGAATAATGATCATAGCAGCATGGAAATAGTAAGTACGTAGGTACTTACTAATTCCATACTGCCATGATAGTAGTATCATGGCAGTATGGAATTAGTAAGTACCTACTATTATAGCAGTATGGAATTAGTAGGTACTATACTATTTAATGAGCATTCTCTATTTTCACCAGAGCAGAGCTCGGTCGCCCAAGTACTATTACTTCTATATTCGTTGACAGATAACGTAACAATTCAAACGCTCTGCATTTAGTTTCGTGCCGCTAAATATTTAGGTACATTCGTAATTTTTATTAAGGTTCCGTACCTGAAGGGTGTCAAACTGAAGCCAGCCTAAGCCTCCGTCCGTCTGTCAGCGGGCTGTATCTCATGAACCGTAATAGGTTGACAGTTGAAATTTTCACATATTGTGTATTTCTATTGCCGCTATAATAACAAATGATAATTTTCATCACCCACCCCATTCAAGTAATGTGTTTTTTTTTTTCGGCATTTTTTGCTCGATCTTAATACGGTACTAAACCTTTAGTGTGCAATTCCGACTCGCACTTGGCCGGTTTATTTAATGACCACGAAAAAGTATATGAAAAGTTTTTATTATAAGCGGCGAACTAGATTTTGGTGCCTCTAAGAAATGTAGTCAAAATAGCTCTATAAAGGAATTCAAATGAATTTTCTTGAAAACTTTTGTGGACATAAATTCAGATTTTAAATTTGCATTTTGATGAACGAGGCCTGACGAGCGGCTGATAAAATATTTTCTTTTACAATCTTCTTATTACGATTAGTCTAAAAGATTGATGTGCATTTTCCCATTTTAATTGCTGCCTTCTTGTTGTGGTTTTATGGTTCGACTCTCGCAGATTTATAAAGCTGATATAATATTATGACTTCTCAAGAAACTAAGACATAATAGTAATATTAATGAAGTCAAAGATCACTTGATTTAGGTTTTTTTGAAAAACCGGCCAAATGCGAGTCGGGACTCGCGCACGAAGGATTCCGTACCATTATCTATAAAAACGGCAAAAAAAAATCATGTCTGTTGTATGGGAGCCCCTTAAATATTTATTTTATTATGTTTTTTAGTATTTGTTGTTATAGCGGCAACAGAAATACATCATCTGTGAAAATTTCAACGGTCTATTACGGTTTATGAGATACAGCTTGGTGACAGACGGACGGACAGCGGAGTCTTAGTATTAGGGTCCCATTTTACCCTTTGGGTACGGAAGCCTAAAAAGTAAAAAGTTATTGCATTGGTTATTTTTAGTAATTTATCTAAAGAGCTGTAAGTACTAAAATAAATGAAGTATACTGACTTCATTCAGCAATCAGCCTATTTGTCACTGATTGACGACATTAGCTTGCAGCTTTTTGTTTCAATCTAGATTTTCCATTTATACTATTATCATCGATTTACATCGAAGGATACGCCTTACCGCGTCAAAAGATGACCGCATTTGTGCATGAGTTGTCATCTGTCACACAATGATGTAGAGAATTGTCGCTGTACGGTCAGCATACTCGTTTTGAAAAGAATACTTAATTTTAAAAGGAGGTGCATTTGTAAAAATAAAATATTTGTTTTTATAATGTTGTGTCTAGTAGAACATATCATCATTAAAATTATTAAAACAATGGCTGTTTCGCATAGACTAAGTTTATTTCAACATTAGTTCACATAGTTAATACAAGATTGCTCTGCTGGTTCCACAGATACATTATTTTGTTACCATCTTAAAATGGTAGCAGAGCGTGGTTCCGATCCACGGACCTCTGATAAAATGCGGTGACCAAATGCGGCTGTATTTGGTTGGCAACCATTCATCGTCTCTTTGTTCTTCTTGGATTATTTGAATCCATTTTTCTTTAACACATGTTTCTTGTGGGAACTTAATAGTTAAATACAAATTGTGATTCATCATCAGTACATCTATTTAATATTTTAAATCCGAAAGTAACTGTCCGTCTGTTACCTTTTCACGCCTTAAGGTTGAAAGACAAAATTTTGTGCTGCGCCTTTATTCACGCTACTTTCCTTGGATTCTTTCGACGTGCTTGAATAGGTGGAATCTTCATTTCTTCACACTCATAGTCTGACGGGATGGCGGAGAGAGATCAGGCGAAAGGCCCACGCTGTGCTTTCGAAGCAAGTCGCGTTTTATAATAATTGTTTAAGTACCTATAATTTTGTATTCGAAAACATAGTTTCAAAGAAAAGTTAATCTAAAAAAAGAAAGACATTAAAAAATCCGGCAGTTAAAATATTTTAAATCATAATGGCATGTAACCTCCATACTTCCTAATTCACATTTCAAACTTTGTTTGTCAACGTTACACTATCCTATCGTTCGTTGTCACGGGAACGTAATTTTTGTTACTTGTCATCTTCCGTCATAATATTTATTTTAGAAATTGTAATAAATTTGAAAAAAAAAATAATTTACGCTTGAAAAGTAATACCTTCAGTTTTATATGAATTTTTGGAGTTGTTGGTACATTTCCTGAAGGCATAAGAAGGCATCTTTGTACAGCTATGTGTATTAAAAACGAGAAAGTTGCTCCGATGTGTTACGAACTGTGACGAATGAGGAAATGATTCGCAAGTGAGCCACGTCGCACAATTTAGGGAGTGACAGTTTTCGCGCGACGTAAGTATGGCGAGGGCGAATCCTTGATTTACATCAATGACTATTATACTCTCAATATCTTCAACCAAGTTAACAATCTTTACATACAGGGTGGCATCAACGCGAAATTCAACGGATTCAGTACATGATTCTGAACCCCCCTGCGTTGAAATTAACCATCGGTTTTTTTTTTTTTTAACTGGTGTTTCATAGAAAAGTGCAATACCTACGCGGTCAAAATGTATAGGGCAGCAGATTTTCTGAATCCATGGTAACAGTTTTCGCGTCGATGTCCCTGCCACCCTGTATTATAAATTAGCTGTTGCCCGCGACTTCCTCTGCGATTCAGGATGAAAAGTAGTCTATGTCCTAACCCAGATCATGGTCTACCCATGTGCCAAATTTCATCCAAATTCGTGCAGCCGTTTTAGCGTGAAAGCGTAACAAACAAACTCACTTTCGCATTTATAATATTAGTTAGGATTATTGTAGCTTTCATGTCTGTCTGTTTGACCGTGTTTTTCGCCACATCGCCACATTAGTAAGTTACATCCGAGCGAAGCAGGAGTGGCTCGATAGTTGTGAATAAATTAATTTAAAAAAATAATTAAATTAATTTAATTGCTTCAGTTTGTAAATACTGGCCACATTACAACTTAGCATCACAGCATTCGAATCCGAGTCGCTTTGCTACGCCTACCGGTGAGCGGTTGGATCGCCAATGCGTTAAATCCTAGATCCTCGGGATTTACATACAAACCAGTGCGCACGATACACCGTGGCCGACTCGCAATGTATGTGCACTTGTGCAGCTGCCGTATAATTCTCTCTCAATTGTTTTTACATTTACATAAACGCGAGCCTTTTACCTACGAACGAACTACTGAACGCACTATGCTTCGATTATAACGCGCTTTTTATTAAATTACGTGATACACGAGCGTCATTCTTAGTATTTCAAACACACTAAACGACACAACTATTTGGAACGCGCGACAGTTTCTTAACGTGTTCACTGCTTGACTACCACCGATAAACTCTGCCCAAGTCATGGAGATAAGACAGCATGTCCATCAACATTTTTAGTGTAGACAAGTCAAGCGCCCAATGGGATTTACCATTGGCAAAAATGACGAATTTCCATACAAAATGCCATACTTGGTTCACTAGTTAGCTATATTTCTTATTTCCATACAGTAATATTGCCAAATTAATCAAAACAGCGAAATATTTGACAGCTATTTGCGATGTTGCCCATTTTGTGAATTAACGCTCTTAAGTAGATAGGAGATATGGTTTTACTATAGGTACCATCGCGGAAAGCCATAACTAACCACCGTTAAGACTGTTGTTGCTTGCAGCAATAGAACCGGGGCGGTAACAGATATGGTCATCGTGTGCACAGGATTTGGTTTTCAAAGTGGTAAGTTATGAGCTTCTGTGTTGGTACACCTGTGCCTAACTTTCCGGGGAATACAGGCGTGATGTTATGTTATAGAAGATATGTGTTACTGGAAACGTAGTGTAGGATGACTTTAATCAACCCGCTTAACCTTGTTTAGCTCGGAACAATTATCCATGGGCATTTGCTTCATGCAGGAATCACACTGCGACACGTAGCGTAGTTGTCAATCACTGAGATAGGGAGTAACAGTGCCTGTCAGTGAATTTAGGATTTAAACCTGGCCTAAACCGCTGGGTTTAGAAACAAAATTTTGAGCACTAAAGGATTTTCGAATATTCATCCCATAAAGGGGTTAGAAATTGTATGATAGTTTGTATGGAAGGCTCATGAGAAATACCTACCATCGGGCACCTTTCTACGAGTACATTTTTATTACCTGAAACAGGTAAACCACGGCATGCAAGCTATCGTTTTAAATCCTGGACAGGATGATCTTGAATTTTTGCAAATTAGATTTTGCTCCAGATCAATCCTTTTCCGGTAATTCCATTTTTACAATTCGCACCTTTAAAGTAAAACCGTTACTAAATGAAAATTTTCATGAATTAAGTTATCAATCCCATCTATCTAAAGCACGTATTTTAAATAGAATGGCATGATAACTCAATTCATGAAAAAATTTCGTTTAGTAACGGTTTTACTTTAAAGGTGCGAATTTATGTTTAACGTTGCTGTCAATAAGGAAATCAAAACACGTGTACCCCTCACTAGTGCTGCCTCTGGCGGATCTATTTTAAATCTTCAGAGGAAAATGGCTAATTACAATAAAGCCTAAATGTCTGTCTTACCTTTTAGATGGTGATATGAGGATAGCGATGACTTTAGCGTTGGGTAGCAGTGCGTGCGCTCTCCGTGGTACCAGGTCGCCGTCGAAGTAGGTGGCAGACTTCTCAAACGTGATCTGAGTGGTGGTGTTGCTCATGTTTGGCGGGAAGAAGTTCAGGTACCTGGTGGATGGAAACTGAATTTACTAAGGTATACTTACTATAGGGTATGTTACAAAGAAAAAAAAAAAAACAGTGACACTCCGGGAGTGCCGACAGAAGTGAAAACTTTCCTTGATGGAAGAAAAATACTTGTACAGAACATTGGGTCCGTAACCATATCTAAATAAAGAACATAATCGCGTTTACAAAAAAAAAACTTCCTTAACCTTTAAAGTAAAAATATTTGCATAGAACATTGATCCGTAACGTAATATAAATAAAGAGAACAATTGCGTTTACAAAAATGAGGTGTCGGTAACGGTGTCGCGAGTTCAATTGTTTTTCCCATCTCAAAAATACCCAAGCGCCTAAAGAAGTTTTCACTTCAAAAATACTTCGTAGAAACGAAACTTTTGCTCTAACATACTTAATCAGCCTATAATGTTCCCACTGCTGGGGCACAGCCCTCCTCTCTTCGAGAGGGAGTGGGCTGTAATCCACCACGCGAGCCCAGTGCGGGTTGGTAGATGTTACATGTCTTCGAATTTTTAGTTCTATGACATGCCAGTTTCCTCACGATGTTTTCCTTCACCGTTTTGAGAGTAGTGGTGTTGAAATTATTTACACAATGAGTCAAAATGGCGCTTTTACCCTTCAGTTTCGTACCAGCATATTATATCCTCAACCAGTCAGGATGCAAGCTGGTTGGTTAATACACATATGCTCTGAACGCGGTTAATATGGGGTTTATTAGCATACAGCTTCGAGATGTATGATACATTCTACTTTGTTGTCTATGATACAGGTAAAAAATGCTTTTAGTATCCGTCGTGCAAATTATTCAGTAGCTCTAGTACAGGCATCAATCGATTTTCCATTGACTGCTGCATGGCGTCCATAATGGCTCAAGCCATTATACTCAAATATACCTTTTGAAAATCTTGGGAAATATGGCCCAGTGTACCATCGGGGTAACGCATATCTAACCAATTTGAAAACAAAATCCTGTGCACAAGACCTTTTTGTCGTAGGTAAGCGTTACTATAGCGGCCGCGCGCTGCAAGCAAGAATAGTCCTTACAGTGTATATGCGTTTCTTCGATAGTACCTACGCTACTACTTAGAAAATACGATTGTATACAAAATCAATTAGCACCTAAACTAATTATTACCTGTTGAATCGTCAACCCAGTAATTTAATCTAACGATTCTAGGCTATTAAATATAATAACATCCTTGGAAAATATACGGCCATTTAACGTATTCTATTCATTGTAATTAGTCTAGCGTTGGAAATTATAACACCATGCCTGTAATCTCCAAAGGGTTAGGCAGAGGAGTATCTACCTGTAGTACCTACAACCAGATTTCATCAGATATGTTTGGGGACGTCCATTAATCACATGATGTTTTTTAGCAACTTCCCCCCCTCCCCCTGGTGATACGTGGTGAGGTTTTAGACATACACCTCCCCCCCACCCAAAGCCACGTGTATTTTTTTTGGTGCAAAGTATCTTAAAAAATTACAGAATATTTTATCTTTAAATAGAAAGAAAGAAAAATATTTAATTTGGGGGGCCGCTTTTCGGTTCAGAAATGCGCGTTAAACGAAAAAATTAATCCACGTGATATCTCACTACACTCCCCCTTTCGAGCCTCACATGATTTATGGACGAGCCTATTGCCATCATCAACCGGGCACAAATCCAGGCTCCGAGCTGCTACTGAGGGGTTGTGGGGAAGTCCGAAAGGGATACCGTGGTCTCCGGCAACATGGCAACTGAAGGAACATGGGTGGGTTTTAGTCAGACACGCCCTCCCGCTCCGCCCAGAGCGGGAGAAGTTATTTGATAATTACCCACCTATAAAATTAAATAAAAGACCCCATGCTTGCTCAGCAGTAACGCATGCGACAACTAGATCAATGAGGCAGTCAATGAATAATGCAAAATGCTTTCTATAGGAGTAAATTTTCGTTCAAGACCGACTGTTTTCATGAATTCGAAGGAAAGCCAAATAGGCTAAAAGTACCAATGCTTAATTAGCGATGTATTTATCTTCTCATTGGTTGTTAAAGGAACGGAGAATGTAAAGGCGTGCCGATTTGCAACACACGTACGATGCTAACAAGGTAATATACGTGCCTAGGTTCACCTAGTGGTCTACAACTTATCTAGGCTGCACATTGGATAAACATGAGTCTTCTTACGAGCTCATTATGCAGAATCTTGCGAGAAACTCGAGTGATTTACATCGATGGTGTTTCGAATAAATAGAGTTGATTAATCGATTTGTTGTGAGAGCTATAATTTATACAACATTGGCTTCACATGCCGTCGAAAAATCTCAGACTTGGCTTCACATGTCGTCGAAAAATCTCGGGGATTGTTTTCGTCAATATGTTTTCCTTCACCGTTTTTTAAGCAAGTGATAATTATACAATACGCACATGAATCTGAAAAGTCAGAGGTGCGTGCCTTGGGTTCGAACTCGAGACCTATGACTTGGCAGTCTGATGGTCACACCACTAGGCTATCACTGACCACAGTTACACAATTTAATTAATTGCAAGCTACAATAATCGTGTAATCTCGAGAACACATCCTAAGTGCAGGTATACCGTTAGATTGAAACCAAATCTCGGTTAAAAATATATTTCAATCAGAATTCAGGCAAGCATTACCCAATTTCAATCTCAAGATATGAAGATATTTGTTACGAGTAGTCATAAAGTGTTCGATAGGATTAAGAGCTATAATTTGAGCATGAGAATTAATGTTAAATGAATACTTCTGCAAGTGTAAAAGCCATTTAAATTCTATTCACTAAAATGCACTAGACTTGCTCCCATTATATCCGCATTGTAACATTCTGTGACGTCATTTAAATAAGGAGAAAAGCATTCGGTGAAAGCATTAAAGCCTTCCGTGGCCATTCTTTCTCAGTGTTGAGTTGATTCAGCTTCCCGGGGCTCTGACGAACACTGGCATGTTTCAAAGCTAGCGCTAGTTCTGTTATTATACTTGATAATATTAGATTACGCATGAGTTATTCAGTTATTTTCCACAAAGCTTTACTGAGAGCAGTTGAGAATTTAATGCTTTTAAGATTAAGAGGCGGAAGTTTTACCTTTTAGTTTCCTTTGGATTTATTTAAATCATTGCTCGACGCAAGGTTTTAGCGTTTCGACATTTTATCGCTAATGGCAAAGATACAGCGCAGTGTTAATGCAATGAAAAGACGTGGAATCTCTGAACTGAATACTCATAAAAAAAACATTGTAAACTGCAGTAGGACTACAACAGCAAATGTTTAATCAATTTCAACGTGAACTTCCGCACTTCAACTTCAAGTTGAACGCATTGTGCAAAGAAAAGGGACCATTTCCATGAGGCTAAATTCAAGGAAATAAAACAGTGCAATAACACTGGTCGGGTTAAGACCGATTGGATCAAGATTGGGAAACAAATATGTAGGTACAGAAGGTCTACTCACGTTTATATGACCGATCACAATACCCGAGTTTTTTTTGGCTGTACCTTACTAATAGATACTTGGAGGTGAGAACGAAGTCCGAAAGAAAATCAAAAACTTGTTACAAACGTACCTAAATCAGTATAATAAACTTATACTTCGAGCTTTTTCCGTTTTAATTGTGTTTGGCTTCACGTTTTCGCTTAGCCTTCGGTATTTCTTTGTTTTTTGTAATCGAGACCTCTATTTGCAGTAGGTATGGCTGCATTCGGTTTACTGCCGAGTTCGGTTCGATCGAGATTACAGCCTTCAAGGCCATAAACTTCCCATACCAATGTACCGCAACATAGTTCCTGCTTCTTTGGAAATATAAACTACAAAACTGTATTAATAAAAGCCACGACACATGCCTCAATTTTATTAAACCTTCAATGGTTATTGATTTTCTGGGTATTGCCAAATTGCGAAAACACATTTTGCGGTAAAACGAATATGTTTGGTAGACGAGACTTTTAATATCGGCAATATTAATTTCCTGGAATGTTTTGTAGCCGCATTAATTCATTATTCGTGGGGGTAATAATTAATAGTTGGCATGACCGCTTCAATAGAGCTGCGGTCGCGAATGCGGCTTCTAAAGTGAGAAGCTTTGGTTTCAATTCTTAGAACAGGCAGTGTTTCTGTGAAGAAAATTCTCAGTATTGGCATTGTGCCCGATTAACGGCGATGGGTTGCTCCCTTACACATGAGATCTAACACTTGCAAACTTGGTATACCACTTACTACACTGCTACCTAACCCTTCGTGAAAACTCAACCTGAGTTATATATGACGCCTAATTAATAGTTTCGTCGTATTTCCTCAGAACTCTCGTTAGAATATTAAGTTAAATGTAGCTCGTATAATACTTTAATTTAATATATAATTTAAGCGTAGCTCGCTGTTATATTAATGAGATGTAACGCGTCACGCCACTTTTGAAATATACGTGGGCTTTGCAACCGCCTCGGCATACTTAAACAGGTAATATTTTTTACCCAAATGAGAACCGCGTAGAAAGAGAACATTAAAATAAAGTAAATAGAATAATTAACCCCGCACACCCTAGATACATATCTTGTTTTCAAATATATTTTTCCCGGAAAAAAACCTGTGTTGGACGTGTCTAATAAATTAGTGGGAAAAAAGTGAAATATATTGTAGACATTTTTCACGTGGCTACAACGTGGACATTTGTTAACTTTAGCAGCTTTTTGAAATGTTTGTTAAATGTTGCGTCTCATGTTGCTCGACATTTCGATAAATTAATATTGTGCGTAAATGCCCGGAGAAAAATGATGTTGCAAAAAGTATTTTTGTTTGCTTTCACAAACAGACTTTTTGCGTGTGTTTAAGACTTGCGAGGAAAGCCTCGACCGCTGAGTGTGTGGTGTGGAATGTTTATAGCGCGGTGCTGCAGTCTGAAGTGGCCTCTTTGCTAAGAACCGCGGTAGAACACCGCACCGCTTGCTCTTCGAAACACAAGCTAAAATAAAAGAGCATCGCAACCAAGGAAGCGAGCACGTTGAATGCGGGTTACCGCAACCACGCAACCTCTGGTATTCAACTTGTATCGCCGAGCATTTTTTCTATTAAAAAGAACAACTGAATCCAGTACTATCGCCACTTTCTCACGAAGTGTGTTAAAATGTTGACTACTATAGTTTGTATGAATTGACTTACCAATCAAGCCCCTTCAGGTAATTGTTGTTATTGAAGAACTGGAGCTCTTCATATGTGGCAGGACTCGGTAAGTTTGGCGCCAGTGCCGGGTGCATCGCCAAGAATGTATAAAGGGCAGTGCTTCCCGTCTTTTGTGGTCCTATGACCAGAACTCTCGGTAGGGTCCCGCACCATTTACTCTTCGACCAGATTCGACGGTGGCGGATGTCGTCGCATGGATTCTAGGAGATAGAAAAGATTTATTATAAATAATTAAGATTTAAATATATGAACCTTACTAGAGACACAGATTAATACAGATGGGACACTCCGCAAAATCATTTAAACGAAAGGCGACTCTTGTCACGACTCAATAAAGTGCTATTCCGGTCGCACAGCGCTAGTTACCTATAGTTATATTCACCTAGAAGTTGCCTCTCTATCGCGTTACTCTTAGATCTTCTGACTACGTTACACTCGCTGAATTGTCCCAACAAGTTGAGCCCACCGCGTACTTGTAGCTTCATACTTAAACTGCGGAGTGTCCCATGTGTATTCACATGTGCTAGAGAACAAAAAGTGATATCTAACCTAAAAATACTTTAGGTACACCTCTGCTTAACCCTTCGGAGATTGCAGGCGAGATGCTATATTATGTAAATACAGAATAAAAATAAAAAATATTGGTTGTCTGTAAAGTCGGTTTACGAACGATAATTTTACGTGATAACGTCACAGGCCGAACGCTTAGGCCGATCGTGCCTCTCTATCGCTTGTCCCGCGCTCTCGCTTGAACGCTCGGCTCAGGCGGAACGTGACACTTTTTCGTGCGTGCAGCCGGCGTTCATCGATTTATAAGACGTTATCACGTGAAAAAAAAACCTATTTAAAATTTGCTCAAAATTGTAAAATGGAATACAAAATGGTGATCCTTTTTTAGTTCCATGGAGATTTTATTAAAATGAAAAATAGTTACCGTTATTAGAAATGGAAGTAAACAGCTTCTGCTCTAAAGTATCAAAGCCATGTTTTAGATTAAACGTGTATAAACCGGTGGCTACTCTCAGTTTTATTATAAACATGGGCGGTAATGCAAGATTCTAGGAAATGAGCAGCAATATAAGTACCTATCTTTAAGACTTTCTTGTATAGCAGACTTATTTTATAAAACACATTAAGTACACATATTACAGTTCTTTTATGTAACGTACCTAATATTCATAAACATGATTCATTCTATGAAATATTTCTCTATATTGAATCTAACCTAGAGATGAAAACTAGACATATCGTCTTCGAATGAATGCAATATAAATTCTAGTTTTATCTGAGCAATAAACAAGAGCTTTTACGTTCCATCGCACAAAATATGATGTATTTTCAATTTCTCTGTCGTATTCCAATGATATCGCACATATCTCGCAGCCCAATAAAATATTAAAACTCGCGGCATGCATATTGTTTCTCACAAGTTCGTGCGGCTGTGCGAATGATATATGGGACAATTCGTGCATATAAGATTGGTATGATTCGAGTATAAATTGTAATACATAGGTAGATATAAACTCACGCCTTCTTCTCGTGGGGGTAGACTAGAAATTACAGAACGCCACCTGCTATGATCCTTACATACTCCTTTTGCTTCGTTTATTTTCATACATCTGCTCATATACTCACGTTGGTTGCGAGTACTATAGTTTGGCCGAGACCGCTGTACCGCGCCTTAGGAATGCGCGGCGAGGCGGAGGGCAGCGTTGACGAATGAGCGTTGGGACGCCGCGCTGTATGTAAGCGTTGACGAATTAACCCCCCCCCTCCCGTCTCGCCACGCTCTTACCTAAGGCTTGGTAAAGCGGTTTCGGTCAAACTATACGCACATGACCTTTTTGAAGAACATCACCAATAAGGTCACTATGTATACTTCTAGGGCATCCCCCTCCTGACGTTTCAACTTACATCTGCCTTGTAAACCTTTTTTAATCGCCTTTCATTTACCCTAAACCATTTAAGCATACTCTTTTCAATTTGTAATATGTGTGTCAAAACTAGCAAACTTTGATTAATATCTTTACGATAACAATGATTTGGAAACCCTTACCCTTTCAATCCTGTGATAGTGAGCGGTTCGAATCGTTCGATGAACAGCTATGAACAAAATTAATTACCCACGGATCGGTTGTTGCATCAACGTTAAAGTTTGATAACGTTTAATTAAATATGTCAAAATTATATAATAGGTACCTAACATAATGATTAATTAATAACAAAACATAACTCGTATTTTTTTAGTTGTTGTGTAGTAAAATGACGTCACGACCTCATTACGAAGTTAAATTGATAGTAACTATATTTTAAAATTATAGATCAAATTCTGAAATGTGGAATATAGTTTCATGAAGTCATTAAATGTAATTCCTAGCAATTTAATGTGAACTTATCTACATTACCTATGGTATTTTGTAAGCATTTTACCAAAAATATCCATTACCCAAATAAATAAATAATAAAATAAAGCTTTAATTAATTCCGTGCAAATTACAAACTTTTTTTAAATTATTAAGTAACTTGCGCGGTCCCCCTACGGGTAAAAGCCTCCTCCAAGGAATGCCAGTAATCTTTGTTGCTGGCTGTATTTTGCCAGCTTTGACCCGCCACCTCCACTATCTCATCTACCCATCTAGCGTTAGGCCTGCCTCTGCTTCTAGTGCCTCGTGGTCCAGTCCATTTTATCACTCTTCCCGTCCATCTATCATCTTTAAGCCTGGCCACATGACCTGCCCATTACCTACTTACTAATTATTATGGTTTTCAATGAATAAAAAATTCCGTGGCATCAAATTCCCTTTTCGTCGTTAGAAACTCATCATAAAATATAACAGTTAAAATGAAACGGACACTCTATTTTCCGTCAAGTCAGCCATTTGTTTAAACTGAAAATTGTACCACGAAAATGTTACTCAATATTCAAAATACGGAGAGACGATGATAGAAAATTTATGATGAATATTTTCCAACTTTACGGTCCGAATGTATTGAAGCGGAAATGGGGAGAGCAACTGTCAAACAGTAACAGAAAGTTAATTGATTCGACACAATAGCTCCTCAGTCGACGTCTCTAAAGCGTAACAGTCTATTTTATTTGCATCAAAAGACTCATCGAAGTTTGTTAAATAGAATAACTGATTAATAGATTCAGAACTCCAACTGTCAAAGCCTTGGAAGGATTCAACTTTGTGTGCACTCAGATGTAAGAACCGTGTTATATAGCGACTGAATAAAATCGAGTTCCATTGTTTTACTTCTGACGTAATGGAGGATAGGATGAATATGAAATTTCCTTGGAAGCGTGGGTACTCGTACATAATTGTGGTTGAGATCCTCGACGCGTTTGTTAATTTGATGGGCAATGTATGACGTTCACCTTCCCTAGGCACGGGCTTTGTACATAATTACATAAAAGCCTTGTTTCAAATTCTCTAGAAAACCAAACTTTGATAAGGGACAATTTACATATTTGGGTCAGCTCAGTGTTGCATGCTTCAACGAGATATTATCAACATAAAAGCCTCTTAATGAAAGAGAATACCATGAAACACTAGATATGCTAGGGTGACCTATATTATTAAACTGTAATCAATAACAATCCTTGACTTTGAAGACTTATTTTTGCCGCACAAAAGCCCTATAATGGTGTAGTGGTTAGACCACTTGTCTCAGACCCAGATGTTCAAAATTATCGAATCGATGATGGCAAAATTATCTGCTTGGTTTGATTGGTGGTTGGGTTTGTTCTAAGTCCGCCTGGCTAGCTACCACCTTCTTATCTAAGTCTAACGCCATAACAACAATGTTAACAGCATTGTTGTGTTTCGGTAGATACAGGTAAGATAGCAAGTTTGTCTGTGGTTGAGGATTCCGGGTGAAGCTCGCTTCCACCTTCAGCCTGATCATCACTTCATCAGCTGAAAAGCAGGCAGAAAAAAAAAGCGATCTTGCGTTCCGATTGTAAGGTAAGAAGCGGAAACATAATTTCTTTTGATATTTTATAATTCGCTTGGCAATTCTTTATTAGAAATTCAAAATATGTTTCATAGAATCATTAACTACTGCTACTACGAAAACATAAACTGACACGATATGCCTTTAATCCATAAATCACACAAACAATTTGCCAGCAAATTGCGCGGGCGGGTTGAACACAGGACGCGAGCGACAGACCAGTCGGTCATATAAATACATCGAATTGATCGATGGCGATACATTAGCGCCGCTATCTATTTCCATCACATAAACAAGTTATGAGATATTCTACTTCATCATAGGCTGATATCGGGTTATTTTCGGTAACTATTTTTGCTATTTCTGTAACATCTAATAAAATATAAATCAATGTTTGCTTGTTCGTATCTCATGCGCTGCCATACCGTTAATTCGATTACGATAAAACTTTGTCAACTATTGCTTGCACTTGCGCGAAGGTTATGGGGATAGTACAATTCTTCTGCGGCAGCAACGCGCCGGGTACCAGCAACTTTTTAAAAATGAAATTGGTCTTATTTCCAGCATTTTCTATCGTCCAGAATTGCCCGCGTGCGTAAGGTTAAGCTACCAGGAAAACAATAAATGGACCCTAATGACTTAAATGATAAGACTGTTATTTCAACACAGAATTTGATCAATGAAGATACTTTAGTTTCTTTTATGAACAATATTTAGAAAATGAATTTTGTATTTAAAAAAATTAAATTTGAAACAGCAGCAAAATTAATATTTATTTCATTTTCACACACAATCAATTATTCCACCTTATCATGACCCACCCACGTGCGCTAGATTAGCGTACCAGGAAAACATAAACCAAAACAAGTGACGATCCCAGTTGGTCATATCGATACCAACATAATGTGAGCGATCAATCGCGGTAAGTACATTAGTACCATCTATTTCTATCACATGAACTAAAACGTTTAACTAATGTGCTCAGGAAGTTTGGATTTCAATTTTTCAGTTACGCAATGAACTAAATTGGAATTGATTTGATTGGGTGAAATGGAAATTTGTAAGTTTGTTTGATGTACTATTTCGGTTTCATAATTACATTGGTTAGCCCTTCCGAATATGACGTTATTATTAGACTTCAGGGTTCTTACCAACGGTGGTAATTGTGAATTTTACATGTCATCACCAGTGATCGGAGTAGGTAGATTGATTTGGGGTCAATGAACTGGCACGGATATGCATCTGGTATGGATATGCGTCAGGGATTCCGGGATTTTGAAATTATTAAGATTTTTTAAAGGAATTTCAAATGTTGTATTTTTAATAGTAAAAAAACTATGGTATGGCAAAACTTGAGTAAAAAGTAGCAAACGTAAAGTGGGATTCTATTAATAATAGTTACTGTGGTGCGTGCGATGAAAGATGAGACTTACCTCTCCGCTATCCTACTGACGCACGGTTTTCGAAATTTCTAATGTAGTAGTTTAAAAATCCTTACATTTACAATATTTGATTCAATCCCGTAAGTACCAAAATGAAATACCGGAAAAAAGGCTTACCCATGTTATGATTTCTATAACTGTTCATGATGCGAGTACGTAAAATTAATCTACCTACTCCGATCACTGATCATCACCTAGTCAATGCGAATTTTTCCATATTTAAAGACAGTATGACTGTCTATAAAAATGGTTATAAAGAAGAATATTAGTACTCACCCCCCACAAAGGATTCAGTTCATCAGGCCTCAGTTGGAAGTACTTTTCAGCTAGTGCAAGCGGCGGCGCAGACGCAAGTCTGACATTCGTCCAACATCGTAGAAACTTCACCACCGATTCGAAGGTGTACAGCGCCAGGCGATCGTTGCCGTAGTTTGACATGTGGGTCATGAACACGTTGATCTACGAAGACAGACAATAACTGCATCAGGAACAGCTTTAGTATGGCACTAAAAACTCAAAAACTTCCCCACGTGTAAGTTTAAAGTCTTGATTACATAGAATTTAGAAAGTGCCTTAAGGTACCATTCCGAAGCCGACCGCAAGCGGCAACTGCAGACGACGTGTCGCCGCGACACGACTGGTTTCTATGGAATACCTTCCGTAGCTAGCGACACGTCGCCTTCATAGAAATACATAAGAATACATAGAAACCAGTCGTGTCGCGGCGACAAATCGCTTGCAGTTGCCGCCTGCGGTCGACTACAATCAATCAATCATTTATTTGCAATGAATGTAGGTTACATAAAATACAGGTGGAGTAAATAGGAGTGAGCCATGTACATTCTGCCTGGAAATAGGCACGCAAAAATTATAAACATTCTTATGAAGCTATTTAAAAATGGTACTTTTAATGTTTTCGGTATTGTAACTGCATAAACGATTATTTTTCGTCCACAAAACCAATCCCTATATCCTTAGTTGTTTCTTGAAAACGTCCTTAACGAGGACCTCAATTAAGTAAAATCGACCAATATTGTTCTACTGAGTTTGTGATGTGACTTTTTGAACAACATCCAGATTATGGGAAATCACTGGACACTGTCAAGTAATTTTATACACAGAGAGTATTTAAATTACAATGTCAGTCGGAAAATTTAGCAACATTAAGTACAATGACCATCAAACATGAGAGCAATGAATACAATTGGTTAGTTCATTCATCCCGTACGCAGGCTTTTGTTTTCAAACACAATATGGGAGTACTGAAGTAAGGTCCCCGTCACGAGAAGCTATAAATTTTGTAAACACACATTCAGGGGTTTGCAATCTTTGGGTAAAATAAAATAAAAACAGTTTTGTACTATTTTTTTACAGGGATATAATTATGTTAATATACACACACATCTAATTACAAACAAACAATATAACCTAATCCGCGAAAACACCACAAACAAACAGACGCATTCGAAACTCGAAAGACAGCAGAGACAACGTCAGCGTGAACTTACTTCAAAATCGTGGCCCAAATGTTTACGTTCCATGAATCAGATGCGTTCCAGTACCACAAAACCTTAGACGACAGCGCTTTATATCGCTAAAATATAACCCGATCAAGTGAAATTGCTCATTAGTTTCGTATAACACGTACGTTACTTTGACTTCATTGAATTTGGGATTATTTATTGTTGATTAAATTGTCGCTACGTAACTTGGTAGAAGTTCTTTATTTACAAAAATTATAGCTTCTCGTGACGGGGACTTTAGTCATAATATTTATCGAGCCACCACTATACGCAATTTATTCGGTTACGCTATAAACTGTTCACGTCAATACGGTTACAAGTGGTTCGAGTATCAAGTACTGTAATATTTTATCGATACTAGGGCAGTTCTCTATCGATGCAGTTTTTTTTAAGCCTTTCGAATGAAAAATGAAAACCTAGTTTTAATTGACGTTTGAGAGATTGAAAGTACAATTAAAATATAAACACTATTCCAAGAATGTAAACAAATACGATTCAGCGAACAATAAATAATTAATCTTTGAAAATTACTCAAAGGTAAAATAGGTATTATGAACCGCCGGCGCCGTTTGAAGTCAAAAGGTTTCAAGACGGTTAATTTTATTAACATTAAATTAAGACTCATGTTTTTCGTTCTTGGAAAAGAAAATACAAATCTAAAGTGTAGTTAAGAAAAATACGAAGCTATTCTTGGAAGTACAACGCTTCAGAGTAAAGAAATCAGACACCGCGCCATTTATTAATATCACAAAGAAGTTAGACAGGCTTGATATTAGCGCAAACATGTCAAGTACTCAGGGGTTATTGATGACCGTATGAAAGACTTCTCGGGCTGAATGGAGCGGTCGAAGCAGCCGGCCGGCACAGAGTAACTATCTCTGTACAGTAGTCCAACGATTTTGATGCAAACAGCTTTGAAAGGCAGCTCGGGATAGAGTATTTTAGGCAGGCTTTACATTGCAAATCTGGGGTTGGACGACTGTATAATTTGCACCCCGATTCAGAATCTCATGATAAGCCATTTGAAGTTCGATTCGCTTTGACATTGTGCTTTGTCAATTATTGTTATCCACAATAGTTTTCACCTACAGATTATGTAATTCATTGGTCATTTAACGAATTTAAAATGGAAGTTTTCTTTGTACTTATGTACGGTAGAAATATTAGGAATTTAAAGTATGAACTATGACATTAATACGAAAGTGCTATCGATTTAGTTTTAGGTATTATCAATTAGTTCTGAATCGTTGGGCAGTTTTGAATTAGACTATTGTTAAAAGGGAACACAAGATATCGTACAATGACGTCATGTACTTACAGGATTATTGATGACAGTCTGAAAGAGTTCTCCTCCTTGAATGGAACGGTCAAGACGGTGCCGTCCGCCAGGATACCTCTCTAGAAGCAGTGTATGTGTGAATAGCCCGCAGGTCTGTCGCGGTAGCACCATCACTCCTCTATGTCGAAAACCTCGCCGTAACCTGCATGGAGATTTTTAAAATTAGAACTTCCCTTTTCGTTTTTTGAAGTGAAAACTTCTTTAGGTGCGTTGGGCATTTTTGAGATGAGACTAAACCATTGATTTTGCGACACCATGACGACACAAAATTTTTGTAAACGCGATTGTGCTCTTTATTTATATTACGTTACGGATCAATGTTCAATGCAAGTATTTTTACTTTAAAGGTTTCGGAAGTATTATTTTTTTGTAAACGTGATTGTGCTCTTTATTTAGATAAGGTTACGGACCAATGTTCTATACAAGTATCTTTCTTCCACCAAGGCGATCTTGTTCAAGTTTTCATTTCTATCGGTACCTACTCCTGGAGTACTACCCTTTTTTATATTCTAATATCGGGCTTTTTAGCACATGCGATTATGCCGCCTTGGTTGAAGTTCCCTTGTTTATGATTCTTTAAGAGGGTACGTTCTTCTTCTCGTACTTTTTTAGTAATTATTTGTCAATATTATTAATCAATCATTTAGTGCACTACAGCTAATGCGGTATATTTCATAATTTCATTTAGTCATCATCATCAGCCTATAGTCGCCTATATCACCTATATCACTATATCGTCTATATCACCGCTGCTCTCAAAATAGTGATGGAAAAACATCGTGAGGAAACCGGCATGTCCTAAAACCAAAAATTCCAAGACATGTGACATCTACCAACTCGCACTGGGCCCGCGTGGAAGATTACTGCCCACTCCCTCTCGAAGAGAGGAGGCCTGTGCCCCAGTAGTGGGAATATTATATGCTGATTATGGTATATTTACCTTATCTGACAAATAATTTCAAACAAATTCAGTTCCACTGTGTTGCCTTTCTCTGTTAGAATAGTCCCTAATGTCATAATGTTCTGTCACATTAATACGGTTCACAGCACTAAATAGACTAGCATGTATTCCGTTGTATATGTTCTAATAGCAAATAAAACAACCACTAACATACATCCATATTGATTACCTCATGTTCTGTACAATTGCAGGTGTTGAGGCGATAGTCGCTCAACTTGAAAGTTTTATTATCATCCAAGCAAATGTAAGTTTTAATCGGCACAAATTAGGTTCACATACGAACGCCGCAAGACTAATTCGTTTCATACATACATGACATGGGAACGCATCGGTATACAGTACTATTATCTAATTGTACAGCGTGTACCGAGAAACAAAGCGGCCAGGTATTTACGTGCGAATGCATTTATGTACACCCGAGCACAATATTAAACACACACATAATTTTAACAATGACACATGAATATGTAAAGCTGCATATTAGCGCGTACATTTATGTACATTTCGTATCGTGAGTCTAGAGTCCCTAGGGGAGAAAGCAGAGATTTAACCAGCAGCATTTGTTTAGGATTTCGAATAGTTTGAAATCACGTTTCTATCATAAAATCATCATTCAAAATAAGTACACAGAATTTTCTTTGGTTATTTAAATCAAATATGAATGTTTTAATAAAGGCTCGTCTATTTAAATCTATACAGATAGTGTTATCCACGAAGACGCGCCCCACTCCGCGATTACTGTACTGTAAGCTGTACTTTGGTACGGAGCGAAGCGGAGTGGGGTGCGTCTTCCTGGATGGCACGATCTATACCAAATCTGTCACTTAAGAGCGTTTATTCTGAAAGTGGGCAACGTCGCAAACAGATGTCAAATATTTCGCCGTTTTGATTAATTTGGCAATATTACTGTATGGAAAAGAGAAATGTGACTAACTAGTTCCCTAGAATATTAATAATGAATTATAACACGATGTTGACAATTTGATGTTGTAACAATTTTAGGTATAATAAAGGCATTTGGAAAGTTTCCAAATACTTTTTTTACATCTAAAACTAAATATTCGGTATTACGATATGAATTATTGCATTTCATAATCAATATTTTAGTTCCCTAGTTAGCCATATTTCTTAATTCCATACAGTAATATTGCAAAATTAATCAAAACAGGTAAATATTTGACAGCTATTTACGACGTTGCCAACTTTTAGGATAAGTGAGAACCCAATCCTTGAAAGGCCATTGGTTATAATGGCCTACATTACGTTAGTACCAACCAGACAGTCTAATTGATCAAGTGAAAGAGTATTAAGTATTATGTAACCTTACCCACTGCTCGCAGTTTTAATGTGATATGTTGCTCAAATACCCTGGCTACAATTACAGTTCAGGAATATCAATTAGCACAATAATAAGACCCTAATTGGACCCAGACATCGTCGTAATCGACAATGCGGTGATTCTCTGAAGGAAAAGCGATAGCCATTTACTTTTACAATTACATGTATAGAATACAATAGACGTGTATATATTTAGTAACCTGTGCCGCTTAGCTATTCCTAAAGAGCCATAAAAACCCCTGAAAGAAATCAGATAGATATACTTCTTTCAGGGTTTTTTATGGCTCTTTAGGAATAGCTAAGCGGAACAGGTTACTAAATATATCCACGTCTATTGTATTTTATAATGGATTTCCGCAAGTTCACGCCCGAATCAATTAACTACATGTATAGATTTAAAAAAATAAGTACGAAGTTTTATATTTTGTAATGGAATCTAGAGATTAAACAATACATTCGCCTCATATGTAACAATGAGACCAAATAGGGAGCCATATTCAGTAAACAACCTCAAAATACAAAAACATTAAAACCACGTTCAGTCCGATACCGAAACACAACCACACAAAACGGTAAGTACTAACAGCAATTTTAATCAGAATGGATTTCGTTTTACACATTTAACACAGATATACTTTTGCTCAACGATACTCGCGTGCAGTATTAATATAATTATTGGAATTTCATTGTCGGGGCTTCGGTATCGAGATAGTAGTTGCCACAACGCAACGTTTGCGGTCGACATGAGTTTGGGTGAAGCCGCATAGTGGCCGCAAACATTTGGGTGAACAGGACACTTATTGCGTGCGTTACTAGTCCGCTGTTATCGGTACTAGTATTAATGAATTTTAGGTGATGAGGCTTGATTTATTTGGAAGCGATAATTTATCGATATGGGTAGATATTAATTAATAGAATATTGTTATTTTTGTAATGTTGATTTTTATTTATGATAAATGATTTTATTTCTATAAGTAGGTTTGTACAAACACTTTTACACGTCAATCATATCTTAAAACTAGATGAGGTCGGCGTTTCCTATCTGATTACTCTGAGAAGAAAGGCCGAAACAAACTCAGAGGTCACAGTCTCTTTTAAAGTCCAGACATAATCTTGGTCAGATCATGTGAAGGCCATGTGGATTGGTGTCTGAAGTGGTCTTTTGAGGAAAGCACCACACATATTGAGAGGGCCTGTCCAGTCAGTGCACGCATTTGTCAGTTATCGTGCAGCTCAACTCAGAATTTAAGGAGCTCAACGATTCGACGAACAATACCAAAAAAAGGACATTTGGTTAGGCCACTTAAATTACTCTAACTGTCAGACCATGATTAGAACTAACTGAAAAAATTAAATAAAAAACAAAACTAAAAGGAATGACCCACATAGTCTTCACATTCACAATAATTAAAATATTAAATACTGTAAAAGTAAATATTCATGTCATTTCTTATGAAATTCCGATAATTTATCAAAATAATCTGTATTATAAAAATAAAATGCTGTTCGTTGGTAAGCGCATCACTTCAGAACGGCTCAATTTGACAAATTTTTGTTTTAAAATGTTCGTAATGAGGTTCCTACGGAAAGATAATTATGAAATACTGAAAGTGCATTTTCTATTTCAATTTTGTATGACACATAACATAACATCACGCTCTGTTTCCCAGAAGGGTTAGGCAGAGGTGTACCAATAGCAGTAACACCCAAATTTCGCCAGTTATGTTTTTTAAGTCCCAAGTAATAGACTAATGAATATTGTATGAATTATTGAAATTTGGACAGGACGACGTCTGTGGGATCAGGTAATTAAAAATAAATCAGCACTCGTAAAACCTTGCCTTGTGTTTCAATACCGTCTCTTCCATTAATGAAAAATAATAAACTAACAAATTGTTTAGAACATCGACAAGAATTGCATAAAGGCGCGCTCAAACCAAACGAGCGGAGCGCAAGAACATGAATTCCTCCAAAAATTCTTTCGCTGCTACCTTGTTAATTACATCTTTAACTCGAAATTGCCAGAACAGGATGGAATTCATATTATTTTCATGTCCGTTTGGGTAATACAGTACATATCTTTACATTTAGAACACCATTCTAACTCGCTGTTTGATCTAAACGCACGTAAACAGCCACATTAGTTAGAACAAATAGACGTAGTAGATCAAACAAAACTTACCTAGCGGGTCTTAGATGCGGGTATTCCTCCGTACTGGTCACTTTGACGTCCCACACTTTCCTCCATGCTTCATACAACGGTTCATGTACGGGGTAAACTCCTGAATGGTGAGGAGATACGGAGTAGCACGAGTTGGTGGGGATGCCGTGTTCTATGGCGAATTGTTTGTTCAGCATCATCTCTGATTCTAAGTGGGTCACGTTGTTGTATAGGTGCGGCTGCTGGTGGTTCCACATGTGGCAAAACCTTTGAACAAATAGGAAACATGTTAGGTATGTAGGTCATGTCTAAGAGATAAAGGCTTGAGGTAGGCTGTGGTATTCTGCTGCGCAGAACCACATCATCTAATCTATTTATATGTTTTATACTAAATAAACCACCCTTTGATCTATTTATCTATTAAAATCCTATGTCACTCATGTAACTCACCTTTTATATATTCTTTAACATTGTTACCTCTGAAAAGCTTACTTTTAATTACCCTCTGATTGTTTTAGCATCCAAAACTTATTTCATACAATTAATTTTTCTTTTTGTAAAAATCTTAGAATATATTAAATTCTGACATTTTCATAATTATTAAACTGTCATCTACCCAATTTATTATTCTAAACCATAGATATAACACATCATGGACAAGTACACTATATCGTTTTCTAAACCGGCTTTATAAAAGTAAAGCCGGTGTACACACTAACCTACACACTAAGAGCACCTGTAGGTCTCCCTCTCTGTAAACCGTTTTTATTCGTTCTGGCCATCATTACTTGATATAATTATGTTTGAAAACATTTAAGATATGACATAGAACGATAAAAACGGGCTTCAAGTTTTTCAGTTTGATCTTAGCTCTCCTGGTGAAGCTTTATTTTGGAGTCGCTTGGGTCTATTTATTTATTTTTTAACAAAGTTATCTAAGTACTCGAATCTTAGCCTAATCAATTCAGTGTGTCTAGCGTTTTTTATTTGTCTGTGTAACGTTACAAGGCCAAGTATTAACTGAACGAGCTTGGAGTAGAGAGATGATTGATTACATTGAAAAAATATTTTATTGAGATTTCTTTTTTTTCTACTCTTTAAAATATGACTCATCATGTATCTGCCATAAGTACCAAACATAGTAAGGGAGCCAGGTATACCGCTATATGTATAGCACCTATATTTTCTCATAAGAATTTTTGTTTTATGTCCACAGAAGGGGACGGTAATGACGTAATGAACTCGAAATTTCCACGAAAATTGCCAAAAGGATTCACTGAATAGACGACCCAAGAAGTGACTTTTGTCTCACAGAAACACAAGGACATAGATTAGACGTTAATTCGGATACCAAGACCAACACGGATGACTGCGTTAATTTCCTCTACCGGCCAGTAGGGTCACCTCAAGGTAAACTGACATAATGCAATAATGCGTGCAATTGAGACCACTTAGCACAATAACGCGGGTTTTGCGATGAGATGATAACAGAGCGGTTCGTTCTAATAATGTTACATGAGCAGACTAATGGGCAACATTGTTCCGTTATCTGTTTGTTGAGACAGTGATAATGCTGGCACATTACGTGACATCGTGTTAATTAAATTTAATGTATGATTGATATGATTCGAACTCCTATAGTTTACTAGCGTTTCTAGTATGAAGACTAATGAAAAGTTGCCTCGACCATCACAAACTGTCTATTGCCCAAGTGTTGGCAAATGGTTGTGGCTTTCAAAATAGAGACTTGGTGTAAAACTTATAGAATTTGGCCACGCTAAATCTGCATAAGAAATAAAACTGGAATTTGAAAATCTATAGATGGCAACACCTTCCTGTCCTGCGAAAAAAGAATTTTGATACTTTGTTTGTCTTTTTGTTTTTGATAAGTTATTTTGTTTAAATTCTGATTTATTCCTGGTAAAGAATAGTCACTTTTGCACGATGCAGTGTGGATTTGATACAGTTTTGGCATCGTATGTAGGTAGAGCGTATGTACGACATATTCTATTACACATAATCTTTTATACAAAAATCAAAAGGCAAAATATCAAAATCATTAAATCTACTTACAACCCCGAAACTGACATAACTGATTGATGTAAAAGTATACCATATATAAAACTTTTTGGGGTTGCCCATTTATTCCATTGCAGATTTAGCGTGGCTAGACTCTACTTCTAAGTCATATTTAAATTTTCTTATAACTCGAATTAAACTCAAATTGAGAGCATATTCTTCGACGAAAACTGAATTTCTGAACCAATTCCGCTTCCATATTTCAGTAAAACTCTCAATACATGCATATACTTGCTTGATAAATGAACTGACAGAATACAGACAGGAGTGAACTGAAACTTGGCGCTCATATGCATATTAAGTTCACGAAGACTTGTCGGGTTCAAAACTAAGTCGTCTGCAACCGGTTACCTTGGCTGCAAATAACGTACCAACTAACATAAGATAACTCAGCTTCTAATATAATAGGTAGGTACATTTTAATGAGGAGAAAATTCTAAACGTATTCAGACGCGAACATTTTATTCGGAAGAAAAAAAAATTGTATTTATATTAAGCAGATATCCTTTCAATATTTTGCATCATAAAAATTGTTGGTATATTGGCGTGTGCTAGCTGACATATGGCATATAATTTAATGAAATGTTTTTTGTTGCCTTATCCTATACTATTAAATGAGCAATATTTGTATATAAATTTATTTGTTTGTTTATAGATTTCTACTCACTTTCTCGAAAACGGCTCTAACGATTTCGATGAAAGTTGCGTATAGGGGTTTACGGTGGCGAAAAATCGATCTAGCTAGGTCTCATATCTGGGAAAATTAGTTTTCTCTATTTTTACAGCCTCGGGAATGTGATACAACGTTGGAATACCTGGACGATATGTTTATCTATTTTCAACCGAGCAGAGCTCGGTCGACCAGGTACCTACTGTAAATTATTTAGCATACTATTGTATAGAATCAAGTTTTTTCTAACTGACAGTTGTGCTGCTGGGGAGTTTGTTGCGCCACTTCTTATTCACAGGTAAAGCACTAGGAAATAGTGAAGGGCGGGCGTTTTGGAGGACTGTCTTATATAATTTTGACGTTCGAAAAGTGTTGATTCTAAGCCTAGTTTGAATAAATAACTTTTGATTTTGAGGGCCAATAATGATGACCTTACTGAGGCACTAAAAAGTGTCCTTGTACTAGAAGTTAAGTTATGCAACTCCGAAATCACGAAAAAAAAATTTTTTCTTGATTTCAGAGTTGCTCCCTTAGTGAAAGTTGTTTATATTCATGGGTAGAACACCTTGTAAAAATTTCGAGACGGTAAAAAAAATCACCCAGTATGTTTATAAAATCTCGCTAGAATCCTTGCAGGAACACATTTACAGTTGTTTTGCTATGAGAGCTGCACTCCTGTTATCCTATTTTGTGGTTCATCTATCACCACACTTCACTCCTACGTGCTTTGGTCAATCAAACTCACGCAAGCACTAGATGTAGGAGCTCTACGTCAAACTACTACGGTACTAGGAGATTGCAAGCACCTTGGAAAATTTTCACGCGACGAACAGAGGACGTCCTTATTCTGATAAGTGTACTAGAAATAGATAATAAGTCACATAGTTTACACTAAAATGTCCTACTTCATTCCATACGATATATTTTGGGTTTGCAATTTAGGTTGTACCCTATTTTTAGGGTTCCGTACCTTAAAAGGAAAAAAACGGAACCATTATAGGATCACTTCGTTGCCCGTCTGTCTGTATCCTTTCAACTGTCATTAACGAGACACAATAGAATTTTAATTGTTATCCACCTCAACGAGGCGTCGTAACAGATGATGAGTTATGGCAGTCTATCAAAACTCCTTTTCTCAGGAATACGTGGAGGTATCAAGTTGAAATTAATATTAAATACGTAGGTTGATCTACGGTCCCTTGGAGCTCTAAGAAAATCAAGCTTTTAAGCCAACGCAATAAGAAATACGGCTATTTAGGCGACATAATTATTTTGATACTCGCAATAGAACCTTGAAATTTTGCTGGAAGCAAAGTCTCACAACACAAGTAATGGAAAATGACCGAAAATCGTTAATTTGTAGTTTTTTCTTAACACTGTTACTTACTCGTTCTTAAACTGAACATGGACATAAATCATTATGACACTGTACATATTTGTACTAAAGTAGAGGTACCTACTCACCAGTTAAAATGTTCCCTATGTCTCAGCAAGGCATCATCGCCCATGTTTTCAAGCGATGTCCCGTGATGGTAGTACTTAGCGCTGTAACCCAGGTTGAACCTGAACCCAGGTACTAGTCGTTGTAACGCCGCCTGCGACGCCATCATTGCTGCTACGTCTTCCTCGTGAAGACGAGTTCCTAGGAAAAGATTTGATAATGAGTAGAAGTAGGTACACAAAGAAAAAAATTAAACTAGAGACACTCGAACCTTATGACCAACCTTTTCCCAACTATGTTGAGGTCGGCTTCCAATCTAACCAGTATTTTACAAGGAGCGACTGCGTATCTGACCTCCACAACCCAGTTACTGGATAATACGATACCCCTTGGTGAGACTGGTTGTCAGACTTTTGGCTTTCTGACGACCGGTCGTCACCCGACCCGACGGCTGTCAAAGGTCAAAGAATGACGGCCGGGACCAACGGCTTAACGTGCTTTCCGAGGCACGGGGGTCATTTGCACCACAAAGACCTAAATATGTTTAATGCTAAACGTATTTAACACATCAAACTTCTGTCTTTGTCAACTTCAAACGATTGACAGTAATAGAACGATGTTTTCAATTCGTTGAGCACTAAATGCATTTAGTGATTTTTGGTGCAAGATCCTGTTAATAGAAGTAATTTTGACGCTCCCAATTATACTTTAAACTGACAGAGAAAGCATAAGATGAGACTAAAATGCAACTAACAAAAATTTAATTTCGTTTATATTGGCTCTAAGTTCGATACACTGCTAAATAATGATCAAACTACGTCACTTCTGTGCCTTTTTTTTTTTGGGTGGGAAATCATCAAATAACTTCTGCCGCTCTGGGCAGAGCGGGAGGGCGTGTCAGACTCTTACTGACTAAAACCCACCCGTGTTCCTTCAGTTGCCGTGTTGCCAGGAGGCCACGATTTCCCTATCGGTTTTCTTCGAACCCCCGGCAGGCATTGGCCCTAGCGGACCCCATCAATTCTGCTGACATCTCTTTGAGGCGCGCGTGGAACACAACGCGCCGTCGACCCGGGCTTGATCCTTATCGGACGGCAAGCTGCCCATTGCTCACCGTCCGCAAGCCCGCGCCTACGGTGGCCGGAAATCTTCTTGTGATTCCCGACGCCTAGGGCGTCTCCTCCTGCGGCGGTTAGGGGCGCGAGGGCGCGAAATTTGCCTCTCCCTCACGCGCTCCGTCTCCTCCTTCGCGAGCATTACTGCTTCGCAGAAGGAGGTGACGGCCTCCCATTTCCTCTCGCTCCGTAGCATGGCCCGAATCAGGGCCGGACGCGAGAGGTCACCGCCGCCGATCGCTTCCACGAGGACACGGCGATGCCCTGCCCAAGCCGGGCAGATCTGCACCGTGTCCTCCGGGCGATCCACACAGTGATGACACCCAGGCGTTTCCTCCCGCTTTATCCTGAACAGGTACCTCCCGAAACAGCCGTGTCCGGTGAGCACCTGTGTCAGGTGGAAGGTGAGGACGCCGTGGCGCCTCTCTAGCCACTCCTCAAAGAGGGGTCTTATCGCCGCAATTGTGGCGTGCCCAGTCACTTCTGTGCCTAGTAATTGGAGTTGAATTACAATACAAGTAACAAAGTTATTCCAAGGTCACAAAGCGAGTTCAATAAACTTGTTAAACACTAATTGCCAGTCGTTGTAAGGTATCAATTTAGCACACTCTAGCAATTTGACTAGGCATGAGAGCCGTATCTGTGCATACGAATATTAGTTGCCATTCTATATGAAACGTATAAAGGGCACCTATTATTATTCAATGCACTTAGGTGCTAATATTATTCAGATCTTGCGTGCATACTAATAGTCAAGACAAAGGCAACTAAACTCTATACAATGTTGGATTGATTGAGCTCTATATTAATTTATTCGTGTTTTACGTTAGGAAGTGCTTAACATTCCGCCCATAATTCTGCCTCTAATATCAGTTTCTGGAAATGAATATGGGTAATTGCCGATATGTATTCAGTGCTCAGAGTCCACACAGCGTTTAAGACTTTGAAAACACGAGAATGGTATTAAAAGAAGTCAATTGCACTATTCTGTGTATGTTAATACGAAAATGGGCAGTAAAAACCCAATGAAAGTGTACCATAAAATTTTACTGAGTGTGTTAAGGTCTTGTTATTGAATTGCTTGGTAGCTGTAGGACACAGGTAGAAGTGCATAGAAGTGGGCTTTACTTCGTGCTTCGAATGCTAAGGATTACTTAGCTTAAATTATGTTCGACGATAAATCTTACGGCTGTACGGTGTCCCGGCGGCGTATGAGTAGTGTTCTGAGGACACTACTTATACAGGTAAGTTAATCTAAACCACATTCGGAGGTTCCTCTCTCTGGAGTTTGGACCCTGTTCCCAATACCGCTGGGCTTATATTTTTTACATTTATTTAAAAAAAAAATATACTGTGATTTGTAAGTAGTTCAATGAAATCAAGGACTTATTAATCGTTGCTTTTGAGTAAAATAAAAATTCTTTGAAAGCAAAAAAAAATAAAAATTATAACATACCTCTTTCTCCCACGAAGATATCGTCAATATCGACGAGTATCCACCTGTCGAGGCTCAAGCTAAGCTGGCCATGGCTGAGGTAGCTCAGAGCGTCCAGGAACAGAATCCTATGCAGCCAGAATTGTAGGCCTGAGCCGAAGAGAACTCGTTGGACGCCGTCCAAACGTCCGTGGTCTTGTATCACTGTCGCAAGCGGCAAGCGCTCCTCTGTAAACATTGCTATAATTTAGTGTACTGCTTTATTGACATGGTTCCGTGCTGTTTTGCCTTTGAGAGATCGATGGGGCAAACAGTATGGGTTATTGGCATTCCAAGAGAAGATCTATGTATTTGAATTGAGAATACTAAGATCGGACGTGTTTTGTCACTATTCTTGGTGTTTTGGATATCATGCTATGTTTTTCTATTTGCGTTCGATCGAATTAACGGTACCTATTTTAATTAGGTTATAAAGGTGGGCCAGTGTTATCATTTTGAGATTTAGATTCCGTTGCGCATTAACTAAATTCATATTGTTTTTAGGTAAAGTTTGCATTTCTACGAGACACAAAATGAACTGCTTCTTTTGGTTCCCATGATACCATAGAACAATAATAATGTATCCCCGATAGCGATGCCTTCATCAGCATAGAAATAGCTCTGCTGGCTTTATTGTTCCATAGTTCGTGCAATTCGAACGGAAATATTATCTTAAACAATGTGAGGAAACAGAATTAGCATAAGTGTAGGGACACGAAAAAAGTATCGATACTTTGTGGTATCGAGTACATTTCTATTCGATACCGATATTTTTGTACTCGATACTTTGCATTCGATACTTACACTCAATGAGTACTTTTTGGTGGGTATCATATCGAATAAGAAATTAAGTTTTAAATGGGTAATCTTAGAAATTACCCTACTCCTACTAGTATTACCGGCAATGAACCTGACAGCGATTCTTCTATCGAAACAATATACGATTTCTGTAGTCACCATAAGTAGTTGGCTCATACGAAAAAACAAAACAAAAAACCAAGTTCTTCATCTTCATCACAGTCTGAAAATAAGGATGAATTAAGCTATTACTTATCTCAGGTTTCACCACTTTCCTTAGGTCATTTGAAACAATGGGAAGATATGAAAGTTGTATTCCCAAAATTATACAAATTGGCACGAGAATATTTATCAATTCATGCGACGTCAGTGCCTTTAGAACGATTATTTTCTAAAGCAGGAAGTACAATCACAAAAATCCGAAACCCCTTATCTCCAAAACGGCTCAACAAACTTCTATTTTTAAGTAATTGTACAGAGAAGGAATGGGAACTTTAATTTATAAGTACTAAATAATTTAATTTTGTTTCTATTTTTTTTTTTTGAAGTTACAGTTGTATTTTTCTATTATTTTATTAAATTTGTGTACCAATACTATTTGTTTTTTCATGTGCTGCCCTACTGAAGTTAAACTGACGTTATTTACTGACTCATATTGACCTATGCTCTATGCGCATTAGGCCTTAAGAAAAGTACTCGATACCTTGAAGTATCGATACTTTTGATTCGATACTTTTATGAGTACGATACTTTTTTTTCGATACTGCTCATGAGTACAATATCGATACTTTCTATTCGATACCGTGTCCCTACATAGGTGTTATACTCTATTATACAATGATGTCTAAAACTTGCACAATTAAATTCTCATAAATTATTATGGTTTGGATCTTTATTATCCTATTAGTCACACGGGTATCTACGTATCATGTCACGTATATGCAGAAATCTTTTAATATAAAAGAGTGGCGTAGTACGTTGCCATCTTTAATTCCTGCTTATGACTATTGAGAAAAGCTGTCACGTATCGTCTTGACACATGAGCTTTAAATTTTTAAACATTTTTTTTCGACGTAGGAGCTCGTGGCTAAGTAACAACAGCCGCACGGATCAACCCATCAGGTTAAGCTACGCTTGCCAAGGTTGGTCCGTGGATGGGTGACTATCTTTATATGTCGAGACTCCTCCGTGCCTCAGATAGCACGTTAAGCTGTTGGTCCCGGCTGTCATTCGTGAATCTTTGACAGTCGTTACGGGTCGTCAGAAGCCCGAAAGTCTGACAACCAGTCTTACCAAGGGGTATCGTATTACCCAGTAACTGGGTTGTCGAAGTCAGATAGGCAGTAGCTCCATGTAAAATACTGGTATTCAGCTGCATCCGGTTAGACTGGAAGCCGACCCCAACATAGTTGGGAAAAGGCTAGGCAGATTGATTGATTCCACATAAACCGACTTCTAAAACGTCAGAAGCTAGGTGCACGGTTCCAATTGGTCGTATCCTATGGAGAAGAGCCGGCATGAAACTCCACGGTTACTCTTTTAAAAATAATTAGCTTTTACAATATTTTCAAATAACAGTGTTAATAGGTATGGGAGGACTGTCTAGGCCTTTCAACAAGTACCAGGTGCTAAACAAAATGGAAAATGGTCAACAAATCTACAGTCTACTAGGCCTACAACGTTCTCAGATTCACAAAATAGAAAAGAATCTAAATACACAAGATAAATTAAATAAAGCTATAAAGTTTTAAAAATAAATTTTAGTGGGTGTACCCAGTGTACCAACATCATTTTCCACTTCTGTAATTTTAAATCTATTTCAAGAGCTGCGTTCAGCTTTTAGGCTTATGTAAAAATTTAACACATTATTTAAATTTAATTTAATTAATTCATTGTTGCCTTTTACTTCCTGTGGGACCTTTTTTAAAGCATAAAATTAAATTTTCCTCGTAATCGGTACTCAACAGTCATTTAATTTTTACAGTTGTTTTGAAAGTAAACGTGCTCAGATTTACTTTTTATGCAAGCTTTTCTAAACTAATATATTTAGGTATATTTATATATTATAATAAAGAGAAAAGATTAGATTTTTTGTATGTTTGTTTGTTACGCTTTCACGCTAAGACGGCTGAACGGATTTGGATGAAATTTGGCACATGGGTAGATCATGACCTAGATTAGGACATAGGTTACTTTTTAAATCGATATTCCATCGGGATCGAGACTTATGCGGGTGAAACCAAGGGGCGCAGCTAGTGATTAATAAAATCTGATGAATTAATTTTATTTTTTATTTATTTATTTATCTTTAAATCAGGCATATTACCCATAATCTGTTAGTATTACTTACAACTATGTTAGTATAATTAATTAAGACAAACTTTTACAACTACAAACAATAACAATAATACAACACACTTGCAGAACACTATATCTATTAAGCCACCTTCTGGAGACACCTGGCAACAGTACATGTACTGCGCACAGGTGCTCCATCAGGTGGCCTTCAGTCTTACTAGCAACAATGCTCAGGAGACTGCTGTCGCGGTGTCGCATCCGACGCAGCAGTGACGCGGATCTTTTACGGATGATCGCAAAAAAGTCATCTGTACGCGCTGCTGCGAACATCTCTGACGCGCTACAGAAACGTGGCAGCGACAGCAGTATCCTAAAAGCATTGTTGTATTGCACACGGAGGGCATTAAACGTTTTTTGCGTGTATCTGGTCCACAGACTGCAGGTATAAAAAGCCTGGCAGTATGCCCTAAACAGTGTTATCTTAATGTTATTGTCACACTTTGCAAATCTGCGGGCCAGCATGTTGCATCGAACGGCCAATGCCCTGCGCTCTCTCCCATATCACAGTTATCAGTGCCATCCTCTGTAACCCAGTGACCAAGGTATTTAAACTGCTTTACTCGGTTTAGAGTTGCACCACATAGCGAGACTGGTGGTACTACTTCATAGGTCTTGTTTTGTGCCATAAAAACTAACAGCTCGCTTATTAATGAAGTACCAAACAATTATTTTTTTTGGCAATTTTATTATATGCAATCTTTTAAAAGAAACGAATTGAACTAGCAAAGTCGTAAAGCATAACGAAGATAAATGTTATTAGTTTATTACATAAAATCACGCCTATATTCCCCAAAGGGTTAGGCAGAGGTTTACCTATAGTACACCCAGTAAAAATGCTTATTTCTCGGTAACTATCAAGTCAAGTGATCAGTGGAATAGCTTATCGATGTGAAAGTATTTTCTGGTAAACCATACTCAATTACTACTTGTTAAGGTTGAAGTCATATTTAGTCTGAATCCGATTTTTAGCAGAATAACGTTTATTGACTAGGTTATATTTACCTTTTAATCTGATTTCGAGAAATTCCTATATTAAAACCCACGAAGCTTTTGTATATAATTTTGTATAAATGTTACTGTAAAATTGTGAAAACCGTTAATTTATAATCTATCGGTATTATTTCCTTTAGATTATAAACTGTCGAACAATTGTGAACTGGGTTAGGTTAGAACTGTGAACATCCGCGCGCGAGCCGAGCGAGCGCTACTTCCAAGTTGCTCGCAGCTAGGCAGGCTATTTAGTATTAGCGCAAGATGCGTTACGTTGCAAGTACACCTAGCTTCTGACGTTTCATAAGTGCCCTTGTAAGTTTATGTGTAATAAAATAATTTAAATTTGAGACCAGTTCAAAATATGTCGGTTTCCCATGGATAGATTATAAACTATCGAAAAATAATGCGGTAAATGGTTTGTTGCAGTTCACGATTGTTCGCCAGTTTATAATATAACGGAAATAATATCGATAGATTATAAACTGAGTCCATAATTATACGGTAAAATAAACATTACACAGATGTCAATATGTCCTATAACGTTTTCATGACGCTACGCATAGATACATGATTCAGCCTAAAAGAAAATGTAGGCGGATACTTCCTTCACAAAAATAATTTCCAGAAAAACCTTGACAGAAATACCGTAACATCAAGAATAGATTGCTCAAATCTATGTAAGTGTTATGGCATTCCTTCCATTAATTAGGACATGATGACGGAGCGTGATTAATATTAATTGACGTTATTCGAAACTACCATTAGATTTGAGCACGATATATCGAGTAAAGTGTTGCGTACGTAATACATTCCATCTTTATGGAAGGTGGGTTGCGCTATATTCCTGAATTACTGTTATAATGGTCGAGAAGTTCGCGAAATGGGTGAAATTTTGGGTTTAATGTGCCACTTCGGTGGTGCAGTTAGCAATGAAAGTCAGTTGCAACTTTTTTATATTATAACTGAATACAACAATATACTTAAACACATATAAAGTTAAAAGGAGCAGAAACTCTTGCCCTGACCACAGATAGTTCACTCCGCATTTTAGGTATGAAGCTACAAGTACGCTGCGGGCCCGTCTTGTCGGGCCAATTCAGTCAGTGTAACGTAGTCAGATGATATAAGATTTACGCGATAGAAAGAGAGGCAATTTCTAGGTGAATATAACTGTAGGTAACTAGCGATGTGTGACCTGAATTGATAGATAGATAAAATATTCTTTATTACACCCTAAAAAAAAAATTGCACTTTACTGTGTCGAAGCAAGAGTCGCTTTTTATTTAAATGATTTTGCGGAGTGAATCATCTGTATTCTTTTGTGCTTCTGTAACCTTTATGAAATGTTGAAAAGCCGAATAAGTTTCTTTTAATTCCGATGTAAGTGAACACAATAACATACTTGAACAGATTTGATTTTGATTTTATACCTTTATGAAATGATGAAAAGCAATACTTGAAATAATTTCCTGTCAATTCGAATACTTTCGTTGTTGACCATACATTCCCAATTTAGTAAATTAATAGATAAGACATCGATTTCAGTGTCCAATGCCTACATAGATTACTTGAATGACAGATGGGAATGGATTCACTGATTGATGAATTCAATTTAATGTGAATATACGGTTCTGAAATTAACATGGTAGATATTCAATAAAATATTTATAAGCCTGACTTAATTTTAGTGCCGTAAGCTGTTTGTTTATAGCCGACCAATAGCGGTTAGTATGAAATATTTTGAGGGCCATGTACAGGATTGAAAATATAAATCGGAGGCTGTTTAAATTTTACAGGTGATTGAAGTAAATTTTGACGTCCGAAAGTGCCTTTTCTGTACCTATTTGAAATAAATGATTTGACTTTGAATTTGAAGCTCTGGTCACACTGAGGCGAGTCCCGCGCGGTATGAAGGACGCGACGGCGCCCGTTGATTGTTTTCATGATTAAGAGGAGGCTCCCTAAAATGTACGTTAATTTGAATTAATATTCTGAAAAATTCACGCATACAATCAAAATGAAACTTTAGTATTTGATTTATTGGATCTTTTTCTTTCCAAATATAAGACAGTTACGTAATTGGAACATTTTCACTAGATTCATTTTTTACACAAGATTACTCGGCTTTTATGTCTAAAATAATTATCCAAATAGAAGATATTTTGTCTCTAGATCAATTATTACTTTAGTTATAAACGAAATAAGAATTGAGACTTACGACATTTACTTCCGTGCTTGAACACGACCAAAGAGCGCACGCGATATTCAACTTTATTACTAATGTGTTAGCGTTTAGCACAGTGGAGTGGTGGGGTGCATTGGGGCGGAGTTTGCGAGGAAATTGTCTTTCGGAGTGCCTGGTCTTAAGAAGTCATTCATGTTAGTTGACACAATCAGCGCAAGCGAATTTTGTCCCGCATCCCGCGTGGGATTAGCCTCAGTGTGGTCAGAGCTTCAATCGCCAGTAGAATTTAAACAGCCCCCAAAAATTTACTTGTACATAGCTCTCAAATTATTTCCTACTTTATAACCGCTATTGGCCGGCTACCAATACAATAACAGATAAAATCTCGCATCAGCAACGATACGTCTTGTCATAACACGAACAATTTTAAGACTTTTCTCAATTTATGCCCGTGTTCTAAAATACTGATCAAGCCTCCGCCGATTAGTAAATCTATTGACAGTTCTCACGTTATCTGCTGTTTTGACTTGTTGATTTGTTAACAGCCAATCAAGTCACTTCACATAAGAATAAATTGGTCAAGCTTAGTAAACTGGGGTTTGATCGAGAAGTCCATTCATTTACTTTATTCTACACAAATATTCTCAATCTTTTTTGCGTAAAAATAATATGGGTGTTGGGTACACTTACGAAGGCTAATATGTTTACACTAAACCACTTTAAAAGTCATTTTCTCCTACTGTCGATCTGCCTGCCTTTTTCCATCTGTGTTGGGGTCGGCTTCCAGTCTAATTATATATAAACAGTATTTTACATGGAGCGACTGCCTATCAGACCTCCACAACCTAGTCACTAGGTAACACGATACCCCTTGGTAAGACTGGTTGTCAGACTTTTGGGCTTCTAACTACCCGTAACGACTGTCAAAGATCTGCAAATGACAAACAGGACCAACGGCTTAACGTGCTTTCCGAGGTACGGAGGGGTCTTGGTATGTAAAGATGGTTACTCATCTACGGACCAACTGCGGAAAGCGTAGCTTAACCTGATCGATAGCCACAAGCCCCTCTCAAATTCTCCTACTGTATTACTTGTAATTGTATGTGGTTACGAGCATACTATTATGAAATACGTGTTATCTAAAAGTTGCAATCGTTATTTCACGAGAAAATCGCTCTTGTGTCCATATTAGTGTTCTTGACTGTACATACATAAACACATAACATCACGCCTTGTTTCCCCGAAGGGTTGGGCAGAGGTGTCCCTGTAGTAGGTACACCCACATTTCGCCAGTTATGTTTTAAGTCCCATGTAATAGGGGGCGAGCCTATTGCCATCAACCAGGCACAAATCCAGACTCCGAGCTGCTACTGAGAAATTTCATATAGAAAAACTCAATAACACTGACTTAATGAGCTGAAAATAGTTATAAGTCATGCTTACCAGTTGATCCATACTCGTTTTGCCGGAGCGCCCATGCGACGGGCTCGTAAGTAGAACTGTTAGCCCTGAACACGGCCCAGTGATCCCCTGGAAGTGCTCCCCACGCCGTCTCACCAGCTCTGGCTAGCCGGAGAACCGGTGATGCTGGGTTCAGTGTTGCGTCCTAGGAAATAACACTATAATTAATACATACAAATCAAATCATTCATTCATCATTGTGGAGGTCAGATATGCAGTCGCTGCATGTAAAATACTGGTATTCAGCTGCATTCGGTTAGACTGGAAGCCAACCCTAACATAGTTGGGAAAAGGCTAGGTAGATGATGATGAAGACAGGTGGCAGTGGCAAGGCTTTACTTTTAAAAGGTACACAAGAAAAAATATTTCCATTAACCTAAGAGTACGTAGACTAAGAAGAAAAACATTTTAAGTAATAAGTCTTCGTCTATCTGTTCTAAGCCTTATTGCCTAAGTCTAGACTGAATAAATTGAACGCTCTAGTTTTTTCTCAGTTTCGAAGTATGAAACAAAAAGCCTTGGGCATAATTTGGATGTACAGTACAATCTAAATATTGTGTTCATAAAGAGATGGATTCTTTTTTATTAATCTGTATGCTTACTAATAATAAAGCTGAAGAGTTTGTTTTTTTTTTTGTTTGAACGCGCAAATCTTTGAAACTACAAGTCGGATTTGAAAAATCTTTTTGCATTTGATAGCCCGCTTCTTAAGGAAGGCTATAGACTATCTATCATCACGCTAGGTCCCTTAGGAGCCAAGCAAAAAGAAAAATAAAAACAGTGGCACTCCGGGAGTGCCGACAAAAGCGAAAACACTTCCAAAACCTTTAAACTCTTTAAAGTAAAAATACTTTCATAGAACATTGATCCGTAACGTATCTATTATAAAGAAAGAGCACAATCGCGTTTACAAAAATGAGGTGTCGGTAACGGTGTCGCGAGTTCAATTGTTTATTCCCATCTCAAAAATGCCCAACGCGCCTAAAGAAATTTTCACTTCAAAAAGAAAACGAAGTGATAGCGCAAGCGGGCGATGCGATGCGACGGGTCGGGGGAACAAGAAATTTAATGCGGACAAAGTCGCGGGCAGAAGATATTTTACACGTTAAACCTTATTTGCTTAGAGGTATTGTTCTTAAGCAGTTTCTAAGACGAGTTCCACGAAACCCAAAATACAATGTGAAAGATCTGTGTATCTTAAATTACTTCAGGGGCCAGGGAAAATGATTGAAATAAAGTTCCTTTAATATAAACATTATGAAATAAAATAAATATAGCAAAACATTTGACCCTTGGCATGTTATTGTAGACGTCGGAAAATGACCCCGTACCTAACTAAAGGTCATGTATTTATATCCAAACGATGTATTGTTCTGTCATATTGGAATACAATGGTTTTAATCATATATGTACAAAGTTTTTTCTTTCTTCATAAAGTGACAAACTTCTGCGGTAAAGTTCGTATATCGCAAGGAAAAGGTTGCCTTGCGGGGTTTTGGGTACTATTTATAGACATTAATATACGCAAGCTATTTTTATTATCTACCAACAAATTTACCCTACACTACACTAAATTATCTACACTAAATTATCATAAAGAGAAAAGATTAGATTTTTTTATGTTTGTTTGTTACGCTTTCACGCTAAAACGGCTGAAGAGATTTGGATGAAATTTGGCACACTGGTAGACCATATACTTTTTATCCCGATATTCCAACGGGATCGAGACTTTTGCGGGAAAAACCGCGGGGCGCAGTTAGTAATGAATAAACTCAAAAAAACTACTAAACCGATTTAAGAAATTCTTTCACCAGTATAATGCTATATTATCACTGAGGAACATAGGCTATCATTTATAAATATATCAGTCGGGCGAAGCCGCAGGCGGAAGCTAGTTATTAATAAAACGTGTAAGGAAAATAAAACAAGATAAAATTGACGTGTAAAGACGCGGTAAAATAATGAATATTCTACGATAAAATCAGTGTCTATTAAGGTAGTAAGCTGACAGAACTCACCTTTAGCCTCAAATTAGTATGCATGAACAGAGGGAATCCTTTCAGCTGAGCGCCGACAAGAGTCTCTTCCCCGGGCGTTGCGAACGCAACAACACCCACGGAATATTCCCGGCAGTATTTATCGAGAAGTTCTCGATTCCACTTGTCCATGTTCGCGTATTTCGACAGCGATTCGAACACGATCACGCCGTAACGCCCCTTGTCCAAAGTGGTAAGTACGGGCAGACTCTTGCCCGCCACTTCCACCTTGTACCTGAACAAAAACAAAACATTATTAATTATATATTGGTGAAAACGTGGTGAGGAAACCTGGAATTGTAATTAATATAAGTCTTGAGCAATGTGACATCAGTAAATATTACAGACAAGATGACCTGTACCCTAATTACGTAATACACGATCAATCACAATTTGTTTCGATTTGAAACAGATTTCTAATCCATTGCAAAATAAATTATAAAAAATAAAAAATTTGCTCAACAACGTAAATAACGCAATGAATGTTGTTGAACTGTCAAAATTAAACAAATTTACGAAAATAAGTTACGCAATTGTACCTACAGGTGAACTTCGTACCACGTGAGGCGAACATTAGATTTTTTCGTTTTCCCATGTGTTCCTTTAGGTTTTTCTAATTTTATTTTTTCCTGAACCACGCCAGTATTGAGACAAACAAAATAAAAAAAAACATGTCGAGCCATTTTCGAGTTTTTGCGAGACTACTGCACGGCAATTGATTTTTATATACCTAAAAATTTTACATCTTTTTTTATCATGTTGGCACAGTGATGATGCCCGAAATGATATTTTGTACCTATCGTTATATCACTATATAAAATATCTAAAAATACGTATATTGTTTGGATAGTTTTATGTCACGCATTAGTAACAAGAACAATACAAATTCGAATATTAGACATTTGACAAAAATATAAAACGATACGATTAAAAAACCGGAATCATCAAACAACACTGCGATATGAAGCTGGCCACATTATTTTGAAGTTTGACATTTGCGGATGTCAATTTAGTCTCTTGAGATTAAAAAACGGACTTTACATACGAGTAACATATGAATTCTAATTTTTATTTGTAATATATTGATAATATTAAACATTTTAGTAGGTAATTTTGAGTCTGATATTTTAATCTTAGTAGGTAATAATAGTATGATTGTGGTGTGTTTTTGAATACTAACATAATTCTTAAGTATTTCTACTAACAAAAATATGGATCATTGTGTCTGAATTAAAGAAATAAATAAAATTAAAAATATATATTGGTCACTATTAATCAAAATTTAAGTATGTCAATAGACACGATTCAGAGGTTTAAATTTATGTCAAATGCCAATCAGTAGAAGATACGTTGGCGATTTTGAATGAATGGGACATTTTCACTAATTAGTTTCTTTTTATGTTGACTGTACCTACCGCTAATCGTGGGTCAGTTATCATGGCTGATACAATTAAATTGTTTATGAATGACAACTCGCATGCAAACAGCATAATAACATATTTTTATGGAACGTGCGTGAGATAACACTGGTAGTGTACACTTTACCTACTTTGTATCGATTTCGATTCGAGATATCAGTGTAAATATCAACGCTACGGTGAACTTTTTTTAGCAATTATTTCAACTAGGTATTTGTTAGTGAATTTTATCATAAAAAAATAAATTAGGCCGGTCTAGGCCACTCCCTTCTGATAACCGAATCAGTAATGTTACCAAAAATCTGTTGATTTCATGATCATAATATTCATTCATTTATTCATGAATATGAGACAACCAAACAGAGTAACTTAATAATAAGCCCAGGATAGACCAAAAATCGTTAAAAGTTATTTTGACAATAAAATTTAGGCAGGTCAACAGTTGGAGAATGGTTTGGTTGTCTTTGGACTGATTCGCCCTATCCCCTCGTACTAGTATAAAACTATCACAAGCGGATAGTCTTCCTCAACCTTAGAACAACCGATTCCCACAAAGTTCCAGTTACAAGTCACACAGCTAAGCAGATTGATTATTACATACTGTATAGGTAACAAATCATAGTGCAGTTATATTAATTAAGTTACATGATTGGAATTGTCTGTGTTGTTTTGAGTTTGGGAATGGGCATAGGTATATGTAAATATGTATATGTTTTATGTAAATAGCATAAAACTTTTTACAAAAAAAAAAAAAACAACCGACCTCCAAAAAAAACACTACAAAGTGAAAAATAACTTTAATTTCGGAAGTCGGTGTCTTGGGTTTTGTATTTTCGTTTTTTGCCACCGACTTCCGAAATTAAAGTTATTTTTCACTTTGTAGTGTTTTTTTTGGAGGTCGGTTGTTTTTTTTTTTTTTGTAAAAAGTTTTTATTTTTCACTTTTTAGTTGTGGTACCTACCCCACACACATTCGAATACCACTACCTGCTACCAGTGACAGAAACTTATCATATCATCTACATACTAAGTGGGAAAAAAATACGTATTTTGTAGCTAACTCAAAAACTATCCAAGTAAAGTTAATAAAATTTATATGGGACCTATTCGAGAGCACACCCTTTCAAACAAAAAAAGAATTTCCAAAATCGGTCCACAATTGACGGAGAAATCGGTGGACATACATAAAAAAAAATAAAAAAACAAACATACGCGACGAACATATAACCTCCTCCTTTTTGGAAGTCGGTTAAAAATAAAAATCGTTTATTGGGAACAAAATACATACAGACAAAAATGTTAAACGATGATAGCTGCAATAGTTAAAACTGTGGCGCTGCTACCAACGCCCGACTCCTAGTGAGAGGGTAGGTTGTTCCAAAACGAAAACATAACAAAGGTATTTCAATAAATGTTTTAAAGTAAAGAAACTTATAAAATAATACATTTTGAGATAAGTGTCGTGTGTGTGAGTACCTAATGTTGAGTAAGAGAGAGTGAGGGTGTGTTGTGTTGTGTGTTGTGACGGTGTGTTTTCCGAGATGTTAAATTTCTACAAGTTTTTCTGTATTTTATTTTATTATTTATTAATTTATATTATAATAAATATAATTTATATTATTTTATTTTATTTATGTATTTTATTTCTTACTTAACTTGTAAATTTCTACAAGTTAAGTAAGAAATAAGCATAAAAATTAGAAAAACTTCAAATGACTTAACATGAAATACATAATAAAAATTGTCTTATTTATTAACCGTGGAATGTAGCATTCATGTTATTTACTTCAACGTGAAAAATAACCCAGAATCCCACTGTAATTATTAAGTCATTATTTTGCTATCAACATTCTTTTCAGTGAGTAATTTATATAAATTGTCTTCAATGCAATTACCGACGCTCCTCAAGTAAGATAAGAGTCGTAATAGCATTTAATTAAAAGTTATTGTTACGATAGCAAAGAAGAAGAGTAATAAATAATAGTCCAGTAAAGCGCTGCAGATGAGATGAGAATCTGTTGTTCGAGATCAATACGGTGGAGGTGAAGGGGCTGCCTGCGCTACCTTTAGAAATTACTGCTATTATACAACGTGTAATTGAAATAATGCAACACCTGTACCTCGTTTTTTCAGAATTGTGAGTAGAATCGATTACTGTTAAGGTAGAGACAACATGGTCCTACGTGTGCAACAAATTATGACAATAATTAATAAGAGCCCAGAGCTCTTGATTACAAGGTGGCAGGAACATCGACGCGAAAACTGTTAATATGGATTCAGTACATGATTCTGAAACCCCTTGCGTTGCTGCCACCCTGCATAAAAACCTATGCATTAAAAAAAACAGTGGCACTCCGGGTCTCAAATCGGTACCGAAGTAATCAACGCGTTGATGTCTTTTACTCCACGCATCGCGGTAATCAACGCGTTGATGTCTTTTTAATGGTCAAAAGCTGGTGTTGTAACAGTGTCGCAAAATCAATGGTTTAGTCCCATCTCAAAAATGCCCAACGCGCATAAAGAAGTTTTCACTTCAAATCATTTATCGTTTGCAACGCAATATATCACAAGAAGTGAGTTTCAATGCATAGATTTTTTAAATGTTTCAGTTCGATTTCTTTGTCAAAATTATGAGAATTCAGCATAAAGTTCAGGTAATTTCTTTTTTACCAGCAGCGAATGTAGGCAGTGAACGTCATTGATATGAAGAAATGTAGGTAGAGCTCAATCACAAATAGAAATAGGAAGTACCATAAACAATTACTTACGGAATATTAGCCAGTACCCTAATTGCGTAATACAACATAATCACAATCTGTTTCGATTTGAAACAGATTGCTAATCCATTGCTTCATAAGTTGGAAAAAAAATCTGCTTAGCAACGTAAATAACGCAATGAATGTTGTTGAACTGTCAAAATGAAACAAATTAGGCATTATTGTTTACGAAAATAAGCTAGTCAATTTGTTATAATATTAATCAGATGAGGTTTTGAGTTATTTCAATTAAACGTTGTAATATCTACGGCCTGCCGATCTGGCTTGTAGGTAATGCAACCTACTTTATGGGTCCGGGTAGACACCATTTCCTACTAGACTGGTTATAATCGTTTTAGTTACTTATAAACAACAGCGGCTTGTACGATAAGTGTTTTACTTAGGCTGCACAGTATTTGATGAAGAAACCCACTACTATTTAATACTTGTATCTCTTACTTCAAACAATGCTATAGTGAAATAGAAGCATAATTATTTGAAATTAAAGCTATAATTTGAAAGTGGTATCTAGCAATTAAATCAATGGCGGTTTCACCCCCGTGTTATAAAATTGTACAGTTTATACAGCAGACGGCAATGCCGACTCCTTGTCAAACAGTGAACAAGCCGCCGAAGTTGATTGGCAATATTGAAAATTGAACTGTCCAAACATTCGCTTTTAGGATACTTTCCAATGTTCAATCAAAAATATCCATTTTACCGATATTGGGAAAATCTGACAAGTCTTGAGTTCAATACAGGTCAATAAACGTAAAAAATGCGCCGAGCGACTGGTGGAAGGAGTAGCGAGTAACATACAGGTATCGGGACCAGGCCGTTCATTTTGCTCCAGTTAAGGCTCGTTTCAATTTGGCAGCTTGAGAGCACTCCAGACCGAGTCTAGGGCGAATGGCAACTTGCAAATAGCATTTACCCACTCGAGCCGGTCCGTCTTTCCTTCTAATGTACGTTGCACTCGTTGGCAACTTTGCGCAGCGACTCATATATTCGCCGAGCAAACGGTCCGATACAAAAGTTTGCCATTTTCATGCGCATTTTAAAATGCGGACGCTTATGTAAAGTTCGTCGGTCGTAAAGCTACGTCGGCGACGAAACGACAGACGTGAGCACTGCGTCACTATTTAACTTGCGCTAACATGTTTCTAATTACCTTAATTAGTGTCCTGACATTAAAACGAGAGAGCGTTCAGTTTAAATTAGAGCGCGCGAAACGGCCTACTTTGTCCGTGAACCGAATGCGAGGATGGCTAATTCGTGATAAGGGAGCGCGAGTGAGTTCAATAAAGGGGAGCAATGTCACGGCGTGCGACCTCGGTGACCTGCCGCCCCTTAGGATAACGACAGTTATCGTAAAGAGGCCGGTATAACTGCGCTACGGTTAGCCAGAAAACGGAAAAAATTAAGCGAATCTTTATATTATTCTCAATTACGTCGCCCGTCGCCCGGTAACCGTATACTCACATTGTAAGCTGAAAGCTTAGCTTTACGCAATTAACCCGGCTTATTTACAAACTTTCAAGGGTGTTGGGGTGTGACAGCCATAGTACCTGGCATAGTTAATTACATTTGAGCTACGTTTGCGTCGGTGTGTATTATAATGTAGGTCTTTGTTCAGTGGATCACCTGTGCATACTTATATGACAACTAGGTGTGTGTACTATGTTCCAGGTACGTTGAATGATAAACAGCTGTGAGCCTGCGACTCGGAAGTTGCATCGCTCTGTGGTACTGTTACCGTGAATAACTGAAGATACTATAGCAATTAGCAGCCACCCCGTCTCAATTGAGGGCAAGTCGCTAGCGTTCCAAGACTTCAGTGCTTTATGTTCAGTACTTATGGTAACTTGTGACTTCCTAAACGAACCGTTTGGTTGTCAACTTGAAAAAGTAGAGCCTTGTGAGACATGAACTCAATTAAGGGCATACATTACCTACCCAGAAGGAACTGGGGCCTGCAACATAAAAGTCGTTAGAAGAAACTTTTATTACGCGACTTTAAATTGGTCAATATAAAATTCACTCACTTCCACGAAGTTTTATTGTCAGCAATTTTATTTTTCCTAATAAAAGATAATGTTATTTGAAGACAAAAGAAAAGAATGAGGAGGCCGTCAATTCTAAAGGGACGGTTATGTAAGTTAAACTGCATTGAAAGTCGTTTAAGGGCTTGTCTGAGGGTTGGCCCCTGACACTGTATAGTAACCATTAACGCTCTATTAAAAAAGCGGTTTACTCTCTCGTGCACTATAAAGCGGAGTTTACGAGGGCCAGGAGTAATAAACGGTGCCAAAGCTTACATCACATGAGGGTCAAGTGAACGCTAGCAATCAAACTAGCAAAACAAACTAGAACACATGTGAGGGTCATCAAATAACGTTAGTGAAAATACATTGTTCTGAAGTGTCCACGATAGAAGTGAGCAATGTTACATTGCCACAAAATGTTATAAAGCAGAACTACTCCGGTTGTGGTACAGGCACGAATAAAACGGCTAATCTTTCTTTCACACTCAATTTACTGCAGCCGTTGTCTCTAAGTTTAAAAGCGAGACTCGATGGAACGAATCGTCGTACCTGTATACGTTTGTATACGCAAGGCAGTTTACTTGTATTTACGACGAAGGTTTCGGGCAGGATTAAAGGAAACAGTGTCAAAACGACTTAATTACTTTATATTAAGTCGTTTTGACACAAACGAGCATTAATGGAGAACGAGGCGGCGAGATAGGGAGCGGGATGCCGCGGGCTTGCCTCTAATGGCACTACTAACTAACTAACTGTCGCCACAACGACTCGCCGTAGACGTCGCGTTCGCAAGCCTCGACTCGCGCCTCAGCTGTCACCTTACACCTTGCTTTATATTTAATTAAGTTTACATTACTCGTACGTACCAATGCTGTATGTTTCCGAGTTATCAGCTAATTAGACCGCACTGCATTACCGGGTCGAGGTAATTTTGTTTAAGCAATAATATTCGGGTCAATGGAATTCATAATAAAGAGGAATTTCAACAATGTTACTGTTTGCATTCGGAATTAAATCCATGCTGTGTATTTTGATGCTAAATCATTCTATGACAGCAGTAGAGTTTAACCGGATTTGGAAATAGCCGAGTACTTGATGTTTGTGTATGTAACTGTTTACGTACATAAGCCGTGTATAATATTGCGAAAGTGTATGTGCCTGGTTAGAAGGATACGTCATAGTTTTCTGTGTTACTCACTTGTTTTTATTTTGGGTACAGTTTTATGACAAGCTCTCAGAACAAAATAGTCTTTCGTTTTATGTGTGTTCGTACATGTAATAAAAGGTGATCCTTCATTAAACAGTTGTCTGGGTCCACACCCTTTACGGGGCTGTAAGTTAATTAGCAAATTAAACTCAATTGGGCAAGCTTTCAACACCCTGTATTTGTGATTGCAAAAAAATTGTAAATTACGTCGGTACTTACGACTTAATAAAAAAAAATCGTTCCAGTCTCAATGAAAATGATAAGAGTTTTATTGTAATGACGAAGCAGACATAAACTCGTATCTTCGTAGACGTGTTACTATGCTACCGGGTCCAGGCATATCTCCCCCAGCGGACTTATCTCGTGCAACTTGTCTCACTCATAACTTTTAAGACTAAAATACTTATGTTGTTAGTTAGGACGGCGCTGTACAGCTGGAATATTATGATTTCATGAATAGAGCTTCTATGAAACATATTATAATATTCTGTAAAAATGATCCAGTGCTTTATGAGATACGGTTTTTTCTTTATTAACACACATGATTTTTGTGTAGCAGCAATTATTTTTGGTGGTATAAGTAAGTACTTACTTCGATTATCGTTGTCAACCATAACAAATAAAATAATAAATAAATAAATAAAAAGCCTTTATTATTGATCTTAGTTACAAAATTTGTAAGTATGTCTAAGAACTCATTAATACTATCTAAATCTAATATACTTTATAAACTGTTATACTATTCATGTTTAACTGATTCTAATTCGGCAAACGGTAGTTAGTACTCAACTTGTCTTCCGACAAAGGCCTCCTCTAAAGATCGCCATTCAATTCTATCCCTTGCCATTCGAGTCCATGTTGGACCCGCTATTTTCTTGATATCATCTTCCCATCTCTTAGTTTGTCTTCCTCTGTTCCTTTTGCAGTCTAGTGGGTACCATTCTGTTATTAGTCTTGTCCATTTTTCCTTCTTCTCTCTTGTCATATGTCCTGTCCATCTCCACTTTAGTTGTTTGTATGTTATGTATAAAATATAAAGACCAATTAACATAACTCTTACGTAATTACACTAATGTAACTTTGATTGATAACTCTATTGGGTGATTACGTTTTGTTTCCTATAAATAACGCCTACAGTAGCGGCTGTAATAATTTCCGAACAAGGTTAGTGACGTATATGGGCCATACGACATAACTTATTAGATCACCGAGGCTGACCGATGATATAACGTTTCTACGACAAGGCGTAGACCGTACCTGCCTATAAGCCCATAAGTATCATAAATACAGGGTTATTGTGAATATGTCGGCAATCCATTAAAGGGATGTAGGAGAGGTCATTTGCAACCAAATTACCCCTTGCGACCTCTATACAAATGTCAACCATTTTCGAGTTTTTTGACATTTTAAATTTGAAAATGAATGAAATTTAAATAAATAAATGGTTTTTTTATGGTTGACATTTGCATAGGAGTCATAAGGGGTCATTTGGTTGTAAATGACCTCTCCTAAATTCCCTTAATGGATTGCGGATATATTACCTAGCTCTGTATATTTCTCTGACTATATTTACGCCATAAATATACCAAAAAGTTCTTCTAGGAAACGAGGAGGTTCTGTACTTAGGCGGCCTTACTACAAAACGAGTTTTAAAGTGAAACTTTTATTACATCGTCTCAAACTTTTTCGTCTGTGTGTTGCATGTCGCGTGACGGTCGGCCGCAGAGTAGGGATAAAGTGAAAGGCACTCGTCAAAGCAGCCAAGGCTAATATGGCGGCGCCTATAGAAGTTTCACTTTTACCGTGGTTTCATAAAACCACACAATCCTTTTTGTCTTTAGTTAGCTCCAGATTTGTACCAATGAGCCATTTTTAATTACGAGCCATTTTTATTACAAAAACTGACTTAAAACAGAGTCTAAATTGTCAATTTTGTAACAAATGTTTATCTCAGTTGGTATAAGGTTTAAAAAACAGAAGTCGGTAAAAACAAGCTCGGATGTTTAAGCTTGGACTAAAATAAGAAGTCATTTTGTAATGACACGGATGTAGTAACAAATACATAGAGCACATAATCTATCATTGAAAAATATAGTCTCCGTCATGCGATAAAAACCCGAGGCCTAAGGAAAAGGCTTCGATAAAAAATATCAAGGAGGAAAACTAATTCCTGACCCGTCAAACATTTCATAAGCAAGCGTAGAGTTCACTGAAGCACAGCGCTGCTGGAGAGGAAACCGATTTTTACCCGACACGAGCAAAAAAATCTCATATAACACAACTAGGGCGGCCGTCCGTGAGACACGATATACAGGCCGGAAAATATCCGGAGACATTTTAATACTGCACGATTTATGAATTAATTTAGTCAATGATGAATAGCCACTGGAATATGTATAGGGTACTTTAGCTCAAGTTAGATATTCAGCAGTTTCAGGGAGGAGTGGTGCCTTCGATCCAGTGACTACGTTCACGGTACGGGAGTGTATTCTTAAAATTAACAGCTCTATGCGTCAAGTTAATCAATCATTAACTTGACGATTGTTGAACATGCTATCGAAAGAAAAAAATTAAGTAATATATATAGTGTGTGTGTGTGAGGGTGTGCGTATGTATGTGTAGAGTGTGTGAGGGTGTGCGTATGACTGTGTAGTGTGCGTGTGTGGTATGTGTAGTGTATATGTGTATTACTTCTTAATCTACCAAAACCTATAAAAATCGACCTTTGATTGTATTGTAAAAGTTGGACAAATTGCGTAAGAGGCTAAATCACATTGGAATTACAGTTTTATTACTTTTAAGATTATAACACATCTTTGGACATCATTTTGTTATATAAACTAACAGCATTCATTAAAAAATATCGCAAACTTCACAGTTACCTACTCAGTACTGATAAATAAATCCGTTCGTTGCAGTATTTACGTCTATATCGCGGGGTTAATAAGTTAATTTCATATCGCAGTGATAACTTATTATTGACATGCTTGTACCCGCCATTCATTAACACAATGACTACATGATTATTCAGAATCGTGATAACTTCTTAGAATAAATACTTAATAACATCAAGTAAAATCGTGTGGATAGATAATGATAACCTCACATATATAAGGCTTACTTCATAGGAAATTCCCGATGTCAAAGTACAGACTTTAGGTATGTAGTAAGTCTTTAGGCAAAATAAACATTGGCTAAATAAAACCAAGTACGACGTACCAAGTAGTCAGCCAATCATAAGATTCCTTGTTTACTGCATTAGGAATGATGGGACATAGACGGGGTTAATAACGCTAATATTCTTCTGTAGCGTAAACGTAAAAATACATATTATCCTATTCTATTAAACGAGCAATATTTGTATATGTCACCGTATAATTATAAACTTCGTTAGTTTATAATCTAACGGTATTATTTCCGTTAAATTATAAACTGTCGAAAAATTGTGAACTGCAACGAACCATTTACAATTTATCACATTATTTTTCGCTGGTTTATAATCTTTCCATGGGAAACCAACAAATTGTGAACTGGTATCAAACTTGCTTGCGACGTAACGCACCTTGCGCTAATATTAAATAGCCTGCCTGGCTGCGAGCAACTTATATGTATATTTGTTTGTATAAATATTTGTAGTCACGTTCTCGAAATCAGCTTTAACGATTTCGATGAAAGTTGCAATATAGGGGTTTACGGGGGCGAAAAATCGATTTAGCTAGGTCTCATTTCTGGGAAAATTAGTTTTCTCCGTATTTTCACCCGAGCAGAGTTCGGTCGCCCAAAATTTAGAACAAGATAATGAATAACGACATGGGAATAATAACAATAGAATAATGCATGGCAGCATGGAATAAGTAGTTACTATACATGGATTAGTATGAACTTTCCTATACTATTAAATGAGCATTCTCTATTTTCACCAGAGCAGAGCTCGCTCGCCCAGGTACTTAAGATAATTTCGTTATATTTACTATAATAATATCATAGCTATGGATTTAATTAGCACCGACATTATGACTTGTTCTGGTCTAGCTAAACGTCACGAAAATAGCATCACAGCTTCCGCATTCACATCTGGTCTGATACTGAATATTACTAATAGTTCTGCAAACAGTAGACCTCCCGAGCGCAATTTGCAACAATTAATATACCACTAAAGTTGTTTAAGACGTATATTATCTTTATATATAAAATTCTCGTGTCACAGTGTTAGTTGCCATACTCCTCCGAAACGGCTTGATCGATTTTTATGAAATTTTATATGTATATTTGGTAGGTCTGAGAATCGATCGTAATCTATTTTTCATACCCCTAAGTGATAAGGGTGGCCACCCCAGACATTTATCTGGCAAAACAACGTTTGCCGGGTCAGTTTTTAAAAACATGGTAAATATCTCGTTTTAAATAACTTTAGTAGGTGAAAATAACCATGTCAGTTTAAAATGCTATAGTTAATATACCTATCCAACTTTTTTTTATACCGACTGCGGATGTAGGTTACTGTACTGTAGGTTCTGAAAATTATTTGAAGTATTCTATAGTTTTGTGATGAGAAGGTGGTCCCAGGTGCTCCATCAATCCCTACAAAGGACCGATTTACTACATTTTGAGGAGCTATTCTGGTCATCAAGCCGAAGATCCTCATCAGATCTTCACCAAATTTTTATGAGACCAACTTAAAGTTACTACCTTTCAAATCAAAAAGAACCATTGCAATCGGATCTCAAAAGGCGGAGGTATCCAGTAGCCCCCTTTTTGGAGGAAGTATCTATATACTCAATCAAAAATCCCCGACGGCAGAAAAAATCTATAATGTCGTAAAACCTGCATACCAAGTTTCGTCCAGATTAGTTGTAAAATACGACCTGTAGAGGAGTACCAACAAACTGACAGAGAAAAGCAAATTTTGCCACACTTGAAGCAGAGATGCTTCGCTCGCTCTGTCAATAATTGAAAATGATGTGATTCATTGGAGAAAACTAAAAAATATAATAACCGACGTTTGCTATAACTTATACGTAAACGTTACATGCACTTGAAAACCAGAAACATAACAATCATTTCAGTTCGTTGAAGGCGACTATGAAATAAGGGAAAAATTTCAAATTTTCCAACTGAAAACCGCTGTTACTGCAATTTCTCAGCTTCTACAAAACAAAGGTTGTTCCCCAATACGCTGCCCGATGCAGTACATCACCTGCGCGCATATTAGCTGTCAGCGGGCAGTACCGATCGCCTCGCCACACAATATGTAGGTAAAGAAGGCTCACTATACAAAACTGGCGCATGCACACATAGACACGTACGTAAGGCCATTAGAAACCATGTAGAATCCCAGTCGCGATCGCGCTTGCATCTTGCTGTACGTAGAGGACGTGTGTCTAAGTGTGTGTGCGTTTCCCTTCGGTGTATGAAGCTGATCTTCTGAACCTATCTATTCTGTGACTCCCCGCTCTCTACAAGGAAAAACAAACAAAGGGAGGTAAGCCCATAACAGCTATCAAGCGAACCGACTCAGTAAATATTTACATGATAACTTTAAGAAATTGGTTCTTAAAAAGTCATGTGAATGTGTATATGGAAATAGGATGGGTTAATTTGACTATTGACTGTCACGAGTACCTACGTTGCGAGATTTTATAATTTGGCATAGATTGAAGTTTTCCGACATAATTACTTTTAATGCTTTGTATTTTTAGCAGTGATAGCCTAGTGGTGTGACCGTCGGATTTCAAGTCATAGTCTGTCAAGTCTCGAGTTCGAACTCAAGGCACGCACCTCTGACTTTTCGGAAAAATGTGCGTATTGTATAATTTTCACTTGCTTCAAGAACGATGAAGGAAAACATCGTGAGGAAACCGGCTGTCTGAGAGATATATTTCTTGACGGCTTGTGAAGTCAAGTCAGAGGCCCATGGGTGGCTTTAAAACTCTGACACCAGGTTAGTCTCTAATTACACGAAAAAAAGCTTTGTCATTTCAGAAATAGGTATATTAGTTCAGGGATGATAATATAGATAACAAGCACAAGTGAGAAGTCCTTCAAAATATTTGACAGTTAAAGAGTTTAATGCCTAGTAGCCTCCTACAACCATGAACGCTGAAAATACTAAAAAAGCTGAAAAATTCTGAAAGTTAAATAAACTGTGAAATATTTCGTGAAACTAGTTCCATTACAAAGCGAAAGCTACACGTTATGTAGCGGTCAAAAGTTTAATGTTCAGTTGAGATTCGAGCGCTTTATGCTGAATTTGTTCGTTTGGTAAGGAACGGGAGTATGGTCGCAGATTACTACGTATATATTCCATTTGAAATAAGATTAGACATTTAAACAAAGCTTTTTTACAGTCCGTTCAACCGATTTTTACTTCTATTCCGTAGGCATAAGGATGGCATTAAAAGCAAAAAAAGTGGTTACAATACCAATGTTTAATGCAGCTGCCATTTGTCATGCCACCAACGCAATAGAAGTCAAAATCGGTTGAACGAACTGTAAAAAAGGTTTAGTTAAATGTCTAATCTTATTTCGAATGGAGTACCTATAGTATAGTGTTAAGAATTTGTAAGATATTATGAAGAAATAGCGGTATTGCGCTTTCAATTTGGCTCTTAGCCTTGATGCATAGATCAATTATTTGATCTACCAGTAGTTCCTACTTGAGTTTTGCTTCGGAATCATATAATTTTCTTTGTAGGCATTTCTATAACGGGTGTAAAAAGCTTAACGATGCCAAAAGACTCACTTAATCTTCTCGGCATTGTGATCAGTTTTTTGTTCTGGACCATACCTGGGAACCTTTTGGTTAGAGAGATATTGAAGGTTAATGTCACAACTTATTTTGACGTTTTTTTTTACGAAAACCAGTTTTTAATGTTATTCCGTGACATAAGCAAACGTTGCGTACGTTACATTGTTCATTACCGAAAACAGCGATTTTTCATAAAAAAAATAAAGGTGATTTCCCAGCAATTATTGATGTACAGAATACATAGGTGACGGCTATGTGATGGGTCTTTTTACACCTTGTATATGCAGGTCCACTTACCGTATACGGTTGGCGACAAGCAGCTCGGCGATGTCGCGTCCAAGTCGGGAGTAGGCTGACTCGACGATCACCAGAACCTTCGCGTCGATGCGTAGACGAGCGTCGGACCGATGGTCGCGCGCCGCCTGTTGCTGCGACGCGAGTAACGAGCATTGCGACAGCGGTCGCGGTACGCGGTCGCGCCACACCAGACTGAAAACCACCTTATATTTCAATAATTGTAACGGGTTATTTAAGATGCAGAAGGTATCAATTACAAAGGGAGGAATTATAAGGCAATCCTTAAGACAATGAAGAAGATTTTCTTCAATAAAGAAAATAATCATGGAGATTTTCTTAATTTTGTAGGTTTGAACTAAAACTACCTAAAATTTACTCTTGTTCTTACTAAATTTCAATTAATAAAAGAATTTTGATAATACGCTCATTTGTTTTGATTTGGCCACTAATGGGTTAAAATAAAATGAAGAAAACAATCAAGAAGATTTTCTTCAATAAAGAAAATAATCATGGAGATTTTCTTAATTTTGTAGGTTTGAACTAAAACTACCTAATATCAATGGATGGGTACCAAAAGTCATCTGTAAAAAAAAAATTGTTTATTTAAACAGAAACTACTTAAGAATATCAGTGCCATCAAGTAGAAACCCAGCTATTAAAAACAACTAAAAGGCTAACTAACCGGAAGTCCGGAACGGTAAAGACGTGATTTAAAAATAATCAGATTTTCTCAAGAATCACTTAGCTGTGGCTGTCACATAACAGGTAATCATCATTTAGATATCTACTGTTTATGAGATAGCGAGACTGAAGTGCCCATTATTATCTCAGACATGTAAACTGTAAAAGCTATGCATTGTGTGCTCTAGTCGTTGTGTATTGTGAAACCATATCGCGACTATCTAAATAAAGCTAAATGGACTTTCCTTGTAGTTTTTATTTATTTTATGATGATTCCCTATTTCGTCTCCAGATAGTGTATTTTCCTGTTCTTCACAAATATGGAATCCATCCATACAATAACGATACTCTTGTTATATTGTGGTATCGGTTATAAAAGGCAATAAATAATGATGAAAAAACTTCTAATAAAAAAGCCAATAATAAATTAAGGTTATTTTCCCGCACCTGAACAAATGAGCCGGCAATTAAAATCAAAGTTACACCATTTGCCTACTAAGTCACCTCCGAAACAAATTTTACAAGAAAATCAATCAAAGACTGCCAAACTTAAAGCTGCGTTCCAAGTAGGAGCCACATCAAAGCGCCATTAAGGTTTATCTCAATAGCGTAAAATAAATAAAGGCAGGAATTTGTGGAAATATTTTATCCGCAGGCGGCATCAGTGGTCCTATGAGCCGCGGCTGAGTCTTGTGGCCTCTTTGCTTTAATGAAAGCCACGCCTGAATCAACCGAGAGGAAACTTTAACGACGACGCTTAACAGACATAGGTACCTACCGACCTATGATTGACCTCAGATACTAGCCTTTATTTACCACTACAATGTAATTACTTGCAATAAACAAGGCAATTAGTCCTGACTAACAACAATGTGGTTAGATTTGCATTCAAATTACGAAGCTGAACATTTTGACGGTAAACTCGATAACTGGTTAATAGTAAATAAACGTTTATAAACCAATATGGCTTTAAATCAGCGAATTAGCGGCGCGTTAGCGAAGCAGCTTCCATTAATTAGCCAGAATACAAGTTTTGCTATAAATCCAACTGAGTCGGCGAAACTTGCCGCCCCTGCCGCTCATCTCGGGCGATGTAATTTTAAGTCGATAAAATAAAATATTATGGGTCCTAGCTACACACCATCTGCCCTAATTACATAAAATCACGTTATAAATTACTCTGAAATATTCGCCTCCTTGTCCTAATTTAGCTGCGAAAAGCTGCCAAACAAAGGGCGACAAGGACGCTCGGCACAAAGTTAAACGTCTTTAATACTTCCGCGAACCAATTTCCTTTAGGTATTAAATGCCAATTTTATGCATAATGAATCCTCTGGTATTGAAATAAAAGATAAACATTGTAAAGTGAACGAGTTCGGTGTTTCTAGTCACATGTTTGTGTCACTTGAATTTGTTCTCGTGCGACCGGCAAAATACCCAGAAAATGGGAGTTTTCTATACGGTACGTGTACTGCCACAACATGAGATAAGAATAGGACGAGTTTATGCAAATACGTTTCCGTAAAATCTTGAGAGATATAAAACGAAAATGTCTCTTGCATGTCAAAGGGGTTTATAGAAGCGACCCTTTTAAAAATGAAAGTAAATACTTGGTAGGTATTTTATGCGCACGAAAACTGGGAAATTTTTATGGCCGTAATTAAAACACTATCAAAACAATAAAGAGACAACGCAAATACCACTTAGCTCTCAACTAATCCCAATAAATAACACTCTGACAACGACGAGCTGTCCGAATGCGATAATTTCATATTATTAATTCGTATCAGCATCGTGTTTGCTCCCGATAGGAAGCAAATTGGATTTTATGCGAATGACGCTTATTTTCAACTAGATTAATTAATTAAATTCAGGCGCGTTTTGCTTAAATTTTAATGAATATGTTGTAATGAGAAAAGTTAACCATTCGATTGGATGAACTGTGTAAAACGATTTACTAACACATGTAGTTGAAAAATCCAATACAATCCTATTGAAAAGAATCGTCGAAACAATAAATCATAGGTTGTGTATCGTAGCGTGCTTCGAGTGATTTGTATTACACAGTGCACACAATTCTACTTTTGCTTTCATGTTTACGTTGTTCATTAATGAAACTATAATTTGATACGCTTCAGTAAAGACGAATGTGAAACGTGAGCATCGGCTATTGACTTACCTAGTGAGAGGTACTGTGACGTAATATGTATAGAAGAATATGGTGAGGACGGATAGCAGCATGACGCCGGCGACACACTTCCTCACATTCACGTGGCTTGCCAGCCAGAAGCAGCATCTCGGCGCTGACGTTTTGTGCGGATGTGCAAACTCAGCCCCACCGCACTCCAACAGAGGCGCGCGCGCACCTCGACTTTCGCCCGCCATCCTTAACATCTATACACCACTATATTTACACACAAAAGTAACACTTAGGCCTCTAAGGATTTCACTATACAATGTTTCTATCTGGGAACCCTAACGGCTGCGTTTGTCCTTGGTGGTGACGTTTTCTGTCGCCACTTGCCGTGTTTCCACATTTCATAGTGCCGCGGAGGAGTATGGGATGGCGCGTGCGCGGGGAGGCTGGATGCGCGTACGCCGCGATTGACGGCCATCTCGAGCCGACAAACGCGTCCGTTCCCGGTTTAAAATGGCCGCCGACGCATTATGGCGGGTTGTGCTCATCACGCCGACGTCGTGCGCTCCTTGGGATAGAGCTCACGGCATCCGTCTCCACGACAGCTCAGGGTGTGCTACGCCTCGGCTCATCGGTGATATCTGCAACAAGAGAATTAACAACTATTAGTGATGTGTGCGACTCCAAACCCTCTATATTCACTCTATCTGAAAATTTAATCAGAGGTAGCTACAGTGCTTTGGGCCTTGAGCTGGCCCAGCGAACTACCTACGGAGTTTTAATAGAGGCCAGCTTACACTTGTTTTGTTACCACTATAACGCGGCCTACTGTACAAAAAAGCCTATCATAGAAGATGACAATAAATCTTAGGTGTAATGCAAATCAGATCCAACCTTCACCAACATTTTACTTCGTAGTTTCCACAACCCAGAACTCGTAAAATATGAAATTGGCAAGACAAGAATATAAAATAGTCCCACTATAAACGGCGCTATCATTTATCCATGGAAACTGCCATTAATTACAAACGGACTAGTCGTAAATTTTAATTATAATAGAACAAGTGCTTGATTATAACTTTCCTTAGGGCAATAAGTTATTCTGCGAAGGTTTTATTGCTGCTAAAGACGGGAGCCGCAGGTTAGGGCGATCATTTTCAAAGTTATTATTCCAACACTTACTAATTAATATCTCGGTGTCAAATTAGGGAGGTAGTAACCGTTAGGTAATATGTTGTGATATAGAAGTGATTTGAACTAAAATTAAGTATTTTCTCCACTTGGACCAAAGGACCAAATCTTGAATCACACAAAGCTTTACGAAAATAAATACTTTATCAATTAGTAATATTTCGATTTATCTTTGAATCCCTATGTTTATTCAATCGTGAATACTTCTCTTGGACCGGCCGCTCCTATAAATCCCCCTTCGCATTATTTGAATGTAGGCTTACATTGAAACATTTCTTTGCAGTCCCGAAACAAATCCATTGAACCGTGAAATTGGACGAACAATCCTCAAAATTCTGAATTAAATTTGATCAAAAAGTTAAGTAATGAACGTGAAATCAGATTTATAATACAATAATGAAATGATCGACGAACGAGGTTTGTGGAGTACCACGTTTTCTCAATTTTAATTTGTTTATTTGAATATCTATCTAAAATGATACATATAGAGCAACTTAGGACTCGGATAATGATTCGCCTTATATACAAGGTAGCATATTGTAATGCATATGTACAACATACCTACATACATGCACCTCGCAAGAACGTTAAAAGAAAAGTTATCAATAGAGCCCTCCACTATCTCAGAAGTTTCACTTATCTTCTCAAAGTAGGATATCTCTGGGGAACGCCAGGGGAGGATGTTAGAAAATGCGTTCGCGTTTATTTATAGATAACGTAAAGAAATGATACGGGTAAAGCCAGTTTATCGAACTCCAGCGGCCTTGATTACATGAAGAAAGTAACACTTTCATATTTTACTTTGGTGTCTGTTGATAAGAAAGAGAATTTTTATACGTCAGTCTTTGTGTTCAGTACCTAAACGAACGAACCGTAATGGAGGGTACCAGGCTTATGTGAATATTTTGCGATACCTATTGTCCGAACACATGCTTTAGCTGTAATGAAATTTCATGTACGCGCTCGTTCTACTGTTTGCGAAATTTTTGTTTCGTTTGACTAAATTGTCTACGTAATTTTCCAGACAAACAGTGTAGGTAGTCTATTTGGTAAGTAAAAGGGAGGTTTTCGGGTGGTCGCAGTGAGCGTCGGTGGAGCAGAGACGCGTACGGAATCCGTGATTGTGCGACCCTTTGAATATTAACTAGCAGATGACCCGCTCGTAACCGGGCCGCGAATCTACAAGGCTACTCGAAAGGTTAATTCAAACTGCTCACTGTCGGGACGTGCTTTATTTCTTCGCCCCCGATAAAATCGTAGGGACTGATGTAAATTGAAAAAGAATACCTTTCTACATACTGTGCCGAGATTAGGAACATGTACACCGCAATGCTTTTTCAGGTTGACAGAATTGGTTTTTTAGTAGCCAATCTAACTTAATAATTTTAGAAACTTTAAATCGAAAGAAAATTACATTAACAAGTATTCCACGGTAGAGCCAGACCCAAGAAGTTTAAATCGAAATTAGCGTCTTTTCCAGCTGCAAAAGAACCAACCCTTGTAAAATGTTATTTTTATGCGAAAATGAGGAGCTGCTTTAAAACAACATTATTTAGAAACAAGAATGATTGCTGTGAAAAGAGTAGAAGGGGAGGAAAAAGTAGGGTAGTTAATTAAAGGGAACGTCCATCTAGAGCGTAGCAATGGCTCTGACGATAAACTTCGCGTAACGATAAGTACAAGAACTAACATCAAGTAGGATTACAGGTAAAGTCTTTCAAAATAATATTGTAATATCCCAGTTTCAATAACAGTACGTAACATGTAATAAAACTCTTGAAGAGTCTTCAAAGTTCCATACATCTAATAACAATATCTTGTTACGGGGTTTATGAAATTGTATCAAAAGTTTCTGCAGCTACGAACATAAACAGACCTCCTCTAATCCAGAGCAGGTACTTACAATAACTGTACGTGAATCCTGAGATTTACGAGACCGCGTATAAAAGCACCACATTTAACACTCACGAATATTAGGCTCAATATAAGTAAAGTGGTGTTATCTAAATGAAACACGTACGTGTATATCCACCCACTCCACCGCGACACTACATAGAAACAAAGTAAGATAGTGATGCATTAATCTCATTAAGGGAATGACCGTAAACGATCTGGACGGGTTACAGTAGTACGGGTAACGGGCGAAAACAATTATTAGTTAACCCTTGGCCCTTTCACGAAAGATAGCGGACCGAATTACCTATTAATGATTAGGGTTAGCCGGACTTTGTGCGAGATGACTGGCATAATATGCGTACTATAACACATGCTGTAAGCTAATTTGTGAAAAGAAAATTTAGGGTTTATAATAAAAACAACAATCATTAACGCCAGATTAGGAGTTCAACTTTAATAAAGTATCCCGAAAAAAAGCGATTCTATCAAAGAAAGACTGATCCTTTTCACACATAATAACAAAAGAAGCAGTGTAACTTATTTTCACGCCAAAAAATAAACGTATGTAGTGTTAGCGCCTTTATATCGGATCAAAAGACAATGGCCTCGCTCCAGAGATGAAGGGACAAACTTATTATAACTTTGCTCGTTCACCACACCTCGTCGTCACAGGGCCCGTTCAGAAAACCCGCATAATAATGCTTACCATGAAACTCGTATAACACGAAGATCAAACTTGTAAAATATTGAACTGTGTGAATCAGACGATACGCTGGAAATGACAGGGGTCTTTCGGATACCATTAAATATTTTCTCAAAGTGGACATCGGGGTATTACTTTCATCTTTGTGGCCCGAGTGGAATGACATGGCTATTATATAAAAACATGGAGTCATAGCTACTGTAAAACTGAAATATTTATCGGACATAAATCAAACTACATACGAAAATATCGACGCGGAAAAATGTGACGGTATCGAAACTAGAATATGTTCGTTTGTTTTGTGTTATTTATTTATCAAAACAAAATAGAAATATCTCTATGACGCATTAGTAGTGAAATATACACGTGGATTCCGTACGTTTAAAACGAGATTTACTTTTTTTAGATAAAATCCGGAGTGGACCGCAAGGCGTTGGAACATCGCAGAACCGTTGCCATTAGGCTACGGAGGCGAAACCCACAATTCGCCCGCATATTTGGTCAAGATTAATTGCCCTTAACATCATCTGTCAACCCGAGGGACATTCCGTGGACATTTTGTTTGCTGTACAAATACCTCAACATATTCGTCTTGTAGCACGTTATTAATTGTACTGCGTCTGACTTTTAATACATATCTACATTTTATGGGGTATTAATGTTTCTAGCATAACATACGATTTCGTGCTACTTCCGTACAAGCAAATACTTTGGGCCACAAAATAGGGATTATTGTAAAATATTATAAGGAAACCAAAGTAAAAACACACAGAAGCATCCATTACTTAGATAAAATATTGCATCATTGCGGTGGCTACTGCAGGTTATATTGAATTCGTTTTTGCAGAGAGCGCAGTAGAGGGCAGGGCTGAAGGAAAACAGAGTGTGCCGTTCCATAATTTATTTGTTGAATCTCTTACCTGGTTGTTTCATTTGCTAAATGCAAGTTGCAGGGCGAACAACAATCGAGCGCTAATTGTGATTCCACTAATTTGCATTGGCGCGACGACTTACCCGTGCTTGCCTGCCGCACTCGCCCAACTTCTCTAAGTAGGTATAGCAAACACGCTCACACCGCACACTACGGCTATTTATACAGGAACCCACCAAATCTGATTAAAATTAAGGTTTCATATCGCAGCGCACCTTCATTTAGATCTACTCTCATTTCATACGTTGTTTGCGTTGTAATTACCTACATTGGTCAGACTGCCTCGAAAGTTCTACTCAAACTATACTTAATGGATTATCAAGTTCGCGTTTGTTCTCACTTTAACATCTTTTGATTAAACAATTCTTAGAGCTTGAAGTTTGCGAATAGCTCGCTTGAGGTTTCTGAAAGTAAATATCAACTACGAGTTAATGCTCCCGCAGACATGCGCGACGCGTCGGTGCGACGCGATTCTGGTAGAAAAAATTCCATAGAAATTGTTCTACTAGAGTCACGCCAGTCTGCGGAAGCGTTTAATATTTTACGACACTTAGGTAAGTTTTTCTATGACAATAAAGAAAACGCAAAAAAAAACAGTAATTTCATTGTACGAAGCACTAAACATTAATAACTCAAGTGCTATTTAATTGATCAAAAGCACCGTGCAGATATTGATTCTAAGTATAGGTAAGTAACTACAATAACCCATTCTAGTTTGCAAAGTAATGCAAGTTGCAAACAGGTATCTCCAATTAACGGAACATTGGCGCCATTAAATTCTTGTTATTGCGGAGTGTTCTCATGCATAATTAGTGGATTCACTTTACAGAAGTGGAAACGTAGTCTCGTAGTGCAGCTGTTTTAAAATGTCTGCCTGTGACGTTTTTAATGTAAACAGCATTGCTTGCATTAAATTATGCAAGTGGCACTGGCTTTACACGATTACAGTAAATTTATGCAAGACATTATCCGAGGACAGCGGCGTCGCATAACAACGCCTTCAGTGTCCAAGCGCGCGGCTCCCCGTCGGCGTCACCTTCACTATGATATATGGCTGTGTGCCGACACGTTATTGCCTCCCTCGGCGTCTTTTGTATGCAAACGTCACTATTTTTATATCAGCCGGTGCAGATATCGGTTTGTGTTTTCGCAATCAATTAATTCGCTGGCATAGTTAAAGCGACGTTATACCCGCTAATGACGACGGGTGGGGTGAGCGCGGGACGTGGACGCGTGATAATCTCCCGACCATTAGGCCCGACCACTCGCTCGCAAATCGTCCGCATATTTTGCCCAAGATTAATTGTTCTCGAATATCATCTATCACGGTGAGCTCTCTCGTGACCGTCGCCGGCAGTGCGTACGACGTTTTATTTAAGGCACAATAGGCCCCTAGGGCACCGCAGTTGAGGTAATTAAATTTTTGTTAGAATAATGATACCACCCCGTAAAAACACGATAAGTATTTTGGTAGAAGGAGAAACGATTCGCTTGGAGCCATTGTGCTTTATGAAGGTGAAACGAGGGGTGGTAATTAGCCAAATGACTATTTAATTTTTATGGAGGATTTAGAAAATTATTGGATAGGCCGGGAAAGGAATTTCTTATGAAATTTTCGCGAGACACTTAGGCCAGGTTGGCACGGGCGATTTAATTCGCACAGTGGATTTTTAACATTCTGCTTAGCGCCGAGAGTTGAAAATCCAATAGTGTGTCTATTCGCCGCGCTGGGATGCACTCTGTTGGATTCTTAACGCTCGGCTCAACACCAAGAGTTGAAAATCCAGTGCGCGAAAAAATTCCGCCGCGATATTTTATTACGTCCGTGCGAACGTGGGCTTACAAGGAGACAGTAAAAGAGGCATTAGATAAGTAGTTATGAAAGTTTTAAGGCTATTAAAAGTGAATTTATCTAAACAATCCCTAAATGAGTTTATCGTAACATTCATTAACATAAGCTATAAATCTAAAACATTCTAAATACTAATTTCGTTTAGACGAAATAAGACCCATTACAGACTCTCAGACCGAAAGATAAATTCGTAGTTAAAAATACCCTTCGTCGAGTTTATTTCGTAACGGACAAGAACAAATTGAGTCAATCTTTTTTTGCCAGAGACGAAAAACCGAAACGGTTCGCATTTCACCATTTTCAACGTGTAAAGTTCGAATATCAATCAAGCCGACCTTTTTTCAATAAAGCTACCACAGGGATCCTTTCCGAACCAATTTTTCGAGTAATTTCGCTCTTAGATACAGTGTCCATTGGCTTTCACTGACATTGAATATGTTTTCTTCTAACGAAACAATTTGTTGATAGAAGTTTTTCTGTGGATCTTCTTGTAATAGATTATAGAAACCCTACACTATCAATGTTTTAAGATGAAACAATTTATGATTTGTAATTAAAAAAATATTCCTACCATGCAAACATTCGAAATAGTGCGTAACTAACTCTGATCTCTGACCTCTCTGGAGTAATAATGTTTTCGTATTGTAATACATAGAAAATGCGTGTAATTATACCAGTTCCGTTTTCGTTATGCTTATTTGAATAATATACTCGAACTAGGTATCACGCGCCTAAATCGCGTAACTTAATAATGTATAAAAAGATCGAGTAGGTAGTTCTAATACAGCATAAGTACATCAATCATTTAAATATCTTAGTTTTCATGCGCTTTTCATTTCGAAGCCTAAACAAAAGTTAAGAACTTATCTTTTAACCATTTTTGCTTTTTGGTGTCACCGACTTGACTGTTTACACCTGTTTTAGATAGGTAGATAACATAGATAAAAAAAAACGTGTGGCACTCGGGGACTGCCGCGGTAAAGCTTTTGCATGGCATTTGTAACCTCCATACTTCCTATTTGTCAACACTACACTTGGGATGATGACGTGATGACATAAAACAAAAATTACGTTCCCATGACAACATCACGTTGTCGTGGGAAGCGTCATTACATGGTAGGCGGAGTGGGGGGTGTTAGGTTTTATTTTCGTTACGGAATTTCTTGATTCGGTCGCCGCGCTCAAAGCCCGCGATAAAAGCTATGCAATAGCTTAAAAAGATAACTTAATGCAGATTCTTGCACCTATTCTATTTTTGTCAGTCATTCAAGGTACCAACGGGTATCAGATTACCCAATTATTGGGTTGTTGAGGACAGATAGGCAGTCGCTCCATGTAAAATACTGGTATTCAGCTGCATCCAGTCAGCCTGGAAGCCGACCCCAACATAATTGGGAAAAGGCTAGGCAAATGATGATATTATTTTGGACATGAGAAAATGTGTCGCAAACAACTATAAAACCAAATAGGTCTACATTTAATTTATTCCTTAAAAGTTCTGCAGCCATATTTATGGTTCAAAGGACCGTAAGCCGCAAAAGGAGTTGATTAAAGAGCACCAACTGAGTGCGCCTGGCGACAATGAATATTCAGTGCATAAGCATAATACGGCCGCAATCTTAGTGCGCGCTGGCGTCGCTGTCTCGACTGCATCGCTGCCCATTTCTCATCTTAAATGGTAAGAGCAACGCTCGAACTACCTATTATACAGCCTTTTTCCATAACCTTCTCCTTATAAAGGACCAAAATGTAACTCGCTCAAATCTAATCCGCTAAATGACATCGATCCCACACAAATTGCGACCCGAAATAGGCTCCGACGTAATAATATCATCAAACACGACAGACATGAATGAGATCCATCACCATTCCTAAGAATTCCGATATGGAAACTTTGTACGCGTAAGGGATACAACGTAGTTTTTTGTGGCCAAGTTTTACGATGCCAATATTTGCGGCCGCCGAAAGATATGCCTGTAAGTAACAGCATAATGCATGGCCGAGAAAATGCTGACATCGTATTACGTGAACAGAATCTACATATAGATAGCCAAACATCGTTTGATCGACAGATACTCTGCTAAAATAAATATACAAACTCTAATGTTTACTTACCTCTCAAAATGCGAACACATTTTGTGTCACGAACACGAGTTTAATGAGGATAGTTTGACCAATATTTTATCTCTAAACAACATCGTTAGGGAGTAATAAGCCCGTGTGAAGATCTAACAGGGTTGACATAAATTCCAATTAAAACCTTTGAACTCTCCCAGCGTATACAGCGGTTTATTTCTCCATTGTAGTTAGATATTATGATTTATTTGGAACATAATAATTGTGTCATGATCGTTTGAATTTGGTCAAACAATATAAAAACCTGTCGACGTGATGACTCAACGATGGAGGTAATATGGAAAATCACGAACTATTGTACGATGAAATCATAAAACGGTCGCGTGCTAACTACTTACATTGTTCACTACCCGCCTGCCACAGAATTCAAGGACGAAACTGATTTATAAATGATATACATTTATACTAAACTATTTGAGTGGAAAGAAGCCAAAAATAAAACAAAAACATAACAAAACGCTTTCAAAATTATCTTACCCTTTTTCGGTTGATTACATTCGCAGGCAGGATAAAGCGGTATTTACACACTTAATGGTAACTACAATCGTCATATATTTAAAAGTTCTAAGTATACTAACAACGTTATCTATCTATAAACACATCAAAATTTTAGATAACAAAGAGGAAGCAACACTTATTGTCACACATTTCGTACGCGAATAGTGAGTGAGATCGCGGCGCGCGCCACACGTCCGACCTCGGTTGTGTCTGGGGGCATACTGACTCGACTCGAGTCAGAATTTTATTGGTGATAGCAAAGGCAACCGGGGATATCAAAGCGGGCGGCCGGCCTGTAGGGCGGGCGCGGCTACGAGACCTCTACGCTACGCGCTACGAGGCCTACGCCAAAAAATGTTAAATAAAATAAGCAGGAAGATTGTATCATTGAATGTGAGTTTTAGATGAAACAATCTTCTTATGGAATTGAGATACTCTCTTATGTTAACAGTACGAATAAAACCGGAAGAAAGGAGCAGTATAAGGAAAACAAAATGTAGCCAGCATTTAATAAAACGGCAAATTAACTCAGTAACCTCATTTTTCGCCAGCTAAAAGCATTACTGTAAACACGGGTCTCGAAAAATTATTCACGGTGGAAAAATTAGGCGAGCTCCGACCGCGACAGTCCATCTATTCGCCGCCGACAACGTACGCTCGCGCCCCGCGATACAAAGGCACGATCCGCCCCGATTAATACTAAGCACGCCAATAAATATTGATACTAGCTTCTTTGTCTTGCACGGAAGATTCGTTCCCTTTTATTAATGGGACACTCACGTTTGCCTGACAAATCGCGTACCTCAGATACGTTTTGGATTTCACGTTATTTTGCTTTTGGCGTTGCTTTATTGTATCGATACATTCACATTATTACGGTAATGTAAGCACATTTTGATGTTTTTGCAATGATCTTATTACTCACTTTAGAATTCGATGAAGAGTACTTTATATACCTTTTTGGATTGAATTTTGGTGGGCAAGGAGTATTCAAGGAATACGTTTCTTAAAATTTTAAGGTACAGTGAATATAATCGACAGTGTCTTCGAGCTTCGAGTTAACAGCTCACCGAATGAAAGCATGCCAGATGATCTCCTTTCCTTTTAATTTTTTTTCTTTTTTCTCCTTTATATGAAGTTTCTGTGTATGCCACGGACATGATATTGCAGTAATCCACAGTTTTAAATATGCAGTTGAAAAAAAAAAGTTTGGGACGCTCCAGTAACAGCATTTTGAGGGTTGTCTCGTGCAACCTGGCAAATCCCATTTTTTTATATATATTTTTTTACATGTTGAAGTTAAATCGATTTCATTTCTTTACTGGAAATTGAAAAATATTAATACGTGTCTAACCTTTGAGTCCTTCAGTTGTCATTATGGACGACCTTATAGACTTCTGAGTATCTAGTCTTAAGTTCAAAAGACCTTTAGACTCTCGAACTATTCTGTGTATTTACTATTTACAGAGAGCATTTTCAATTTAGCATTCACATTAGTTATTGAGTCGTGTTCTCGGACAAGGATGTCTGGTTTCGATTCTAGATGAGGTAGTATTATTGGGATATCTGTAGATATGGAAAGTCACAATAGTAGGTAGGGTACACGAACATAGGGATAGAACAGACTTTGAATTAAGGTACACATACAACAGGCATCAAAAAATTTATGCATGTACCCCTTGAGGGAAAAAGGGAGGTTGTACCATCGAAGAAAGGCATATCTATACACCGTAAGGACTATTTTTGCTTGCAGTGCTCGGCCACTATAGTAACGCATACCTACGAAAAAAAGGGTCATGTGCACGGGATTTTGTTTTCAAATTGCTTAGATATGCGTTTCTTCGATAGTACATGTATTTCGAAGGTACTTTGTTAAAAAAAATCCGCCGTATTAAAAGCGAGGAAGTATCATTGTGTTTTTCTTTTCCGTAGTGTCATGGATATTTTAAACACCTCTGCTAAGACCCGTGTCACGTAACTGCTCGCGTTCATCATGGCGGCTGCGACCGGCACAAGTGGCGCTTGCAGGAACAGGCGTCCTGCACGTTACTGCAACACTGTTGCCTAATGTCACCGCTTTTCTACGACGTCCTGAACTCCTCATATGTGATGCAATTGTGATATACGGGAAAAACCTGAAGCGGTTTAAAAAAAATGTAAAATGCTTCAGTGTTCTTTAGTATCATCATCAGCCTATAAATGTTACCACTGCTGGGACACAGGCCTCCTCTCTGTGAGAGGGAGTGGGCCGTAACCCACCAAGCGGGCCCAGTGCGGGTTGGTAGATGTCACATGTCTTCGAATTTTTCGGTTCTAGGACATGCCGGTTTCCTCACGATGTTTTCCTTCACCGTTTCGAGAGCAGTGGTGATGAAATAATTTACACAAAGTAAAGCGCCTGTCTGGGTTCGAATCTACGACCTACAACTCGTAAGTCGCGGCCGTTACCACTGTGCCACCACTGCTCTACCATCACTGTTCTTCAGTAAGTTTAATTAATTGCGCAAACTATCCAAACAATTTTAATATTGAATAATAAATCCATATTAACCTTACTAGTATTTTCAATTTGAATTCCAATTAAAGAAGTCGTGCACCACCTTTAATAAAAGGCAGTCCCGAATTCAGCTTTATTGGAGTTGGCAACACTAATTACAGCTCACTCTCGGCTAACAGACGAGAAAAGGCAAAAACGAAAAATGCTCCTTCTTTTATCACACTTGGTCTTTTACAATCGACTCTACGACAAATGTATGAAGATGAGAAGGCCCGGAGGCTTTACCTTTTTATTGGTCATTAAATCCAACAAGGCCTCCGAGGAAACAATAAATCATCGATTTATCTATGTGATGACTATGTTGCTGTAATAAAATTGGTAATAAAATTAGCAAGTATCGATTACTCCTGATCGAGATTGCGGAATCGTAATCACTTGGTATTTGTAGGTTATAGCTAAGTAGCTAGTAGTAATCCAAGTGGAATACTTTAAGGCTGATTTAGACGTTTCTAGTTTTTAGTAGACTGTAAACGCGTAAATAATATCTCGATCAACCGGTTAGTAAACTGCCCGTTTATACAGTTCCAGTCGCTAAAGACGCTGCAGGGCTAAATAATAATTTTGAAATTCTTTGTACAGTACGACACAACTTAGATGTAGCATCAGCAAAATTACTAGTAAAACCGATCACCATCCGAACTGAATGCGCCTTCAAAACACCAATCTTTATTTGCTTCAGGTGAAAATAATCTTTACGCAAACGAAATAACTTGTGAAGGCATATAACCAAATACATTCGTAAAATTGAAATTAATGAAAGCAAATTTTCAAATTTATGCTACATCTAAGTTGTATAATGTCTGACAAGTTACTTTATTTGATGAAATATCAACTTTCGATCGAGGTTAACAATCCGCAACAAACGAACGTAATATTGTGTTGTTGTTCAATAAGAAAGACAGCATGCACAACACCAATTAAATGACAAAAAACTGCAGATTAACCCGCGTGGAAAAACACGCGTGTTGAAGAAAGTGATAAATGTGTTAGCAGCGGCTACGTTTGTGGTAAGCAAGGATGGGTATCAGTGCGCGTGATGATCGCATGTACGACCACATTCACGCTATCACCAGCGCGGGGGCGGCACGAGCCATCCTCACGCGATGTATCGTCCCTACACTTCGCATTCATAATCTACCCTCTCTTTCCCACTCGGAAACGGTGAACTCGTAAAATTTTACTTTTTTATTTTTATTGCACGTAGATAACACGGTAATGTATGATAGGCATGAATTATTTCCTTAGTTATTCCTCAGCGGCTTTCTTGTGCCTTCCTGGTTTTGACATAATAAATAGTTGCACATTCGTTATAATTTAATGAACCAAATTAAAACCTTCCGGTCGGTCTTATTTTCATAAATAATAGGATACATTTAACTAAATTATTCAATGCTTGGTAATGTGTCATGTATGGCACTTACTCTCTTCGAAGGAATAATTAAATTTTAATATTTAAGGCGGTGCCGATAGTTCGTAATGAAATTCTGTCAGCAACATGACAAAGGTCAGCCCGGGCCCCTCGCGTGATTAAACCCAAGAATTAACAGTGTATTATTTTCTACTAACTTTGTTACTCTATTGGGAAAACTAAAACTATTTTACGGGTGAGTGACATAGGCCTTCCTTACAAAGGAAGTGACTCCTTTGTGCAAAGCTATGCTAGAGAAAGCTTTACAAGCTATAAGTAATTGAAAATGCATATTTAAATTGAGTAGAGCCCAGGGAGCATAACCGTTAGCAGGGAACATGCCCCAGACTGTCGTCGACAAGATAAAGTGGAGTTTTCCAATAACAGCGTGAGAACTTGTAAACAACATGCATTAATGATGCAACGTCTGATAGTTAAACGTGCATGCAACGTTACATGCAGCGTTCGAGACACTCCAAACATCCTTAAGTACTTACGAACAAGTTGTAATAAATGAGAACTGTATGCGTATGCTCCAGCTTTAGTACTTTGGTACAGAATTCTGGGAAAATTCGATTGTTCCAATGTTTGCTGTTAGCTTAAGTAAGTTGTCTGATAATGTACTGTGTATGTTCGTACATTATCAAAGTGACATTTACTTAACTTTTCAATACAGCAACAAACATTCGCTAGTAACGCAACACATCGTGATGACGGGCGACCTCATATTCAACGCGTCATGCTTTTAATGTGTCGCTCAATGGGTACGTTTGCTTCATCGCACCCAAGTATAAAGTTTCATACACACATAACAACGGAGGCTTTTAGCCACCTTGCACTGAACACCCGCTGTAGTAGGTTCATTTATGAAAGCTTTCAGGTTCGACACGGTTAACGGGAAGCTCTATTCAAATCGCCTTTCCTTTCGACAAGCCTTTACATAAATCAAGTATTGAATAAACTATTTTCTCTCCAGTTGTCTATTTAAATTACGCATTTTGGGTTATAGTCCATCATGGAATAATACATGTACGGATATAAAATAAGCAGGGTAGGTACTCCAAAAACATTTATATTCGTATAAGGAAATTGAAACAGTTTTCCGCTCGCAAAAACAAAACAAAGAGAATTAAAGAAAATATAAGGCGGATGGTTATAACAGAAATGTCGTGATCCTAGCTCTTGGGATTTGATCAAATGGCTGATAACCAAACATAACCTAGCACAAACTAACCTAAACAGAATCCCTGGAGTCTTTGTCAAGATAGTGATGTTGTGTAAGGGATTTGATCAAGATATTTACTTATTTTGCCGGATCCCTTCGTCGGCGAAATAAACATTTTTTGCACAGGGATTAGTTGTGTGACTTGTGTGTGATCCCATAGACTAATACCACGCAAGGGTTTTTGGCATGATATTATAAAATGTTTCTCGTCATCAGTCTACGTGGAATCTCTTTTTATTTCGCTATGAGATTCTCTAAAAGGGTTGCTTTGACGTGAGCTGACGTTGTATTGTTTGGTTGGGGTAACGACTTTTTTATCCATATCAATATGTCTACCTTTCTTCTTTATATCTAATGTTTATGTTTTTGCATTTAATATAACATGAGTCTGATTTTATTTGGAATCATTTTCCTAGATTTTTCCAGAATAAGTTCTAAGCCCATAAGGATCTCAGAGGTATAAATACACAACTTACGAAAACTGATCTCCAACCGTAACCTCAATTCTCCTAGCAAAATTCAAATTCAAAGTGGAGTGTAAAGTAAAAATATTGTTTGAATCGACACAGCTGATTGGACGCCTGCGCAAATAGATAGGGCGGTCCAGCCGCAGCGGTGCATAAGCTTCGGGGCGCGTTCGTGACGGAGGTAAGCGGCTCAGTCGAAGTGCTACCTAGATCTTCAGGAGCGTACAATGAAAAACCTTAGAGCAGAAATAAGACAAACAACGCTTTTGTTTTCTTTGGCAGATTCCTTGGGTGCACAAAACAGAAAGTTATTTTGTAGCTGTTTCTATGGTCTACGTATGTAGCAGAAAACGGCTTCTTTCATTTTCATTACTTACGTTTACATGAAAAGAGTTTTGTATCACTTGTGAAAATGGCTTGGTTAAAATTACGAAATAGCCCACTTGAAACTAAACATAATGCCCAATTTGATTTCAAGCGTTTCTCTTCCACAGTCATAGAACCAGTTTCTTGGCTATTAGGGGACATGTGCTAAGGTAGCCCGCAAAATTCCAATTTACTTACGTTTTTTGCAATTTTCAGGTCAGTATCAGGTTGTATGTTGGCCAAATATGATCTGCGAACGTAAAAATTTTGTATTTACAGAATTATTAGCTACTCTGGCGGTTTCGCCTTAAAACTGAATGCATACTAACTCCTATGCCTAAGTAGGTACTTACCTACTAAGAGGCGCAAACCCTTTTTTTTGGTTGGGTTTAGAAACGTTCGCTACAAAGAATGTGAGGCTATTTGGGGGTTCTGGAGGTCTCCTGAACCTTCCACAATATTTTTTTTTTTGCCGGGGACGCATTTTGTTTTTTTCAAAATTTAGACTTGTTACAAAGATTTGTTCCCTATTCAGTTCCTACAGGTCCTAAGTACCTAGGACCTAATTGGGCAGAGCGTTCATCTTTCCATACGCGCGCTATGTCATTATTCATACTCTAGACCTGAAACAGACTTACGTATTAGACCTGCACCTGAGTTCGAGTACAATGATTATTTTATTTAGAGTAGAATATTCCAAGTGCCTTATATTTACTCTAGCAATATTGGTCGGTCGGAATTATATACCGGGCGAGCGAAATTAAATGTCACAGTTGGTCGTAATGTAAGTGATTTTAATATACAACGTATTTTATCACATTGTTAATATGTTTGGTTTCAGTTGGTTGATGATAGCGAATCTGAGTATATGCGACTTGATTAAATTGTGGTTTTACTGTTTTGCCAAAATACGCGTACTCAAACAGTTTGATACGTACGCTGTAGATACCTACATAGAATTTACCTCCTGACTCAAAGCGACGTAAGGACTAAGGAGTAATATTTTAGAAAAATTAATTAAGAAAGACATGATGTCAATGGAATGGGTTGGTCATGCATCGAAAGGCATTGAAATTGCATGAAACAAGGCCTCTTTAACTATTAGCAATAAAAAAAAAAACGTGTGTCACTCGGGTACTGCCGCGGTAAAGCTATTGCATAGCATTTGTAACCTCCATACTTACTTCCTATTTGTCAACGCTACACTTGGGATGATGACGTGTTCCCATGACAACATCACGTTGTCATGGGAACCGTCATTACATGGTAGGCGGAGTGGGGGTGTTAGGTTTTATTTTCGTTACGGTTTTATTTTCGTTACGTTACGGAAATTCTTGATTCGGTCGCCGCGCTAGCTATGCAATAGCTTAAAAAAAGTTCCAAACAACATTCCTACCTATCTACCATGTATTTCTCAGAAAAGTCGGTTTATTACTGCGTGTATAAATGCATACGATTTGTAGCGAACAAAAATTTTCCGAAGGCAAAACCCGTAGCAGAGTGCAACGGGTAAAACTTTTTTCATAAAAGTACAACGAGGCGGTGGGCTGCGAAGAAAGAGCGAACAAGTGAACAGTTGTCGAGGTTACTTATTAACTTTTATAACTTCAACGTTTTATATTATTTGCATTATTGCCAATACTTACCAAGTCAGTGAACTGAAATTGCGGCCCAAATATAACGATAAACAAGATGATTTTATCAATATAACGCTCACACGAAATTTGATCTGTGATAGTATAATTTCATCTGCCGAATCATATAACAGATCAAATTAAATTATTTGTTTTTATTGGAAATGTATAAAGTGGAAAAAATGGTTTTGATCAGATTGTAAAACGAGGCAGACAAACGTACATAAATGGAGAATAAATTTAACCAAGGAATGGAAGAGACAATGCCAAGAATGTAGAGGAAAGTTTTTTCATAAATGTGCAAGGAGCGAACAGCTGACGACTGCCTCCGGGCGCTCTGCCTCGCTGTACCCGACTTTCTGGCAAATGTGTTAAAACGGGAAAGTATCTCGAGAATTCTATCCTTAGCCCGAGGCAATACGTATTACGGAAAAAACTGTTAAATGTTCCGCCCGGAAGTCGAAAACGATTTCATGAAAGCAACATCTTCAAAAGGAAAGTTTTGTTATATTCAACCTGCTTTTTAATTTTTCATAAATGGTAATCTGTGCCATTAAGGGCGGTACGTTTCAAAGCGTTGGTTTACATTTAAAATTGCACAGTTGAAATACGTTTGGGATAACAGCGACAGAATTGACTTTGATTGATGACGTATCTAACCTACGCTACGGATTGTAAAATGACTTGATGATGAATGACAAAAAAACTGTGACACTTTATCTACTACAGCAATTCAACCAAATGGGTTCGGACATGAAGACCAGAATTAAGGCAATGAGCAATCTGTATTTACAAAGAAGAAAAATTAATAAATAACATCGGTAAGTAGGCAATCGATAGATTACCTAACATTCAATCTACTTTATGTAGGTACATATATTTGTCAACAAAAATATTAACATGTATAGCATACATAATGCAATAAAAAGAACATTGCCTTTGTGGTACCTTTAGGACTTCTGCTTACGCCATAGAGGGTTGACGGCGTAGGCAAAAAAATGCACCGCTTCAACTTTCCATAAATAGGTTCTTGCTCTTTTGCAGTTACATTGGTTTTTCAATAATATTTGCATTTATTGTATTGGGAGTTTTTGCAGACTTTATTTATATAACAACGACAAAATGTCGAGTTTATAGCTTTTGGTAACAAACATTTAGTTCGGTAAACCGATTTAGTATATCTACATTTACCGTTTCAAAGGCCAAGAATTCTCAAGTGGCCAAATAAATCTTCCACATGAAACAGCACAAGAGCAACATTCAGCGCCCAACGAAGGTAACTAGCCACATATAATTGGATTCGTAACCATTACAACAAACGGATTGTCGTGTCTAAACTAAATCAAACTTTGTTTCCGTCGGGAGTCACCGTCGAGTTGCCCTCGTTACCGGGGATATTGGGAACAAACTATAACCCATTTCGGTTCATTATCATACTACTGCTAGTCTGCTTTCAACAGACGAAACTGCGGAAGGAGCGATTAAATTGCGCAACAGAGACAAGATTTGAGTTCAAGACTCGTTAAAAGTTGAACTCTAATTACACTAGGTATATCAATCGACATTATAAGAAACAAAAGCCAGTTTATAAGTCCAATCGATTAGGTACATTTTCGACGAACTGCATCAATTCAAAGATGTAAAATTAAATGTGAGCCGCATTGTCAATGCGACGTGTTCGAATTAATTATATTGCAAAAATGAGCCGCACAATTAATGAATAATACATGAACGTATCGCAGTCATCCATGCGCATCGGTGAAGCTACGATGACGGAGAGAGCGAACAGCGCGAAAGTGAAATCGTGTAAATGTCATATCTTCAGGGCACTCAAACGTTACAGACGCTGAAAACTTCGACTTCATGATCCCTGAGAAGAAATTACGCTCGCTTTTGTCAAATATTATGAAAAACACAATATACATGAAGATTTCAATAGGAATCGTAAAATATTATAGCGCGGGGCATTAGACACAAATCTTGAACAGACGTCGCCACTTAAAATAAGCTGGCACGATTTCAAGTGCCGCCAACCTGAATGCGAAGTATTCAGTTCATCAAAACCAGATGTTTCCGAGTCCTATGTAAACACGGACATTTACGGGGCACGTATGATTAAACACCACCCTATTATGAGTGTTTACGGAACTGTTTACAAATTAAACACCAACATTTTAGTATCGATAGCAACCCATGTTTTTGGTTCTGTAAATATCGGTGTTTATCAGGTTCCAGGAACGAAGAGAGTTGGATTAAAACCGGAAAATTTATGTTGTAATAATAATATATGTTTTTTAGTAACTTGCATTACAAAATTTTCGTTTAAATTTCCTAGAACTAAGGGATACATAACCTAAGCTCTACCTCAAAACAGTTGTGAGTACATCCGTCACCAAATCTTTACCAATTTTAATTCCATCGCAAAGAATAAACGATATAATAAAAAGTTATTACTGCGACAGCTTTATTATTTTCCAATCGACATGATTACAGTGTAAAAATGAGTGTAATCCACGAGATCGAAATACTCAAATCGGAAATTATTCCTTTTGGCTGGGGCCTTCATGATTCTGGAGTTTTCAAAATAGACGATCTGCGGAATGTTGATAAAAAATCACAGTGGCCACGTTGGAAGAGGTTCGACGACACTAAACATTTTAATGTTATTAACAAAACTGTAGGTGTTGGCGGCAGTCCAACTGGGCTGGGCGCCGGCGCTACCGTTAGCACTGCGTCCCGTTCCAGATACACCTATTGCTCTATCACCTAGTAGATATCAAGTTCTCTAATTACACTTACATACATAAACTCACGCCTTCTTCCCATGGGGGTAGGCAGAAACTACAGAACGCCACCTGCTACGATCCTTACATAGTCCTTTTGCCTCGTTTACGTTCATACATCTGGTCATACACGCACGCCGGTTGCGAGTACTACGCACCTGGCCTTTCTGAAGAACATCACCAATAAGGTCAGTATATGTCCTCCTAGGGCGTCCCCGCCCGGCCTTTCCCTTTACATCAGCCTTGTAAATACATTTTGTTAGTCGCCTTTCATTCATTCTCTCAACATGCCCAAACCATCTCAGCATACCCTTTTCAATTTTTGTCACCACATCTTCTCTAATTAATCAAAAATAATTGACGATACAAAATTCACAAAGTGTTATTTTTTTTGCGCCACAAACTTTATTTGGTCTTTTTCCATTTAAAGTACAGAAAATATAATTATTTCATCCAAATGAAAACTGAAAACATAATCCCAAAATGCAATAAAGGTAGACCCCTTGCTTCTCTTTTCTTCGCCAAACAATTAAATTATGAAATTAATCCGCAAAGAGGTTGCCTATTTATATTGTAAACTTGCCCAGTTTATTCTCGGCTTCAATTAAATCGTGGCTAAGCTCACAAGTTGCGCAGTTATAGAGGTACTATTATCTGCATGAAATTTGACTCACAAACCGCAGTCTCCCTAGTGGTAGTGGGTCGACATAACTCGACCCAAGTTGAAAGCTTTAATTACGTGGACTGAGTTGTTCACGCAGGTGACTCCTTAATTACAGGGACGAAATTGAGCTGCCCATTGAACTGACACGTTTGCAAACGGATTATCATGACCTATATCCAAAACTTTTGTACAGAGCCTCGTGATTATGAAGCCTCCATTGTTGAGAGCACACACGTCAACAATGATGGTGATTAAAAAATAACTTGAATCGTGAATAATTAATGCGACACACAATAGTTGACAATACAGGTACCCTGAAACGTTGTGGTCTGCACCGGTGGTGAACTATATTGTACTTTACACAAAAGACGATTTCAGACTGTATAATTAGAAACACTAGCTTTTGCCCGCGACTTCGTCCTAACCCAGATTACGGTCTACGGTGTAACAAATGTTATCGAAATCCGTTCAGCCGTAAGGGCCATATCACACCGGCGAATTGCGAGTGTGTTTCCAGCGAGGCGACTGTTTAACGCGCTCGCAGCGTGTTTGTAGCGAGCACGCACGCGTGTGCAACGAGCTCGCCACGGTTTCGTAACGAGAGCGATTGACGTGAGTGTAAAAGAGCGAGACAAGCGAGTGTATGAAATTATGCAAACGCGGAGAACACGTCGCGTAGTCGAGGCTACTTCGCTTCGCACCCGCAGAGACAACATTCACAAATTGCTTCGCTGTAAGCACACTGGTAAATCGTCGGTGTGATAACGCTCTTTTAAGGCGTGAAAAGATATCAGACAGACACTTACTGTCGCATTTATAATATTAAAGTATGAAATTATAGGTAAAGATCACACAGCATCTCTCAGATCTTACTTCAATTGCTTTCTCTTTCTGTTTTGCAACTCTCCGATCCTAATTGAAGGTAAACTTGATTATTACTGCAGATTAAACAACTTCAGTGCTAGCAAATTGTGTTAGGAGTGCTAATTAAAAAACTTAATCTATTTACTTATGCCTTTGACGGCAGATTATCTAGAAAATGACTTCGATTATTAAATTTTCGTCTTATGATGAGATTTTCTTTAATATTGATTTGTATTCTTGTTAAATCCGTCAATGTGTCTTATAATGAAGTGTCTAAAATCCAAAGTACGTGGAGCAACGAACGACACACTGAAAGAGAAGTTTTAAAAGTAGGTCCTGCAATTTATGATCTAAGTACTAGCTTTTGCCCGCGGCTTCGTCCGCGTGGTACCGGGATAAAAAATCTCCTATATGTTAATCCAGGTTATAAACTATTTGTAATTTCTTTCAAATTCGTCCAGCCGTTTTTGCGTGATTGAGTGACAAACATCCGAACTTTCACATTTATAATATTATCTACTACTAAATGAGCAATATTTGTATGTATAATATTTGTAATCACGTTCTCGAAAACGGCTCTAACGATTTCGTTGAAAGTTATACAATATATACTCCATATGTTTAGGTAGAAAAGTAAACAAATCTTAAAAAGGGTTTTATAGATGACACTTTCTTGTTTAAAAATACGATTAAACCAAATTAAATTTATTTATTGTTTTTTAATGTTTTACTATAGTTTCCTCTTTTATTAATGTATGATAAACTTTATCGTTTATTCTTAAACTACTTTTCGTAGATGTAACTGCTTGAGCACAATTTTTTTGTTAGATTTATAATATTTTGTAATCTGTCTATTGTAAAGAGCCCAATTTCTAAACGTCAACGAAATATAACGTTGCTAAATTGAAGAGTTCAACTGTGACGTAGCATAACAACTGAAGTGACAGGTATTACGTTTAGTCGGTTACTTAACAGCTGTCTCGTCACGTGGTATTTTTTGTTTACCTTTATTTAACTACCTAAACCTATGGAGTATAGGAGTTTACGGGGGCCAAAAATCGATCTAGCTAGGTCTCATATCTGGGAAAATTAGTTTTCTGTATTTTCACCCGAGCAGAGCTTGGTCACCCAGGTACTATAATATATACGACGTTGTCCTATCCGAACAACGCCACCTACCGGGTCCAATTGCATTTTCAAACCATCCAGGGACCCACTCAAATACACACAAAATTTCATCCAAATCGGTCTTGCCGTTTAGGAAGACTTAGGTGACAAACACGTTTATAGAAGAATTATATATATAAAGATATATATAGTAAGTAGGATTATAACGGGCACATTTAGTAGTACCTTTCGTGGCTAAAAGATAGTCTATTTAACGTTCAAAAGTGCCTACCTATGTCGTCCAAATCTTGCAATATCTACTCATAGATGTCAACCACTTAATTAATTTATATATATGTCACCGTAAAATTATAAACTTCGTTAGTTTGTAATCTATCGGTATTATTTCCGTTAGATTACAAACTGTCGAAAGATTGTGAACTGCGACAAATCATTTACGATTTAACGTATTATTTTTCGATAGTTTATATTATATCCATGAGAAACGAGCGTAGTAAGCGCTGCCGCTGCCGCGGCAGCGCTTACTACGCTCGCTCGACTCACGAGGTTGGTCACAGTTCTAACCTAACCTAACCCATTTCACCCAGTTCACAATTTTTCGACAGATTATGATCTAACGGAAATAATACCGATAGATTATAAACTAACGGTGCTCACAATTTTACGGTGACATATATAAAGATATACCTATATAGTAAGTAGGATTATAACGGGCACATTTACTAGTACCTTTCGTGGCTTAAAGTTAGTCTATAAAACGTTCAAAAGTGCCTACCTATGTCGTCCAAATCTTGCAATATCTACTCATAGATGTCAACCACTTAATTAATTAAAGCCACTACTTCTTAGATAGAACTGTGGCTTTAAGTGGCATTATACTGTACGCATTTAACGGGTAAGGAAATTAGCATTCAAACAGGCAACTGTTCCAACAAGTGAAACCGTTTTGGAGTTAACAGCGCCGCTTTGCCGAGATAACAAACGAAATTGTTATGATTCAGGATCAGACTTTGATGCTGTTACAGTCTCCCGACTGTTTTGTCGGCGAACATACCCGCTAATATTTGATACGTCATTGACACATTCAGTAAGATGTCACTTTTTTGTTTGAATGCTTCCATTCTTTTGTTAAACGAAAAGATTATGTTTCTGAATTTCCATCCGTAGATTTACAGTTAAGTCAGCCAGTACATTAAGTCCTTTTGAAGCGGCGCTAGTGACGTCATTGCATCAAATGCATTAAAAAAAACAGTGGCACTCCGGGAGTGTCGACAGAAAACTTCAAAATAATCGGCACCGCGGTAATCAACGCGTTGATGTCTTCTTAATGGTCCTTTTGACCATTAAAAAGACATCAACGCTGGTGTCGTCACAGTGTCGCGAAATCAACGGTTTAGTACCATCTCAAAAATGCCCAACGCGCCTGAAGAAGTTTCCACTTCAAAAAATTTAGTTCCACAATTTCCCGCCGGACTTCAGTGGTGGCGCGGACTCTGTTATCGAAGACTTTTATCATTGAATATTTTATTTTATCGGATCGAAGTTCTTTAACGCGACTTGTAAACTCTCAGAAATCGTCACGCTAAAAAGTGTTAATACTTGCGACTGTCAAATCAAATCAAATTATTTATTTGCTAGAATGCAGGTATACAAATAAGGTCGTGAAGAATTAAAGTTGAGCCATACATTCTGGCCAAGATTCGACATGCAAAATTTAAATGAATGAATACGATGCAATAATAAAAAATAAGAACTGTCTTCTTTTAATTCAAAGAGAAAGAGAGAGAGAGAACGCCGGTAGAAAAAAAACAAAAGAAAAGAGTAAAGTGATTACAGTGTCGTGGGATAAAATTGTACACATCGGCCCGAATACACTGCCGACGAGAGAGAAACTGTGAATTTAGTCAAAATAAAAATCCGACATGGCGGTTCTGAAAGTTTTCGAGGGTGCATATGCCGATATGAGGTCAAAATGTAAATCCAAGATGGCGGCTGCAAAAATATTGTTTATTTTTTAAATCGTACGTGAGAAAGAACTTTGTTCCTGACGGGGGTCCCCCGACCACACGTTTTTTTTTTTAGGCAGTGGCGGAATGGTCGTCATCAGCTTTGTTTACCATAATAAGAAATAGAATGTTATGTTTCTGAATTGGTTGACTTAACTAATCAAAGTGCAACAGGTTATGGAAGTATAGCATACAGATAATAGAGATGATAAATGAATCGAATTTGCAATAATAATTAGTATTCAATTATCAGATCACGTTTTTAATTCAAATTACATAGCAGGATATCGAAAACAGAAAAGACTGGCATAAATAAGATATTGCCTGTAAAGGTCCTAGATAGATCTCATCCAATCTAAGCGCTGAAGTATTTACGGGATCAACCTGATGCCCAGCATAATGCCCGTCAGAATTGAGCCAGTATTTTTACACTTCAAAGCTTCAAAATGCTTCATAGATCGCTGGCAAATATTTGTGTAAACAAGACTATTAACAACAACTCAGAAAGACTCACACGAAAACATCATGGTTTATCAATAGCGCCACATAAACTAAATCTATTGGGTATGGCCGCATGGGTTTAGCTAGATATCTCCCGCGACTTTTCCTCCATATAATGGTAGCAAATAGGCGCTCACATATTTGCTATTCCGTCTCCGTCTGCCTGTTTGAACAGCCAATTGACTCGTAGCAATACGTTTTGCTTTTGGTAGGCTTGTACGCGCTTCAGCTATTTAATACGAGCACTGTGACTTTTGATTTATGTTACGTTCTGTTTAATATTAGAGCATATTTTCGTTTTGGGTTTGGTCTTCGGTATTCGGGAAATATATGAAACTAGCAATGGGCGGATGGAGGCATGGAATCTTGACGGCATGTGAAGCCAAGTGAGAGGCCCATGGGCGGCATAGAAACTCTGACACCAGGTTAGTCACTAATCACACGAAAAACAAGAAGAAGAATGAGCAATGAGTAAACAATAGACAGGCCATGATTACATGTATTGCTCCTATGAGGACCAATGCACAAAGTTTGTAAACCGCACGAATTTCAACAATACCTACTTAGCAAGAGTTTGACAATGGTATGAGTGAGTGTTGCTTGTGTTTCTCTTTTAAAATATTAATTGGTTGTGCAAATGTGCATTGAACCTTATACATTCAGTTAATCGATTATACATTTAAGTACCTGGGCGAGCGAGCTCTGCTCGGGTGAAAATAGAGAATGCTCATTTAATAGTATAGGAAAGTTCATACTAATTCATGTTTAGTACCTATTTATTCCATGCTGCCATGATAGTAGGTACTTACTAATTCCATGCTGCCACGTCATTGTTCATTATCTTGTTCTGAACTTTGAGCGACTGAGCTCTGCTCGGGTGAAAATACGGAGAAAACAAATTTTCCCAGATATGAGACCTAGCTAGATCGATTTTTCGCCCTCGTAAACCCTTATATTGCAATTTTCATCGAAATCGTTAGAGCCGATTTCGAGAACGTGAGTACAAATATATATACAAATATTGCTCGTTTAATAGTATAGGATAGTGTAGATTTCAAATTATTCATGATTTATTAAAGATAAAAAGATCTGTAATTCAATGTATGGTAAGTAAGTAAATACCAAACCGGTGCAACGAACAATACTCGCTCGATGAGTTGCGTGACATTTACCTTTCTTCGAATGTATCACGTTTTCACGATAAATTCGATACTCCAATTTGTTTTGTTCTCATATAACAGCCAGAAGGCATAAACTCGATGTTTTATGCAGGCAAATTGTACACGATATGCTGCGGCATTGTATTTTAGTCTATTGTAAAATATAAATCTTTCAGTTTTTAAGTAGTTGTGAATAAAACTTTTTTATATAAAAAAAAAACTGCCTATCCTTTTCCCAACTATGTTGGGGTCGGCTTCCAGTTTAACCGGATGCAGCTGAATACCAGTATTTTACATGGAGCGACTGCCTATCTGACCTCCACAACCCAGTAACTAGGTAATACGATACCCCTTGGTAAGACTGGTTGTCAAGACTTTCGGGCTTCTGACGATCCGTAACGACTGTCAAAGATCTACGAATGACAGCTGAGACCAACGAATTAACGTGCTTTCCGAGGCACGGAAGAGTCTCTGTATGTAGAAATGGTCACCCATCCACGGACCAACCCCGGCAAGCGTAGGTTAACCTGATGGATCGACCAGTGTGGCTGTTAGTAATTAGTCACGAGCTCCTTTTACTACTTACTCTTTCCTTTTTCCCTTATTTTTTCTTTTTTTTGTAAGTTTTCTTATATATTCGAATTTTTTATTCATAAAATAAAAAATCAATTCCAGTCTCACAAACGCTTCATTAGCTTGCTTTGTACAATCAAGTGAGTAATAACAGAGAAAATTGATATTAAAAACACCGAAAAACAAAATCGTAATCCAAACAATGAACTCAGTCTGGGCTTTCGTTAATTTTCAGGATTTTGGACCGCAGGAGGGATTCGAGTATGGACGTACTAAATTTTCACACAAATTAAAAAGGTTGTAGCGTCGAAGCCGCATTATTTCGGCCCGTCCATCCCTCGTGAATCCAATTTGCGGCCCCGGACGCGACGTATCTTGTAATGGGATTTCGGCCTCGTTCTAAAAAGGCTATTTACACATTTCAACTACCTCATAATACGCTATTAGCCGCTTGTTAACAAAACACGACCAGTGTTGATCTTTAATTACTTATTGAGGAAACCGGAATTGTAACAAAATAAGATTACGAACTTAATGGAGTTCATAAATTGAATTTCCTGTCAAAAGGGGAATAAATACAATGAGTGTCGCAAGCTGAAACATATTTTTATTTAAGACCTTCTATTTAACTTGAAGTGGTGTTGGTGTAAATTCACATAACGCTACACATTTGGATGAAGCTCATTAAAAAAAAGCTGATTTCCCCGCCGGTTTAATTAAGCCCGGAAATTAAACGGGGAAGTTGTCCCGAAACGAATCAATGGAGAGAAAAATTCTTGATTGGACGGAGAAGTTTTTTAATAGGCGAGTTAATCAACAGGCGTATTTAGCAAGTGCTTCTCTGTAACATACAACCGTAATCCAGAAATGACTAATAATATTTTTAAATCGAATCAGTTTTATTAACAGGAACTTGATTCAATTCAAAATCAGTTCTTATTAAAAGTATATTACTTACACAGTAACCATCTACCAGGTAATTACTTCTGGAGACAGCGTCACCAGGTTCGATTTTATTAAATGATTTAACGTCCCGGGCTAGGTAATTCTGAGTGACAAATGAGCGGTTGAACACCGGCTGCCTCTCAACCGAGTCCGTCACGTGCTCTCGGTAAATAAAATACGTTCAAGTAAGCTGGTCCGTCTACCCGCCCACAACCAAACCCGGGATGACAAATCTCATTCCGCATGTAAATTTCACGGTCTCGTCTTGAGCGACCTTTATGATGTTTAGGTACTCTACTGAATTATAATTTTTATTATACTTTGAATATAGCCCTGATTGAACGTGAGGGTAACACGAGGCAGTTGGATGACTTCAAGTTACACGAATACATTTTATTTTCAAGACATTTAATAAGATGAAAAAGTACTTTTAACTCTGCAATATTTGGACTATCCCTTATATAATGTCAAAAATATTCTTTGCGTCCTGCCCTTGTGGCCTTAATCATGGATAGGTTTCTTCAGCACGTGGTCACGAAAGAGCGACTTATACGAAAAGCGTAGACGCACGCTGAATCACAAAGTAGTAAATCAGTTCATTGTTGTGAACGACTGAATATTCAGTTACCCACGGCATTTTGCCGAACAACATTTGCATCTAGATAAGTCTGCGAAAGTGATAGCATGACCTATTCACGGGATTGTCTTGAAGAAAAATATATATCAAAAGTTTTCTAGGCTAAACGTATCCCGTGAATTCAAAAAGAATAGCAAGAAAAGAAGAAATAATAGGAACAAAAATGCTACTTTATCTTTGAGTGGGTTTGAATACACAGTTACTTAAAAATATATGTTTAATGAGGTCCCTCGCTATGAGCAAGAGCTGTGGCTGCGGCACAGAGGTCCTCGTGCATTAGCGCGTAGACCTGATGTTTACTCAGCGTTACTTTGTGTTTGTCCAACCGGCTTTGTCGGCCCTACCGCTTCTCTAACCTGTTGGGCTCTTTGCATTTATCTGTACACTCCAAACGAGTTTTCGTTCACGGTTCTAAACGGTTTCACTCATAGTTATCTTGTTATGCATGCGTCACTAAGTTGTTTAATGTTCCAACAAACTATTTCCTGAGTGGACTGTACAAAGTCAATAATTTGCCCCGTTTTGTATCCCCCAACGTAACCGGAGAAGTCTGCGACTGTGATGTTTTGAAAACGGAAATTTAATTTTAACTGTCAGTTAGCCTGACCCAAGCAACATGTTACAGCGCAAGCGATGTCCGCCTTTTATAACTCTGGATAGAAAACTAATCTCGCAAAGGATCAAAAAATGTCAATCGCTTGTTTTGATATCTCGTTCGAAACGAAACTGAGTTCACTTTGGGTGTGAACACGGAATAAACTGGCATATAGGCGCGTGCGAGGCGGAAATCGTAGTCGTCGACGAACCATCATCGTGTCGTCGGATTGGCCTGTAACGCGGGGCCCTATATCCGCCGCGAAATGGAACGTGATTCCACTTCCAATATAGTGGGATGCAGCCCTATACAGATTCACAGCAAGATTTCTGCGATAGGAATTGGCAATCCTTAAAACATTCGAACAATTTGCCTCTACAATGGAATCTATTATCAAATCACCCATTCTATCTCACATTCCTGTCTGTAGGTACTTGCGTATAACATAATTTCATTTGAATACGGCGCATAAATCATAGAGTTCTCAAATACTTCAAACGTATTATAATGTCGATAGGTCTTTTCAAATATAATCGATAGCCAAGATATGAGATCGCGCGAAACTAAGTTTATGATTTATTGGATCCACCTTAGCGGGGTTTGGGTAAACAAAGATTCAAAGGGTGTGGTATACCTAAATAGACAATTTGATTTATTTGAGGGACAATGACGTAAATTTTCCCTTAAAAATACATAACATGAAACAATATCGAGTGTATTTAAGAGCAGTGATATGAAAATGCACTTGAAAAAGATTAATCGTTGCCTTTGATTTATGAGATTTTTATATGGATGTGTCTGTAAATAGATTTTCACGGTGTAGCTGCATTGTGATCGTGAATATAATAGATGGAGGTTGACAATGGTTTACTGTCACGTGCCTACTCGAATAATGGGCAAACAGCTGACATCACGCATGACACACGCCGCACTAATCGCTACTAGAGTTCATGTTTAGTGCTAAGCTGTGACCTAGAACACATGCAAGATATGCTATCATTAACAGTTAATGCGACATAGTTTATGGATATTACGCGATAACCAGAGAATGCTTACTATATCTATATACCTAGATGTGAAAAATATACGAGATCTGTTTAATAAAAGTAATTGTAAAGTAACGCTATGGGCATCTATCAAACAGAACCTAACGATGACTATGGAAAGTTACATAATACTATTTCAAAGATATTTTTTGTCCAGGCGTAAACTCTAGTCGGATTTTAAGTGAAAATAACTCTGAATCAGAACCCCAAAGGTTTAAAACGCAACAGAAAAGCTTTAAATTACGTCTACGAAAAGAAAAGATACAAGTCAAAGTCAAAACACAAGTGACAGTCTTTGAAAGCCTCATTTTATTCAATACATTTTATGAAAGACAAGTTTTATTTGAAAACCTTTTAAATAGCAAGAATTTAGTATTTGGATAAGGTATTTATTTTCATGCCAGCAAAGAGCGAGATTTCATTAAATGAAGGTAATTGTTAACAATTTGAAGCGTTGTGTTCAATGAATCCGAGTTGAAAAGACGACAGATGTTTCCTCTCGAGAAACTTTAGTTTTAAGTTTTCAGCTAAAAGAATTCTTCGGGAGCAGCGATGTGATCGATCTTTGTTCACATTTTTATGGAAAAGTGTTCAACGATATTGGAACTAAGACTATGGGTGTACTTTTACAGAATTGGGAATAGTTTTTTATTCCTAATTGAAACCCTTTTTATGTCTTGTTTGAAAATTTTGCTGGTTTACATACATAGTTTGTATGGAAAGACCAACCACATGAAAACCACACGAAAAGCAAACTGATTACAAAGTGTTCGCATTTTAATACAGATTTCATGCGCCTGAGTGTTTTGGACAATAATTGTGATGTCTGTCGTACATACCTACACAGTTCTTCTTTCTGTTACCTGCTTACACTCAATATTATCGTCAGACGTGACAAAACTGTTTTACAATTTAAATATTAGTTACACAAACGTTTGACAAAGTCCTTTAAATACAGCGGCTGATTTTCTCAAACATGAAACGTCAGTTTGTATAAATTAAATACAACAACTTAGAATATAGTTTACGTTTGGAATGGCTACGACACAATAAAATCCTTTCTCGGTTACATAAAACGTGGCGGAAATCGCTGGGTGGACGTGGCACCATGTCACAAGCCGTCACTCCCCGAGAGAAGAAACACCCGAATTAAATTCCTGTCCTCGTCGCCAATGCGCATGTTGCGGCTCCCTAGCACAAATTTCGCTAGAACTTTAACAAAACTGTAGAGAGATTTCTAAAATTAGGTACATTATTTAACTGTAGTATGGCGCCTCGGCACGACTCTGTAAAGGAGAGCGGTCGTATCAAATTTCGCGCTAACGACGCGTTGTAGTATAGCTGAAACAATCGTGGAGTGGAAAAGCGAGTTATGGACTCAGTGAAGGGAGAGGACAGGCGAGTGCATTAAGATAAAGCGCGTTGGGCGGCAGCCAGAGCGTCTCAAGTGTCCGGTGGTGCCAAGACGGGCAACCGTCAGGCGCCGGGATGCACCCGCGCCGTACACTTCTTGCACCCGTCCCCGGCATAACAAACAATATTTTTTACTCAATGTTTCTATATATCCCCTACATGGGTTTGACGCATTTGGTGCACTTCTCAACTTGTACACCATGCTCAAATGGTGAACTTAGCAACTGGTGCACTTCTCATGTGGCACACTTCGCAACTGGTGCACTTCTCAATTGGTGCACTTCGCAAAAGGAGCACTTTTTAAGATGAGTGGAGATTTGGATTTTTTTTCTAAAAATAAAAGAATCTTTGGTTTTGCGTAGGTAATTTTCTTAAAAATACAATCAACAAAATATTAATTAACTCTACATAATCACTTTAACATGTTTTTTTTTTAATCTCCACTCATCTTAAAAAGTGCTCCTTTTGCGAAGTGCACCAATTGAGAAGTGCACCAGTTGCGAAGTGTGCCATATGAGAAGTGCACCAGTTGCTAAGTTCACCATTTGAGCATGGTGTACAAGTTGAGATGTGCACCAAATGCGTCAAACCCCCCTACATTACATTAATTTAAACTCTACACGTAACATGGCGCACAGTCAACTCCAATCTTTATTTGCATAAAGAAAGTCCACACTTGAACTTTTGAGTACTGTCTTTCCACTAACGTACGTTGTAGAAACAGCTGGCTTCCAGTATAATTTTACTAAATCATCTTGAGCACAGTCAAGTGTTACTCTCTCATAAATTCCGAGTCGCGTGTACCTACCTAGAAGATGGACGAATTTTAATTAAAGTCTCGGCGTAGTCAGCCTCATCTTATTAATAAAATATCAGATTCTTAAAACTAATGTAGCGTGGTTTTGCATTAATAAATCTTGTGGTTATGTTGCTGCATGCTTGAATGAATTATACTTTATAATAAGAAGGTTCCAAGAAGAGTTTAAACTTCCCGGTAGTTACAATGACAAACTGTCCAATGATATTTTTAATGTCTAGATTTTAAGCCATGAGAAACTTCAAAAATATCTTTGGGAGCAAATACGTCATCAAAAGTGTTTGCAAATAGGCAGATTTTAACTTCAAGATACGCAGCTTGATTAAATGCAAAAGATCAATATGGAATAAACCAAGGGCTTAAGTAACTTCGATATCAATAAACGAAATTCCCGAAAGCGCAATAAACCGTTGAACCCTCTCACGGGTCGACATAGAGTGGAAGTCAGCAGTTTCTTTGAAGCGCATCCTCACTTGGAAGACAATAATGAATTCAGGCCCGAGGTGGCGCGGGGTGCGGGGGCAGGGGTACTACAGTGTGCTCGTACGCTCCACTTTGCACTTCCTCTCTTATAAAGCGATTAATGGCAGTGCGACCTTTGAGGAGACTGACGATCAAAATAAGAAGGAAATAAAATCCAATCACGGAAACGACTTCAGGCTTCCTCGCTTCCAATGGAGTTCTAAAATTTTAATAGTTCAGTTAGTTTTGCTATTTGTGTTCCTGTTCCTCTTTGCTGGTTGCGTGTTTACAAATACCGTTCTACGAAACTGTTTATATGTTTACCCAAAACATTTTAAACTGTGTAAGCCACTTGAAAACACTGAATGTTACTGAAACTATCCATAAGTGAAAACTTCAGCAATTTGCAGTTGGCATAACGAATCATAAAGCAAATATTGCGGAACACTACGAATTTAAGGATATCTCTTTTTCTCTTATGAACTATCAACGTCGACATGTGAGGCTTGAGCTTGGGAAATACATTTCCTGGCTTATAAACGTATTCGAGGAAAAGCGCTGAGGTAATAGAAGCAGACGTACGGAATCATATTTTGATGGGGGAGGTACACCCCAGTATTTATGTTTATCAGAAACGTGTGCCCGTAATAAAGATGCGGTGGAGAAACAACTTCAATGAAAGAAAATAATATAATGTATGTATGAAATTATGAATATAGCTCTTAAGAATAAATAGTGGATGTTTTCGAACAAAAGAATTAAAATTTACTTCATGTTAACGTTATGCGAGAGGTACAGAAAGCGAAATGCAATGGTTATGTTAAAGCAGTTGATAATTTGAAATCACTGCTAGAGCACTAACGAGTATCTACAGCTTATAAGTTAACTAAGTTATTAGAGAGGAGCAACCGAAAGACTATAAAGATTGAAAGTTCTTAGAACTGCTCACTTCTACAGGTAAAGTTATTTGTATACTTTAATATAAAACCAAATTCTCATGAAAAACAAACTGGCTAAAGAGTGGCGAGGGCAGGTGCAGAGTCGAATAAAAACTGTTAGATAACGGCGTTTGTGCATTTTCACATTATCGAGTAAAATGGAATGTCGCCAACAATGCAATTAACTTTTTAAACGTTGGAAACTTTTAAAACATATAACAAATGCGGTGATTTAGTTGCAGTATCCATTTTAATGTACGAGTATATTTGCAAGGCTGTTATTTCCTTTAGATGGTAGTGCGCTGTGTAGTGCAGATTCCATTAGATGAGACTGTTGTTGTACCATTAGTCGTGACTTGGCATCGAGTTAGCTTGCTAATGTGCAATCAAATAGCGCCGCTGACGGCTACTTCATTATGCGTACCTACGCTCTATGAATTCAAATCGACCGTGTAATTACTACAACAATGTCTTGTTTTGTTTATCTCTAATAAAAATCTTGATGCCGAACCATAATACGTTCCGCAATTTTGTAATTTTCAGACTAACCGAAATGCAAATACAACAAGTTATAATTATTTAAACAAGTAAATACATAACGAATTCCAACTTTAGAAATTGTGAATTATTTACGCAAAATAATTTCAACTCTGCACAGTAGGTAACGTAAAAGTTTTCCCAGATTAAGACAGAATTTCCACTTTTATTTGTTTAATGAGCAAACATAAACAAGAACTTGTTCAAAGGGTGGAAATGTCTCCGCTTAACCGCCGCGACCCGGATTTCGTGCCAAATATTTATTTTAATTACATCTCGGTTCCTTCAAAGCCCAAGTTAAATGTCTCTACCACCTTCCACGCCAATATTTCAAAATTAATTTACGCATTTAACGTTTCTCTCATTTAGTTTTCGCGTGTTTTGTTTACTTAAGTAGGACGATAGAAGCAATAGTACTTATGGCTTATTTGCTGCCATTTTTATAACGCAATAAAAGAAAATGCTCATTCAATGTAAAAAAAAAAAAAAAACTATAGTGATTCAACGATCGCTTGAATAAACATTTGTTCAATGTAGTAAAGAGAAAATGGAACACCGCGAAGAAATAGTTGTCTGCATTAACCATGGATGGAGCAGTTCCTTTGAGAATTACTTACCGTAATATGACTAGCTCATAATGAGCGGGAAACCTAGTTACAATAAGGAGAAAATAATAGAACCTTTATGTGCATTGGCTGGAATCGTAGAATCGGAAATGAACAGTCTAAGCGAAGTTAATTAAAACTAACCGCGTGCCTCAGGGGACAATGGGTGTGCGAGACAACAAAGCGATGGGAGCCGTCATAACTGCTGTCAGCTAGAACCACTAAATACGATCTTAGATTACTTCTCAATAAGTTTAGCACTAGCAGACTTGCCTGGAGAACTGAGAGGGGTCTGAATATCGAACTAACTCTAATTGTGCTCGGTTAGTTGAGAGGAAGATATGGTATCTTCCGCCGCACTATTCAGTAAACTGAGCACAGAATTAAATATTTGCAGATTACATATAGCTACTATTGTAGATGCCACTGTTTGTATAGCGGATATGTCGCGTGAGATCAACATCACTTGAGAGTTAATGGAGCCGAAGGTGGCATAAAATCATGACCTACCTATATGTAGGTACCATCGAAGAAACCCATACCTATACACCGTAAGGACTATTTCTGCTTGCAGCGCTCGGCCGATGTAGTAACCGGTTACCTACGAAAAAAAAGGGTCGTGTGCACGGGATTTTGTTTTCGATTTGCTTAGGTATAACCCATACCTAAGCAAATCGAAAACAAAATCCCGTGCACACGACCCTTTTTTTTCGTTGGTACCTAATATTACAAAATAGACTTTATTTGGGTAGGTATCTGCGTCTATAAAGTTCACCAAAAGAAACAACAGCGACCTGACTCACTCCTCGTGTTAATTAAAAACTAATTAGCGCAAATTAAAAGTTTAGAGAAGAGATCGGGCGATGAGACATCTGGTGATGGCACCAAACGATGAATTTCTTACGGTTGCAAGGGCACAAACTAAGAAAACACATCTGCGCATAAATTCTGAACACGTCCGGCTATATAAATTCATAACTTCGGAACGAACCGGAGACAGACGGTACGCTGGGGCCTCTACGAATTTATTAAATAAATTAATTGAGCCAAAACGAAACGTAACTGCTAGAATATTGAACAAACTGTAGCAGAATGTGACAACAAAAAGAATACCGTGGTGCTTCCCGTAATGGTGGACAAGAGGGTTGGTTTTATAAATAGGTAAATAATGTTTTAATATGTTTTACGCTTGTTTTTGTTATACGTTTTCCTTTCCGTCCGCATTTTCAAATCGAAATTCTTTATCCAACAACAATGGACAAAAGGAATGAAATAATGAAAAACACAATGGAACAAAAAATTACACAATCAGATAAAAAGATTCGTTGTATCCTCAAAACAGAAAATTAGTTTTAGATACAACTGTTGTTACAGACCCAATTGCACGAGCGTTATATCAACAAAGATTTTGTGAAGCATTAGTTGGTGTAGTGGCGTAGTGGCCCCGGCGTAGTGGCGGGGCATCCACTTTCCCAATAAACCACCCGGCTGAGTGCATAACGTGCCGAGATTACTTATAGCCCGGAGCAGACCAAACAACAATATTTGTTGGACCCAGACACTAGATTAATTTTTCCTGCGGCATTTTACTCAACGTTATCCATGAAAACGTTCCGCAAAATAAACTGAAAAACTCGACTTGAAGATTTTCATTCGATTGCTTCCACGTAGTAATGATTCAAGAGCTTATATTAACGAAACTTTTTTTATTAGGTACCATGAGGTTCTAATAAAAATGTAAAGGACATTTAATTTATTCAGCGTTGTTTTTCTCGCCAGCGGCTATTTTGTACCTTTTATGTTCGCCCGTAAACTTTAGCAGAATTCAACTTTTCTATTTGTGTTGTAGGCAACGCCCCCAACAGGTTGTAGCCATGCTGTTAGTTACTTCCGTAATTATAACAGAAACTAAACAATGGAACGTTGCAAAGTGCTGTCTCTACATAAGTTAAAAGTATTGTTTTCTCGTTTTTAATGTAGCTTTTTAATACTAAGAGAACAAAGACCTTCTTTTAATTATATAACATCTACATGTTTTTGTAACAACGTTGTAATATAATTTACTTAAAATATAATTAAATTTATTTATTTAATTAATTTATAATAATTTATTTTAATATGATTATTTTCTTTAATTTATTTTAATATAATTAACGGAAAATCGCTGGGTATCTGTTCAACATAGACTTTTCCAATTGAAGTGTTTAAACATGCATAAAATTGTGAATTCGGTTAGTTTCTGGTAGTCTGCCGATGCACAGCAGCGTTTCCCAAAAATAAGGAATAAAAATAAAAAAGCATCGATAAGTTAGTAATTAACTTCCTAAAACGTCTTCTTCCCGAGTAAGGATGTTTGCTTACAAGTGCTCAAAGATATTAAGAATGTATGGGAACAAGCAGAGAAATAAGGAAGACAATCCAACACTGAACGCTTAAGGCACCAGTCCCACCGCCGACGAAGAAGCGACGAGCTATCAACGATTTTCTCGCTCAAGAAATGTACAAAAAAAATACCCTACAATCTTTTCTGTTCATCGCTAATTGTTTACACCGCCGGCGAGTACTCGTTTGTCGTAGCGACAAGAGTTATCAGAGTACTCGCTCAGGGCAAAACACACGCAGTGACACTCACGCTTGGTACATACACATACCAGCGAGTAATCGCTCGTCGCCGTCGCGCTCTCGCAGCACGTGTAGTATGACAACCATAGAAACGGGTTTTGTCGACAGAAGAATAGACAAAATGACAGATTGTGAATGATGTTTATCTGTCATTTTGTTTATTCTTCCGTCGAAAAGACCCGTTTCTATTGTGGTCATGCTAAGCGTGCTGCTTGTTGCTCGCCAACTCGTTTAACTAAAAACGAGTTGGCAAGCAACAAGCAGCACGCTAGCTCCACTAGCTTCTTGTGAATAGCCCGCGGTGGGACAGATGCCTAAGAGGAGAACTGTTACGCAAGTTGTATATAGGAATAAATCAACTCGGACAAGTGCTTTGGATCACGAAGTTGAGGTGAACAACTTTATAGTGGACAAAAGCCATCGTCACGAATGTCACGTACAAACAACAGGATATTTGGTAAAATAGAATTCAGGATAAGGGATTAACCAAGTATGCTTTAGTAGACAGTCAAACTATTTCTTTAAGTATATTGGGAGAGTTCAATTGAAAAATAAATACCTGCTAAGAAAATAAAGAGAAAGAAAATTATGAAGCCAAATGATGAGTAAAATAAGTTAAAACATGGTATATTTAGGTGTTTTCTATTTTCAATACTGATTTTTTCCTTCGTTTGCAATAAAGGAAAATGACAAAATCGTATATCATTAACGTTCAAAACATCCCCTATGACAGAAAATCGGCACAATGACTATGTAGGTAGGTATGTAGGAAAAGCTTCATGTCATACAAGAGAAATATGTTTCTATATATATGTATCCTTCGCACCCTGACTCTAATATGAATATTAACCTAATTAGGCAAGTTCCTTGAATACCAAAACAATTTAGTGAAAGAGAATTCGATAAGCTTATTCAATCGGGCATTCAGTAATAATTAATAGGTAGACTGTAGAAGGTACCTCCTAATATCTAATGGGAATTCCTAGCTATGTTTATTTGCAGATGAGATACCGTCTAAGATTTTCGCTTAGACCAAAGACACATCATACTACACATACTACTAATCATGGCTACACATCAAGCTATACATTTCCAGTTTATGCTGATCTCGCAATGTAAAGGATTTCCGTACAATGCGAGGTCAGCTTATACTGGAAATGTTATAGCTTGATGTGTAGCCATGATTACAATCAAAATCTTATGCCCTGTACCCTAATTGCGTAGTACACGATCAATCACAATTTGTTTCGATTTGAAACAGATTGCTAATCCATTGTATCAAAGTTGAAAAAAAAAAATCTGCTCAACAACGTAAATAACGCAATGAATGTTGTTGAACTGTCAAAATGAAACAAATTGATCGTTTACGAAAATAAGTTACGTAATTAGGGTACTGGTCAGCTAATAAGCAGAGCAGACTGGCAATAAGTGATGGAAAGATTGGTTGGTATGTAAGGAAATGATTTTTTTACGTACTCTTCCGGTGCCTTATTGGCATGGGAGATCTCTGGGACCGACAATGAACTGAATAAGTGGCCCCCAAACACAAGGCCCTGGTGTCCCGCACCATTTTGCACCTTAGTAGTTACGCCTCTGATAAATAAATCTTTAGAAAGTTCTATAGCCTACAATGCCTCTAAGAGGATCAATAGGATGGCGTATCATGTTCTCAAGAGTACACTGAAAGAACTTTATCCCATATGACGGAAGCAGCGATAGACGCACAACTTCGCCCCACATCACACGGTGAAACTTTCACGCGAATGATTAATTAAAAACATTGAACGATACGTTTCTAAAATTGTAATGAAGTCTACGCGGAAGACGTGAGATAGAATTAATTTTCTCACAGAAGGTAGGTAGGTACTAACGTTAAGACTATAAAACGTTTAATGAAGCAGACAGGTGCAGCAAAGGTGTCTTAACATTATCCGTAATAATTAAATCCCATCAAAAACATAAATGTGAAAATGGGAGCCAAATTCCATAAATATGGTTGTCGACTTCGCCGACAAAAGAATTGAAATCTAAATGGGTGCCAAGTTCTGTAGATAATCCTGAAATTTATTTATAAGAACATGCAACTTTCTAAAATAAAATTAAAACACAAATTCTTGTTTTTTCTGCTATAACAATGTTTGCTATTTAAAAATATAACTTCTTAAATTTGAACAGTCGAATTATTTACACAAAGCACTTAGGATAAATTGAAGCTCAAGATTTGACTTGGCTAGTTTTTACATACAAGTTATCTTATATTTGGCTAATCAATTTATCATCTTTATATTTGTCTACAGTGTCGCGGTGCAAAAGAACTAAAACAAACAGGGTCACTTTTTTATGCTGGTGTGCATTACAACTACGTCTTACACTCGCGCCACGTCATTGTGCTGTAATTTTACTTTTTTAGTGTGCGTGCATTAAGCGGCTAACAGTTGGACGCTATTTTTTTATCGAGTTTACAGCTTTGACTGTCTACCTAGGCATATTTAATTATTAATATTTAATTTTAAGTAGGCACTCAACATCAAATAAGTAATTCATGATGTGCTTACCTGTAAGAAATTGGTACACTAGTCTATAAGTTTATTGGATGTATCTCATATCTTTGTATCGGTGTACTCAATTGTTGGTGAGCCAAATAAATAAAGTAAAATATTCATATCTTTGTTCTTTATGTTATGCGCAAGTTACTGTTTCTTATTCAAAGTCAAAGTCAAAGTCAAATCATTTATTTCAAATAGGCCCATGTATGGCACTTTTGAACGTCAAAAATTACAAAATAATAAAATTGATTCTAGTCGCCCCTTCCAAAAGGTAGTTTTCGTATGGAGAAGAATGGGCAAGAAACTCCACCGTTACTCTTTTAAAATGTTTTACAATATTGTTTGTATATGTACGTACATTTGTTAAATAATTATTATATGTGAAGACGATGCACCTAGAATAAAATTACTATACCACAATAGGTAAAAAAATTAAAAATGAAGCAACGATAGATAATTTAATTTGTGACAGATACATGGTTCTCACATATTTACAAACATTGTAAAAGTAGACGATTTTCCTAAAATGTTACAATTAATAAGTCAGTGTGTAAGGAAGTAATCACAGAATGTAAAATCAATGTCATACTTAAAACACAAAGTAATAAATTTTACAATTAAATTAGCAACCAGTTTGATTTTGTCTTGATTCTAAATTGTCCTATGGAGCAGGACCAGCATGTTTCCAAGCACTCTTATCTTGGATATAATCCTCTAATTTGTAATATGCTTGTTTATAAAGTGTACTTTTTATATGAGTTTTAAATTTTCTTTCATTTAATTGCAATATGTCACAAGGTATTTTGTTGTAACATTTAACACAGTACCCCATAAAAGATGTATGTACTTTAGATAACCTGAAAAATGGTTGATCTAGTTTATCTTTATTTCGAGTATTAAAATTATGTCTATCACTTATTTTATTAAAGAGATGTGGATTTTTCCTTACATACATAATATTTTCATAAATGAATTGGCAAGGTACCGTCATAATATTAATCCTTTTAAAAAGTTCCCTGAGAGATTCGCGGCGACGTAGATTATAAATGGCTCTGACAGCTCTCTTTTGCAAAATAAAGATGGATTCAATGTCAGCAGCCCGACCCCACAGTAAAATGCCATATGACATAATGCTGTGGAAGTAGCTAAAATAGACCAAACGCGCGGTTTCTACATCTGTTAACTGTCTTATCTTTCTAACAGCATAAGCGGCCGAGCTTAACCGCCCCGCAAGAGATGTTATATGAGGTCCCCATTGTAATTTCTCGTCTAGCGTGATTCCCAGGAAAACCGTTTGATTAATAAATTCCAGTTTTTCTCCATTCAATATGATGTCACATTCGCTACTTTTAACATTAGGTAATTTAAATCTAATGCATTTGGTTTTTTTTTTATTAAGTACCAGATTATTTACCGTAAACCAATCTTGGACTTGCAGAATAGAGCTATTCACGTCGTCAAGATTTTGTGATTGTCGGTTTATTTTAAAGATTAATGATGTGTCATCTGCAAATAACACCATCTTCGGTTGATTTTGAAGTATTTGGGGTAAATCATTAATGTAAACTAAAAAGAGGAATGGACCCAATATCGAACCTTGAGGAACGCCCATTGCCATTTCAGACCCTAATGAGTTTACGCCGTTTACCTGAACTTTAACCTTTCTATCTTTCAGGTATGATCTAAGTAAATCAAGAGCTGTATTCCTAATCCCATAGTGTTCTAGTTTCAGCAGAAGTGTCTCATGGTCTACACAATCGAACGCCTTCGAGAGGTCGCAAAAGATTCCAATGGCATCTTGTGCTTCTTCCCAGGCCTTAAAAATGTTCTTTATTAGGGTGACACCGGCGTCAGTAGTACAACGCCCTTTGGTGAAACCGTACTGTTGTTCATGAAAGATGGAATTTTTATTAAAGTGACGTAACATTTGATTGAGCATCAACTTTTCAAACACCTTACTGAGAACTGGTAGAATTGACACAGGCCTATAATTGTTGGGTTCTTTACTATCACCGGATTTGAACAATGGAACTACTTTACTGTGTTTCATGAGATCCGGAAAGACTCCTTGGTCTACACTGGTATTAAATATGTAAGCTAAATAGGGCGCAATGGTTTCGATAATAGATCTACAGACTTTTACAGACATTCCCCAGAGATCTTCTGTTGATTTAATTTTAAGATCTTTAAAAGCTTTTATAACAGCCTGGGGGTTTGTATGCTGACACCTAAACTCCAAAGGGCATGCCTTCACATTCTGTCTAAGTAAGGCAGCAGAAAGCGCGGGTGAGGAATTTAAAGCTTCAGTAGTTTTAAGAGGAATATTAGCAAAAAAGTTTTCAAATTCTTGAGCTATTTCTATATCTGAGTTAATGGGGCCATGTGCAGTCTCTAAATTAAATTCAGTATTTCGCTGTTTTTTCCTACCCGTTTCATTATTTATTACTTGCCAGGTAGTTTTTATTTTATCATCAGCTGATTTTATTTTATTGCTAATATGCAGAGCTTTGGCTATTTTGCAAACACTTTTAAAAGTTTTTGAATATTTTGCAACATACTTATGAAAGTTTGTATTATCCATATGTTGCTTTAAGCCATAAAGTTCAAATAGTTTTTCCCTGCTTTTACGAATACCTGGAGTCGCCCAATCACTAAATAAGAACTTTGTGTAAATACTTTTAGTCTTTAGTGGAAAAGTGTCATTAAATTGCGTGTTTAATAGTGAAAAGAACTCGGCGTAGAACTCATTTGGGTCACCTATATTATTAAAACTCTGAACACATAATTTATTGGCCAAAGAATTATTTAATTTCTCTAAACTTTTACATGTAATTGGCCTAAACCTTATTTGAATTTTTTGTAAAGGTATGTAGGAGCAAAATGTTATTGTTTGTCCACTGTGATCTGATGGCAACTTATTTACAATTTGTTTGTGTAAGTAATCACAATTACAAAAAATATTGTCTATACAAGTGGCAGAAGAAGCTGTCACTCGGGTTGGTTCAATAAAAACATTTGACAAATCAAATGACCTAAAAAGACTTAATAATCTGACAGTATTCGAGTTATTTTCTAATAAGTTAATATTAAAATCACCACATATGATTATTGACTTACTACTAGTACTAAGTTTCTTTAATACATCTTCCATTACAGAATCAAACACGGATAGATTCTGGTAACTTGGAGGTCTGTATACGCATACTATAACATGCTTATCAAGCTCAACACAGGACAATTCAATGTTGTGTTCAACAGACAGTCCAATAATGTCTTTTCTTTCTTTCGATTTAATGGAATTTTTTATTAATATTAATGACCCGCCATGTATCATACATTTTCGGCTGAAATGGCTGACTACACAATAATTTTCATAATTAATTGACATCACTTCATGATCTTTTAACCAATGCTCTGTTAAACAAATTACATCAAACTTGGTATTTTCTAAAAACAATTCTATTTCCAGTAATTTGGAAGAGCAACCTTGGATATTTTGATTGAATAATTTTAAAGTATGTTGCCCCCCCTTTGGTTTTTTATTATTGTTTTTATGTAAAATATTGCCAGAAGATACCTTTTTATTATTCTCTAATAATAATTGGTTAATTGAAGGGGTAACTTCTGTTGTCTTACTGCCTAGTTTAAAGAAATATCCGGAGTGACCTCCACAACTACAACTGAAGAATCTAAAATGCCCGTATGAGTTCCAGCAGGAAGGGAATACCCTATCTGACTGGTAGTGGCCTCCAAGTATGTTGGCACTGTAGGTGGATCCTCCTTCGTACATGGTAATACATAATTATTCACTATGTTGTTAGTATAACTAGACAACACAGATTCGTCACTAATACTACACTGAGTTATATTACCTATAACCTCATTAATATTATGTGCTATCAACATAGCAATCATATGTCTACATTCCCAAGACAGAGATAAAGTTCTCTGAGTTAACTTAAAACCACTAACAAATTTGTTAGTGTCAAAATACAATAATTTGTCACTATGACAACATGTCAGCCTATGAATAGTATTATTCAACTTAAAAATATAGTTGTTTTCATCATATGATAAAGTATCAGAATAAGGAAACGCACACAACATCAGCTTTCCTACATTTAATTTTAATAAGGTGTCCACACCATCCACTATGTCCTTTCTGGTAACACCAGTACTATTACCTAATAATAAAACCATTGTAGAATAATTATCTAGGTTTGTATTTACAATTCTTGTTATCATCTGTTTAAAACTTATGTTATGATAGCTATGATTAGTAAAACTATGGCTAAGGTAATTGAATAAAATTTTCCCAAAGCCTGAACCTAATTCGTCACAAAAAAATATTGATTTATTTTTTTGTGACTTAACACAAGTCTCTGCTGGAAGAGCCAACACCTGATGGGGCAAGTTAGGCTGAGGCTGACGAGGTAGTGGTTGGTTTACACGGCTGCATGAGAGGTTATTGGTCAGAGACTCATACATCTCAGCATTGCACTTCACCAAATCCAGTAGTTCCCCAGCCTCAAGCAAGCGGTCACTTACTTGCTGTTGTGAAGTCTCATATTTTTTAAAAATATCCTTCAGCAAGTGCTCCTTGTGTAGTATATCATTATAGAGGAGCTGGATATCAGTGTCATATTTTTCCCTACATTGATCTAACTCAATAGTACAATTATTTAAACTTTTTGATAAGACAACACGTTCCTTTCTAAGTGAAAGATTTAATTTTAAGAGATTTTGTTTTTTGATTGCTCTCTGTGACCGTTTAATTAATTTCTTGATTTTAATGTATTTTTTTAATTTATTATGACTCACAACAATAGGACATAATGGTATGGTGTCATCACCAGTCAAATCTATCGTTACAGCTGGCTCACACACTGATTTTAACTTACTACCTACTAACTCACTAAATAGATTACTGGTGCTAGCGACCTGTTTGCTGACCTTGATGCACTCTGAGAGAGATAGGGCGTTTTGGGCTTCACACAATTTTTGTTCAAGTTCTGTAATTCTATTCAAAGCAAGTTCGTGGGTATCACTGCACTCTTGAAACGTTGACACTAGATATTGTAGTTGACTGTGCTGGTCGGTTAAGTCCATGTGTTGTATGTGTAGCTGAGACAGTTCATTTTTGAGGGAGGTGTTCTTTAAATTAATGTTTACCACTTCCACTTCACTGTCTTCTCTTTCCTGGAGCAGCTGTTGGCATGTGGCTTTAGAAGCCTCGAGCTCCGTCAAGGTAACTCTTAATTTTGCTTCCAAATCCCTGATTGTAGCACTGCGGGTCATCATTTTCTTTGCAATGTCAGTGGCCTGGAATGTGTAAAGTTATGCAGCTAAATAACAAAGTAAGAAAAGATGTTCTAATATTTAGATTAATAGGAGGTAGAAGAGAAAAAAAAAAAAAAGATTTAAATTAATTTAAAATTAGGTAATGAATTGTTAACAAATAGAAATTACAGTATTAGCTGAAGTTAATAAGAAATTAGATGGGAATGTTAAACAAAGTGAAGTTTTAAAGAATACACTGCTTTTATATCAGGACACAATAAAAAAAATAAAAAATAAAAAATTTGGTTTAATAGTCTGAATAAATAATAATCAGTAGGTAAGGCCTAATGAGCTTATATTTGTATAGTAAATTAGGTAGTGTTTATTGTCTGAGCGAATGTTTTCGTCATCGATTTTGCTTCCACTAGTTGTCAAGCAAAAGGAGACATAAACCGTGCCAGTGTGTGATGGACGTTGCTCAGAAACCTGAGCAGTATTTTGTGATGTTCTGCGGACTGTAAATATGATGTAAAATAACATAAATAAAACAAAATACTCCCCGGGATTGATGATAATTTGAAATCCGTCACCGTTGGGTTGGTCGAGTTGACAGCCGGTTTATTATCCTTTTTGTGCGAAGTTCACGCGACAAAAAACACTGTATATTCACTGATTAGACTACTTAATAACTAGTTACGACTATATTACTCTAATTTAACATAATTAAACACTTTTTATTAATTTTCTAAATTAATTACTCTAGAGATCGTTTTTTTGACGACCGGCTACCAGTGTTGCCAGTTCTTAGTAGTTATTGTAACTGTTTACAGCTTTGACTGTCTACCTAGGCGTATTTATATATTTGTTCTTTATGTTATGCGCAAGTTACTGTTTCTTATTGTAACTGTAAGGTTAAAATATCTTCTTTCTCTAAAATTTCAGCTTGCTGGTAAAAACTAGCCAAGTCAAATCTTGAGCTTCAATTTATCCTAAGTGCTTTGTGTAAATAATTCGACTGTTCAAATTTAAGAAGTTATATTTTTAAATAGCAAACATTGTTATAGCAGAAAAAACAAGAATTTGTGTTTTAATTTTATTTTAGAAAGTTGCATGTTCTTATAAATAAATTTCAGGATTATCTACAGAACTTGGCACCCATTTAGATTTCAATTCTTTTGTCGGCGAAGTCGACAACCATATTCATGGAATTTGGCTCCCATTTTCACATTTATGTTTTTGATGGGATATCATTACTTTTTGTAAAGAAATTATTCGTCAATCAAACGTGATCTATTAAATTCTTTTTGTAAATATGCGTAGCAATATTGTGTAAGAATGTAGGTATTTCTTTCGTAACAATTGTTACAATTTTCCGCAATGATGTCAGATCACTGAGCCGGCGCGGCAAGTATTATTATTAAAAAAAACGTGTACAGTCGGGGAGCCTTATGTCGTATGGCATTTTACTGTGGGGTCGGGCTGCTGACATTGAATCCATCTTTATTTTGCAAAAGAGCTATCAGAGCCATTTATAATCTACGTCGCCGCGAATCTCTCAGGAAACTTTTGAAAAGGATTAATATTATGACGGTACCTTGCCAATTAACACAAACTATGGTACATTATTTTCTACAGTATGCCAAGAATTCCATAAAGCATGTCCTGTAAAAACAGTAACAATCAATACCAAACCAAAATTTAATGAATGGGCCACTCCTGGCATTAGAAAAAGCAGAGATATTTTATATAATTTATATAACGAAAAATCATTGACTTCTGATCAAGTAATTCATAATTATGTAAGAAAATATTCTAAGATATTTAAAAGAGTCTGCGCCCAAGCTAAATCTAAATTAATAAGTAACAAAATTAATAATTCTAACAATAAAATAAAAGCTGTGTGGCAGGTAATTAACAAAGAAACTGGAAACACAAAACAGCGAGATCAGAATGAATTGTCATTAAACATTGATAATGTAACCATTTCAGATAAGTTAAAAGTTGCTGAGACACTAGAAAACTTCTTTACCAACATCCCAATAGAGGTTACGAAATCTCTCCCCTCATCATCTATACTAGCTGAATCTCTTTTAAAAGAACACTTCAGTAGAGACATTCCAAGTTTTGAATTCAAGCCCATTTCTATTGACACAATTAAAAAAGCATTTAAAAGTCTTAACATAAAAAACACTGAAGACTTATGGGGGATTTCCGTTAAGGTTCTTGAAGATATCATTGACACAATTGCCCCTGTCCTAACAGGCATATTTAATCAATGTTTAGATAGCGGTACGTTTCCTGATTTAATGAAACATAGTAAAGTAGTACCAATTTTCAAATCGGGTAGTAAGAGTGATCCCTCTAATTATAGACCAATATCTGTGCTACCAGCATTGAGTAAAATATATGAAAAAATCATGCTAGACCAGATGTTGTCACATTTTAATTCTAATGGGATTTTACATAGTCACCAGTTTGGTTTCACGAAAGGTAGGTCGACGACTGACGCAGGAGTAAAACTCATCAGTCACATTTTGGAATCCTGGGAGAAGTCCCAGGATGCAATTGGCATTTTCTGTGACCTCTCAAAAGCGTTTGACTGCGTTGACCACAATACACTGATCTGTAAATTACACCACTACGGAATTCGTGGACAAGCTGCTGATCTTGTTCTTTCCTATCTATCAAACAGGCAGCAAAAAGTAAATGTTAATGGGGCGACGTCTTCGGGGTCTCTAGTTAAAATGGGCGTGCCTCAAGGCTCAATTCTCGGCCCTTTCTTATTTCTAGTTTATATAAATGATCTTCCTTACATGATGACTAACTTATCAGATATAATTCTATTTGCTGACGACACTTCTCTTATTTTTAAAATAGACAGGAAAGATACAGATGTATTACATGTTAACGATAGTCTGGCTGTACTTTCAAAATGGTTCGCAGCTAATAATCTTTTACTTAATGCGAACAAAACGAAATGTATTAGGTTCTCATTACCAAATGTACCTCAAGTAGGTCTAAATCTAAAACTTGATGGCAAAAACCTAGATGCAATAACGGAAACTATATTCTTAGGAATTACTTTAGATTCAAAATTACAATGGGGCGCCCATATTAGAACTCTTTCAGGTAGATTAAGTTCAGCTGCATATGCAGTAAGAAAAATAAGGCAGTTGACTGATATAGCCACAGCTAGGTTAGTATACTTTGCTTATTTCCACAGTATTATGTCTTATGGCGTCTTGCTGTGGGGATCGGCAGCTGACGTAGATTCAATTTTCATTTTACAAAAGAGGGCAATCCGCGCGATCTATAAAATGGGCCCTCGCGAGTCCCTTAGAGACAAATTTAAAGAAATTGATATACTGACTTTGCCTTCACTTTATATCTTAGAAAGTATTATGTATGTTCGCAAAAACTTAAGACTTTTCAAAATAAGAAGCGATTTCCATAATATAAATACACGTAGTCGACATGAAATTGTGATACCCAAATTTAGATTAACTAAAACAAGCAAGTCATTTCTTATAAACAGTATCCGCTTTTATAACAAGTTGCCAAAGTCTGTGACAGAACTTAGCGATGGGAAGTTCAAAACCCACATCAAACGTGTCCTTATCAAGAAAGCATATTATAAAATTAAAGACTATGTTGAAGATAAGGAAGTTTGGCAATAATTCCTTCTGCACATGTGGCTTCCCTGGTACCTCATTAATGGCATAAATAAGTAAGAGTCTATTAACTGCTCCCAAATTAACATGTTTATTTAAATCTTTATTTATTTTTATTTTTTTTTGTTTTTACATTCGTCCTTGACATATTTATTATTCTATTATTTGACATTATATACCTACGATTTAATTCGAACTTTTTTTTTTTTTTTTGTCACTTTTGTGGACATGATAATTACTCAGATTGATTACAGTTGTAACAGCAATCATATAATTGCGTTTTATTAAAATAGGTTTTTTTTACTTTTATTAATCTATTTATTTTTTGTATAGATTCTTTTCTACATATTTTGTGAATGTGAGAACGCTGTAGGCTTAGTGGATTGTAGACCTGTTGACCATTTTCTATTTTGTTAAGTACTTGGTACTTATTGAAAGACCTACACTGTCCTCCCATACCTAGAAACACTGTTATATGAAAGTATTGTAAAAGCCAATTATTTTTAAAAGAGTAACCGTGGAGTTTCTTGCCGGCTCTTCTCCATAGGAAACGACCAATTGGAACCGTGCACCTAGCTTCTGACGTTTCATAAGTGCCCATGTAGGTTTATGTGAAATAAAAATATTTTGATTTTGATTATTTGATTTTAATTCATTTATGAAAATATTATGTATGTAAGGAAAAATACACATCTCTTTAATAAAATAAGTGATAGACATAATTTTAATACTAGAAATAAAGATAAACTAGATCAACCATTTTTTAGATTATCTTAAGTACATACATCTTTTATGGGGTACTGTGTTAAATGTTACAACAAAATACCTTGTGACATTTTGCAATTAAATGAAAGAAAATTTAAAACTCATATTAAAAATACACTTTGTAAACAAGCATATTACAAATTAGAGGATTATATCCAAGATAAGAGTGCTTGGAAACATGCTGGTCCTGCTCCATAGGACAATTTAGAATCAAGACAAAATCAAACTGTTTGCTAATTTAATTGTAAAATTTATTACTTTGTGTTTTATGACATTGATTTTACATTCTGTGATTACTTCCTCACACACTGACTTATTAATTGTAAAATTTTAGGAAAATCGTCTACTTTTACAATGTTTGTAAATATGTGAGCACCATGTATCTATGACATATTAAATTATCTGTCGTTGTTTAATTTTTAATTCTTTTTACCTATTGTGGTATAGTAATTTTATTCTAGGTGCACCGTCTTCACATATAATTATTATTTAACAAATGCACGTACATATACAAACAATTGTAAAACATTTTAAAAGAGTAACGGTGGAGTTTCTTGCCCATTCTTCTCCATACGAAAACTACCTTTTGGAAGGGGCGAATAGTAAAAATACGAAGGCGAATAGCGAAAAGTAATATATATATCAATTTTATTATTTTGTCATTTTTGACGTTCAAAAGTGCCATACATGGGCCTATTTGAAATTAATGATTTGACTTTGACTTTGACCCCGTCAGGAACAAAGTTCCTCCTCACGTATGATTTAATTATTTAATTTTTGCAGCCGCCCCTTTTTTTTTTAAGTATCTTCTCCCGCTCTGGGCGGAGCGGGAGAGCGTGTCAGACTCTTACTGACTAAAACCCACCCGTGTTCCTTCGGTTGCCTTGTTGCCGGGGGCCACGATGTCCCTATCGGTTTTCTGCGAACCCCCGGCAGGCATTGGCCCTAGCGGATCCCGTCATTTCTGCTGACATCTCTTTGAGGCGCGCGTGGAACACAACGCGCCGTCGACCCGGGCTTGGTCCTTATCGGACGGCGAGCTACCCATTGCTCACCGTTCGCAAGCCCGCGCCTACGGTGGCCGGAAATCGGCTCGCGATTCCCGCCCCGGGCGTCTCCTCCTGCAGCGGTTAGGGGCGTGAGGGCGCGAAATTTGCCTCTACCTCACGCGTTCCGCCTCCTCCTTCGCGAGCATTACCGCTTCGCAGAAGGAGGTGACGGCCTGCCATTTCCTCTCGCTCCGTACCATGGCCTGAACCAGGGCCGGACGCGAGAGATCACCGCCGCCGTTGCAGCCGCCCCTTGGATTTACATTTTGACCTCACTATGGACTTAACTATTCGTAAGTTTATATTAAAAATTAAACGACAATAGTCCCTAAAACAATAGTCAATCAGTCAATTCAAAAACGTCTCAAGCATAGTACCAACCTACCAACTACCTTGAACATACCAACCTGACGTTTGTAACAACGTTTTTCGAGATCAGAGAATGAATGAAATGAATTCACTGCCGCCTAACATTAGGGACCAAGATTTTGACATGTGACACATCAGTTGACTCGACGGGGTGTTTTGAATTCAGTCATGAAATTCAGGAATTTACATCAACTTTTGGCATTCGAATCAAAAATGTATAGTTAGCTGTCAAATTATAAGACGCTGGAGATCAGCGCCATCTGAAGTGAGCAAGTGGCAGTTTTTAACCCCATTTGAAAATTTGTCGTCATGACTGTCATTTTCATGGTTTTCGGGAGATAGTGCTGATATCGAATTAGATGGACATTCTGAATTTTAAGATGGCGGCTATTCCAAATAATAATAATATTGTAGATCAATTGTCATAGACATCAATTTCATGCCAATTGTAAAATTGATAATCAAAATCCGTAAAAAAACGGACCTCTTAATTTCGTCAAGTTCGTCTGTCCGTGCGTCCGGATGTCATACAGTCATTTAACATGGAGACTATTTACACTCTATCGATGAAAATTTTGAAAAAGGTGTATTTTTTGCACCGTTAAACAATGGTGTAGTGAAATTACGATAAACATAATAGTGGGGGTGGCATTCTCCATACTTACATATAACCGAGAGATGAAAAAAATCTATGCATATAAAGCGTGTATTGTTGGATCTCATAATTAAAATGTTAAGATGTTTCTAAGTGACTTTGCTTTTGAAGTCAATAATTTTTGAGATAGTTTATTTTCGGTTACAACCGCAGAATTAACTTTGTTTGTTATAGTTTTTTCGAGAAATACAAACTTATTTTTGCAGTCGATAAAATTGATACTATGCAATGTTTATGCGTAAATATTCATCCCAATTACGGAACCCTTCACTGTGCGTAGTCCGACATACACTTGGGCAGTTTTTTTTAAATTTCGTTTTGAAACTACCTCAAAAATAAACAATTTCTATTACTCGAGTAAGATTATCCTATTAAAAACAAATACTATCAAACTCATACAACAAAAAAAAAAATGATTGTTGGTTTTATGAAACCACGGTAAAAGTGAAACTTTACACGGTCAGCTGCTCTGACGATCGCCTTTCACTTTATCCCTACTCCGCGGCCGACCGTCACGCGACATGCAACACACAGACGAAAAAGTTTGAGACGATGTAATAAAAGTTTCAATTTAAAAATATAGACGTCATTTAAAAGTGTTTGCGGAATACCTACCTAATTTATATAATTAATTTAACATCATTCCCAAACAAAATTTTCTTAAGCCTACCTAAAAAATGTATACTAGGCATTCTATATCAGAAAGTATCAAAAATAAAATCCACAGTAAATAATTGTCCAATAAATTAAAAATAATTTTGAACAACGTTCCGAATTTAAATTCAAATAAATAGAAACAATTCGGCGCGAAATTCAATAAATGAGGTAAGTATCTATCCTCGTTCTATGTGTTGACTCGTTTTATATTGAATGTCCTAAAAACGATTAAACACTAGAAAAGTATAAATAATTATTTTAAACAATGTTTATTGTATTTAATGCTTAAAACAATTTTATTTTAATTTTCAAGTATAGATTTCAGACATTCGACATAATTATTAATTAATCGAGAAAATCAAAATTGAAAAAAAAAAAAACGTTTGGCATAATCGTTTTCGCACATCATTACAATAAAAAAAAAACAATGATCGACGATTTTTAACACAAATTGAGTAGTAGTAATGAATATTACGTGTTATTGAACATGTGTTCATTAAAGATCTGGGCATTTTCTAGTTACTTATAATATTTTTAATCACATTTGTCACATTTAAAGTCGTATCAGATATGTGTATGTGTGTTAATTGTGAAAAGTTTAAATGTAAACACGCACGATTGGCGCGAATCTTCGACTTTTGATATCAAAAACTTTATTACTACTACTTATTTAACTTGAAAAATGGATGAATTCGTCAAATAATTAAATGTTGTAATAGTCACTGTCCTTATGGCTTATGGTGGAGTTTGGATGTTCGCAATCCCCAATTTTTATGTTTTTTAGCCTCGACCTCGACTGTCATCAAAATGGCGATTATCGCATTTACAGACTTGAATTTTATAAAGGTAAATTAATAATCTTGCGCGCTAAATATGAAAGATTTAATGGCATAAACATTATTTTAGCCAACTCTATTAATTAAAGATGAATAATCTCATTGGCAGCAGCATTTTCAGTGCTTCTATGGGAAGGTTTACTTTAACAAATAACACAACAATACCTAAATACTAAAAACATTTTATTTCTCATAGAATTTAAAACGGCTTCAGCTTCATTCTCATAACGTAGTCATGGTATGAAAGCAGTGTAGGTACGGTAGATGGTAGGTGTACGCTTTCCCACAAAACAGTAATAAGCAATGATGATCTCTTAAACGATTTGTCCTATTTTGCTCACTTATCAATAATTATGTACACTAAGTCCTGCTGCTCACATGTCGCCATTTGATTCTGGCCCTAACCAGATTATTGTTTTGATCTATTATGGGTAAATCTTTTACACTCTAGGGTGGCTCTGTTTTTATCATCACTTGCTTGCCTATAAACATCTCTGGTAGCAGCCTCTCTCAGTAAGCATGACAAACTTTATCCAAATGTATACTTAACCTAGAAAGTAAGAAAATACTCTTATTGTTGTTTATTTACTTTTGTATAATAATTATATCACTCATAGTACTTCTGCCATTTTAAAAACACTAACCTGATGACTTCTGTGACTTGCAATTGACATGCCACATACATAACATAATATGCTTAGATTTTCCTGAGCAAGTAATACTTGGGATAGAGTTGTAGATAATATAATCAATAATGTCAAGTCTTGCAATAACACATGTCATCGTCATACCTGAAAAAGGTAAAAAAATTCAGTGTATTTATTTATGTTATATAATTACACCATACTATAGACATTTACAGCTGACGACGCGCGACGTACCCCTGACTGAACATAGGCCTTCTACTAATAGGCTGCTAAAATCAATGAGGTTATACAATACGACGGTGTTTATAAGTATTTAAAGAACATAATAAACTTACCCAGGGCCATGGAAAGATAAGCAATAGTTCGTCTGGCTTCAATTTAAATTAACAGCATTAAATCGTAACGTAAGTATAAAGTAAATACGGAAGAATAAATTCAAATCTACGTAAAAAAAACAGCCAACAATGCCATTGATCTGACAGATTTTTTTTGACAGTTTGACATTATGCGTGGTGTCAGTGTTACCAGGTTTAATTATTTTGGTAATCGATTGACGAAATCGATTGGGTGATTATCAGTGATCCGAGTAGGTAGATTGATTTTACGTACTCGCATCATGAATAGTCATAGAAATCATAACATGGATAAATAAGCCTTTTTTCTGGGATTTCATTTTGGTACTTACGGGATTGAATCAAATATTGTTAAAGTAAGGATTTTTAAACTACTACATTAGAAATTTATAGAATGCGATAGATAAATATTCAAAATATATTATATTGTTTTATAGTATACCTATCCTTTTCTTGGAGTCCGATCACCTATATACTATTAAACAGACAGCAAAAGGGTTGAACATTTCTTATTCATATTGATGTATTCTTTATTCTACACATTACAACATTTGAAATTCCTTAAAAAATCTTAATAATTTCAAAATTCCGGAATCCCGGAGGCGTATCCATACTAATATACGTGCCAGTTCATTGACCTCAAATCAATCTACCTACTCTGATCACTGGTAGTTTATAAAATAACATTACTGCCTCGAAACACTTTTAAGTTTTTGAGTAAGTATATTCAGACCATAGAATATTTTATTTATTGTAAAATCATAATTTTACAGTATTTGAGTATAATAAATAGCATTTGAAACATACTCGTGTAGTGGATACTCCACGTACTCCATGTGGGTTAGTATCGATATTTTCAATCGATTACAAATTATTTTATTGGAATAGTCTGTCATCTGGCAACATTCAGGTTAGGATTGAATGGCGGATGTAGTTCTTTAAGTATCAACAAAATAAATATTTATTAGGTTTTCTAATGCTAGAAGAAATAAATTTTGATAAAACGACTTGAAAAAAATGCGACATAATTTTTGATAAATAAGCTTTGACACGGTATCATACCGTGGGCCTGCTTTCGGGAAATCTCTTTTCAACTTCCTAGGTCATCCGGAAATGGGTTAAATGTTTTTGATGTCTAGTGACAGGTCGTTGATAAAAATGCCGATTTTTAGACGTTAATATCTCAATAACCGTTTGAGTTTTATTTATAAAATTTGGAGTTCTAGTTAATCTAAGGGGTTTTAATAAATAAACCAAATTTCATGTGTCTATGTTACATAGATTTTGAGTTATTAAGGGGTCAAAAGTGGCTCCAAATGGTTCGTGTAATATAACACACTGCAGCCGTGTCTTGCCTAGAACTTGGCTCAACACGCGGCCGCGTGTCTAGATACTTAGTATCTACGTTTTATTGTACGGTCAGCATACTAAGTTGATGCGACCTCCCCAAAGCTTAGCCATCAACATTATATTTGACGTTAAAAAGTGCCTTTTATGTGTCTAACTGAAATAAATTATTTGCCTTTGACTTTGATCAACTTATACATTTTTTTCTTGTAGGTCATTAATTTCATAATCTTGTTCTGCTCTCCTATGTTAGTCTACCTAAAAAATAATATCATTGACATCCAAAACGTCACTTTTAGTTTATTAATATTTTGTGTATATTTACTTTAAAGAAAGAAAGAAAAATAATTTATTGAGTCTCGCACTGGATATCACAAATGAAACTAAACACACTCATGAAAACATAAAAAAAAGAAAATAAAACAAAGTCCAAAGTCAAAACGCTCTCCTATCTCAGCATGATGCTGTGACATTTAAAGAAATTGTAGTCTTTAATGCAAGTTTAGATCTGTGTCATAAAGGTGGATGTAGTAATTTTATTAGTCACTAGCTGACCCTGCAAACATTGTTTTGCCATATAAATGTTTGGGGTGGACCATCTTTATCACTTACTACCCTACCTACCCTGCCTATCCTACCTACCCTGCCTATCCTACCTACCCTGCCTACCCTACCTATCCTACCTATCCTGCCTAACCTATCTACCCTGCCTACCCTCCCTACCCTACCTACCCTGCCTCCCCTCCCTACCCTGCCTACCCTACCTACCCTACCTACCCTAATTTATAAAAACATAATTTTTCTTCATATCTTTTTTTTTTCCTAAATTAAGATGTAAGCTATCCTATCTTTCAAGTTGGATCAAACTGCACACGGTGTGCAAATTTGATTAAAATCGGTTAAGTAGTTTAGGAGTCCATCGCGGACAAACAACGTGACACGTAATTTATATATATTTAGATTAGATTAGATTAGATTAAGATAAGATAAGACTAGGTATCCTACTACAAAAGACATGAAGAAAGAGAGTGAAAGCATTGAAAGATACATTAGGTACCTATAGTAATACCTAAGTGTAAGTAAATAGTAGTTTAGTGGTTTATACTATGTTCTGTGTTGTCAGGTATAAAAATATGAATCCATTACATAAAACTTAATGAATTAATAACATCCTATACTATTAAATGAGATATTTGTATATTTATATATATTTTTAATCACGTTCTCGAAAATGGCTCTAACGATTTCGATGAAAGTTGCAATATGGGGGTTTGGGGGGGCGAAAAATCGATCTAGCTAGGTCATATCTGGGGAAATTCGTTTTCTCTATTTCCATAACCTCGGGAATGTGATACAACGTTGGTATACGTGGACGATATGTTTATCTATTTTCACCCGAGCAGAGCTTACTTACACAGGTACTTATGTTTTAAGTTAAGTTTTAACGACATAATTAGGTACCCAACAGGTGGACATCATTACGATTATTTTTTAATTTTAATATTATGTATTATGATTCATTTCAGTACTTACTTAAGATACATCATTTTTTCATCATTATCAGCCTATAAATGTTCCCACTGCTGGGACATAGGCCTCCTCTCTGTGAGAGGGAGTGGGCCGTAATCCACCACGCGGGCCCAGTGCGGGTTGGTAGATGTCCACATGTCTTCGAATTTTCGGTTCTAGGACATGCCGGTTTCCTCACGATGTTTTCCTTCACCGTTTTGAGAGCAGTGGTGATGAAATAATTTACACAAAGTAAAGCGCCGGTCTGGATTCGAACCTACGACCTACAACTCGTAAGTCGCGGCCGTTACCACTGGGCCACCACTGCTTTAAGATACATGTTGATACTTATTTATTCATAAGCCTGGGTAACTTATGATTATGAGTATTCATGCCAGGTGTTCACACTCTAATCATAAAATATAAGCAATGTTGTCTACTCCCAAACTATTTTTTATTCTCCCATATTGTTTTTTTATCGTCACAGCAATCATTTTTGATGTCGTATTAAAACGAACATAAAAAAGTTTATATGGTATAGTTATGTCAACATTTTATTTCGTTTGTAGTTTTCGTGTGAAATTTCGTCTCATCTAGAAGTAATACAACAAGGCCAAAAAGTGAAGGCACGAAAGATATTTTAACTTGGTCCTAAGGTTGGTAGTGCACCAGTTAACACCAAACACATTGATATCGCAGCTTTCTAAAAGAAGTGGTAACCCTTTCCAGGATAGCTATTCATAACCATTCGATACGTTCCGTGCCGAATCGAACATCAATCAATTTTATCGAAGGAGTCCTATAAACGCTGTTGAAAACGACATCCATAATGAAAAATTCGAAAATTTTCGCAGCCGCCATTTCAGTTTTATCTTTTGACTTCACAATCGGCTTTAGCACCCTCAAAAACTATGAGAACGACACCATTAAATTTTTCGCAGCTGTCATCTTGGATTTTAATTTTGACCAAATTCTTCGACCAAGAAAGAGAGAGAGAAAGTGTGTAAATTCACACTTTCTCTCTATCTTTCTCTTTGAATTAGAAGAAGACAGTCGCAAGTGTGTAGGTACGCTTTTTCGTGTAACGTTTTCTGCTAGTGCACTCCTACCACAATCTGCATTAAAGGACTTCGTTCCAACTAAGATTGCAACGGAAATTCAATCAATAACACTAAAAGAATGTGTAAAGAGAAAATAACGTACAAATGTGGGTACACACAAAAACAAAGCACAAAATATGGTTATTATCCATGGTAACAATTGCGAGGACATTGTGTTATGGCCACATATGGCATGAACTCATTAACGCGTCATAGCAGCAGCGCACCGAGCTAACTGCCGCAATCCAGGTCTTAACGGAAGGTAATTTACCATCTGCCATTTGTGGCCGGCTACCACCACTGTATCGCTTTTATGGAGCATATTGTATGAAAAACGACATTAAGCCTATGCATAATTCCGATTATGGCTTATTAAGGTAACATGGACACGTGTTTATTGGGTGTTTGGTTGTTACACTAGTATACAGGGATGACTGAAGCTAGACTACAACGAAAACACAAAGAGTACATACACACATTAGAAAGTATCCTAAGATATCCTTTACCTACAATATTAAAGGTACAATAAGGATCAAAGTTACGAAAAGAGTTTAAATTTTACTACAGTAACCAAAGAAATCACGTATATACGTAAATTGGTAATGCAAGTTTTGTCTGTACAACACTAACATGATAAAGTCACCTGTCTCCCTATCTTAAACAAGACAAATATTCTTTTTACGCACGTGTTGTCGCCCTAACAACTTATCTAGTTACTTGTGTCAGTGATAAATAGACACGACACGAGATTATCCCAAGATTCGGGTGCTGAAGATTGTAAGAGTTAATTGTATTTTTTAGTACGTTTCCTGGTTCCTGATCTCTTGATTTTTTTCTCCAATCTCAACAAAGTAACCTTTGCTGTGTATAACACAGTGTTACTCAAAGTGTGGTCCGCGACTGGTCACAATGAACCAGTATTTTCGGCGGGGCCCCCACGGAGGCTTTGCGGAGACCAGCTTCCTCAACAACTAATTTGGCATTTGCTTAATCACGTGTCTATGCAGGATAAAATGGAACTACAGCTTGGCACTTTACTTATTCAAACTCAAAGCATTTATTTCAAATAAACCAATTACAGGTACTTTTGAATTGTCAAGGGGTCGGTCAGTCAGAAAAATGAAGCTAGTTGCCCATTCCAAAGCGTAGTAGGTACCTATGGAGAAGAACGGGCAAGAAACTCTACGGACACTCTTTTAAATCAAAATATTGTTACAAAATATTGGTTAGATCACTCGTGTTGAACTTATACATGTGAGAACAATGTAGAAAGACGTATTATGCGTGATAGAGCTCCTACGTCGAAACTTGGACCCAGTGGAACAAGTAATGTAACATTTGAAAAAAACAGCGATTAAGTAAATGCCGTCAAATCTAAAATCAGTTCTTGAGGAAGCGGTAAAAATAATGAATTAAGTCAAAACTTGTCCACTGCAATGCCGATTGTTTTCAATATTGTGTGAAGATTATGGCAGCAAACATAAATAAAATACTACTACTCCATACAGAAGTGAGATGGTTATCTCGGCATAAATCTTTAACAAGGCTATTTGAACTTAGACCGGAGTTACAAACTGTGCGAAACAGAATTTTCAAATCTATACAAATAGAATACCGCAATAGAGTGGATACCGAACCTGACATGAGACTTCAACTCTCTTCAATCAAGCCTGACATCAAACAATTGATGAAAAGTAAAAATCTGTTTCATACCCTCCATTAGATGCAAATGTTAATGTCAAGTATTATGATTATTATTAATGAAGAATACACATAAAACCAGGTTTTGATTATTTTAGGGCTCCGTCAAATATTTCGTTTTTCAAAAAAGTTCCGTCGCCAAAAAAGTTTGAAAACCGCTGGTATAACAGATTGCGATGATGTTATCCGTTTCGTGATTAAGTCGCTTTGAACGATGAATACCTGTTAATTAGGAAGGTATAGGGGTAAATTGCTGTGGCCTTGTCAAGCATAAAGATAAATTGATTGGACGGTATTATTTCGGGACTGTTAAGCAACGGTTTCCCAGAAGAGCGGTGACCGCCACATAGCATCCACAAATTACCCGGCAAATAATGTGACTGAAACTATTTATAAAAGTATTACTTTAGTTTACTTGAAAGTTTGTGTTTTTTTCCTAGAGACACCGTAAAGTTAAACCCCGCTGCCATAATTTTCATGACAATCGTGAGTACGGCCGTTATGTGGCGGTCACCGCACTTCTATAGGAAACTGTAGCTTTACTCACTAATACTGTAAGGTGTTGTTGGTAGTTCGTGGCAGTCATAAGGTACTAGATGAGGCATATTAATTGACGACGTGGGCCAATTGTGTCAAGCAGGTTCGTTAGACCGGCGACACCTGTTTAATAAGATAAAGTAACACGCTACCGTGCCCCGGTAGAACAAAGGTGTCCCGACGTCGCGTCGTAGCGAACAATACCTGCAACATGTTCACCGTACTGTCCTCACCCACTTACTGTCCTGTTCAACTATGCATGTTACATTATAGGAACACCGTTACACGATATATGGGAAGGACGTGGTACAGTCAACAAGAGTTTGGCTAAAACTCAAAGCTTAATAAAATTTGCGAAAATTAAAATTCCCATAAGTACGTAGATTCCAGGCTGCTACTGAGAATTACTTGAAAAATATCCGATAACACGTTGCTCGACCCGGAGATTGGAGGTCTACTCTCTAAGTCCTTCAACAAAGATACGGGCCCGTCAGGAAGTAGTTGATCCGTCAAAAAGTGTCAATTTTTTTTTCGAACTTCCTAAATCACGTCGCGAGTGGGGACAATTGCAAATAGTGTTGTCATTCAATCTTAGTTTGGGCTCCGAACTAATCTTATGTCCATAGGTGATACGGAGTAGGACACTCCCGTAACTTCGACTAAAACTACGGACGTCGTCGTGCTTGGGATTAGACCTCCTGACCCAGCACCCCACGCTAAGCGGCGCATGAGACCACTAGACCAATTAGGCACTTATGATTACCCATTTCAACAGAATAAAGCTGCAGCACTGAGATCAATTAACCTTTATGAAACTTTATCAATAGGTAAGCCTCTTTTTGCCCTACAACTTAACTGAAATCCAAACTCTCAGGGGATTCATTTCAAATATTTATTTAGATGACGTCTACGTTTTAAGCATCCGAATAAAATATCAGCGGAGCCTTCAATTTGAAATTAAACCTTAATTTCTATACGAATAACGGCTGGTTTGGCATGCGGCTTCAGGTCAATGAAAGCCCCGACCTTAATAAATATGGATATAAATTAGAGCTCTCACTTTATACCAACAATACAAATTGACAATAAGAATTTCTGCCGAATCCCTAATTACAGTTCATTACCGAATCGACAGGAGGGACGCAGTTTTTGGAATTCAAATTCGAACACTTGAACGGGATCGTTTTATATGGAGTATAAATAAAATCGTTTTGGGGTAGCATGACGACCAATCATTTAAATTAATGATGTTCTATAAACTTTGGTGAAGAGACTCTTATTGATAATGGAAATCATTAAGTCGATATTTTTCGGGCATTTAAGGCTTTCACCATTTCCTGAAATAGAAAAACGAAAACAAATATTCGAAATAAATGTGAATTTCCGTTTCCGTAACGCAAAAGTTGGCAATTCGATTAGCACTGCTGAATCCCATGGGTCGAGGAGTCATTAAAAATTCAGCGGGTATCCTCGATTGCACTAAAACCTGAAGGTTAGTCGGTCGCAACGCAAATCGCAATGAAGGTTGGGTAGTTTACTATAACTAAAATCAATTCTGTATAGTTTTGACTTGAAGGTATTTGGTCCAAAGATATTTGCCTCCGCAGCCTCGTCACGACATTCCGTGCCGACAAACTCGGTGTATCGTGGTATTCCAAGTGTCAAGACAGTTGACATTCGGAGCTCACTGCGAAAGGGGCCGTCGGGGGACGACCTGTCACTAACCTTTAAGCGCTGGGTATTATTCAGTGTAGATATTAAGGCAGACGTGCTTTAGTCAAACATAAAATTAAGAGAAATTCTAAATTCCAGAACACTTAGGGATTTTTACAACTTATTTTTTTTCCGTCGAGCTCTATCGGAAAAGTCCCTTATTATTTTTTTTCTGGGTAAACTCCACCAGCAAAATATTTTATCATGTGAATTAGTAAATATACCTACTTATAGGCTATCAAAGCACAATATGTAAAAATACATATGTAACAAAGGAGAGGTCAAAACATATCGTAGGTAGGATCGTGCAATAAAATTATGGTACAACTTACGACAAAGCTCGTTTGGAGAAATGAATTCATAAAATGTTGTTCTGTGGCTCTGTAGCGTACCTGAGAAGAAAAAACATGAATGTAATGGACTCTCGAAATCAACAATCCCGTAACATTACGATCAAAACATAAAAAGATTATAACAAACGGGTGTATCCATGTTTCGTAGGCGTTATCGCCGACCACAAGCCACGAGAGGCACATATTTAACGCTCGAGGCTTATCTCAAACGAGGCAGGGTGCGGGAGGAGGCACGTGCTACAATATCGAGCCTATCTTTCTACTAATGGCCTACATGTGAAAGGTGAATAGCTCCATCCTAACGCAGAACGGGGGATAAGCTACTCCCAGACGAGGATAGATGACGATTTATTAAGTTATCTAATCTTTACGATACATACAAACACACTATACACTAACATTAGCAGTAAATGGATAAACACGGGAATATACGTGAAAATTTTAGATGAAATCGGAAGCTAAACAAAAACGGCTCGAGTTATGTTTAAGCAAAGCAAAAAGCATTAGAGGTGCGACCCATGTGCGACCATCAATTACATTCGTGTTATACGAACTACCGCTAACGTACAGTACGCGTCACTGATGTCCATTTACGATGAAACATGTTGGTCTAATTAATGGACACAGTCTATTATTGTGCGGAAACCACGTGCCGAGCTTGCTCATGTATCGCGATCTTTACATAAATATCTCTCTCTATTTCGTGGAACCATGGCACAATACTGAACGTGTTTCGTAATGAATAGCTAAGTACTAAGAAAACTTTCAAAGTCTCTGGCGTGTTTTTAAGTATAATTTAAGTTAGGGTAAGTAAACTGAAGAGACAATGGGCAGAAGCAGTCCATCACTATCGAGACCTAATACCTTTAAACGAGGAATTCTTGTATATGTATAATCTGAATCTCGGAAACGGCTACAACGATTTTGATGAAATTTAATATGATATGGTGGTATGGGGTTTTGGGGGCAATAAATCGATCTAGCTAGGTTTCATTTTTAGAAAACGTTGTTCAAAAAGTCGGTCATCGAGATATTAGTTTTTTAAATAAGGAGACATTTTATTTGAGAGCAGTGGCAACGGGCGCGACTTACGAATTTTAAGATCGTAAGTTCGGACCCTAACAGGTGCTTACTTTGTGTGAATTATTTCATCACCACTGCTCTCAAAACGGCGAAGGAAAACATCTTGAGGAATAAGCATGTCCTAGAACCAAAAAATTCGAAGACATGTGACATCTACCAAACCGCACTGGGCCCGCGTGGTGGATTACGGCCCACTCCCTCTCACACAGAGGAGGCCTGTATCCCAGCAATGGGAACATTATAGGCAGATTATGCTTTATGCTTATGTATTTTAATTAAGGCATCCATAAAAAAATCGGTTTCTGTTCTAAACTTGTTTCTGATAATTTAGTGACTGAGAAAAAGTTACTCCTTATTTAATAGATCATTCAGTGGGATAGGTCTCGTTACTGGGGTTTTGGAACAAGCCCCATACATTTTTGACCAATGTCCTTTATTTACAAAGAAAATATCGGAAACTGAAAAGCCTAGGTCCACTCGGTCGAACCATCTAGTGATTTTATTGTTGGTCACTGACACTGTCGCCTTCAGTATGACATATTTTATACAAATAATACAATTCTAACTTGAATCCAGAAATAAGTCCAGTTGAAATGTCAGACCGTTGCAAGTAAATATTCGGAATGAAAACCACAGCTACAGTAGATTGGAGACTAAGATATTAATATTTATCTCTAGTACCTAAGCAAGAGAGACATAAAACACACTTGTTATTACGTTATAAGACACAAGAAGTGCAGTTAATTCCGCATGCTGTCTAGCTGAGCCATCTACTGCATGGTTAAGGATGGCATGTGTCGCACACAACCGTGGCCCACTACGGTTAAACCCATTTTATTGCCATGCTATTCATCTTATGCTGAAGATACTGAATATAACCATGGCTTTACAGTCTTAACTCGGAATTCAATGCTCTTGAAATTACAAGGATTCTACGAGTTATCACTTCAATAAAAGGGAATACTTGTTCTTGCTAGTCTTCTTAAATTTGCCGTTAGTAATCTTGATTGTCGTCTTAAGAGGTTCTTTACGGTGCTTATTCGTAAAAAATCCACCATTCAGTTTAATTCCGAGCAAAACGGGTTAAGGCAACAAATAATAAAGCCGTAGTGTAGAGTAATATGAATAATGCGGTCGGTTGGTGGGGTGATTGAAGACGACAAGGGCTTGGTTGTTGTCGAGCGGCTCGGGCGGCGGCGGCGGCGAGGTGACGGACGGACCAGCGGCACCTGAGTCCGGCGACGAAGCGCCCCTAATGGCCTGTCGCTCGTCCATCCACGCCCGTGATTGATCGACACACCCCGTGACGTGTGCGCACACATCGCTTACATCGCCTCCACGATATCGCGCGTAATCCATCACCGATTCCAAATTTGTGCCATAAATGTAACTGCAAAAGTCAAATACCGTCTGCGAATGCAGTCAGTCATGGAAATGCAGTCATTGGGTTTATTTGTGTGTACACAAAGCAAATACGATTTGAAAATACTACGGGAAATATCGATTTTCCACTAAAATTATGGCAAACGGAGAACGAGGAAAAGTACTGCTAACTTTTAAAATAAAAATGATCTAAAAAGTCCATATCTGGAAAACGTTTGAACAAGTGTTAAGACGGCGATCTCGTATTTTAGTAAGGAAAGTAGGAGACTAAATTTGTATTTTATTAGTAAACTTTTCTGCTTTAACTACAGCGGGATAAAATACAGTTCGCCATGTGTTTTTATGGTCCCGATCCTACGTAAATAGTCCTCTTTTTACCCGACTACGGCAAAGCCAAAAGAAAGGGTTATGATTTTAGCAGTCTATGTATGTATGTTTGTATGTTTATATGTTTGTATGTTTGTATGTATGTATGTATGTATGTTTGTTTTTACGTGTGTTCCACCGTAGCGCCTAAACTACTGAACCGATTTTGATGAATGAGGTATCAATAAATTCGTAATAATAGTCCGGGTGACATAGGCTATATAAATTTTCCCTAAATTTAATAGGGTGGATTTTACACGTAAATTTCTAACCTCGAAAAAAATTAAAATGAGATGATCATGACATGTTTGGTACCAAAAGAAAGGTCTTGACGAGCACATTACAAATATGTAAATAAAGTTATACTTTCATAGTAAATAAATATGTTTAAATTGTTAAAAACAAGCAAAAGTGAGACTGTGCTACGTTGTATCGCAAGATGTTACCAACGTGCAGTTAATCAAATCTTAATAAATAGTAACGGTTTGTAATTCCATCCTCAATTCCTCTATGAAGAAAGAAAAATAAGTACCTACACACGGCTACACATCAAGCTATACATTTCCAGTTTAAGCTGATCTGGCATTGTAAAGGATTTCCGTTTAATGCGAGGTCAGCTAATACTGGAAATTTATAGCTTGATGTGTAGCCCTGTGTACAACGAAATATTAATATTTATACATGGTACACTCAGAAAATTTTGCGATAGGTAATAAAAAAAATATACTACAGGTTATATTTTTTTATTAAATCTTTTCAAATAACTCTCCATTGGCATACACAGTTTCATGCGTCTTAACCAATTTTCATTACACATTTTCCAGTCCGCATCAGACACCTCTTTAATCCCTTTTTTCCCTTGAGTTGATTTTTTTATTTTGGGGAACAAAAATTACAAATCCACGATTCATCACCCGTAATGAAATCGTAAACGCGCCGAGACGAGCCTGCTTCATATTTTGCTATCATGTCTCGGCACCATTCTACCCGAACCTCCTTCTGAGCCTGCGTTAGATTATGCGGTAACCAGCGTGAAACTATCTTTCTTACCTGAAGATGCCCGTGTAGAATTTCATGTACCTACACTTCCCGATCCAATCTGCAGTATATGCTGAATCTCTTCATATGTAATTCGCCTATTCTCTTATATTAAATTTTTCACAGCCAGCACGTTTTCTTATGTAACAGCCGTCATAGCCCAATGACGGCCACTTCTTTCTTCGTTCGCCAAAGTTACTTGACCACTCTTAAATTCGTTGATCCAGCGGAAAACAGTCGCTTTAGAAGGGCTTTTGTCTATGAACATCATTCGAAGTCTTTCAAATGATTCTTCTGTACCCTAATTGCGTAATACAACACAATCACAATTTGTTTCGATTTGAAACAGATTGCTAATCCATTGCTTCATAAGTTGGAAAAAAATCTCTGCTCAACAACGTAAATTACGCAATGAACGTTGTTGAACTGTCAAAATGAAACAAATTAGGCAAAATTGTTTACGAAAATAAGTTACGCAATTAGGGTACTGGTTTTAGTCAAAATTTGAAATCGTACAAAATCATCGCGCGAAAATGTTCTCGTTGTAAATTCAATTTTCAGTGAGACATAGTATATTGATTTTGCTCGTAAAAAAATGTGGCGGGAATTTCGAATTTGGAATATTGTGTATTTTTTTAAAATCATAGTTTTAATCGACATCAAAACTAGCCAGTGTCCCATAGACAAAAACTGTTAGTCGCAAAACTTTCTGAGTATGGTGTTGGCGTCGAAATAAATCGCGCTATGGTTTCGTCTAAAGTACTATGCACTGCTATTGGAATTTAAAATAGGTTAATTACTGACCTATTGAATTACTCTTATTTACGTTGTTGTAACGTTTAGCAAGTGTAAAAACGGAAAAGTATAAAATAAAAAATAAAGTTTAATAAAAAACTGTAACCCGACTACGGGAAAATAAAAAATGATCTGAAAAGTACGAAACAAGCAAATATTTCAGACAGAAATCAAGACATAGGTACAAAAATGGTCAAGGTAAAGCCGTCGTCGCATGCCATTATAATTTTGTAGGTGTTCCTGGCACCAACATGGTATACAGGCATGCGACCACGGCTTTACCTTGACCATTTTTGTACCTATGTCTTGATTTCTGTCTGAAATATTTGCTTGTTTCGTACTTTTCAGATCATTTTTATTTTCCCGTAGTCGGGTTACAGTTTTTTATTAAACTTTATTTTTTATTTACATTAGGTAAGTAAATATGTACAAGTACATCTTTAAAGCCAAATTAAGTTATAAACTCAAAAGGGTTTGGTAGAACATACAAACAAAACTTAAAAACAATATAAATATTGGCTATTATTTATATTATTTTTAAGTTTTGTTTGTCTTAAATTCTCGCTGTTGTTTTTAGTAAACCAGAATAAACTCTACCAAAAGCCTGAAAAACAGCTTGGATTATTAGTTTTAAAACTAAACTTAAGTACTGTTTACAAAAAAATTATCGATTGTTTTAGGTATTAAGTACCTAAAGCTTAGCAAATTAATGTTTTTTTTAAAGGAAGCCTAAATATCCAAACAAAAAAACACATTAGGCCTGAGAAACAAACAAAGCTGATAACGAGTTCTGCAGTAACAAGGGCGGCTTGCTCGAGTGGAAGTGATCAATTTTCTCAACAATTTCACCGTCATCTTGAATCTTTTCAGAGGCACAAAACATTTAGCCAATTCAGCGCACAGGGACCGACCGTGATAATAGAGCCTGTTGGCTGCGAGGGACAGTCATCGCAAACATAAGCCATTAGCGTATTGTTAGCGTCTTTTCAACTGTACCCTCCATTTTCGGGGTTTTTGTTGAGTATCTTCGAGTATCTATACCAAAATAAATTACATTTAGCCACAACGGAAACTCGATATTGGAAAGTAAACAAAATAAAAAGAAACATAAAAAGCATAAGTAAAATTATTTTTCTATAGTAGGTATAAGTTGCCAATCCCATTACACAAGACGAAAATATACAATACTTAAGTAAATGTCTGATAAAATTCTTAGCTTTGGAGAAAGATTCCAAGCTCCAGAAGTTCCAGAATTCTTGTACCTAAAATAATATAATATGCTGTGGTCGGTCAGAAGGCTGAAACGGGTATACCTGTGTAGCCGCAAACTCATGAACAGGTCGCGTGCAGCCGACAGACGATAGCAGCGCGAAGCCGGCCATTCTCCTCTGAACAAAGCTCCCCTGATCTAATCAACGCAACAATACACCTCGGATAACTTCACAATTGAGCTGGAAAATAAACCGTCCGCCACCCGTGCCAACACATCCGATATTTTAAATTATAAACAATATTATACGGCAGGGATACAAACGAGTCCATTGTAGGCCGTATGCGTCCGACAGCTGGTTTAGATAACGTGTGACCTCTCTAGAATAAAGCGTTTCACGAACAATTACACCAACAATGATGGCGTCCGCGCATCGTAAGCCTAAACAAAACGTTACAAGAAAAACGTGTTGATTATTGAAATAAAAATATTAAAACAACTTTAACGTTTGAATAAAAGAATCAGACACACAGCCAGTGCTGCCAACTAGTCTTAGCGAAAACGCGCTGTCAGCGCTGTAAAAAAGCGCTATAAAGCGCTAAAATGGCTTTTTAATAAAAAGCGCTATATTTCGCGCCAACCAATAAGGGAAATTTATTAATTCGAAATAATATATTTGTGTATCGAATCAAGAGATTATCAAATCTACCTCATTCAGTTCGAGTATTAATCGAGTTTTCGATTTGCGTTGCCGATCATCGACAACTTACAAAATTATTGCCCCACAGAGAAAATAAATTTTATGATAGCATGAAATAATATACGTTAAATCAATATTTTTTTATAATGAAATCAATGATTTATGGAAACAATATGTCGGTAATAAGTAGTAATACATAATTTTACTTAACACTAGTAATTTATTATGTTTTACGCTGTATTAAGAAATAGTATTATATAATTTAAAAAAGCGCTAGATTTAGCGCCAGGCGCTAAAACGCGCTTCGAGACAAAAAAAGCGCTAGATCTGGCGCGAAAAGCGCTAAGTTGGCAGCACTGCGCACTGCACACAGCAAGTTCTACATGCTACAGCTTTCATTTTCGATATTATTGTGAGTTTGCTTCACTTGGTTGACTCACGGAAAACTGTTTTCAGATCGATGCATTTTCACTAGCCTTTAGTGTCCAGATTGTAATGGGTTTTTAACATGCACGGGAGTGGCGGTTTGACGAGTCATCATGTGGGTCTTTTGAAAAAACTTTTAGTAAGTATTTAAAATAAACCATTAGTCATTAGGTATCGAGCTGTATTTAAAAAAAAAGTCATTTATTCAAACTAGGCTGAGAATCAGCACTTTTCGAACGTCAAAATTACATAAGACAGTCCCCCAAAACGCCCACCCTTCACTACTTCCTAGATGATGTCCGCCATAACTTAGACAAATGGCTAATACAAAAATCAGGCCATATGAACAACAATTTGATTCCCAAAAATGTCTTCTGGCTGCTCTAGCTGACAGAACACCTGAATTGCCTTCAAATAAGTATGCAAATGGAAGCATTCTCAGTCGGAGTCTCGACCGGCTGAATGCGATAGAAATGGCTTACATTATGTGAGTCAGTCGTTTTACTTAGGCGATGAGATACTGATGACATAATAAACGTATTATCTGGCGGCAGAATTGATTTGATCAAATGCATTTTCTGCACGTGGTTCAAAAACTGTCAACCCTTAGTTGCGCGCAAACAAAATGTAATGTGGCCCCTATAGAATAAAGAAAGAAAAAAGTGCCTATCTCCTTTTATTTATTCGCTTGAATAGCTTTGATCTTCGGCCCTTTGAAAAACGCCTCTTAAGATTCACAAAATACTTTAAATAAATGGTTTTATATTAGAAGATACCACATTGAATTACTATGGGTGGAGTTCAAATAAATGGTTGCATTCATATTGCGTTTAAAACCCGATGACCACAGGTGATTTACCGATTCAAATGGTGTTCCAAAAAAAAGGTTCCAATGTTAATAGGGACCCCATCATTAAATGCGGGCGGAAGTGACGCCAAAGGTATCGTCAGGCAATGTAGCCGGTCCAATTGACCAGTTTTTAGGGTTCCGTAGTAAACAAGCAACCCTTATAGTTTCGTGATGTCCGTCTGTCTGTCCACGGTTTAGCTCCAAGACTCTTAGTACTAGAAAGCTGTAATTTGGTATGGGTATACATATTAATTACGCCGACATAGTGGTAAAACAAAATTAAGAAATTTTTAGGGTACCTCCCCTACACGTAAAGTGGTGATGTTTTTTTTTGTTTTTTTTTTTTCTATCCCATAGTGTGAGGAAAGGTCGTTGGAAAGGTCCTTTAAAAACATTGTGAGTATGTGAAAACCATTTTTGGATTCAGAGATCCGTTTGCGAAATATTAAGCTTTATAGTGCAAATTTTTGTTAGAGTCTTGTTGTCTTGATTTTTGTTAACCAACCATTTAGCTGGCAAGGGGGGGACACATGTGTCCCCCCCTTGCCAGCTAAATGGTTTAATGGTTTAATGGCTGCCAGTTTAATGGTTGGTTTTGGATGTGTGAAAAAATCACAGCAATAGTTTATATAATGAAATTAAAAGGAAAACTATCACAGCTAAGTAGGCTCTACAAGATAACGAGTAATAATCAACCAATATACATTTGCAGTTGCAAAAACATGTTTTCCCATACATTCCGTATGAGAGAATATGTTTTTCAACTACAAAGTTAAGTTTGATTTTGGGATAAATTCATCCCAACTACGGAACCCTTCATTGTGCGTGGTCCGACACGTACTTGGCCGGTTTTTTAATGATAATTTATATCTACCCGTTGCTAATGAAATATCTAGATGTAGTGTATGATAAATCAAATTATAATGACTTATTAATGTTAACCCACGTTACAGATTACCGGGGTCTAGTGACAATAAATGATGAACTACATTCAAATTGCATAAAGTCCATGAAAATCATTTTGAGGACCGAGACTTTTATAAAATACATAGTTAATAAAGTTTGGCGCCTTGGGATTGGATTGGTCTTTGGACCATGAAGGTCACAAGCACAAGAGGACCTTTGAATACTAGTATTAAGGGGACGATAACTGACTTTTAATGATTTTATACTGAAGATGACGTCTAAACGAGTTGTGTTAATGATTTAGAAAAAATATATGTTAAATTAGAGCATTTTTTAAATATTTTAATATAGTCATATTTTGGACTATGTTTATATTATTACATAGTGAAATAAATTTGTAAAGTTATATCTAACGCAGATAAAAACTGAGAATGACGCAAAATCTACCAAGCGTATTTTTCTGAAACTTTCACCATTTTAAAGATAATTTAATTATTGATCTTTTAGTATACGTGTTTTATTAAAATACCTTTTGTTTTACGTATAATGAATTAAAAATGCGTCTAATTTGGGACAGCGCTCCTTGATGGGCGAGTCCTATTACTGGCTGGACGTACGACGCGTTGCGTGAGCTCAGTACAGAACACGTAAGCTAACCACTCAAGGTCACTGTCATATATCTGCGTCTTAATGTGTCGCAGGCAATTTTTATGATTCCGCTTTTTACAAACGGCGCGCGGCGTGTCGTCCGTTTACAAACGCTCGTAGTTATGAAATATGTGGAAGGAGACATGTAGATTGCTTTGTCACTTTATAATAAGCTACAACATTTTCTGGACAATTCATTCGCCGTTTACAAAATGCCGCGGCAAATTGAAGTATTTAGTTATCTGACATGTAGAAACGCTAAGGTGTCCATGAAATCTAGTGCTCGGAGGACTCCTGCGCGGAATATTATTGGTACAATAACTGTCAAAAAATTGTAAACTGCAACAAACCATTTTCAATTTAACGCATTATTTTTCGGTAGTTTATAATCTAACGGAATAATACTGATAAATTGTGAACTGGTATCCAACTTGCTTGCAACGTAACACACCATGCGCTAATACTAAATAGCCTGCCTAGCTGCGAGCAACTTGGAAGTAGCGCTCGCTTGGGTCGCGCGCGGTTGCTCACAGTTCTAATCTAACCTAACCCATTTCACCCAGTTCACAATTTTTTGACAGTTTATAATCTAACGGAAATAATACCGATAGATTATGAAAATTCAAAATATTTTATTTCACATAAACCTACACGGGCACTTATGAAACGTCAGAAGCTAGGTGCACGAATATTTTTACTTCGGTAACCCAGGTACCCTACGTGAGATTGTCAGTGACACCAAGGCGTTGCTGGCCTTCTTTGAGGAGCTGGGGTGGATCGAATAACAGATTTTCCCACCCGTACGCAAAATACGCGCTTTGACGTGGAGTTGCGGATACCAGCCCGTATTACCTATTACCTAGGTGCACGATTCCAATTGGTCTTTTCCTATAGAGAAGAGCCGGCAAGAAACTCCACGGTAACTCTTAAAAATAATTGGCTTTTACAATATTTTCAAATAAGTGTTAATAGGTATGGGGGGACAGTGTTATAGGTCTTTCAACAAGTACCAGGTACTTAACAAAATAGAAAATGGTCAACAAATGTACAGTCCACTAAGCCTACAAAAACGGTAAAAAGGGTTATAAACAAACAGTTCTCATAATTTTACGGTGACATACTTAATAGGTACCTGATTACTGGAATAAAGTCCGATTTGTCCAACCTGTGTTTAATGATGGTCACCCTACAATCATAATCAATGTCGAAATTATAACAATTGAACGACTTGCCAATTTGCCTTCGGCATATTTCATGACTGTGAGCGTTTGTAAAAGGACGGACTTTTATATAATGACGAATCTTACAATCTGCTTACGACGTTAATATCATAAACTACGAAAGAAATGAATCATAATAACACATGTATCCACCAAGGTCGACCAGTCATCATAGGCAATACTTAGTCATAATACTCAGGTAAGACAATTGTATAATCTGTTATTAACTTCAAATAAATTCCTAATGGGTTAACTGACGCTTACTGTTCCACATGTTAAACCATATTTAACGTGTAGCTGCTCCTAAAATGTTAAACTAGACCCAAACATGGTGAAGTTATTTAAACTCCTGCGATACACCAATCAGATTTAATTCCCAGTCCAATAAATTCCTAAAGCGCGGTATGAAGTTGCCTTGGAAAGCATTTTGCAAATTGAAAACACGAGGAGAGGTTAGCAATAATGCTATTCAAGAATGGTTGGCACAAATCATTCGCCCGAATTACAGGTAGATTTGAGGATTGGCTTTTTAGAAAATTCGACTAAATTAACTGCAAAAGTTATAGAAGAGCAAGATTGATCGAAAAGAAGGCTTTACTTGACGGGTAGGTCTAATGTGTGCGACAGCCGTGCAAGATGAACCGTGTTCTCGGAGAAGCAAAGCCTCGCCTGATTTGATCATCGACCCGTCTCCAGAATAACCAGCACCGTAATAAGATAACTTCAGCAAAAACTTTTTACATTAAGTACTCGGAGAAGAAGGCACACAATTTCATTCAACTGCAATGGGTACCGTCTTCATTGACGCCGGATGTATGCGACATCTTTGCGAATGTTGCATTAATTTGGCTGTCCTATTGTGTTATGCAATACAATCATCCCTGTCCGTTCCGGACTCATGGTCTAGAGCTGTGAGATGTCCGACGTCACAAGCGGGTCGAGTGTGACTGACAAGCATGCGAGATAATGCGATCGCTGCCTAAACAAAGCGAAGGCGCCTGATTTAATCAACGATTCTATACGAAGATCCTATGTAAGCACCTATTCCGCTGGTGACAGATATAGTGAGTGGGACGTGACGGTAATTCCTAATATAATTCCGACGTAATAAATTATGTATACGAGTAATAAATCGAACATGGCTTGAGTGTCGAATCCTAATTTGATTCGACATTTCTTTTAACATTTTTATGGTAAGATCGTAAAAGTTATGCAGTTTTTCAATGTAAATTCAAGTACGGCAGTTTTTTTTTTGTTGACTGAGCTCATTTTACATTGTTAGGTACTTAATGTGCAAAGCGTCTGTCATCATTATATCAAGCCTGTATTACGAAGATAATTTGTTCTTGATTGAAATGGTTAAGTGGCCTGAAAGACATAACGTGGGTCTTATGGGGCTGGAAGTTGGGTGATTTCTTTTAACTGGCGTCGCAGCGTCAGTTGGCGTCATAAGCGTGCCATCATGTAAACTGTTTATGACGTCGTGGGCAGGCGGAGACGCGGCGTGGCGGCAGAGGCGCACAATTGAGACGTTACGTTGTTTAGCGTGCGGTTCTGTGGGGCCTGTAACGAGCGCGCACAACTTGCTTAATGCACGCGACAAATTACCCTCCGGAACACACGACGAGAGGATGGGCCCCTTCTTAATTAACGTATTTTGTCACCTTATAAATTGTAAGGCAAACGGAACTGTGGCACACCTAGTTAGTTCACAAACAGTCAGTAAGTAGTGGCGGCGTGCCTTTTGAGAATTTGGTGCCCTACATTCATGCACAGATGTTGTGTATAATTACGTACTTTCGTAGGTACATACCCTATTCAAGCAAAATAGCTTTCAATTGTTAGTTTGTAAGACTAATCTAGGGTGGTACCTAGATTATATGAAGTGACTTATATAACAAATATTAATGTTACTTTATGATTTCTTTAATTTGTTTTTCTACTTTTATCCAACAAAAACAATGCAGTAGAAATACATAAGTAATATAAAATACAAAAAAGAATTGTGTGGTTTTATGAAACCACGGTAAAAGTGAAACTTCTATAGGCGCCGCCATATTGGCCTTGGCTGCTCTGACGAGCGCCTTTCACTTTATCCCTACTCCGCGGCCGACCGTCACGCGACATGCAACACACAGACGAAAAAGTTTGAGACGATGTAATAAAAGTTTCACTTTAAAAGTTTTGTAAAAAAAAAAAGAACATAATTTCATAACTTTTTACTCATATTTAAGTTCCTAGATATGTTTACAACTTGAGGACTTTTAGAAAAAACAAAATACTTAGTTGTTTTTTTTCTAACAAACTTGAAATGAATTATTAAGTAGTAATTAAAATAAACGCATCAAATATTTTAAAGGAGACTAGACAGATATTTCAAATGATAGAGGTATACGTTTAGGCCTTCGCCCCGAGCAGTAAGACACTATATCAGATAACTCATCATCTTTTACGACGCCTCATTGAGGTGGATTACAATTAAAATTTTATTGTGTCTCGTTAATGACAGTTGAAAGGTTAACAAAAAGAAAGTAAATTACATATCACTGTGCCTTTTTTCCGCGAAGGGTAAGGCTGAGGTGTAGGTACTTTAGTACATCCACATTTTCTAGATATTATTGAGTCCCATGTAAAAGGGGCGAGCCTATTGCCATCAACCATGAAGTAAATTTGTTATAAATAAAACACATAAGTAACAAGTGAATAAAAATTAAGCTGACATTTATCAATCAATTTATGGACAGTGTGAAATAAATTATTATATATATTATCAATCAATGAATGCAGATTGTTGCTTGCACACTACTTAAGATCGAACTCGAAGTCACTTACCAGTAAAAAATTCCATCAAAAATACTATCTCAAATTACTCATGTACCTGTAATTAATCTCTTATTTGCAGAACAATGGAATAGAATAGAATATTCTATCAGACTTGTGAGTGAAAACTTCTTTAGCGATTTTTGGTAGAGGGTAAACTGATGGATTTGCATCACCAACATGCTCATGCTGTAGAGCTCTACTATAGAATATAACATAACATCACGCTTTGTTACCCCGAAGGATTGGGCAGAGGTGTCCCTGTAGCAGGCATTTCACAAGTTATGTTAAGTCCCGTGTAATAGGGGGCGAGCTTATTGCCATTAACCTGGCACAAATCTAGACTCTGAGCTGCTACTGAGAAATTTCAGATAGAAAAACCCAATAACACTTTGCCCGACCCGGGAATCGAACCCAGGACCATGAGGTCCTGGCATGAGCTCAGCAGTAGCGCTTGCGACCATTAGACCAATATAGATGCGCTAATACCTGATTTAAGTATTTTATAGTAAAATTAATACAACTTAAAGTACAAAATAATATCAATAGTGATAAGATTGTTAATCTCACTGTACAGCTATAATAACTAACAAGTAACAATACATTAGATAAAACATTGTAAAGTCCCCGTCACGAGAAGCTATAATTTTTGTAAATAAAGAACTTCTACTAAGTTACGTAGCGACAATTTAATCAACAACAAATAATCCCAAATTCAATGAAGTCAAAGTAACGTACGTGTTATACGAAACTAATGAGCAATTTCACTTGATCGGGTTATATTTTAGCAATATAAAGTGTTGTCGTCTAAGGTTTTGTGGTACTGGAACGCATCTGATTCATGGAACTTAAACATTTGGGCCACGATTTTGAAGTAAGTTCACGCTGACGTTGTCTCTGCTGTCTTTCGAGTTTCGAATGCGTCAGTTTGTTTGTGGTTTTTTCGCAGATTAGGTTATATTGTTTGTTTGTAATTAGATGTGTGTGTTAATATAATTATATCCCTGTAAAAAAATAGTACAAAACTGTTTTTATTTTATTTTACCCAAAGATTGCAAACCCCTGAATGTGTGTTTACAAAATTTATAGCTTCTCGTGACGGGGACTTTAGTTTTGTTTTTTTATTAGTAGTATTTAGCCATATGTTAGTACCTACAAACAAATTGTTTGCTAAAGCTTTTGACTAAGCGATAGTTTTAGCACCAACGAAAAGGAGTTCAGAACAAGAGCTTTGAAAAAAAAATGAAAGCATAAATTAATTACAGGATTGTAAAAAAAAGCAATGGTTATGTTTTGACAAAAGCTAGACACAGTAGAACGTACAAGTAGATGAATTAAATAATTTTTCATTTTTTATAACGACTCCTGTAATACACTTTATCTACGAAGTTAGTCATACGAATTATTGTTTACATTGATGGATGACAATTTTTTTTTAACTCGCCAATTAGATTAAAATCAAAATACCAGAATCTTAATAGACGTAATTACCTGAACAATAAACCAGGACCAAGGACAGGTAAAAAATAAAATCAACTAAACAAAAGTTTCATAAAAATAAAAGAGGTGAATGATGTTCGTACCTTTCAAAAAGCTTCCTCTACGATGATGGAATCTTCAAAAATAACATACACTACACAAACTGTTCAGTACTTTAGTCATGTGAAAACCGGGAGCACATCAAAATGCACATAAATAAATCGATTATTTTAATTTGTTTTCATTGCTATTCTCCATAGAACCGAAGAAAATGCGTCCTTTCAACCACTCACTCAATCCACGACATTATTCAACTCTTACGTTTAGTTGTTCCTTACGAGTTTCGACTGTCAAGATCTTTTCTTTCTGTAAGTTATTCTTTTATTTCCATTCCTGATGGAAAAATATTTTTATTTAAAGTAACTGTTGAACTTATTTTTATGAAAAGTTACTGTTACTGTTAGCCTGCATTATCCCACAGCTGGGCAAAGAGCTCTCCCCATGACTTTAGGCTCTTTTGTTCCAGGGCTAATGTGGACCACTTGTCGTTTTAAAGAAAGTATTTGCTTTATTTACTTTTTAATGGTTTTGTAATTATTTTGTAGTCTGTAAAACCTTTTAGAAAAACAGAACGAGTATTGTGTAAACTAAACGTAAACCTCTCTGTCAAAATTATAACGTTCAAAAATCTTTTCATCTCTTGAGAGTGAAGTAAATATTTTTTTTCCCCTAATAATAAACTGTAGGTAATAATAATAGCAAACTCAAAATAACGCACTTATATAATTCTATTCTATTCTAAAAAATAGGAAACTTATGAAAAACTTACTCGGAGTCCGGTAACTGATTTTTTGTCTCAAAAATAATCATAATGGGGGAAATAGGTAAATACTCCACATCAAAGCGCGTAATTTGCGTACCGAAAATTGAATATTTGATCCACCCCAGCTCCTCCAAGGAAGGCCAGCAACGCCTTGGTGTTACAACAATCTCACGTAGATAGTCACGTAGGGGTCTCACCGGGCAGTTTAGATGAGCATGAGCTGCTGTCTCATCGTCCTCCTTGCAGGTCTTACACAGCGGACTGTCTGTGACTTCGATGACAAAGAGGTGTTTATTAAATGACCCATGGCCAGTTATAGCTGCTGTAACAGTACGCAGCTGTTTAGTCGGATAACCTGTTTCGAACTACAGATGAAAAAGATTCCTAACATACCTCAAGATGGTACGGTATCAGGACTATCAGGAAACGGTTAGTGAAAACCGATCTCGCGTCGAAAAAATATAATGTTGGATTTTCAACTCTTGGCGCTGAGCAGAGCCTTGAATATTCAGTGTGCGAAAAAAAGTTACCGCAGGAGAAAATCGCCGGGGTAAAACGGATTTGGATGAAAGGGTATGCCTTTTTACGTTTTACGGCTGCTTCGGGAGGTTCCTGTTCAGGATAAGGCGGGAGGAAACACCCGGGTGTCACCATTGTGTGGATCGGCCTGAAGACACGGTGGAGCATACGGTGGAGGTCTGCCCGGCTTGGGCGGAGTAACGCCGTGTTCTCGTAGAGGCGATCGGCGGCGGTGATCTCTCGCGTCCGGCCCTGGTTCAGGCCATGGTACGGAGCGAGAGGAAATGGCAGGCCGTCACCTCCTTCTGCGAAGCGGTAATGCTCGCGAAGGAGGAGGCGGAACGCGTGAGGGAGAGGCAAATTTCACGCCCTCACGCCCCTAACCGCCGCAGGAGGAGACGCCCGGGGCGGGAATCGCGAGCCGATTTCCGGCCACCGTAGGCGCGGGCTTGCGGACGGTGAGCAATGGCTAGCTCGCCGTCCGATAAGGACCAAGCCCGGGTCGACGGTGCGTTGTGTTCCACGCGCGCCTCAAAGAGATGTCAGCAGAATTGACGGGGTCCGCTAGGGCCAATGCCTGCCGGGGGTTCGAAGAAAACCGATCGGGAAATCGTGGCCCCCGGCAACAGGGCAACCGAAGGAACACGGGTGGGTTTTAGTCAGTAAGAGTCTGACACGCCCTCCCGCTCCACCCAGAGCGGGAGAAGTTATTTGATAATTTCACACCCAAAAAAAAAAAAAAAAGGTATGCCTTTCATCCAAATCCGTTCAACCATTACTCATGACCTGGGACATAGAATACTTTTTACCGCGGTAGTACATTCCCGTGGGATAATTTCCTACCCATTTCCATGTGGGCGAAGCCACGGGCAAAAGCTAGTGTATAAATAATTTCAGAACTAAGCCCTTTAGTGTCAAAGTCAATGTCAAACTTGGATTTGGCATTTGGGGAGGGGAGGCTAATCAAATCAAACTAACCTAAAAGTGTTCTGTCTATTATTTAATCATAAAGATTTTAAAATGAATACTACGATGATAAGTAATTTGCTAAGAAGTACTATAACCCGATGTTTACGCTCTCAGAATGCTATCACAGTTGCAGCTGCTACAATCATCAGACGAGATGTACACACTACAAATCCTGCTAATGACCTAATGGAATTTTTCGACGCTAAGAAAAATTGGGGAGAAACGAATATTAGAGTTGGTAGATCTTGGAAGTTGGACGAATTGAGAATAAAATCGAATACAGATTTACACAAACTGTGGTATGTACTGTTAAAAGAACGAAATATGTTGTACACAATGGAACATGAATGTAATAATAAAATGAGGTTATTTCCTAATCCTGAAAGAATCGACAAAGTTCAAGAATCAATGAATAATATAGAAACTGTTATAAGGGAACGTAACGTCGCTTATTACAAGCTTGAGACAGGAGAGACTGGAGAACGACCTGTCGAGGATGTTGTGAACTTCTTTGGTTTACCAGAGAAGCATCAGAAGCGGGAGTACTATATCCCCAAGTTCATGAATACACGTTGGGTGAGACCATACCTTGAAAATGGCTTTATAACCAGTGCAGCTGTCAAGAAGTTCTACAGACTGTACAAAGAGAAGGAGTATAATGTTGAAAGGAAGGCACGCAACAGGGACTTCAGTCATGTGCAGCATTTACTGAAACGCTTCCCCAACATGAGTATGGAGACATTGAAAGCAGAATATCCCAATGTAGATATTGAAAAAGCTAAGCGATCCAAGAAAGCCAGAGGACATTTTATGCCAAAATATTAATTAAACAATAATAGTGTAGTAACTTTTAGTTTTATTTATTCATATAGGTTACACAATCATAGTAAATGTTACCATTTTCTGCAATGATAACAGTGCAACATAATTAAGATAATTATAAGACTTAGTCCAACATTAAAATTATGTAACATAATTATACAGTGTAAGGCGATGAACACACTCACACACCACGCAGCGTAGCACGTGAATGCATGTTTTAACATTTCTTGTAAGTATCTCAGTTTGTATAGAAAACACGCACAGTCCAACACACAGAAAATGCATCCACACACGTTCATTCAGATAGTTGACACGCAACATGCAGCATGATGCGGTGCAGTGTGATAATCGCCTAATAATTAGTAGCTTTTTAAATTAGGATAATACAGTATAGGTGGGTTCAAAAGTAGGATTCATACTAGTGTTTTTTACAATATCACAATACTTCACTACACAATACTTTTTCATGAAAGGTATAGAAACGAGTTAAGTGTCTACACATCATAATTAATATATAATTGTAAAAAACAGAGGTTAGTTTCATTTTATCTCAACTAAAAAAGACTTATTTGCCCCTCAACAACAATAAATAATGGCAACACCAATATTTATAATTAACAATACTTACTGTGATAACTGTGGTCCCAACTTTTTTATAGTACAATACAACAACACAAGATTACATAGGCAAAATTCCTTTACTACCTCCAACATAACATGCAACTTGAGTATTAAAAACTTAGTATATTCTGCCTGGGTTGCACTAAGTAACTTCAATAATAACTGGAGATGTTGAGAGCCTTTTCAAGTTGTCAGCCATCAAATCTCTGGTTATTTTTAAAGTAACTTTGGTGCAAGTCTAGGAATTTTAATAACTTGCGAGTGGAAAAACTTTAAGAAATTGCTATTGGTGCCGATTCCCTTGTTCACAAACTAAACTAAATTTAAGTTCAGTGCATCTTTTTCTTTCTATTTCATTAAGAAAAGGACAGAAGATAAATTTTAGTTTAGTCCTGTCAAATTAATCAGCGCCTGTCACTCTCCATACAAATTTAGACTAAAATTACGTCAATTTACGTCAAGCGCTGATTAATTTGACAGGACTAAACTAAAATTTATCTTCTGTCCTTTTCTTAATGAAATAGAAAGAAAAAGATGCACTGAACTTAAATTTAGTTTAGTTTGTGAACAAGGGAATCGGCACCATTGTTGCTTGATTAGGTACATTGATTGAACTATTAAGTGCATCTGCACAGTGGCAGGCACAAGTGCGTATTGGAAATATAGATAGATGTCAGGATACATAATTATATTTAGTTAGAGAGCCATTCTTTTACAAGAAGCTTTGCTTGACGCTATTCATGAACTGCATAAAAATAAGTAAGTACCTTTTTATAGTATTTTTTTTAAAATATTTATTTAAAATTAGAGCACTGATAGCCTAGTAGTATGGACCATCGGACTGCAAAGTCGAGTTAAAACCCAAGGCACACACCTCTGACTTTTTGGATTCATATGCGTTTTGTATAAATCATCACTTGCTTCAAAAACAGTGAAGGAAAACATCGTGAGAAAACCGGCATGCCTGAGAGATATTTCTTAACGGCATGTGAATCCAAGTCAGAGGCCCATGGGTGGCCTTAAAACTCTGACTCCAGGTTAGTCACTAACCACACGAAAAGAAGATATAATTTAAAATGTAAAAGAAAAAGATGCAGTTGGAATTAAACCGTAAAACTGTTGCTGCTTGGCTGAAGCAACAACCTCTTTCCGTTTGATCAAACAAAGCCCAACTGCAGCTTTTTCTTTCATCTTAGCAAAACAACAAGCCTCTACAGTGTCGACAGTAGTCTAGCCATCTATCCTGCCACTATTGGTGTGATCATAGCGTAAAGTTGTGCTGTACTGTACTAATATTTATACATCTATCACAGGTTCAACTTACTGTTCTAAGAGTTCTATATTCGTAAAAATTTCCAAAATGTCTGGCAAATCTCCTCTGCTCTTCAAATCATGAAATACTATCTGTAATTCCTTGATTGTTTTTACTACATGCTTGTACTTTTTGATGAAATCTTCAGTGACATAGTATGAGCTACTTTCAGGTAATGTTTGGGTATGTGTTTGACTATCATCAGACATTTGTTCATTTAATTTATTCCATGTTTCCTCCACACTTTGTACATCATATGTATCTAAATAGGCTTCTAATGTTGTGTATTGAGTGTGAACAAGATGATTAAGGCTGAAATGGTCAGTAGTACTTTGTAATAGAAGTTTTGATTCTTTTTTATCGAATTTAGCATATTGTATATTTTCCTCACTCTCAGGAGTCATGCATTTTTTTATCACATAGTTAATTATTCTTTTTATTTTCTTGGGTTTAAAAAATAACTTCTCGGAGATTTTTATTTCAGTATCATCTGGTGGATACATTCCTGACTGTAAGTCTTTGATATTGTTAATTATAATGCTTATAATGCAGTCATTATTTGTTTTGGTTAACTTCTGGATATGCAACATGCCAATGAGATGTCTCATATATGCTGGTTCAATCCTTTCTAAAATCCTGTTGATGGATTCATGCGGCATTTCTGAAAATTATATTTATTCCATTTATTTTAAAACACAAAAATTTGAGCAAAGTTAATGAAATTTATATTGGACCACATGACCTTCCTCTATATTACCAAAAGAAAAGAGAATCACGTAAAAAGCCCCAGTAATGACAAAAAGATACATATTGAAAACACATACAAAATAAAAAGAGTATAAGAGATAACCTCCCCTTTTTTAAGCCGGTTAAAAATATACTTTGTTTAAAATATATTTTGAATCATAAAGGGTATTGTCATGTGAATTGTCAAACGATTTTGAACCATGTGCAGTGCAACTAATATAGTTACATTGACCTAATCTGCAAATCGTCGCTCGGCATCCAAAACCGCGAATGTGACATTTTTAACGAAAATCATTTTATTTCATTCTACACGTATTTGAACGTGTAGAATGAAATAAAACAAAAATCTGATTTTCGTCAAAAATTTCACATTCGCGGTATTTGATGCCGACGAAATGACTATAGTATGTACAAACCTTTGTAATAAAATACAAAAAGTGGATTATGATTGGCTGAATGAATGCATGTAAGGGACAGAACACTAGTTTGACTGAGACCTCTGTACCGCGCGTTAGGAATGCGCGGCGAGGCGGGGGATAGCGTTGACTAATGAGGGGCACACAGCGGTATCGGTCAAATTATACCTAACAAATTAAATAGGTACAAACCTGAGATTATTTTGTAGAATTCATTTGCAAGTCTTGTGCTAAATTTTGATGTGTTTGGATAGTCACTGTTTGAGTTTTGCTCACAGAGATAAAATGTTTGAATCATTACATTTAGCCAAGTCTGAAACGTAAAAAAACAGCTTTAGTAAATTCATTATTACAGATCTTATATTATGTCTTCTAAATATCTTCAACTACCGACCCACCTCTGATTCACACGTTTTTACAATCTGTTAAGAACATTCGAGATTTCTTTATTATATATAATGTTTAATTATACACATAAACTTTCCGGAATAAATCTATGGTGAAAACGGGATCGAATTTCATTATGTAGTTTAGAAGAACAACGTGGTCACACAGACAGACACAAAAGCGAATGAGTTTGGATAGTGCTGTCAGGGCAGTTTACAATCAGCCCGGATCTAGGGGGGGGCAAGCCGGAGCCCGGGCCCTGGGCGCCAGCTTCAGGGGGCGACAAATTCAAGTGTAGCAGACAAGTGCACCACACAGCGACTATGCAAATAATGAGACGCGCAACACATTTATAATCTTTCTATTTTTTTTCTTTTTTACAACAGTTTTGGCACCCCTGTTGAAATAGCACAATATTGATTGATACAATTTGATTAATATGTTGCTGCCAAAATTTGAATTCTGAGAAAATTTTAATTTAGCAGGGGCTAACTTAGCGCATCCCCATAAAAGATTGGCCTCCAGGCAGCAAACTGCAGTATTGCCCCGCCTCAAAAAATCTAGATCCGTTGTCTACAATAACATTCAACTTTTGATATTTGATCCAGCCTCAGTAACTACTACTACAATTAGCTTCATGAATTTAAATACTTATTTATTCACACTTACCGTAATAATTATTATCATTGACTCTGGGTACTGTAGATGTATTAGATGTACAAAGAGCCTCATTATTTGCCTGCAGTTGGCAGTGACACCACCCGTGTACAGGACCTCTGACCATAAAACATACGCCATTAGAGGCTTGTGCGACCTCATAATATGTCTCACTGAATTATTGTTATATCTGAAAAATAATGTCTGATTTAAATGAATTTTTGATTGCAGTAATTTAATTATATAATTGTGCTAAGTAACTCTTTTTGCTAAGTACACTATGACATTTTTGATGGATGAGTTCTTTGATGGAATGAGCAAGTCAAAAGATCCCTGTTCACTCTTGCTTTGAAGGTAGTCAGTGCCGTTGATTTAACATAATTATCTTCTTTCTTTTCAGTATTTAAAACGATAAAATAAACAAGTATACCTTGACTGCCAAATGGCCAAATCAAACTGTAATAGTTCTACAATACTTTCTAGCACAGCCATCAATCTTTCTATCCTGTCTGGTCTATTAAGAAGTTCAAATATTTCAAATTTCTCTTTTTGCCAATGTAGTCCTTTCAGACTTTGTTTCATTTCTTCTGGAATATTCTCACATTTATTAATTAAAGGGCCATCTAGGCTGTCGGAACTGATTTCATTCTCCAATCTATTCATGCAATACTTTACAATGCCACTCCTGTATTCATATTGTTCTCTGTTGGTATATGTCTTCTCCTTGTGCTCCATGGGTTTTATTAAGAAAGAGTTGTAACAGCTCTTCAAACTTTTAATGCATGGTGGGTGAGTGCTAAAGTTTTGAGACAGTATCTGTTGGCACTTGTCTATGATGTGAGGCACTGTATGTTCAGACAATTCATCCTCATGGACATTCTGAAATGTAACAATATTGACAAATTAATGAAAATTCAAGACCAAAGTGGTGTGTGTATTTGAAGAAATGAAAAAATAACAGATAAAGAGTAGGTATATTTACCAACATAATCTCCACAATCTCTCTGAGTACATTTTCAGATAAATACTGGACAGGAGTAATGCACATTTGGCACACTTCTAAAGCTTCATACCACATGTTATTCTTTATTTCTATTGTGAAAGACTCTTCAGCATAATGTGGCATTTCCTTGATGTCTTTCTGAAACATAACAACCCCATAGTATAATTTCTAGAATTGAAGTACAATGAAAGACTTATCAGATAACATTTAAAGATTTTATTAAATACCAGCTTCCGCCAGCGGCTTCGCCCGCGTGATATCTTACTAAATTATAGCCTGTTACTCAGTGATAATACAGCATTCTACTGGTGAAAGAATTCTTAAAATCGATCCAATAGTTTTTGAGGTTATCCATTACAAACAAACAAAAAATAAATATTTCTCTTTATAATATTAGTCTAGATTTTATTCAAGATTTTATAAAAACACCATGGTCATGCTCAATAGGTTCACTGAAACTTTCGATGGCATAAGACTATTTTAGTCTGGAATTCTTAATAGATTTGATTTCAGTATACATAATACTTGTTCTAATGCATTTTGGAACTCACTCCAGTGTTATCATTATGTTTGCAAAGCCTTTTCTTCATACAAGACGGAACATAGTATAATAATAACAATCTAGCACGGTGATCGGAATAAGCCCTAGAGGAGACTTGTCTGCAAGCTTCGACGAAGTTTTTCTTCTTTCTAGCCTTTAGTTCATCTTCTTCGCTTTTAATAACTTTTGGACGCTTGCAAGTTACCTCTTCAGTATTACTTTCGCGCTTTAAATTGGTCTTTCGTGGAGAATGTTTAGCTTTTTTCCTTCTAGGACTCATAATTATATTTTCCGATTAGGATATCGAGTTGCAATTTTAAGAAATCTCTGAAGAATCTTTTGAAATGAAGTTTTATTTAGTTTATTTTTAACGACCAAACGCGAAACATCGAAAATTACGATTTTGTTGACTTCAAAACTTCACTTCAAACCACAGACCATATAATATTAGTCTATGCCACAGACTATTCCAATATTTTTTTTTTTTTTTTTTAATTTATTCATGACCATGGATACATGTCCTTCAGTCGTAATCATTGAACATAAAATATACTTTTATCTTACTTAAAAGTAAACAATAAAAAGTTCATCAATAGTGTTTACCGCTCATACGAGCTAAGTACATCTGAGAGGCGATGAAATTATTTATCTAACAACAACAAAATATTAATTAAACAAAAAAAATTATATATATATAAAAACAATCTAATGAACCCCGAAATTATTAAATTTTTTCTATTGTATTCAATATATATCTAAATAATGGATTATTTTGGAAAGTAATTCCTGAACGTGGCGGGGAACACTTAAAGAGTTTTGTTCTGCTATGTCACTAATTTCACTGACAAGTAACAATCTTTGCATGGCAAACGATTCACAGTCAAATATAACGTGTTTTATATCCGCATTTTCTTCAGAACAATAGGTACATTTGTTTTCACTAATTATTCTCATCCTGTAGAGATGAGCTGGGACTAAACAATGGCCAAATCGCAAGCGATTAATGACGGTTATGAACTTTCTGCTGGAGTATTTGAATTTATTGTACCACGGCATTGTTGGTAAGTCTTGCTGTAATTCTGAATACCATTTTCCTTTTGTTTCTGTTGATGCGTCCCAATAATCCTTCCATATCTTCCTAAATAATGTTTTAAATTGTTGATAATAATCCGTGAAAGGGACCTTGAAAGATTCTGTAATATCCTCGTCGTGATCCTGACGAGTTGCCAGATCTACAACCTCATTACCAACTATGCCACTGTGAGATGGAACCCACAAAAATTCTACATGTTTTCCCAACTTTTGTAGAGCGTACTTAATTCTATGTACAATATAATTTTGTTTATAACTTAAGTTACAATTACTTATACTAGATAAAACGCTTTTGGAATCACTTACAATTAATATATTATTTACACTATTTACAGTTTTGCTTATACTATGTTCATCAATATTTACAATAGTATTTACATAAGTTAAGGCAGCTAGTATAGCCCAACCTTCTGCAGTGTATATACTACAATTATTTGGCATTTTAAAGCATTTAGTTATTCTCTTTTGTGGGTCATAATATGCTGCTTTAACATAATCATCAGTTTTAGATCCATCAGTGTAAATGATATAAAAATGTGATTTGTCATTCAAAAATTCTAAGAAATCACATTTATTTTTAACAGTATCTAAAAAACACTTGATATCAAAGTAAGCTAATAAAGTATTATATGGGAATTCATATACTGGCCACTTCTTTTTGATGTACATGTCTCTTGTCAGGCTCTTTACTTTAACTAGAATGGTTGAAATTTCAGGCAGTGTACCAGAAATAAAAGTATTTGCTGAGATGGAGGCTGTGACAGCTGACTGTGTGACCTCTGGAGGATATTCAATTTTATCAAGTACTGTACTATTATTGCAAGATAACTCTTTGAGACAGAATCTCTCAGCCAGCTGTAAACGTCGCAAAGATAAGGGAGGTATAACATTTTCAATTTCCATAGAATTTATAGGGGTGGTACGCATTGCTCCACTCATTATTCTTAAGCCCATATTTTGTATCACATCCAGTTTTCTCAACAATGTAGTACTTGCATTCATATAGGCTAAGCAACTATAGTCAAAATGACTTCTGACTATGCTTTTATATAACATGCTAAGTGTTTTTGGGTCAGAACCCCAAAAAGTTCCTGCTAAGCTCCTAAGGACATTGATGCTCTTCATGACATTTCGACAGATATGGTCAATGTGCTTATCAAATTTTAGTTTATCATCTATTAAAACACCTAAAAATTTGTGATGATTAACAATAGGAATCACATTGTGGTTATATACAATATTTACAGTGGACTGTGCTAATGAATCTTTACTAAATAATAATACTGAACTTTTCTCAGAACTTATATCTAGTTTTAAAGTATTACTATAATAATGTTGTAATTGAGCCAATGCAGTATTAATATTGTTAACAGCCATATTCAAGTTTTGATTTACTGTGTATAAAAGCAAGTCATCGGCAAATTGTAATATTTTGACTTGAGAAGTATTTACATATTTAAGAATCTGGGATGTATACAAGTTATACAACAGAGGTGGAAGTGTTGCTCCTTGCATTGTGCCTTTACTAACCAACCTAGGGCCATGGAGCTTATTATTGAATCTTACATACAAAGTTCGCTGGTACAAAAAATTAAAAATCCAATTTAATGTTTTACTTGGTAAGCCCAATTCATGCAAAACACGAATTAGACATTCAATATTAACATTATCAAAAGCACCTTTGACATCCAAAAAAACACATACGGCATTAGAATGACTCAGTTTAGCCTTTTTTAGGTCTGATATAAATGAAACAAAGCTTTCAGAGCAACTCCTGCCTTTTCTGAATCCATACTGTATATCTGGTAACTTGCCTTGAGTTTCAGCAAAGTAATCTAAACGTAACTTAAGCATGTTTTCGAAAAGTTTACCCAAGCAAGATGATAATGATATAGGTCTATATGATGAGGGACTATTTACAGATTTATTGGACTTTAAGATTGGAATGACACATTGAGTTTTCCATGATTCTGGTATAAGTAGTGTGTCCCAAAGTTTATTATAAACATTTAATAAAATTTGTAAGGCATTAGGGTGTAACTTTTTTATTAAGATGTATGGTATGTTATCCAGACCTGGGGTTGTATCTTTTCTACTCTTAAGAGCTATGTGCAATTCGTTTATTGTTAATGGACTATTAAGAAAGCAGTTGGTTTCAGATTCAACAGATTCTTTTAAAATATCATTTATATTATTTTCATTCAATATTGATGAGTCTGATAAATTTTCTAAGAATTCAGGTACCCAATCATCATTTAAATATTTGTTAGAAGAAGAACCTATCCTTTTAAACTTTTTAATATAACCCCATATTCTTGTAACAGGTGTCAGCCTATTAAAACTACTACATAACTCATGCCATGAATTGATACTCTCCTCTTTTAATATTCTTTTCTTTTGAGCATCAAGCTTTTTGTATTCTATGAAGTTGGGGATGCTTGGTGATGTTCTATATTCTAACAGAGCTTCCTTAGATTTTTGAACTGCCTCATTACATGTTTGGTTCCACCAAGGAGCTGGTTTTCTTAAAATTTGCATAGTTTGGTTAGATTTGCGTTTTGGGACTGTATTTATTCTTATATCATATAAAATATTCACAAAATTATCATACAGACGAAGAGGTTCCATATTATCTATGTCTAGATGAGAGAAACTGGTTTCTGATAATTCATAATATTTAGACCAATCTGCTTTGCTATAAATATATGTTTCTTCCACAGGCCGGACTTCATATGTTGATGGCTTTACATTTAAAACTACCTGGGTTGGGTAGTGATAACTGCCCATAGGATCGTCATGAACCTGCCATTCACAAAGAGGAGCTAATGCGGAACTAACCAGAGCTAGATCAATAGCTGATGCATTCCTGTTTGGGTATTGGACAGTAGTTGCTCTACCATCATTTAAAACACATATGTCAAATTCATCAATAAGGTTATATAAACTGTTACCCCTATTATTGTTTGTATGACATCCAAACAATATATGGTGTGCATTAAAATCGCCCATGATAAGACAAGGCTTGGGAATTTCAAGAAGCACCTTTCTCATTTTGTTAGTATCAAATCTGTTGCTATTGGGAGGAGAATAAACACATAGGATATGCAATCTACCCATGGATGTTTCTATGGAAATACATATATTTTGGACTGACTCATAAAAAGTTGTTTCTATAACATTATAAGCTAAATTGTGTTTTATCAAAATACCTACTCCATTGTGTTTATTTACTGAATTTTTATATATAAAGTTGTATGATGTAAAACGAGGAATTACACTACTATTTTTTAGCCAGGTCTCATTTAACAGGCATATATCTATTTTTTGTTCAAAAAGAAATTTGTTTAATAAGGCCTTTTTACTCTGTAAGCTTTGTACATTGAATTGTGCTATATTTAAAAATGTATCCATCAATTAATAATTAAATTTGCTAACAATGTTTCTTTTATTCTTTTATTTGTTATTGGAGCATTATCTTTATTATTACCAAGACCAATTAGTGATTTTACAATGGCGTTTATAATTATTTCATTATTTACAATTTCTTCAGCAAATGACTTTGAGTTCTCACCCAAAGTTCTTTCATTTGGTTTTTTGAGAGCTGGGAAAACATTTGTATCTAACATAGTTGGAGGAGGTGTACTCACCATACTGGCATACGATTGATTCCGATTGAGGAATTTCTTCTTCTTTTCTTCCATTTTTTGTTTCTTAATGGGGCAATCCCTTGAAATTGCTAGGTGGTTGCCGCTGCAGTTTATGCAAATAATTTCTTCAACATCACACTCTTTGTATGAATGTCGACCGGCGCAAGAAGAGCACATTTGCTCACTACGGCAAGCTCTTGCAGAGTGGTTATATTTAAGGCATTTGTAGCACTGTAGCAATGGTGGTATATATATATGTACTGGGTATCTGAACATGTGAATGTATGCATACTGTGGCAATGCCGTTGCAGCAAAAGTAACTGCTATTGTACCTAATGGTGTAAGTTTTCCTTCAACTTTCCTCATAAATCTTTTAATAGAAATTACTTCTACGTCACTTTGAATGTTTTTATAAACTTCCTCATTTGACATAGTTTTCGGTACATAGCGGATGACGCCTGTTGTTTCTGTCATGTGTGCAGGAACGAATGCTTTTAATTTATTTTTTCCCAAGAAATGGTCCATTTTGAGAAAACTATTAGCTGGTGCAGGTTTTTGAAAGTTATCCCAACCTTTAGGCATTGACTCGATGTACACCTATGATGCCTTTAACATTTTCGGTGAATAATTTCGTAAGTCCAATTGGGTTTTTGTTACCTAATTTTTCATCTTCTATTGATTCCACAAAGACTACACAATCGCCACTGTGGCATTCGGGAAATTGTCTCTTATAATTCTGTTTCGTAAAGATTTTGTAAGCTGCAGACTGCCGAATCCATGGGAACCAATTTTCGCTTTTTCGACTCTTTATCAATGGGGGCGTCGCCCCCATCGCTTTCCGTTCCCATTTTACTATATACACTGGGAATATAATAAACTATCTATGCAAATATATACAAAAATTACAAATTAATACGTAGGAGAAATTTTTAAACACCCGCGCAATTTGATTTCCCGCCAAAGGACTCCACTATTCCAATATTAGATTCCAGTGTTTCCACTTACGTTTTTGGTTTTTCCCGTTTCTTTATGAAATTATTCCTAACTTTTCGTAAAACGTCTACAAAATTCCTTGATTGAGCATGATTTTAATATATAATAATAACATATCATTCCACATATTTAATAACATAAAATACCTACAAAAACATAATAAATTTACAAGATCAGATAATACAATCATTATTAATTAATTGGCTACATGGACATGTGCACGCACATGTCTGCTAGCCCAGAGCCTGATAAATGGTCCATCAACCTTGTCCGCTAGTGTAGCTAAAATACTGTTAGGGCTACCCCTGAAACGCCGCAACATCGATGCACACCGCTTGCGCCTGATGGCATGAAAGTCATCTATTCGCGGTTCCGCAAACATACCCGATGCATTGCAAAACCGAGGCAGCCTCAACAATATCCTCATTTCACCAGAACCAGATCTCGATAGGGCAACATATAGTTGCCCGTGCATAAAACACTCTTGGCGTAAATCTATTCCTACGTGCTTAAATGTTTGCCCCTGGGCCTTATTAATTGTAACCGTAAACGATACCTTCACCGGAAATCGCGCGTAGTAATTGATCATTATTTTGCTGCGATGTTATTTTATAACTGCGATATCTCTTAAGATACTAATTGAAATCGAATGATGTCAAGGGCAATTTTGTTTTAAATTAAATACTTGTGATGAATAACGCATTTATTTGGATAAGGATTAATATCATGTTTATAAAAACACCTTCGCAAATGATGCATTATTTTAGAACAAATTTGGTTAGCATAAAAAAGATTATAGTGAGTCAACCAAGATAGACATATGCTGTCTGACTTTTTTTATAACTTTTAAAGGGGAACAATTCTGTCATACATGATTTTAGGAAAACTTTAACCGTTTACGCAGTGTACGCAGCGGAAGCTCTCAAAAGGAAAAAAACTCCCGATTTTGAAACATTCTTCATTGGCGCTCCACTCCTATTGGTCTTAGCGTGATGATATCGTCGGCACAATAGTCAACTAACCAATGTGAAATTTTGGCAGTTTTGACTTAAATACAGGGAAATTTTTATTTTCTGGCGACACATACTTTGGCAAAATATTATGTCTGTGGCATTTCAAATACAGAAGATACAGACAAATCGTTATCTGCAAAAACTATAATTTCTACTGAGGTAATAGTACATTACTGCCGCGGTCTATAATGACTACTTTGCTGGTCGCGCTGATGATGGCCGACAGCGCAGCGTAGCGCAGCTCCAGGCCGACACAGCGCGGTCAGCGTGCAGCACTTGATGGACGAGCTGAGATAAAGGCCGAGGCCGTAGGTCGAGGCCTTTACAGCGAGGACAGCAAGGGCTGCAATGATGGCCAAGCTGGAAGGCCTAGAGCGTAGCTAGGCTAGCTCGAGGCAATCATAGCGTGACCAGCGAAGCAGTCATAATGGGCCAAGGCTTGTATAGTGCTTTACTCAAAAATGCAAGTACCTAATCTAAATAAAACCAGCAAGTAAAGATTTAGATTTCCTACTGATTTTCCACTGCACAAATTTTTCAGATGCAAGCTTATATTTTTCCTTTGAGTTCCGCGGTATTAAATTTTCAACCACTAATTTAGCTTCATCTTTAATGTCTGGCGGTGTTAAGCACATTGAATCGGAATAATTTTCGCTTTGAGAGATCATTTTTAGCGAAAAAGACACTAAATAAAAATAGAATTTTCGCTGAACGGCGCTTTTGTTACTTCTTTGTTTTTTTTTTTAACAATGGTAGTTGGAACTATACAGCCAAATATGGAATAAAATCTTTTTGTACAGACGCCAGCACATCAAGCTACCCGAAACTGTCAAATTTTCCCAATCAACTTTGAACCTTAGATATCAGCGATAAAATTGAAAATCTATTAAATAAATTTGACAGATTGTAGTAGCTTGATGTGCTGGCGTCTGTACCTATCTCTATAAATACAAACAGCTGTGTTTTAAATAAAATCTTTTTGCATTTGATTTTTTAAAACGTTGAAACGTCAAAATAGCGGCCGGCAATGTTTTGCCGGCCTGTTAGAGCGACCAGCAAAACTTTGTCGGCCGCTCCTTGAAACAGAACGGCAAGGTCGACTTTGCTCAAACAAGGTTGTCAAAATAATGACCACATTACATGCATTTTTGAGTAATAGTACATTGTACCTATCTCTATAAATACAAACAGCTGTGTTTTAAATAAAATCTTTTTGCATTTGATTTTTTAAAACGTTGAAACGTCAAAATAGCGGCCGGCAATGTTTTGCCGGCCTGTTAGAGCGACCAGCAAAACTTTGTCGGCCGCTCCTTGAAACAGAACGGCAAGGTCGACTTTGCTGAAACAAGGTTGTCAAAATAATGACCACATTACATGCATTTTTGAGTAAACTAATCTATGTGATTTGCGCGACAATGCAAAACTAGCCAAAGTGGTAGATTGAATACTTTACTTTAGTACAATATACCCTACAAAACAAAAGCCACAATGCATAAATGGCCAAAGTGGCAGATTGTATACTTAACCTTAGTTCTAAAAGTTATTAAAATATGAAGGTACAGACGCCAGCACATCAAGCTACCCGAAACTGTCAAATTTTCCCAATCAACTTTGAACCTTAGACGTCAGCGATAAAGTTGAAAATCTATTAAATAAATTTGACAGATTGTAGTAGCTTGATGTGCTGGCGTCTGTACAATAATAATATGAAGCTCCAGTGAACTGGACTAGGTAATTGGCAGATTGAACACATTACCTTGGACCAGAAATAATAAAAATATTTTTCTACTAGTTTCACCAGGGACTTGAAACGTTACTCAAAATAACGTTACGCTAAGTTCCGGTAACGATAATTTGTACCGTTCCACCAGGATCGCAACAAAATTAATTTCTTGGCTATAACGATACTAACAAACGGAACGAAATCTTAAACTGTTTAATAACAATATTAAAAGTATATCGTTATTAATATATCGATATAACGAAATAATAACGTTGTTCATTTCGTCAAGGGCGCGTTTGTAAATCGGACAAAATTATGCTGTTTTTCGGTACATTTTGTGACAAAACTAAACCGAATCAAATATAACTAATAACTACGCCATATAAATTGGTTCTTCATCTTTAAAGATAAGTAATTTTTTTATTCAAAATAATAGTTTTTTATATTGTAAAAACGATCTTCCGTTGTCATAATTTAGGATGTCTAAAAATACTATAAGTAGGCACATATATTCAATAAGGAAAAAATCTTTCAAAATGTCACAAATAGTCGTAAAAAAATTGAAACCCGAAACTACCTTTTTCACATATTTTGCTATTACGAATGAATCTTAACACATTGCATTAAGGGTTATTTTATTTTTGGTCTCTGTTTTGATTGTATGCATTTGGAAAGAAATCTCAGTCCGCGGTATTTAAGCGTATTATCTATGGTCCGCGCTCGGCCGTTGTCGTGAGTGGACCCTGTATTGCCTTTTTGCAGCGGCTCGTGTGGAAAAGATCGCTGTACAAAGTACAAATACAAAATATTCGATAACTCAAATTTGATACTTGATACGGTGAGATAATTCTATGATCACAGATTTTGATTCTAGATAATATTTTAATTCGGTAAAAGTAGGTAAAGTTTATAAATGCCTATTCGTCTAGGACTTTGTGAAATGACCTGAAGGTGTACTTTGGTGACTGCTACTGGAACTCCTCGACGAGTAGAACTAGGTGTGCCGAGTTTGGGCTCGTTTTGTTAGTTATGATGAGACCTTACCTCCGGACCTGATGGAGTGACCTGAAGGTGTACTTCGGTGACTGCTAGTAGAACTCCCCGACGAGTAGAACTAGGTGTGCCGAGTTTGGGCTCTTTTTGTTAGTTATGATGACACCTTATCTTCGGACCTGATGGAGTGACCTAAAGGTGTACTTCGGTGACTGCTAGTAGAACTCCCCGACGAGTAGAACTAGGTGTGCCGAGTTTGGGCTCTTTTTGTTAGTTATGATGACACCTTATCTTCGGACCTGATGGAGAGACCTAAAGGTGTACTGTGGTGACTGCTACTGGATCTCCTCGACGAGTAGAACTAGGCGTGCCGAGTTTGGGCTCTTTTTGTTAGTTATGATGAGAGCTTACCTCCGGACCTGATGGAGTGACCTGAAGGTGTACTTCGGTCCCTGCTACTGGATCTCCCAGACGAGCAGAACTAGGTGTGCCGAGTTTGGGCTCATTTTGTTAGTTATAATGAGACCTTACCTCTGGACCTGATGGAGTGACCTGAAGGCGTACTTCGGTCCCTGCTACTGGATCTCCCAGACGAGCAGAACTAGGTGTGCCGAGTTTAGGTTCGTTTGGTAAGTTATAATGAGAACTTATCTCCGAACTTCATGAAAGTGATCTGAAGGTGTACTTTGGTGACTGCTACTGGAACTCCTCGACGAGTAGAACTAGGTGTGCCGAGTTTGGGCTCGTTTTGTTAGTTATGATGAGACCTTACCTCCGGACCTGATGGAGTGACCTAAAGGTGTACTTCGGTGACTGCTAGTAGAACTCTCCGACGAGTAGAACTAGGTGTGCCGAGTTTGGGCTCTTTTTGTTAGTTATGATGACACCTTATCTTCGGACCTGATGGAGTGACCTAAAGGTGTACTTCGGTGACTGCTAGTAGAACTCCCCGACGAGTAGAACTAGGTGTGCCGAATTTGGGCTCTTTTTGTTAGTTATGATGCCACCTTATCTTCAGAGCTGATGGAGAGACCTAAAGGTGTACTGCGGTGACTGCTACTGGATCTCCTCGACGAGTAGAACTAGGTGTGCCGAGTTTGGGCTCTTTTTGTTAGTTATGATGAGACCTTACCTCTGGACCTGATGGAGTGACCTGAAGGTGTACTTCGCTCCCTGCTACTGGATCTCCCAGACGAGCAGAACTAGGTGTGCCGAGTTTAGATTCGTTTGGTAAGTTATAATGAGAACTTATCTCCGAACTTCATGAAAGTGATCTGAAGGTGTACTTCCTTGACTGCTACTGGATCTCCCGGACGAGTAGAACTAGGTGTGCCGAGTTTGGGCTCGTTTTGTTAGTTATGATGAGACCTTACCTCCGGACTTGATGGAGTTACCTGAAGGTGTACTTCGGTGACTGCTAGTAGAATTCTCCGACGAGTATTTATTTATTTATAGTTAATTAAAACGGTACAACACCAATTACATTAATTAACATGGAACAATTACAATCTTGACATTAATTTAATTTAAATCTAACATTGAGCAATGGACTCCCTAGCATACTTTCTCTTACAGAACACCAGACAAATACACATAATTTTATTCCATTCATCCACAAACACATCACATTCAGGGTTGGCAATCAGAAGGGCATTTAGCATCTTTAGGGTACGACAGACTGGGGATTCGGCTTTGGCTACAGTTTTGCATGACAGTTGCGCAAACATATTGTGTCGGCGGCTCAGACGGTATCCAATGTATTTGTCGGGCACAAATAATCGGCAGAAAAGGCCATGGAGCTCTGGACAGTCGATACGTCCCCGTAAGGTCTTACAGGCTACCGTGAGCTGATTAAGACCTCTTCTCACCTCCAACGAGTTAAAGCCTAACGTCCCTAAAAGATAGTTGGTTGGGTATATGTACGGAAAGAAATACCTTTTCTAACATCAGTGTTTGGGTCGCGATATATGGGTGCCAAACACAGGCACTAGACTCGAGTTTGTTTCGAACCAGAGTAGTGTACAGCCTAATACCATCTGAATTGCGAAAGTCACGAGCATTTCTCAAAACAAATCCCGAGCGCCTGAAAGATTCACTCGCAAGCGCAGAAACGTGATCTCTAAAAGTCAGACAGCGGTCACTCCCAAGTCCTTTATGTTGCTGACACGAGTAATTACTTCACCTCCCAAATTATAGTTATAATGGATTGGGCGCAACCCTCTATCGTATGTCATTGACGTAGCACTTGTTTTATTAAAAAATAGCTTGTTCACAATGCTCCACTCATAGATGGCGTCAATATCCCTCTGAAGGAGCTTGCAATCCTCGTCCGTTCGGATTTGTGCGACTAGCTTAAGGTCATCGGCATATAGCAGGAACTTGGCAAACTTAACATTAGTTATGAGGTCATTGATCATGATCAGGAAAAGAGGCGGCCCTAACACGGATCCTTGACGTACGCCCGAGCGTGTATTGTAAGGCTTGGACTCGAAGCAGCCATGTCTTACAAACTACTTGCGATCACGCAGATAATCGGAAAAGAAGTTAAGAAGTCCGGACGAGAAACCGATGGCACCCAGCTTTGTCAAAAGCACATCGTTGTCAACTCTGTCGAATGCTTTCCGGAAATCGAAATACAAAACGTCAACCTACCCACCGATGTCCAAGCAACGGGATATGTAGTCTACGTGAATCAATAAATTCGAATTCACAGAGCGACCCGGCCGAAAACCGTGTTGGGCATCAGATAGGGATATATTTACGCGTTTGTAAATGAAAGCGTGAAGTATATGTTCGACACCCGGGTGTCACCATTGTGTGGATCGGCCTGAGGACACGGTGGAGCATACGGTGGAGGTCTGCCCGGCTTGGGCGGAGCAACACCGTGTCCTCGTAGAGGCGATCGGCGGCAGTGTTCTCTCGCGTCCGGCCCTGATTCAGGCCATGGTACGGAGCGAGAGGAAATGGCAGGCCGTCACCTCCTTCTGCGAAGCGGTAATGCTCGCGAAGGAGGAGGCGGAACGCGTGAGGGAGAGGCAAATTTCGCGCCCTCACGCCCCTAACCGCCGCAATAGGAGGAGACGCCCGGGGCGGGAATCGCGAGCCGATTTCCGGGCACCGTAGGCGCGGGCTTGCGGACGGTGAGCAATGGGTAGCTCGCCGTCCGATAAGTACCAAGCCCGTGTCGACGGCGCGTTGTGTTCCACGCGCGCCTCAAAGAGATGTCAGCAGAATTGACGGGGTCCGCTAGGGCCAATGCCTGCCAGGGGTTCGAAGAAAACCGATAGGGACATCGTGGCCCCCGGCAACAGGGCAACCGAAGGAACGCGGGTGGGTTTTAGTCAGTAAGAGTCAGACACGCCCTCCCGCTCCATCCAGAGCGGGAGAAGTTATTTGATAATTTCCCACCCAAAAAAAAAAAGTATGTGTTCGAAAACCTTAGCAATGGTTGGCAGGATAGCGATGGGTCTGTGTTCCTCTACTGATGTTTTGTCACTAGTTTTAGGAATGGGAGTGACTCGCGAAGTTTTCAACTGTTCAGGGTATATGCCAGACCGGAGGAGGGTCAAGTTAAAGACATGACATAGAGGGGTTGCCAAAATATCATGACATCTCTTAAGAGTAAAGGCTGGAATGTTGTCAGGGCCAACCGAGCTACAGGGTTTGAGTTTAGCAATAGCCTTAACTACATCCAGTGAGATTAAAAAGGGAAGTAGAACTAGGTGTGCCTAGTTTGGGCTCTTTTTGTTATTTATGATGAGACCTTACCTCCGGACTTGATGAAGTGACCTGAAGGTGTACTTTAGTGACTGCTACTGGATCTACTCGACGAGTAGAACTAGGTTGTGCCGAGTTTGGGCTCTTTTTGTCAGTTACGATGAGATCTTACCTCCTGACCTGATGATTTACTTCGGTGACTGCTACTGGATCTCCCCGACGAGTAGAACTAAGTGTGCCGAGTTTGGGCTCTTTTTGTTAGTTATGATGAGACCTTACCTCCGGATCTGATGAAGTGATCTGAAGGTGTACGAGGCATGCCTTTTAAGTTCTGTCGTTTATAATTTTCTATAACTTCCGAAGAGGCCTAACACGGCTTCAGTGTTTCGAAGAGCTAACATCTGTGTTCTATGATAAAGCCCCATGTCTGCGGACTGTCGAACGCTGGTATTTAGAATTCCAGCGTGGACATATCAGTCTTAGTGACAAATCTCGTGAAGGATATCCAAAATCCGCCTTTACTGAAGATAACATCGTTTCTGTGAGACAACTAATCCTCGAAGATCGTCATGTGACATATCGGGAGATAGAGGCGTTATTAGGCATCTCAGGGACAACCATTCAGAAGATCTTGCATGAGGCGCTTGGTGTGAGAAAGCTAGTTTCCCGTTGGATCCCGCATTTGCTTTCTGATGATCATAAGGCGGCCCGAGTCAGATGGTGTAAAAAAACTCTTCAAAGGTTCAACCGAGGAGAGTCGAATCATGTTTACGACATCATTAGTGGTGACGAATCTTGGATCTGTGCCTACGATCCTGATTCCAAACAGCAATCCACAATTTGGGTCTTCCAAGACGAGCCAAAGCCGACTAAAGTTGTTCGCTCTCGAAGCACTTCAAAGAAGATGGTGGCTACGTTCGTGGCAAAAACCGGTCATGTTGCGACGATTGCACTTGTAGATCGTAGAACGGTTAATGCAGAGTGGTATACCACAATTTGTTTACCACAAGTCATCGCCGAACTTCGGAAATCTAACCCAAAGCGACGCATCATCCTCCACCATGACAACGCAAGCTCACACAGCGCTCGTCAAACGATTGAGTATTTAAAGCAGGAAAACTTAGAAATTCTTGACCATCCTCCATACAGTCCTGACCTAAGCCCTAACGATTTCTTTACATTTCCCAAAATCAAGAAAACTCTTCGTGGTCATAGGTTCCAGTCCGGTGAAGAAGCAGTCGACGCTTTCAAATCTGCCATTTTGAACACCCCCACTTTGGAGTGGAATAAATGTTTTAATAACTGGTTGTGGTGGTGGTGGTGGTCAGGAGGTAAAATCTTATCATAACTGACAAAAAGAGCCCAAACTCGGCACACCTAGTTCTACCCGTCGAGGAGATCCAGTAGCAGTCACTGAAGTACACCTTCAGGTCACTTCATCAGGTTCGGAGGTAAATTCTCATCATAACTAACAAAACCAGCCCAAAGTCCACGGCTCATATCTCTCTACTATTAGAAGGCGCTCAGTGCCTAACAGTCACTGAAGTAGGTATTTGTATCTATGTATTATTTAGTAAAAATATAAACAACAACACGGAATATTTTTTGTAGGTTCTATGTATTTTTAAAAAAATCAAAATTAAAAAAAAAAAACTTTCAGTGTATCAAAATTGACTACTTTGACTAATGTATCACTTGATTACTATTCCCGCAGTTAACCGTGCGTACACTTGTGTGTGTGACCTGTGTCAATGTAGTAGCTCGATTCTATACCTATCAATTTTGCAAACGCGTCCTTAAGCAACATTGCCAAAAAAAATTGTGAAGATGACACTATCCCATAAATATAAAAGTCGGTAGGTATTAGATAACCACAACTATTCATTCACAACACTATCTGTAAAAATGTGCACTCTCGTACGAACTTATGTTTGAATACAGCGGTGGATTACCACCAGCCGGCAGCCGGCCTCCGAAAAAGGGGTGGCCAGTGGTGGTGGTGGTGGTGGGCAACGAGCGATGGAGCGGTGGTCAGCGGGAAAAGTTCTTAAGAATAACGTTATACAAATGAATCTGTAACGTTATTACAAGCGGATATAAACATAATGTTACTGATACCTATAACGTTACTTAAAATATTGTCCTACAAAAATGGTACTCTATAACGGTTTTTTTTGGTAACGTTATTAATCTTTTTAGGTTTTAGTATCGTTACAAAATTTGGAGCGTTATTAGATAACATTTTGTGTAACGGAACGAAATTAATTTCGTTTTCAAGTCCCTGGTTTTAACGTTTTTTGTTGTCGTACCTGTCGTCATTTTATATACAAATCGACGGTTGAAAGGCTAATTGATCTAAGCGACATTTTGTAAAACTTGCAGGAGGATCATAGTTATTTTTAAAAAATAACTATGATCCGTCCTCCTGCAAAAAAATAACATAAAAAAACAACTATTTGATAGACTTTATTTATTTAAATCAATCAATCATAATAACATATTATTATGATTCAAAAAAAAAAAAAAAACTAATCCGTCCTCCTGCAAGTTTTACAAAATGTCGGCCTTTCAACCGTCGAAATATTATTTTTATTTACCCAGTTCATTCCTGGCTGTATGCACAAGTCGAGCAAACCATAAATAACGTTTTGTTTTTTTAAGTTTTGCCCAAGTGTATAATCTATGGTTGTGCCGTTAGGTACTGTTAAAGACAGAGACACCACCAACGGTCCTTCCAGGCGGAATTTCACCTTAGGTGATTAGTAGGCTCACTGACCTTGCGTATGTGGGCGGAGCTAAACCCCCACCCTTGGAAGCGCGCGGTGGCGCGCTACACTAAAACGACGGCCAAAGAATATGCAGGGGCGCAGACACGCACACGTGGGTCGCTGTTTTTGCCTACGATTCCAGAAGGGAATGGTGGATGCAAGGTTGATATTTTTTATAGATAGATCAGGGCTTGAAACCGGTTTACATTGTTCTTAAAACCGTTATAATACCGTTCATTGATTAACCGGTTAATTACAAAAACGGTTTCGACTAAATCTAATTAATTTTGGTTACTGGTTACAGAGAATATAATTTTAAAAACTCGTGTTAATCTGAATAAACCGGTTTTATTCAGACACGCCCACCGTCGCCGGTTGTCACATTCTCTCGCGCTTATTTATTTATGTTTTTTTTTCTTTCATCGTTCGCCGCAGAGAGAATTGGGTTCGAATTTTTCATTCAAGTGTCATGCGGTTGCTATTTATTTCATGTTTTATTAAGAGCTGATTTTTTAATCCTCAGATAAAGAATCGTAAAGCGTTTATTCCATAGATATCATGATTCTGGATTTTTCAATAGTCAGATAGTCAGTGTCTGATGATTATGTCTTTATGTTATGATTATGTCAAAATGTCAAACATAAGTTTTGTTTCTATTCTTGTCTAACACGTTGAATACTGTATCTGTGCATCTCACTTGCACATGATAGTGTGAAGTTGATGGTTAACAAAGACCACAGATAAACTATTCTTCAGCTATTATACGATTGAAAAATTGAAAATATTAATTCGCCTTATAAACAGCCAAATAATTGCATACGCTAGATAACTATTCAACGACTTAACTGAGGCTTGAAAAGTCGGCCCTTAATAATAATAATAACGTCCCCACCGTCGTCTCTTCACGTTGACGTCGTGGTGGGGCTTGCGCGCTCCGAATTCTGGGTCTGTACCGGTAGAGTTTACTTTGCCGGAACGGGTCTAGGATGAGGAGCCAGACGAAGAGAGATACAAAAACCCGCAGGGCAGCATGTGGCGAGCTGTTGGGCAGTAGCGACCCCACGGACCCTATCTCCCGGGAGAAGTCTTGTTCCTCACCTCTGGCTTGCCTTTATTGGCCGGCTGGAGTGAGCACTGACGAGGAACAGAGCTCCCACCTCATTCTCGCCTTTATTGGCCGGCTTGAGTAGAGATTCGCAAGAGCAAACGTGCTCGGAGGAAGGAAGTATTCCAGTAAGATGCTGGTAGGGATCTTGACCGTACTTCCGGGATTGTCCTGATAGCCGTGGAATACCTCTCCACTCCTCATAAGCACCTCAGGACATGTTGCCCCCTTGTCGCTACGACACTTTGTGCTAGCGACCGTTTTAGGGGGCCCATTATTGAGTGTGCAAGTCACCCCCTGCCATTTTATCCGTGTATACCACAACATTGATCAGGCAGGGGACATAGGCTTTCCAAAGTTTTAAGTAACCAATCCACTATAGCTACCCAAATCCATAGCCCAATATGTTTTGTTTCCATGTTCTGCAATAGCTCTGCACCAACCGGGGGTTATCCTTGGATGCACTTGCATAGTGCATACGGGGATATTCGTCGGTTGGTGCCTTAATCCATTTAAAATTGTCCAAGGGGCCTCTGCGAGTTGGCTTCGGCCCCTCGTACGCCTTCCAAAGGACCGAGACCCCATGGTCCCGAGATATGTAAACATATAAAAATAATAACGTAAACTTATAATAACATCTATCATGTGAAAAACGAAGGAGAATAAAATATATTCTATGTTCGATTTTATCGAAAAGAGAAAAAACATTTAAGGCTCCGTGCCGCCACACCGCATGAAATCACTGATTTTGATAAATTTTGATCATTCGTTGTGAGAAAGGGGACCAGAATTTAAACAAAACTTTTGTGATTTGAATAGTCCAATTCTTTGTCTTGTACATAGGGGAAAGGGATTTTTCAAATAAATTAAGGATTCGTGGAAAATCACTAAAATTCGCAACAAGTTTTCCAAAAAATGACGCGAGACTGACGTTTAAGCGTTTCATTAGAAGAAACTGCTTTTGATTTCGAAAATTAAAAAATATTTTCAATATCATTATAATTATGGTCTACTTGTACATAGAGGAACCACTTTTTTCAACTTTTATGCAAAATATAGCAGAAGAAAAAAATGTTGAAATAACGTAACTTTCTGAAAACTTCAAGACAAATAAATAATTTTTTCTAATACTTAGAAACACTTTTAAGAAATTTTAAAAATTAAATATTACTCTAAGTTAAATATTACTAAAAGTTTTATTTTATAAATAAACAATTACTTCATTTCGTAAATAAATAGCAAAGTGAACTATATAAACGATCGCGGAAAACCCATCCTGTCAGTAGCGAACGGGCCTTCCCAGTGTGAGGACGTATCACTGCGTCGCAGCACGCACACATACACGCACGTGTCTGATGTTAACATATTCCAGAAATTGTACATCGACTACCACATTTTGACCCGCATTTTATTTTAAAGTACTTTGCTTGTTTTTGAAGAACATTAAAATTCTGCACGCCTGGCAATAAATAAAATAATGGTGTACGTGTGTTCGTAATTCTTCTTATCCTAAACGGCTTGACTGATTTAGATGTTTTTTTAAATTGTTTTTGTGTAACTGGGATGGTTTATAGCTATAGTTGGACCAGCGTGGCGCTGTTGTCGCAGGACAACGTCTGCCTGCCGGGTGGGAAAAAGTTATGGGTTCGCGTCACCGACATGCCCGCGCCGATATGCTGTAGTAGCAATAAGTGAAGTATTTTTGGAACGAAGACTACTACTACTGAAGACTACTTTAAGTCAAAATAAAGATCCAAGATGGCGGCTGCGAACATTTAAAATGTTTCGTTATGGGTGTCGTTTTCATTGTTTTCGAGGATGCTAAAGCTGATAGTGAGGTCAAAATATAAATCCAAGATGGCAGCTGTGACAATTTTCAAATTTTTCGTTTTGAGTGTCTTTTTCAAAGTTTTCGAGGATTCTAAAGCAGATTTTGATGTCAAAACGTAAATCTAAGATGGCGGCTGCGAAAATTTACACATTTCTTCATAACATCACGCCATCAATTTCAATCTTAAGAGGCCGGCGACACGGCTCGCAACTACAAATCAAGATGTTTGCAAAATTCAATTCCAAGCACGTTGCGCTAGCCTGAGTGCCTGTTGGAGCGATATACACCTACAGTGAGCAATACTACCACGCACACATTGACAATTATTGCTTGACGCGATAGTACTACTAGCTTTCGAAAATTTATGATAAATTTGGATGTGTTCCGTAATACAAAAAATTATGAATGAAAACTTAATGTATTTCCATTTTTTTTTTTCGATAATTTGTAACTTTATAGCATAAACTATGCTTCTGCGGAAACAATATTACAAATATTGTTGTTTATAATACAGAAAAAACAATTTGAAAACATGTCATTTACGCTGTAAAAATGTATGAAATGCAATTCGCTTACACTTCATAAAAGGGTAAGTTTTTGGAAATAAAAAGACGTAGGAGCCTAGATAAATACTGTCTCAATCCGAATATTAACATAATATGGTGGAAATATGCTCAAATTGCAAATGATTTATGTATTACGTTTGTATGGACAATTCATGCGTCGCCACAATCTTAAGCTATTCTGCAACAAAAATTCTCCAAATTTAAATATATTTTGAATCCACGTGGTACTTGTTTGCCCTACCCCGTGCATTTTTTTAGAGCTGGAGGCGCACAGGGCACCATTGGTGCCAATTCTCTTGTACACTGAACTAAACTATCACTAAAATTCCTTACTTTTGACTATGAAAATCTCAAAGCTAGTCTGCAAAATAAATTCTCTAAATTTAAAAATAATTTTGACACATCTACATCGAATTTGACAATCGCAACTCCACACGTGATACCAAACCACGTGAATCTTTTTAGAGCCGGGGGCGCGCAGGGGGGGCAGCCTCGACGTGTTTTATATGGATTTTTCATTTTTTTTATGAAAAATAAGAAAAAATATTACCTACATGTAGAGTGTTAGGGGTTTAAGGGTCTTATAAAGGGTGTCGAAATTTTCATTACTTTTGCGATTGGACACACCGTTTTCGAGATATAAGCAAAAGAAAAAAAAAATCAGTACTGTTTTTGCATCATTAATTTGACAGCACTAAACAAAAATTTATCTTTTGTCTATTTCATTAAGAAAAGGCCAGAAGATAAATTTTAGTTTAGTCTTGTCACTCTCCATACAAGTTTAGACGTGATTAAAAACTTGCCGACTAAAATTACGTCAATTTACGTCAAGCGCTGATTAATTTGACAGGACTAAACTAAAATTTATCTTCTGTCCTTTTCTTAATGAAATAGAAAGAAAAAGATGCACTGAACTTAAATTTAGTTTAGTTTGTAAACAAGGGAATCGGCACCACTGTCTAACTAAACCTGACTATTTTTAATCGCGACTAAATACGTGTGGAATTAAATTGGTTGTCATGAACTTTAAATTCACACCAACACCTCGACTTCAGATGCAAAAACAGTACTGAATCTTTTTTTTCTTTTGCTAATATCTCGAAAACGATGTGTCCAATCGCAAAAATAATGAAAATTTCGACACCCTTAATCCCCTTACACTCTACATGTAGGTAATATTTTTTCTTATTTTCCATACAAAAAGTGAAAAATTCCATATAAAACACGTCGAGGCTGCCCCCTTGCGGACCTCCGGCTCTAAAAAGATTCACATGGTTAGGTGTCACGTGTGGAGTCGCGATTATCAAATTCGATTTACACGTGTCAAAATTATTTTTAAATTTAGAGGTTTTATTTTACAGAATAGCTTTGACATTCTCATAGGCAAAAGTAAGGAATTTTAGTGATAGTTTAGTTAGTTTAGTTCGGTGTACAAGAGCATCGGCACCAATCAAAATTTTAGGTGAAAAGTCAAATTCGTAATAGCGAAATTGCCATTTTCACTAAATTAAAAGTCATTCAGGTGCAAAAACTGTATTGTATCTTTTTTCTGTTCTTTTGCTTATATCTCGAAAATGGTGTGTCCTATCGCTAAACAATGAAAATTTCGACCCCCTTTATGAAACCCATAGAACTCAACATGTAGGTAATCATTTTTCATGTTTTCCATACAAAAAGTAAAAAACGAAGACGGACGGATGGTAGACGGTGTATCTAGTTTCTTCTTTTTACTTTTAGTTACTAACATTAGTCATAAGCGAAATTATTGTTACTAACAACCTCAAATTGCCTTGGCTATGGACTTTTTTGTCTGAAACACATGTTTTTTTTATAACTTTTTTATGTTGATTGTTATAAATATAAACGTAAACAAACATTCCAGACTTGTTTCTTATGCGTACCTACGTAACTTAACAAAATACCATCTATAGGATCAAAACTGTTTAGCGGTCACTACGTTCAATGTTTAGGCGTGTGTGTGTGATCGGTGCACACAAACATTGCATCGCAAGAGTTTACCTAAACTCTGTCGAGTGAATTTTGTGCACGGAGCCTTAAAATATTCGGAAAATAATTTAAAAAAAAACAACAAAAAAATAGTAAGCCCACGTACGCACGGACGTAATAAAATCGCGGCTATTTTTTTTCGTGTACTTGATTTTTCAACGTGCTGGGACGAGAGTGAAAGAATGAAGAAAGAAGAAAGAAAGAAAGAAAATACATTTATTTAGCACAGACTAAAAAAAAAGCACACAATATAATTAACAGCAGATAAAAATAAAAAATAAATAAAAGTGCGTTCCAGCGCGTTGGATTCTCAACGCTCGGCTTAACACCGAGAGTTCAAAATCCAGTGCGCGATAAAATCCCGCCGCGATTTTATTTCGTCCGTGCGAACGTCGGCTGAGTGACGGTCGATCTATCAGCTTGCGTATCGTTAGGGGCAGAGGACTTATTAAATTTACGGATATTTTTTTGAATAGAAATAGGCAAAAAACGAAAATTCAAATATCTCGAAAACAGTGCGTCCTAGGCAAAAAATAACCGAAACTTTACCTCCCTGTGTAATCCCCGTGCAAACAGCATCCCAACATGAATTTGAGGAAAAAATTTTTTTTTTTATTTGTCAACATGAAAAACCAAAAATCTCTGGTTTTTTTTTACACCATCTCATGGTTTTCGACTAGAACAACAATTTATTTCTTGAAAAGATTTTCATCCGAGCCACCACTTTGGAAATATAGAGATTTTTATTTAAAAAAAAATCGAAAGCTCCTAACTGGAAAAGGTGCATCATAGGGCCATATTTCTCAAAACCTACATATTTGCCATGGTCAAGCTTACGATACTGCAATAAAATTGGGTATTTCATAATTTTATTATTTCCCGAATAATAAAAATCCTCGCTCCGTAGGTTAAAAGGCTACACTCCAACCGGTAAGACTTTCATTTTGATAATAAGGATTTATTTTTTTACGTAAGTCAATCACAATATACACCTAAAATGAAAGGGTTAAATTAGCACATTTAAAAATACGTATAAAAAAAAATCCCAAAAAAACCAACCCCAAAAAAAATTCAATAAAAATAAAAGTTATACAAACTAAAACCCAACTACGACAAAAAATTCAACTAAAAAGGTATAAATAAGACATCACAGACAGACAAATTAAAAATCCGGAGTCACGCGTGTTATGATATAAATTGAACAGATCACGTGTGACGCAAAATGGGAATTGTTAGAGGTTATAAAATACAGTCTTATCATTTTAAAATTCAATCAATTTTAATTCTCATTCATAGTCCCGATTGCAGTGCTTGATATGCCTTGCCATTTTTATTTATTTATTTGCACAATATTTTAGGTCAACGACTGCGCCGTTGTAGCGTTACTGCTGACCGAGGTCCTGGGTTCGCCGGGTCGGGCAAAGTGCTATAGCGTTTTTCCCTCTAGAATTGCTTAGTAGCAGCCCGGAGTCTGGATTTTTGGCAATAGGCTCGCCCCCTATTACATGGGACTTAAACATAACTGGCGAAATGTGGGTGTACTATAGATACAGTCACGAGCAATAATATGTATACACTTAGCAACTTTAAAAAGTGATTTTCTCCTACTGTGATTGTAATATTATGCTGTAATGAACATAGTATTTTGGAATCCATACCAATATGAAATAGGTATAAAGTTGCAGACGTTATTCCACGAGAAAATCGCTTTTTAATTTTGCTATGTGTATACATATTTGCTCGTGACTGTACACCTCTGCCTAACCCTTTGGGGAATACAGGCGTGATGTTATGTTATATTTACATTTTTTTTTTTAATTTATATTGTAAATTGTTAATTTGTAAATTTAAAAAAGTATTAAGAATATTGCACATAAAAAATACTCAACAATAAAGCGCCTACGCGCACAATCGAATTGACTCTCTGCAGCGCGAGCTAGTCTATAAACGCACATTAATACAATAAGTTCGTAAACATTCGCACTAACACATACGTATGCGCATAGTCGACGATAGCCGGAGCGGAGCAGCGAGCGACACAGCCTTCCCGTCTCAGTGCTAACGCACGACTGCCGCCCGCGTCCCGCGCAGAGCGCCTCTGACCCTCTATCTCTAATTGGGGACATTTTCTTTGCAAATATTGATTGATTTACATTTGCAGTTTCAAATTTGTAGTACTTTTAATCACCAATTTTTCAGTGTAAAAATATTTACAAACATCAAAGCCGTTTAGAAGTAATAGGGAATATTAGCTAAAAATAGCGTTTTGCTAAATATTTTTTTAAGGCTAAGTAAAGTATTAGCCATACGAAAAAATCCAGTTTCAAAAATGTTGTTCATGAATCTATAGCAAACATATATTTTTTTCAAATCTTTTAACCAAGCCGTTTATGAGAAGATTCCTTTTTAAAGTGACCGTTTTACGGTACTAAACGGGACTAAGGCCCTTAACTGTTGGTGAAGAAAAGAAAGTCGTGTGTCGACTCGTAGATACTCTTAATATTACTGGCGGGTTTATAAGAGGAGCTTTAAAAAAGTAAATGATCACGGCCTTTTACAACCAGACGAAAGAGGCAAAAAGATACCTACAAATAAATTTAAACTTGATGAAGAAAAATTTCTTAGGGACCACATACTTTCCTTTCCTTCTGTCGAATCGCATTACTGTAGACGTGATACTACGATGAAATATTTAGATTCAACTCTAAATATTACAATAATGTACAATGAATTTAAAAAACTATGTGCAATAAAAGCAGTAAAAGTCCTTTGAAAAATATCACAAAATTTTCAGAGAATATAAACTTAGTTTTCACAAACCGAAAAAAGATTTATGTAAGCACTGTTTAGCATATAAAGGAATGAATGATGAAGAAAAAGCCAGGAAAGCTGTAGATCAGACATTGCATTTATCAAGAAAAGATGAAGCACGTAAATATAGAGATGAGGACAAGCTGGAAGTACAACAGAATGAGACAGTTCTTTCGTTCAACTTTGACTTAGAAGTAGCACTAAATACACCTAAAGGAGCAGGTGGCCCATTCTTTTATGTACGAAAGTTAGCTGTATATAACTTAACTATTTATAATCTCGGAAACCAAAATGTGGAATGGTACACGTGGGATGAAACCGAAGGAAAACGTGGGACTATTGAAATTTCAACCTGTATAATGCATATATTGCAGCAAATAATAATATCAAAGCAGTTAAAATGATGTCAGATGGATGTGGCGGTCAATAGAAAAACTATCATTTTTCTTCCATATGCTTGCTGACATTAAAAGAACATCCTACATTACAGATCATCGATCATAAATTTTTTGAAACAGGACAAATTCACATGGAATGTGATTCAATTCCTGACGGTTGGGCACAGCACAGGTAGTTCGGTTAGCACGTACTAATCCTCGGCCTTACAATGTGGATACATTACTTCATGATGATTTTAAAGATTTCGGTATGCTAAACCAATATAAGGCTTCGAATGAAGGGCATAAAATTGGTATCAATGACGCTGTGTGGATATTTATAAGAAAAACGTTTGACAATAATGAACCATTTATAGCACTAGAGTTAAAAAAATACGAGGTAAAGCAGTTAAATATTCTACAGCAGCCTATACAGAGAGATTTCAAATTTCAGCCGCAAAGAAAAAAGATCTTTTAAAATTGTGCACAGACCACCAGATACCAAGAATGTATCACAATTATTACAAAGATCTTCCTTGTACTGATACTACAAGAGACTGCCTCCCAGAACCCGATATAAATGAAGACAGCGAATAGCTCGGGTGAAAAGCGACTAAGTTACATTTTTTTTGTCATTTAAATTTAATTTTAAGCATAACGCTTAGTTAAATTCTAATTATTAGTTTAACACGCACAGACTTTTGTTTTTATTCCCATCTACCTACCTATAGTTCAGAATAAATAGATAATAAAACGTTACATAATGCAGTTAAGTTAGTTTAAATCATTGACTTTATTCAAGTGTGATTTGGCGCACAACAATCTACTTGCCAAACTCTGGCCAAACTACCACATTGGCAACTTCAATATAGTGCACAAAATCAGTAACTCTTATTCCATTGCCATAGACAACTAATCAATCTGCGATATCTTCATAACTGGTGATAATGACATTATTTTGATTTACTGTATTTAAAGAATTTCAATAAGATTATTCAAATTCATTTACATGAATTGATATAAAGAAATACCTGATTTACGGCAACATTATATTTATTAAAATCATCCTCCTCAACAATTTGACATTGACAGATTGGCGAGTTGACTTTTGACCCGACGATATTATAGCCTTATAGCCTTCCTCGATAAATGGGCTATCTAACACGGGAAGATTTTTTCAAATCGGACCTGCAGTTCCTGAGATTAGCGCGTTCAAGCAAACAAACAAACAAACTCTTCAGCTTTATATATTAGTAATAATAGATTATTGTTTGTTTTGAGGGGTTTGGCGCTATATGCCGAGATACAGGACTCGTCCTAGTTCGGTTACAGATGCTCCCAGGTTATATACTCCCAAGTACTAGCCTATAAGAATGTGTAATTGTACCTATTATTATTATTTTTTGGTGAAATAAATAAACTAAACTAAACTATTTTGTCCAACTGATTTGACCACAACGAAAGACCATGAATCTTTCCCCGTGGTCAAACTACTCAAATGATCCTCCCTGTGTATAAAGTTTTACTATTATAGTGTAGTTATGATTAAAATAAAACCATAACATAATTTGTTCGAAGTTATATAATAATGTTCCAAATGATTAAATCATAGTTACCAGAATGGTCCCCTAAAAAAGTTTATTTGGACTTTGTAACATGAACACTTACATGAACATGTTTACAGGTGAATTTGTAAAATGATAAAAACATTTTATTATCAGTAGTGCTATTCTGTAACCATCTCACCGTGTTATGTTAGGTGAAGTGAGCGTGGAGTGAGCTGTCAGTTGCTAAGGATTGACACTATTGGCAGCTCACTTCACCTAAGATATCACGGTGAGATTTTTACAGAATAGCACTACTGGTCATCTGTGAAAATTGATGAAATAACATTGATGGCAGCAATTTCAAAATCAGAGTGAATTTTTTTTGGTAACCATTCGGGTATTTGAGATTGTAACATAGAGAATAAGATTTCATATTATGATTCTTCCATTTTATCTGTCATTAGTGCATAAGCAACTGGAATCACATGCGTTGTGGTTGATGATGTACTTATCTAAAGCCGCATGGATGCTTAACAATTGTGTACATCCATTTGGGCAACTGTAGAAAGTGCTATCCACAAAAAATTATTTCAACTGAACCATTCCTGATTTATTATTTTCTGAGCAAAGAATCATAATTCGTCTTGTTTCTGTAACATAATCAGCTAAGAGAGAATGCAAATTATCGGGCACTGTTGCCTCTTTAGAATCACTGAAGCATGTTTTTTTTACGATTATTGTATAAAACCGATTTCACACTGCCAAAGGATGGTAATGTGACACAATTTTTGGTAGACTGCTTTTCTTTATACGCTGTTGGAATAGGGACATCATTGTTAACTACTTCTTGTCTTAACTCAGCAATAGATACAGATGTGTTAAGCCCTTTTTACTATATTGTTATTCTAAAGATAAATAATACATTTAAAAAAATCTCTTTTTTTTAATAAAAAAAAAATACTGTTGGTAAAAATACTCGGTGCAAGCGAGCCAAAGTACACAGCCACCGATGGCCAGCGACAAGCGGCTCACACTATTTTGTTTGTAAACTCGCCGCACACGTGTGGCCGATGGCGGCCACACGCTACAGCAGTGTCCGCGACTCGCCACCACTGTCACGCCACGTCGCGCGTCGTTACCATCTGTTCTATAGTTTGTTCTACTTCTACCAATAGAATACCTAGAAAAAAATCCTCCCTCAAAATAGGCTTCCGAACACCAGTCGCGTCGCTCGCTACTGCCACATTTGCAGCAGCGGCAGTAATAGGTGGCTCGTTTGCGCCGAGCCTTAAAGTAGGTTCATGAAAAAACGGCGCTAATAATTTACTACAGTACCTTCACAGTGATAGACCCTCGACACTTACTTTTTCTCAGATGACTGCATGCCTAAAAAACTGTAAAAAAACACTACAAAGTGAAAATTTACTTTAATTTCGGAAGTCGGTGTCTGGTTTTGAATTTTTCGGTTTTGGCCACCGACTTCCGAAATAAAAGTTATTTTTTACTTTGTAGTTTTTTTTTGGAAGTCGGTTGTTTTTTTTTTTGTAAAAGCTTTTTATTTTTCAGTTTTTAGTTGTGGTACCTACCTTACACAAATTCCAATACCACTACCTGCTATGTAAATAACAGTGACAGGAAGTTATCATAATTTCATCCACAAATAGATACGTATTATTGAAGCTAAGTCTGAAATTGCCTAAGCAAAGGTAAAAAAATATATATATGGGACCACCTCTGAAGTATGACCTACCAAACAAAAAAGAATCATCAAAATCAATTCATAATTGGCGAAGTAATCGCGTAACAAATGAAATAAGAACCATCCTTACTCTTAAAAATAACTAATTTAATTCCGAATGTAATTATTTAACCTCAAAAAAAACTTTTTACAAAAAAAAACAACCGACCTCCAAAAAAAACACTACAAAGTGAAAAATAACTTTAATTTCGGAAGTCGGTGTCTTGGGTTTTGTATTTTCGTTTTTTGCCCCCGACTTCCGAAATTAAAGTTATTTTTCACTTTGTAGTGTTTTTTTTGGAGGTCGGTTGTTTTTTTTTGTAAAAAGTTTTTATTTTTCACTTTTTAGCTGTAGTACCTACACCACACATATTCGAATACCACAACCTGCTACCAGTGACAGAAACTTATCATATCATCTACATACTAAGTGGGAAAAAAATACGTATTTTGTAGCTAACTCAAAAACTATCCAAGCAAAGTTAATAAAATTTATATGGGACCAATTCGAGAGCACACCCTTTCAAACAAAAAAAGCATTTTCAAAATCGGTCCACAATTGACGGAGAAATCGGTGGACATACATAAAAAAAAAAAAACAAACATACGCGACGAACATATAACCTCCTCCTTTTTGGAAGTCGGTTAAATAGATACTAATCCCCGAATGAATCTTAAAGTCGCTACCCCAATATCATAATCTAAAACTGTTTGATAAAACTACATATTTACAATATTTCAGGGATAAGGAAAATAATTCTTTGGCCAATAAATTATGTGTTCAGAGTTTTAATAATATAGGTGACCCAAATGAGTTCTACGCCGAGTTCTTTTCACTATTAAACACGCAATTTAATGACACTTTTCCACTAAAGACTAAAAGTATTTACACAAAGTTCTTATTTAGTGATTGGGCGACTCCAGGTATTCGTAAAAGCAGGGAAAAACTATTTGAACTTTATGGCTTAAAGCAACATATGGATAATACAAACTTTCATAAGTATGTTGCAAAATATTCAAAAACTTTTAAAAGTGTTTGCAAAATAGCCAAAGCTCTGCATATTAGCAATAAAATAAAATCAGCTGATGATAAAATAAAAACTACCTGGCAAGTAATAAATAATGAAACGGGTAGGAAAAAACAGCGAAATACTGAATTTAATTTAGAGACTGCACATGGCCCCATTAACTCAGATATAGAAATAGCTCAAGAATTTGAAAACTTTTTTGCTAATATTCCTCTTAAAACTACTGAAGCTTTAAATTCCTCACCCGCGCTTTCTGCTGCCTTACTTAGACAGAATGTGAAGGCATGCCCTTTGGAGTTTAGGTTTCAGCATACAAACCCCCAGGCTGTTATAAAAGCTTTTAAAGATCTTAAAATTAAATCAACAGAAGATCTCTGGGGAATGTCTGTAAAAGTCTGTAGATCTATTATCGAAACCATTGCGCCCTATTTAGCTTACATATTTAATACCAGTGTAGACCAAGGAGTCTTTCCGGATCTCATGAAACACAGTAAAGTAGTTCCATTGTTCAAATCCGGTGATAGTAAAGAACCCAACAATTATAGGCCTGTGTCAATTCTACCAGTTCTCAGTAAGGTGTTTGAAAAGTTGATGCTCAATCAAATGTTACGTCACTTTAATAAAAATTCCATCTTTCATGAACAACAGTACGGTTTCACCAAAGGGCGTTGTACTACTGACGCCGGTGTCACCCTAATAAAGAACATTTTTAAGGCCTGGGAAGAAGCACAAGATGCCATTGGAATCTTTTGCGACCTCTCGAAGGCGTTCGATTGTGTAGACCATGAGACACTTCTGCTGAAACTAGAACACTATGGGATTAGGAATACAGCTCTTGATTTACTTAGATCATACCTGAAAGATAGAAAGGTTAAAGTTCAGGTAAACGGCGTAAACTCATTAGGGTCTGAAGTGGCAATGGGCGTTCCTCAAGGTTCGATATTGGGTCCATTCCTCTTTTTAGTTTACATTAATGATTTACCCCAAATACTTCAAAATCAACCGAAGTTGGTGTTATTTGCAGATGACACATCATTAATCTTTAAAATAAACCGACAATCACAAAATCTTGACGACGTGAATAGCTCTATTCTGCAAGTCCAAGATTGGTTTACGGTAAATAATCTGGTACTTAATAAAAAAAAAACCAAATGCATTAGATTTAAATTACCTAATGTTAAAAGTAGCGAATGTGACATCATATTGAATGGAGAAAAACTGGAATTTATTAATCAAACGGTTTTCCTGGGAATCACGCTAGACGAGAAATTACAATGGGGACCTCATATAACATCTCTTGCGGGGCGGTTAAGCTCGGCCGCTTATGCTGTTAGAAAGATAAGACAGTTAACAGATGTAGAAACCGCGCGTTTGGTCTATTTTAGCTACTTCCACAGCATTATGTCATATGGCATTTTACTGTGGGGTCGGGCTGCTGACATTGAATCCATCTTTATTTTGCAAAAGAGAGCTGTCAGAGCCATTTATAATCTACGTCGCCGCGAATCTCTCAGGGAACTTTTTAAAAGGATTAATATTATGACGGTACCTTGCCAATTCATTTATGAAAATATTATGTATGTAAGGAAAAATCCACATCTCTTTAATAAAATAAGTGATAGACATAATTTTAATACTCGAAATAAAGATAAACTAGATCAACCATTTTTCAGGTTATCTAAAGTACATACATCTTTTATGGGGTACTGTGTTAAATGTTACAACAAAATACCTTGTGACATATTGCAATTAAATGAAAGAAAATTTAAAACTCATATAAAAAGTACACTTTATAAACAAGCATATTACAAATTAGAGGATTATATCCAAGATAAGAGTGCTTGGAAACATGCTGGTCCTGCTCCATAGGACAATTTAGAATCAAGACAAAATCAAACTGGTTGCTAATTTAATTGTAAAATTTATTACTTTGTGTTTTAAGTATGACATTGATTTTACATTCTGTGATTACTTCCTTACACACTGACTTATTAATTGTAACATTTTAGGAAAATCGTCTACTTTTACAATGTTTGTAAATATGTGAGAACCATGTATCTGTCACAAATTAAATTATCTATCGTTGCTTCATTTTTATTTTTTTTACCTATTGTGGTATAGTAATTTTATTCTAGGTGCATCGTCTTCACATATAATAATTATTTAACAAATGTACGTACATATACAAACAATATTGTAAAACATTTTAAAAGAGTAACGGTGGAGTTTCTTGCCCATTCTTCTCCATACGAAAACTACCTTTTGGAAGGGGCGACTAGAATCAATTTTATTATTTTGTAATTTTTGACGTTCAAAAGTGCCATACATGGGCCTATTTGAAATAAATGATTTGACTTTGACTTTGACTTTGAATATGAAACACCAAGATATTTTGTCAGTCATTTATATTTCTTTGCCAACATCAAATTCAATATTCTACACAACATCTCCTATCCCCACATAATATCACAATTCAATCCGTATTCTAATATTTACTATAAAACTAATAGGTTACCTTAATTTGCAGTAGATCTCCAACCAATACTATGCCAATCTATCTATTTACCGACACAGCCACTAAGCACGTTTTACAGTCACGAGCGCCCAACACAGAAGGTCGTTGTTACCCCCATTTTTACACATCAAATCTTTGGGTGTTGCCAGTACAATATCCAACAATTACGTATTAATAAATTGAAACCTAACATTCGTTCATCCTGACATCGTGCATGTCCTCATGCACGTAAGTGAATAAGTATCTAAAACTTAACACTCTGTTCACAATTATTTACACGATATTTCTAAAACTTATACACTGTTTGAGAACCTTTCTTCTCGCCATAATACAAAATATAATACAAATGAGAGAACAATTATTAAAATTTCCACTAGGTATGACATGATGGTATGACGTAAACTCAAACTCAAAGCATTTATTTAAATTAAACCATTTACACATTACATTTACTTTTGAATTTTCAAAGAGTCGTCAGTTAGTCAGAAAAATGAAGCTAGTCGCCCATTCCAAAACGTAGGTATCTCTATGTAGAAGAACGGGCAATAAACTCCACGGTTACTCTTTTAAATCAAGATTTTACAAAATTCTGGATACATTTTTCTTGTTGCTTCTATATGTGAGAACAATGTAAAGAAAAACAATATCAAACAATTCAAAATATCCGATTTAAGATAAGCCAGATCAGTTAAGGTATAGTGAAATATGTTTGATCGCACTTGATAAATGATACGATGAAGGAAAACATCGTGAGGAAACCGGCATGTCCTAGAACCAGACATTCGAAGACATGTGACATCTACAAACCTGCACTGGGCCCGCGTGGTGGATTACGGCCCACTCCCTCTCACAGTGGTTCAGATTGATTACAGTTGTAATAGCAATCATATAATTGCGTTTTATTAAAATAGGTTTTTTACTTTTATTAATTTACTAGCTGCGCCCCGCGGTTTCACCCGAATATGTCTCGATCCCGTGGGAAAAAAAAAGAAAAAAGTATCCTATGTTCTTTTCCAGGGCATCATCTATATATGCGCCAAATTTCATCCAAATCCGTTCAGCCGTTTTAGCGTGAAGGCGTAACAAACAAACTTACTTTCGCATTTCTAATATTAAGGATTTATCTTTTGTATAGATTCTTTTCTACATATTTTGTGAATGTGAGAACGCTGCTGTATGTAGGCTTAGTGGATTGTAGACCTTTTTTTTTTTTGGGGTGGGAAATTATCAAATAACTTCTCCCGCTCTGGGCGGAGCGGGAGGGCGTGTCAGACTCTTACTGACTAAAACCCACCCGTGTTCCTTCGGTTGCCCTGTTGCCGGGGGGCCACGATTTCCCGATCGGTTTTCTTCGAACCCCCGGCAGGCATTGGCCCTAGCGGACCCCGTCAATTCTGCTGACATCTCTTTGAGGCGCGCGTGGAACACAACGCGCCGTCGACCCGGGCTTGGTCCTTATCGGACGGCGAGCTACCCATTGCTCACCGTCCGCAAGCCCGCGCCTACGGTGGCCGGAAATCGGCTCGCGATTCCCGCCCCGGGCGTCTCCTCCTGCGGCGGTTAGGGGCGTGAGGGCGTGAAATTTGCCTCTTCCTCACGCGTTCCGCCTACTCCTTCGCGAGCATTACCGCTTCGCAGAAGGAGGTGACGGCATGCCATTTCCTCTCGCTCCGTACCATGGCCTGAACCAGGGCCGGACGCGAGAGATCACCGCCGCCGATCGCCTCTACGAGAACACGGCGTTGCTCCGCCCAAGCCGGGCAGACCTCCACCGTATGCTCCACCGTATCCTCAGGCCGATCCACACAATGGTGACACCCGGGTGTTTCCTCCCGCCTTATCCTGAACAGGAACCTTCCGAAGCAGCCGTGTCCGGTGAGGACCTGCGTCAGGCGGAAGGTGAGAACGCCGTGGCGTCTCTCCAGCCACTCCTCAAAGAGGGGTCTTATCGCCGCGATTGTGGCGTGCCCAGCGCGGGGTTGCGACAATCGCACCCTCCATGACGCCATGAGATCCCGCCGGAGCTCTGTCCGCTGTGCCGCAATTTCTTGCGGCATCGGAGTTAAGTCCCGGCGTCTCGCCTCCTCGCGACACTCCCAGACGTGCGCGAGGACCTTTGCCTCCAGATCCCATGGCGGTAATCCGGCAAGGAGGCTCGCCGCCTCGCAGGAGACCGTGCGGTATCCTCGAGCCAGCCGGATGGCCATGACCCTCTGGGAAGTGGATTGTAGACCTGTTGACCATTTTTTATTTTGTTAAGTACTTGGTACTTATTGAAAGACCTACACTGTTCTCCCATACCTAGAAACACTGTTATTTGAAAGTATTGTAAAAGCCAATTATTTTTAAAAGAGTAACCGTGGAGTTTCTTGCAGGCTCTTCTCCATAGGAAACGACCAATTGGAACCGTGCACCTAGCTTCTGACGTTTCATAAGTGCCCATGTAGGTATATGTGAAATAAAATATTTTGATTTTGATTTTTTTTTTGGGGATTTTGAGCTGATTATGATAAAGGATAAGTGGTTTTGTTAATGTGGACAGGGTTTGTTGGGGTGTCTGATCTTGTTACAAATGGAGTATAAGTATTATGATACTTATTGAATTTTTGATACTATGATTGATTTTATGATACCGTTTTATTTTATGATAATTATGATACTTAATGATTATTGTGCTGGATCAATGAGACATTAATTGAATATAACTTGCTTTGAATTCTGAAATAGTTTTCTAAGCTCGAATCATGTCTAAAGATTGTAAATGGATTACGCTCCAAGTAATTGATATAAATAATAATAAAATGCTGTTCATTGGTAAGCGCATTACCTGAGAATAGCTGGACCGATTTGGCTGTCTTTTGTCTAAAAAAAAGTTCTTTATAGTCCGAATTAGGTTTTTGTGGAAAGCAAAATCAAAAGTTTCCCGGATCTAAACGTTCTTTTTCTATGAATTTTGTATGAACGTCCGTAAGAGTAATGTTTCAATGAGATGTGAAAATGACATCTGATGCAGGGATGTAACGGATATCCGTATCCGCATCCGCAACTGCGGAGCATCCGCATAAATTTTGACATCCGCAAAACATCCGCATCCTCAAATTTTGATTTTAATAGCTCCGCATCCTCATCCGCATCCTCATAATTTCTATGGGGATGTGATCCTACGTTGTTCGCACAAATAGTGATATTTTTTAAACTCGCGCCGAGTTATATAAGCGGGCCGATAAGTGAGTTACGCGTTCCTATTGGCTGAATTCGCAATGTCCTTGTCCTATGACAGACGATCGGCTGCACGTAGCAGTGATGGCACGACTGTGATGTCACATGTCGCAATTTAAGTTTGAATAATGAAAAATAAGGGGTATGTTTGTACGACATCCGCACCCTCATCCGCATCCTCAATAAGGAATTTTCCAATATCCGTATCCTCATCCGCAAACCCGATTATCTCGATATCCTCATCCGCATCCTCATCCGTCAAATGACATCCGTTACAACCCTGATCTGATGTCGAGCCTGACACTAAAATTATTTTAATAAACTAAATTGTCTGTGTAGTTACAATAGTATTTTTCCTTAAACGTTTCGAGTTTATTTTGTTTTTACAAGTTTTGGTATTTCAATGATTATGGTAGGAGTTAAAAAATTTACTGTTTATTTTTGGTGATACTTCTTGTGATTATTTTATGTAATATGGGTATTTGAATACGTCTGTTAATCAACGGTTCAATTAAGAGGGACATATTAAGTCTAGTCTGTACTGGATATTTATATTTTTCTTATTTAAATAGTTCGATGACGTTACCTTTATGTTGATGTTTTATCTTTCTGGGTAGGTACAATGAGTTTTAAAAATTTTCCACGTAGTTTTGTAAATCTTTCAATATATGATTTAAATGTACACCTCGTAATTCCGTATGCTATAATAGGCTTTGCTAAAGAAATTTACATGTTGAGCGGGATTTTAAACGGGAATTTAGGTTTCAAAATGTAGAATTTCACCAGTATAACTGGGCCTCAAGTCTGCTATTACAATAGTGTCAGAATGGTCTATCATTGATTTCATAATTGTTGATTTTGACAAGTTTGGTAATATACTAATATAATGGCGTCATTATGACTTTCCAATGGTCAGCCACTGACACTCCATTGAAAGAAATGGCACTTATTGGTAATCTCGTACATAATGACAAATGAATGACTGACTTAGGCGGTATCATTGGTCGTATTGTACGACAATGCCATTATAACATAATTCTATTACGAGACCATTGACCGACCAATGATCAACCGTTATGAATTTAGCAGATTATGAACTTTTAGCAAAATGACAATGGGATCGTGTTGGAATGACAAAGGTCCATCTAAAACGATTGTATACAACTAATCCAAGATCTTGATATCGTATTTACGATTATTAAGGTAGTCTTCACAGCGTTTGAGTAAGAGGTGGGTTGTAGCAGGTTAGACACGATATGTGTTATCTATCACTGTTACTGTTAAACAAAAATAACGGATCCAAATATTTGTTGGTAAATAATAGCCTTTTATTTTTGTACAGACGATGGATAGGTACGTATTTAGGTCTCAATTGAATATCTTCGTTTCTTTTCGTTTTAAGTTTTTTTTTGTAGAATGGTCACTGGTCAGCAACAGCAGTGCTATTCTGTAAAAATCTCACCGTGATATCTTAGGTGAAGTGAGCTGCCAAAAGTGTAAATCCTTAGCAACTGACAGCTCACTCCACGCTCACTTCACATAAGATAATACGGTGAGATGGTTATAGAATAGCACTATACAGGTAACATGACCTAAGTTACGAGTCACTTTTTCGTAAATGTTTCTTCTTGTATGACCACCAACTGTATTTTTGGGAAAATAAATACTAGGTGATTCTCTTTTTAGCATGGTTTAGCCGTTTTGGTAAGAGTGAGAAGTGAACATCTTTCGAGGTAAATAATAATAGGTGTTTTTCTTTTTGGCAAGGCTCATTCCTTAATGGGGAAGAAAGGGAAATTGATAAACTTGCAATATTAAAGATCATTTATTTGTCCAAAACATGAGTATACACACAAAATGGCGTGCAAGATGTTACAAATAAATTATATCACAGTCATGTTTTGCCTTAACGGCGTACAAATATAAGTAGACAACTTACATATTTAGTATTTACCTTAAGATATTAATAGCTTTCTGGGTTAAATTTTGATACTATTTATTTCGTTTATAAGGGATTTTTTGATAATTTTGTGAGTTCTATTTCTTGTTTTATATTGACTAATTTTTCGATTTTTTTAATAATTATTCCTATATTCCTTACACATTTTGTCAATTTTATTATTTATTCATGGTTGTTTGTTTCTATTACTGTTTTTATTTTTTTGTGATGTGTTTTTATTCCATTTATGAAATGAATACAGTCGCAAATTGTCAATTTCGCTCCATTTAAGTTGAGTAAGGATCCAATTTTATCATTATCAATTTGTTGTATTGTGTTTGTATCAACTTTTATTTGTGTTGGAACTACGTAGTTTTACGCACGACAGTATTAAAATGCGATGATCAGTTGGAACAGTTCCGAGTATAGCCGAGTGCAGATATAACGAGCGCGTTCTTAGAAAGATGTGATCTATACAGCAACGTGTGTTACCGCGTGTTTCAATTCTTGAGTCGTCAGTAATCACGCTCGTTAGACCACACTTTGACATGCTACTAACGTACTGTTCTCGAATATTGTCGTATATCTATAACTCTATGTATGTCTACGTCTCCTAGCAAATAAGTGTCGTATGTAGGTAATAGAGGCATTGGATAAGATACTGTATAGATATTAATAGATGTTTACTTTAGTTTGGTGGTCTAGGAATTGCACAGATATGTGTGGTAGTCATGAGTTGAGTGATTTGACCGATAATACATTTACAGTGTATTAAAGCCGGGTCACACCGGATGCGTAGCGTGACGTGACGTGCGACGGGACGTGCGCACGCGCGTGCGAACCCTGTCACACCGGCCAAGACCGGTGCAGCACACGTCACGCGTGCACGCATCACATCACGCAGGTAACTGCTGCACGCGCGTGCGAGCCACCGTGTCAACAGCCATATTGAGTTGAGAGCATTTGGCGAAAAGATGTTAGACAACAGACAACCTCTGATGAAGAAGCGTTATTGTCTATTTCCAGCGTTGTTCCGATTCTCTCCCATAATAATAATATCTAACTTTTATTTTTATACTCTTTATGATTGGTGTTGTAGAGACACTCATATTTGTGAACTATTTCTATGAGATTTCCTTTAAAATTGTCTCCATTGCGAACAAAAACACTCGTAAACTGTATTCTGTTTGTAAATAAATACAACCTGCCATGCGTGCGCACGTGCAGCAATGACCGATGCGTGTGCGTGTGTGCCCGGTGTGACATCTAACAGGGAGCGCCATATAATACAACGTCATCACTGCAGGCGCGTGTGCGACGTTGCCGTTCCGCTACACACGCGCACGGATTCGGTTTGTGAGTAGATGCGGCTCTGCGTGCGTGGGGCACGCACGTGCACACGTCACGCATCTGGTCTGACATCTTTCTTACAGTTTCATACATTACAACTGGTGCGTGCACGCGACACGTCACGCTACGCATCTGGTGTGCTCCGCCCTTTAAAGAGTGATTTATTGGTGTAATTACGTAGCCATTTCTGGCATACATTAGTATTCCACCACCTTTTCTGTTTTATGCCTCTTACCTACTGTGCATTTCATAGCCATTGATGTTGTACATAATATGAAGTGTTTTTATTTATATAACCTTCTGATAAAATTAGGACATTTACTTATAGTTATTTTAGATGAACTAATTAATTATGTTACACAACCGTTGTTATTGACTATGGATCTAATATTTATGTAAACAATATTTAGAACTTAAAACATTAATGCACAGTCGAATAATTCTTGGTCATCGAGAGAGAGATCCAGGGTTACTTAATTTAAAACTTTATTAATGACTACCGATAAAGATTTGGACTTCCTGTCTGCGTTCACAGTGTGTTATTTTGACTTAGTTGCGGTCACGTAAATGTTATGTGTCTATTCGATAGGTCTAGTTAAAATAAATAATTGACAAAAAGAACTATAGTTTTCTTTTTTATAATTAGAGAGTTATTAAGATTTTAATGAAAATTGAGAAAAAAGTATTTATTTTTTAATTTAAAAAATTGTGGTTATAAAAATTAAGTTCGACTTTAGAATAAAACAATAATATAAGATACATTTATATTAAAAAACGGGGCATTGTATCGTTTATATATTAAGAAATATTTGACTTTTAACGATTTACACAAAATATTTTTTTTAATGTTATCTTATCACGGTCGCATTTTATTTTCACTAAAAATTATGCGCAATATTACTGTTAACAGTACCTTAAAATATAAAACACGACAACTGCAGAACAACAAAGATATAGCGTTTCTAAATATTTCTGAAATTTCTATGGAAATAGGGCTGCGGCTGTTGAAAAACAATAAAAATATAAATGTGTCACATATATAATCTAAAAAAAAAGAAAGTGAGGAAGGCCATTTCCCATCAGTGGGATCATATAGGCTGATAAAAAGCTATACAAGCAAAGTAACTCGTACATGGGGGCTAACAGTCGTCATTATCAAAGTATGTCAATATTTCTTTTGATGATAATATGAGTGTGTCATCATCATCGTCGTCTATTACTTCATCTCCAGCAGAACTTTGCGGTAATGGTTCATGGGTAACATTCTCCATTGTCGGTTTTAAAAGTGACAGAACCTGAGGGCGCCAACCCTCATGCCCCCCTTGTATTAAGTCCTCTGGTCGGTGTCCAGAAGGACATCCCCCAGCAGGACGGGTCAGTGCCTGCTGAGGCAAAGCAGTGCCATGGGTCTATGTTCTATGTTATGGGATTTGGTTTCCGCACTTAGTCCATCAGGTGGACCATTGTGCGTGGGCCATGGCGGCCGTTTGGTGGTTATTCCAACCAGCCCACCTCCCTCCAGAAGTTAATCAAAACTCCTAGTTTGTTCAGAACATCTGTAAAAGATCTGGGTGACCCGAGGGTTTCTGTTCTAATTTGGGTGACGCCTGTGCATTCAAAGAGCACGTGCGCGACGGTTTCCTCAGCCTCCATGCATGCCCTGCACAGGATGCTGTCCGTTATGCCTATTGTGTGGAAGTGTTTGTTTAGCGAGCAGTGTCCCGTGATGGTTCCCGTCACCAGGCGCAGACCGTTCTTGTCCAGGCGTATTAAATGCCTGGTTAGCCTGCTATCCAGGGATGGCATAGCTTCTTTGGACTGCCTGCAGGCCGGTGTCGAGGTCCACCAGTACTCCGCTTGTGTGAGGGTGAACTTCTGTAGACACCTGCGTATTTGATTGAAAAGGATCGGTACGATAGGTTCGGGTCCACAGACCGCCGTGCTAGAACCTCTTCTAGCAAGTTCGTCAGCTGCGTCGTTACGTAGCGATCTGCTGTGTCCTTTTATCCATTGTAGCGTCACCGTGTTGCGACTAGATACCGTTACTTGTTCTAGTGCATTATGACATTCTAGTATTAACTTCGAGGTAATATATTTTTTCTTCAAGGATTGGAGAACTGAGGCGCTGTCAGAGAGTATACGTATGTGGGTGTCCGTAACTCTCCTGGCTTCAATAGCATGGACCGCTTGCCCACACACTCCGCCTGATAGACGGTGTTGAACATTCCCAGCGGTCGGGATATCTTAATGTTGAAGTCGTATGAGAAGACTGCGACCCCGGTACCAGAGTCGGTCTTCGATCCGTCAGTGTAGACCCTCGTCTCTTCCGGGCCTGAGTAGTCACACTGTTCTTCTGTAAGTATTATGTCGTAGTGCCTTTGAAAATGGTGTGATTTCGGGGCTTTGTCGCAGGGTGATGCCATCATTGGCCGACGCTTGATTACATCTTCCTTTATGCGTGTGTGCTTAATTCTAGAGTCTCTGATAAGGGTTCCTGATAAATGCAGCCTAAAAGCGGCCAAAGCCGCCTCCTCCCGCACAATGAGGTGCAGAGGCGGCAGTCCAAGCATTGCTTGTAAGGCGGCTGCGGGTGTAGTTCTCATACTGCTAGTGATTGTAACACAAGCAAATCGCTGCAGTTTTTCGAGATCTCTTTGGGCTGTACTCAGGTCTGTCCTGGGCCACCAGACCAGTGAGCCGTATGTGATAAGCAGTCGAATGACTGTGGTGTATAACCAGTGGGTGACCTTGGGGCTTATCCCCCAATTCCTGCCAAGCAGTCGCTTACACTACCACAGGGTTATGCTGGCTTTTGTTTTGACATAGTTTGTGTGTTTTGCCCAGTTCTTGCGTGCCATGGGTCTTTATCGGCTCCATGACACCTCACCTCCGCTTCTCCAGGTATTATGTATAAGAATTGGGTTTTAACATGCTGTCTAACGAGGGCGGACCCCTTCCCAATTCCACATAATACCATTCATTTGCTTGGGCACTTACAAAATAAATAAAAAAACTTAAATTTATTTCAAACCCGTCGTGTAACCTATTGAGCTATTTAATAGAAACTATTGAACAGATTTACTTTACACCTTCTGTTCAATCATCAAATTATCTTGATGGAATCAAAAATCAAAAGTGTACCTTGTATGAATAAATGAGTTCTGATTCTAAATTTTCAGATGCAGAGTACTGTATAGTATACAGATGTTTCATAGTATTACATACAGATTATTTTGGGATTTGAAAATGTTACATTAAAAAAAAAACATAGAAACGAAACATTGATACAGGCAAACATCTTGTGACAGCCCTGAATAAAATTTTTGAAAGTTCATATTTCCGAAGTCCTACGTTTGTAGTAACTGATATTTTTTGTGGTGGTTCCTATTATTGCTATTAATACATTTTTTTTTTACATAGCCGTTATTGTCCCACTGCTGGGCAAAGGCCTCCCTACTCTCTTTCCACCTCTCTCTGTCTAGAGCTTCCAAGGACCAATCTTTCTTAAAGGAGTCCAGCTCATCCCGCCATCTCCGTCTGGGCCTGCCGCGATGTCGTTTGCCATTAAGTGGGACCCACTGGGTCGTAAGTTTGGCCCATTGATCGTTTGACATGCGGCAGATGTGTCCAGCCCAATTCCATTTAAGCGTGGCAGCTTTCCGAGTGACATCAGTTATTTTAGTGATGGAACGGATTGTTGTATTCTTAACCCGGTCCACAAGTTTAATACCAAGAATACTCCGTTCCATAGCTTTCTGGCAAACCTCGAGCGTGGACCTCTGCTGAATTGTCAAAGACCATGTTTGAGAACCATACGTGAGGATGGGAAGAATACACACGTCGATGAGTCTTCTTTTGAGGGATAGAGGAAGATCGCCCTTCATTAGGTCTTTCATGGCCCAATAGCTCTTCCAGGCATTTTCGGTGCGTCTTGCAACTTCTTTGTTTTGTCTTGCCTGGAAAGAGACTATTTGACCGAGATAGAGATACTCATCGACATATTCAACCTCCCCACCCGCCACGGTGATCTTGCGATACGTGCTGTTCGTCATCAACTTGGTCTTTGACATATTCATTTGTAGCCCGACCTCTAGGCTTGCCGTGCTAAGATTTTCTAGCATCTGAGTCAGCTATTAATACATATGCAATGAAAAAAAATGCGACCATGGAGAGACATACAAGAAAAAAAAAATTACGAAAACATAGAAAAAAAAATTTTGTACCCTAACAGACAACGTATTTATTAATGGTTATGGATTTATCAGTACATTATAGGCTTTGCTATCATATAATAACATTTGTGATAGAAAATGGTTTCAAAAAGAAAAGATATTGTGTTTTTATGGTTTCTATGGGTTTTTCTCGATTATCCAAATATCTTCAAAACCGTGCCAGACGAAGCAAAACTATTTATATAACTTGTTTTGTTAAAATAATACCTATCTAATTAACATATAACCTGAGGATGACCGCAACTAAGGCAAAATAACACACTGTGCGTTCTAAGTAGTCGAAAGCCGATCGATGTCCATTTCGCTCGATACGACAGTAGGCTTGTCTTTGTTTACGTAGCAGTACCTTTCCATTTTTGTATATTCAAGTATATTGTTATGTTTTGTTGTTGTAATAAGTAAGTAGCAAGTAAAATGTATTGCAAAGTTTTGTTTATTCGATAGAAATTTATATTCATTTAATTTTTATTTATCATGCAAAATGTCATGATTTATGTAAAAAAAATAATAAGTTTATGATTGTTGTGTGTGTGTGTGTCAGGAGGCAACTCAGTGTCGGATGGCCGAATGTTTGATTTCCAAATATTAATAAGATTTACTGATTTTAAATACTAAAAATAAAATGAAAAGTATGTGATATGCCTCAAATGATTTTTGTATCAGTGTTAAAAGTATCTCATTTGACAGTTCCGTAAAAGTACTGTTTTTCTTAACGGAACAGAATTTGAAACATGACGTTTGGAGCGTCGCCGTCGCTTAGCTTCCAAGTCAGTTCGCTATGAGTCTGGAAACCATAAGGTGTCTTCAAGAAGTCTAAAGTCTATAACGTTATTATATTAAATACCTAATTAAATATTTTGAATAATGCTAAAAGTGTACCAAGTACCTAGTTAAATAATGCTAAAAGTGTACCAAGTTTGTAGTGTGCAAGAAATGGTGCTGAAATAGTGTAGCATTACAACTGTAACAAAATAACTGCAACTAAGTATATGTAGTTAAGACGACCCACTGACCCCTCTTCGTACAGGTAATTCGGATGATAAACTTGTAAAACCTGTTGTTGACTGTATTTCTGTCGGCAAAGACATACTGAGCCCAATATTATGAGAACCAAATGAAAAGCTAATGAGTAAAATACACTAAAATATTGCTCGTAAACACTAAACACCAACGTAACGTCAATCAAATACTATTTCATAAGAGGGATTATCGTAAAAGTTGGCAACGTCGTAAATAGCTGTCAAATATTTACCTGTTTTGATTATTTTGGCAATATTACTGTATAGAATTAAGAAAGAAAGAAAGAAAAATAGGTTTATTTGTCACAGAAATACGTGCATACATAAAAGACAAGAGTAATCAGAGAACAACACAAAGTACATAACAAATCACGAGCATAGAACAGAAATTAGAAGAAATGTGCTTAACTAGGGAACTAAAATATTGATTACTAGCGTAAGTCACGCGGTTTCACCCGCGTAGTTCCCGTTCCCGTGGGAGTACGGGGATAAAATATAGCCTATGTTACTCGATGATAATGTAGCTATCCATTGCTGGAAGAATTCAAATTGGTCCAGTACTTTTTAATTTTATTCGTTACATACAAAAATACAAATCTTTCCTCTTTATAATATTAGTATAATAGTATATTTATAAAAAAATACAAATCTTTCCTCTTTATAATATTAATATAGATGAAATGCAATAATTAATATGGAAACACCGAATTAAATATTCGGTGTTTCTATTTAGATGTAAAAAAGTATTTGAAAACTTTCCACATGTCTTTTTTTTACCTAACTTGCTTCTGCCTGCGGCTTCGCCCGTGTGGATGTCGAAAAATATCCCACGGGAACGTACTACCGGGATTACATACTTATTAGCCAAAGTAAATGTCACTGACTAATACCTTGTCGTCAACCATAACTGTATAGTTACGCGTAATTTTGAAACTGTGATATCTTTTAAACTATTCATTTAAATGATTTAATGTTAGGAATATAGCCGGTGGAATTTCGTAGAAAATTTCCGACGTTAGGCTCCCAGACTGGAGCGGGCCGGGACTGCATTGAAGCGGCTCCTGCCCAATCAAGGGGATCCAAACGTCTCCTGCCGGAGGCTCTATGCGGGGATCGTGCGGTCCATGGCCCTTTACGGGGTTTTACCGGTGTGGGTGCGTTCATTGAGGCTGCAGCCAGCCCGCCGGTTGAACGCGTCCCAGAGGGCCATGGCCATCCGGCTGGCCCGAGGATACCGCACGGTCTCCTGCGAGGCGGCGAGCCTCCTTGCCGGATTACCGCCATGGGATCTGGAGGCAAAGGTCCTCGCGCACATCTGGGAGTGGCGCGAGGAGGCGAAACGCCGGGGCCGCAAGAAATCGCGGCACAGCGGACAGTGCTCCGGCGGGATCTCATGGCGTCATGGAGAGTGCGATTGTCGCAACCCAGCGCTCGGCACGCCACAATTGCGGCGATAAGACCCCTCTTTGAGGAGTGGCTTGAGAGGCGCCACGGCATCGTCACCTTCCGCCTGACGCAGGTCCTCACTGGACACGGCTGCTTCGGGAGGTTCCTGTTCAGGATAAGGCGGGAGGAAACACCCGGGTGTCAACATTGTGTGGATCGGCCTGAAGACACAGTGGAGCATACGGTGGAGGTCTGTCCAGCTTGGGCGGAGCAACGCCGTGTCCTCGTAGAGGCGATCGGCGGCGGTGATTTCTCACGTCCGGCCCTGGTTCAGGCCATGATACGGAGCGAGAGGAAATGGCAGGTCGTCACCTCCTTCTGCGAAGCGGTAATGCTCGCGAAGGAGGAGGCGGAACGCGTGAGGGAGAGGCAAATTTCGCGGCCTCACGCCCCTAACCGCCGCAGGAGGAGACCGCCCGGGGCGGGAATCGCGAGCCGATTTCCGGCCACCGTAGGCGCGGGCTTGCGGACGGTGAGCAATGGGTAGCTCGCCGTCCGATAAGGACCAAGCCCGAGTCGACGGCGCGTTGTGTTCCACGCGCGCCTCAAAGAGATGTCAGCAGAATTGACGGGGTCCGCTAGGGCCAATGCCTGCCGGGGGTTCGAAGAAAACCGATAGGGACATCGTGGCCCCCGGCAACAGGGCAACCGAAGGAACACGGGTGGGTTTTAGTCAGTAAGAGTCTGACACTCCGCCCAGAGCGGGAGAAGTTATTTGATAATTTCCTACCCAAAAAAAGGCATATTTTAATCTAAATTAAATGCCCAATTTAAATAACACATTTTATTGGATAAGGATTAATTCGTTTTCAACTCTTGTATTGCATCTGGTGTATTTCCTGATCTGATGAAACTTAGCAAAATGATTCCACTGTTCAAATCTGGCAGCACAACTGATCCCACAAATTTTTGGCTTATTTCGATATTACCTACATTGAGCAAAATCTTTGAAAAATTAATTTTAAAACAAATGTTAGGACATTTCAATGCACATAATTTACTTCATCTGAAACAGTTTGGTTTTACAAAGGGTCGTTTTCAACTACAGATGCGGGCGTGGAATTACTGAAGAACATATTCGAGACCTGGGAGGCGTCGCAAGATGCTCTTGGCATTTTTTGCGACTTGTCCAAGGCCTTCGATTGCGTACATGATACACTCATCAGGAAACTGTACCACTATGGTATGAGGGACAAGGCTCTTGACCTTCTGACTTCTTATCTGATAAACATAATTCAGAGGGTCGATGTTAATGGCAAGAGATTTGCTGGATCTGCGGTCACCATGGGCGTTCCGCAGGGTTAAAAAAAAATTAGACAGATAACTGACGTAGATACAGCCAGAATTGTTTATTTTAGTTATTTTCATAGTCTTATGTCATATGGGATTCTTCTCTGGGGAACCTGTGCGGACATTAATACTATCTTTGTTCTACAGAAAAGGGCTGTTCGAGCCATTTACAACCTAGGTTCAAGAGATTCCCTTAGAGAAAAATTCAAAGAAATAAATATTCTGACTGTAGCCTCACAATATATATATTTGAAAACTTATTGTATGTACACAAAAATATATCAATTTTTAAGAAAATGTCCGATATTCATAGTTTAAATACTAGGAATAAACACAACCTTGCTGTACATCGCACACGTCTCCACAAAGTAGGCAAATCATTCATGGGTCAATATATACGCTTTTACAACAAACTCCCCATTGACATTCGAAACTTACCCATTAAACGATTTAAAACCTGTATTAAAACCAAACTTTGTAAAAAAGGGTACTATACAATTTCAGATTATTTAGAAGATAAAAAAGCTTGAGATTGAACTGCTCATTCTGCTAAGCCTTGTGATAAACCATAAAACTAGATATTTTAATTATTATGTCAAATCAACATTATATTCAAAATGACATGATTACTTTGTAAAGTATTATTGTTGGAGTGGTGGACGTTAATAAATCAGACCAGTAGTCATAATAAGTATATTTATTACTTACAAATGTTTTTAACATAGTTTTACACGTTATAGAGAAAGGCAGGAAATAGAGGGCGCAGTGTTACCATATTAAGAATCAAGATAATGAAATTTACCACAGATTACAACAATTATATTATTTTAACTATTGTGAATGTGAGGACTATGTGGATATTGTTTTTATTTCTCTGCTAGTTTTAGTGATGGTCTGGCAGTTTGAGTAGTTTATGCGGCCTACCCAAATGTCTTTTCTTTGGTATTGTTCGTCGAGTTGAGCTCCTTAAGTTCTGAGTTGAGTTCCACGATTACTGACAAATGCTTGCACTGACTGGACAGGTCCACTCAAATCTGTGTGGTCCTTTCCTCAAAAGATCTTTTCAGACACTAATCTACATGGTCCTCATATGGCCCGACCAAGATTATGTCTGGACTTTAAAAGAGACTACGACCTCTGAGTTTGTTTCGGCCTTTGTTCTCAGAGTAGTCAGATAGGAAACGCCGAACTCATCTAGCTTATTTTTTTATTTTTTATTACGTGTAAAAGTGATTCCAATATCCTATTTACAGAACAAACAATTTCATTTCATTTCCATATAATACCGGTCAAAAAAGCTTCGGAAATAACAATGAAATTTTCATCAAATTCTGAAAGATAATAATGTTTACTGTGGGTCATCCTTAGAAGATAGACATATGCCATCGCCAACTTTTTTCTTGAACTTCTTAAGATGAACAATACTGTAGAACATAAATTTTATGTAACTTTTACTATTTTCGCGGCGCACGCCAATAAAGCTCCCAGTAGGCATGATTTTTTCCGACATCTACGACACTAATCGTCAAATTTTAGCCGATTTATACAAAACTTTAATTAATTTTACACTAAAACTTTCCGCATAAATCACTCCGTCTATTGGTGAAAACTGATTGAAAATCCGTTTGGTAGTTTTTGAGTTTATCGCGTTCAGACAGACAGACGCGGCGGGGGACTTTGTTTTATAATATGTAAGGAAACTGTTACAACATCAAATTCAGTGTTATAATTGCAATTCAATATTAATTTTAGTTCGCTAGTTAGCCACATTTCTTTTTCCATACAGTAATATTGCCAATTAATCAAAACCGCGAAATATTTGACATCTGTTTGTGACGTTGCCCACTTTCAGAATAAACGCTCTTAAAAAGTTGCATTCAATTTTGGAAAGAAATGAAATAAAACTTTAAAAAATATTTATTAAAATTATTTGACAAAGTTGCTAATTTATAAATTGACTTAGCAGCTTTATTCAGGGTCCTCACTTGAATGATTGCATGAATTCCATAGGAAACGGAAAAACGATTGTGGCATTCTTGTTCCCTGCTATCGAACCGAGTGACTGGAGGTACCGCAGCTGAAATAGATGAACATTGTTTATTAAAGAAACTGCCTAATAAAACCACAGACATACGCGTTTTAGAAAACTCAGGGTGGGATGAACCCTCTGGGTAGACTGACGATCTCTAGATCGGCAGGCACAGGAATCCACTGAATACGTGCAGTGCAGGACATTGCGGTGATTTTTGACCTTTGTCCATCGGTACATGTCTTACAATTGATAGGTGATCTAGCTAGCTTGGCTAGGCCATGCCAAGTATAATTTTTACCTGTAATGCTGTTGGGCAATCTTGCAGTAGACTTGCAGCCTCCTTCAAGGCTTCAGACGCTTTTATTTCTCCTTCTGCTGTAATGATCTTGGCTCGAGTTTCACGTTCTGCCTCGGCTACTGCAGCCAACGCTCTTTGCAACGACCTAGGCAGTTTCATGTCCTTTCTGGAAACAGTCAAACAGTATAAATGCTTAAAGGGTACAAGACTTGAATTATAATAAAAATGCCTAATTTTAGGGGTACGATCTTGGTTACTTCTAGGTATAATATGATACATTACCATCACGTCGGTGAGTCTAGAACGGCAAACCTTTAGTCGACTGTTGTTAATTCTCAGTAACTTCAGTACGACAAAAAGCCCATTTTGATAGGAGCGGACTTGCGGTCAATTAGGCAAAACTAAATTCCACCCTCAGGCTATTACTGAGAATAGCTCCTTGTGGAGACAAAACGGAGAGACTGGAAATGGAACTCAGTATTTGAGACAAATGTATTCCTTCTTGAAAAGAAAATAATTGAATCTGAGGAATGAGGAATCGGGACTTAATGATTGGCTTGGGCAAGTGACAGATGGTCATATTGAAATCAAGAGGCTATATGGATGGAACACATTTATTAACACCACAAATTAGTATAATACAGAACGACTTTTTTCACATTCAGACAGATTCTAAACTGTTTAACTCGAATCTTTTAAAACACTGTCATGTAGGTATACAATCTCCATCACGCACCCTTAAGCATGATGCATGCGCAAGATTACATCAAGTACCTACCAAACATATTACCTGCATCTGCACGCACCCTTAAACTACTCAGTATGCACACACTCTTAAAGTACACAGTATATTCAGCTAGAGCTATCGTTCACTTATATACAATCAATCAATCTACCTTTATTAGATACGTCTGTTCTTAAAACAGCTCAATAATAAAAATACTAAACAGAAATAAAATAAAATTTATCAATAACCTATCTATGCTTCTATACTTACTAATATATAAAGCTGAAGAGTTTGTTTGTTTGCTTGAACGCGCTAATCTCAGGAACTACAGGTTCGATTTGAAAAATTCTTCCAGCTTTAGATAGCCCATTTATCGAGGAAGGCTATATCATCTCGCTAAGACCAATAGGAACGGAGCACCAATGAAGAATGTTTCAAAATCGGTGTTTTTTTTTCCTTTTGAGAGCTTCCGCTGCGTGCGCTGCGTAAGCGGTTAAAATTTCGCAAAAATCATGTACGACAGAATTGTTTCCCTTTAAAAGTTCGAAAAAAAAGTCCGCAACAGCATGTCTATCTTTTAAGGTTGGCTCACTATAACCTTTTTTATGCTAACCAAATTTGTTCTAAAATAATGCATCATTTGCGAAGGTGTTTTTATAAACATGATATAAGTCCTTATCCAAATAAATACGTTATTCATCACAAGTATTTAATTTAAAACAAAAATGCCCTTTACATCATTCGATATCAAATAATAATTATCTTAGGAGATATCGCAGTTTTAAAATAACATCGCAGCAAAATAATAATCAAGTACTGCGCGCGATTTCCGGTGAAGGTATCGTTTGCGGTAACAATTAATAAGACCCAGGGGCAAACATTTAAGCACGTAGGAATAGATTTACGCCAAGAGTGTTTTTCGCACGGGCAACTATAATGTTGCCCTATCGAGATCTGGTTCTGGTGAAAATTAATATCTACTTCTGCCGGAAGAAAACAAAACTAAAAATATAGTGTACGCAGAAGTACTTTAAAATAACATTAGTTTTGAGTTTTTTTGAGAATAACCTACAATCTACATGATATGAGATTATAAGAACCAGTACTTTTACCTAACGTTTCAAAGTTCAACTCTTAGTCCACGTTCGTACGGACGTAATAATATCGCGGCGATTATACGTACTGCAGTATTACACAGCATTATCAACCTTTTTTACGCGAACATAGGCCGCCTTATTTTTTCCTTTTTCATTCACCAATTTAAAATTTTTCAATGGAAGAAAAATATTGAATTTTATTTGGTTGACAAGAGTCAGTCGTCAGCTACCGTAGAGCTGAGATAAACTAAAATTTGATTTAAAAAATCATCCCGTTGTATCTAACAGTTTCAATCGTCTGATTTATGTTCCAATGTGGTGAAGTTCTTACGGCTTGATTGTGCCCATCCTCGGGACCATTCGGGGATATTGTCCCCAGGTACCCATATTCTTGGTTTATATTTGTAAGTATGCCAATTTATCTTTCGCCTAATCCCCTACACAATTTGGCCTTGCTTTCTGGACTGAAATGCTGTTTATCTTAAATCCGGATAGAAAAGGCCGATTTCGGCCGCACCTTCTGGGCCAGAGCCGGACTGCCGGCCCCATTCGTCACCAGGGTCCTCGGCATCCGTGTTCCGTCAGCGGTCAGGCAGAGCTAGCGGTCCAGGCAGAGCTAGCGGTCCAGGCAGAGCTAACGTCCCAGGCAGAACTACTAACCGTGCTTAGCCGGGCGTCGGGACGGCGAACGGGTTTAATCTATCCTCCGCGAAGAGCCACCCCCCAGCGGATGTAGTTTTTGTTTCTCGTAGATTGATAATTTAAAGATAGAGATTTAGATTTAACTATCCAACCGTTTGTACCAAATTCGGGAATTAGGTTCCTCGCGACCGCTTTCGACACGCGTGCTTACCCATTGTGACGGCTCGGGGTTCGAAAAATAGCTATTGGTCGGGAAATCCGCGTCGGATGACGCGACGCGCCGTTGAGTTACAAAGACGTGTTTCAAAATGCTCTTAGACTTTTAATGAAAAAAGTAGGTCAAAGTTACTGTTTATTTGTGTTCTATATATCAAAGTGCGGACATATAAATAACCAACTAGTGGTGAAAAGTGCAAAGCAATACATCAAAGAAACAAAAGCTATAAGTGAAAATATTTAAGAAAAATAACCTACCGAACTATGTGCCTGACCTACGACAACTCGCGCAAAGCCCGCTAAGGTGATTCACCAAGTAACGTACACAAGTAGCGACGAACCAAGTATCACTGCACGAAACATTTTCATCATACTGTACCACTACCGATGCATCAACATGATCTCATCGTATTATCTAGAAAATAAGAGTAAATTAATTCACTCTTGGCGCTGCCCGTCGTGCAAAACCACTACGAAACAAATAAGAAATGACGACACACCCGTTAGAAGACAATCTTCACCGACATTTAACGACACAATAATGTCCATTGACAACCAAATACAAGAAGACCAAAGTATATTAGGAGACACAGGAAAATATGACGCACCACTGACAAATACAGATAATTCTACAACCATATCATCCATCTTAAAATATACAGAGCCAATCACATTAGAACAAATTAGTCAATTATTAGACCGAAAACTAGAATTACAACAACAATCTATCTTGACAAAAATCAAAAGCACAATCCAATCAGAAATTAATATAGCTGTACTAAAACTACAACAAGAAATATACCAGAAAACTGAACAATTTTCTCTAGAGCAAAGGAAAATAAACACCAATATTATTCGTTTAAAAGAAACCATACAAAAACTTGAGATCGAAAACGAAAAACTAAAAACAGAAATAACCGAGCTACAAAACAAAAACATGCATCTGTACGTGAACGATGCCTCTAAGAATGCGTCGAACGACTCTTCTAAAATAATTGTTATCCACGGCTTTAACGAATATTATAATGAAACAGATACAGACCTTGAAGATAGGATAATATTTGCTTTTCAAGACACATTGAATATCGACCTCACTGGCTATATCGAAGAGCTAAATCGGATAGGACGAAACGGACTTAGACGGCTACTACGGGTGGAACTGATCAGCAAAAGGATGACCAAATATATCCTAGAAAACGTGGGTTATTTAAAAAGTCTAGGCTTATCTGTGTCAGGTTTCCTTGATAAAGAATCTCTGCAGAGAAGACGAAATCAAAGAGAAGGACGGTCTATAATATCCCAAAACATAAAAAGCAACAAACTATATGGTAAAGAATTCCAGGAATACAACAACCATGAAACTATCAAAAACATTACGCTTAATAATACAATTATGCCGCCTTCCCCGACCCAGAGCTACAATAATAAGCAAACTGAACTTTGCTTCTTTCGAAACTAACTTCGAAATTCTATATCAAAATATTCGCAGTTTTAAAAATAAAAGTCATTTACTTCAATCAGTCATTGAAGAAAGAAAAAATCTTCATGCTATATGTCTGACTGAAACTTGGATCACAGAAAAGAAAATTGAACTACTACACATAAACGGATATAAAACGGCTGCCTGTTACAACAGGAAAGACCACGAAGGTGGAGCCGTGTGTATTCTTATACAGGAAAACATCGAAACCTTAGAGCGACAAGACATAACTTCGTTGACTGTGGAGTTTGTATTCGAAGTGTGTGCAACAGAAATAGTCCAGAAAAATGAGAAAAACGTTATCATTGTAGTTATATATTGGCCTCAGAAAAACAGAGAGACAGATGTGTTTTACAGTTCTCTCAAAAAACTTTTGCAATTACTAACAACCAAAGACAGTAAAAAGAATATTATTATTGGAGGAGACTTTAAAATTAACATATTAGAAAATTCAAATGGCTCTACAGCGTTACTTAATACTATGACTAGTCATAACTTTGACCAATGTATTAACGAACCTACTAGAATCAGCAAAACAAGTGCCACATGTATAGATTTAGTATTTATTAACTTTAAATTAAAAAACTTTAGGGCCTCTGTTGAAGACTTTGGAGTTTCTGATCACAAGGGAATAACATTATTGGTCCCCAATAAAACATTATTAAATGAACGGAAAACGTGGTTTATAACTAAAAGAATATTTAATGAAAAAAATATGGAAAATTCAAGACGCAATTAACTAAAATAAGTTGGCGATCAATATTTTCAGATGACAAAGAAGTAAACTCAAACTATGAATCTTTCCACACAATAATAGTAGGAATATTAAATGCCTGTATTCCAACAACAAAAATTAAAATTAAGAACAAAACCAAGAAAGCGTGGCTAACTGGTTTAAAAGTGTCTTGCCTGAACAAACGTTTACTTAAAATATTTCTGTCACAAAATGAAGCCCCTATATTGTAAAAATATTACAAAAAATACGCAAAACTATTAAAAAAAGCAGTTTCTAAATCGAAAAAAAACAAAAATATAAAAAGAATACAACATAGCTCCAATATTTCCAAAACGATGTGGCAAATAATTAAAGAACGCACAAACAAAACAGTCAAAAGGACTAAGAAAAATATAAAACTAAATGTACAAAATACGTTAACGGAAAACCACTGTCGCAAACGCCTTCAACGACTGTTTTAAGTCAGTTGGAGGAAAGTCCAACAATCTAACCGGTCGACCAGTTATTACAAAAAACGATAACTCTATATTTGTCAAACCTGTAGATGCCTATGAAATACATACAATTATAAGAAATCTAAAAAACAAACGAAGCCATGGTTTTGATGAACTCCCACCCTCATTAATTAAAAAATGCGCAAAGGAACTAGCCATACCACTTTCTTCTTTAATAAACCAATCCTTCACTGAAGGAACTGTCCCTAATTTACTAAAGATCTCAGTTATCAAACCAATCCACAAAAAAGATTCTCAAACTGACTGCAATAATTATCGCCCCATAGCCCTTTTACCTACCTTTTCAAAAATTTTAGAAACCACTATGGCGACTCGCCTGTATTCTTTCTGTGAAAGATTTAATATATTTAACGATAGCCAAAATGGATTCAGAAAGAATAGATCAACAACCAATGCAGTTTATAGATATATTCAACAGATCTTAAATGTCATTAATGAAGAGAAATATGCTATAGGTATTCTCCTAGAAATGAATAAAGCATATGATAGAGTTCAATATAACATCCTCTTAAATAAATTGGACGGAATAGGTGTACGTGGCATTGCTCATAAATGGTTTAAGTCTTACCTCGAAAACCGTTCACAATATGTAGAAATTGAGCACTACAACCATAGTACTGGAGAAATCACGAACGTTAAATCTAAAACCACATATATAAATAAATCAATTACACAAGGTAGCGTACTCGGATGCATATTATTTCTTATCTATATCAACGACCTCCCGAAAATAATAGATGCTGTAAGCGTCTTATTCGCAAATGACATTTCAGTTGTCTTTCCCTGCACAGATAACCTGACCCTTAACATTGACATCCATCGATTTCTATCTGACATATCTATTTGGTTAAATGAACATAACCTTGAACTAAATTTAGCTAAAACTAAAATAATGCAATTTAGACCTTATCAAAAACGACCTCTCGAAACAAATTTTACCTATAACAAAATTAAATTAGACTGCGTTGGTAATTTTAAATTGTTGGGCCTTAATATTGACACAAATTTAAATTGGAAATCTCATATAGCACACATAAGTAACAAAATCTCTAGATTCTCTTATGCTTTATCGGAATTGAAAAAAATCTACAGATTTTAAATCTGCTAAAGCAGCCTACAACGCATACGCGCACTCTTGGCTCCGTTACGGTGTAATACTTTGGGGTAATAGTACGAACGTAGATAAGCTATTCAAGTTACAAAAAAACCGGCCAAGTGCGTGTCGGACTACGCACAATGAAGGGTTCCGTAGTTGAGATGAATTTATTTATCACAAGAACAAACTTGACATTGTAGTTGAAAAACGTTCTACCATAAATTCCAACTGCAAATCGTCGCTCGGCATCCAATACCGCGAATGTAACATTTTTTACGTTTTTTTTATAATAGCAGGATCACTTATTTGAACGTATATAATGAAAGAAAACAAAAATCTGATTTTCGTTAAAAATTTCACATTCGCGGTATTAACATAATAATAATATAAATCTTTAACCTTTAAACGAGTAATTCTTGTTTATATATGTATATATACAATCTGAGTCTCGGAAACGGCTCCAAGAATATTTATGAAATTTAGTATGCAGGGGGTTTCGGGAGCGATGAATCGATCTAGCTAGGATTCATTTTTAGAAAACGTGCTGGCTGTGAAAAATGTAATTCAAGAGAATAGGCGAATTACATATGAAGAGGTTCAACATATACTGCAGATTGGATCGGGAAGTGTGCATGAAATTCTACACAGATATCTTCGGGTAAGGAAGATAGTTTCACGCTGGTACCGCAAAATGTAACGCAGGCTCAGAAGGAGAATCGGGTAGAACGGTGCCGAGACATGATAGCAAAATTTGAAGCAGGCTCGTCTCGGCGCGTTTAAGATATCGTTACGGGTGATGAATCTTGGATTTATCAATATGATTCAGAAATGAAGCGTCAGTCGAGCGTGTGGCTGTTTCGAAATGAACCAACGCCTACCAAAGTGAAGCGAGCCAGAAGTGTAGGCAAAATTTTGATCGCAAGTTATTTTTCTTTGACGAGTTATCTGGTGTCAGTACCCTTACGAGATCAAAGGAGCATCAATGCTGAATGGTATGTTACCAAATTTTTGCCAGAAGTTTTAACTGCTGCAAGCAGCAAGCGACCGAACACTGGCCTCCGTGGGCTACCGCTTCACCACGACAACGCGCTGGTTCACTCGGCGCTCAAAACAAGGGACTTTCTGGACAGCACACCGGTCAAATTTATAGGTCATCCTCCTTACAGTCCCGATTTAGCTCCGTGCGACTTTTTCTTGTTCCCCAAAATAAAAAATCAACTCAATGGAAAACAGTTTTCATCACCGGAAGATGTACTGGCTGCATTTGAGAAGAAGATTGAAGAGGTGTCTGATGCGGACTAGAAAATGTGTTATGAAAATTGGTTTAGACGTATGAAACTGTGTATAGACGCCAATGGAAAGTTCTTTGAAAATATATAATAAAAAAAAATATAACCTGTACTATATTTTTTTCTAGTATCGCAAAACTTTCTGAGTGCCCCACGTAATCTAGTTTAAATTTATTTCACCCCATGGGAGATGACACTGCAGTAATTCATGTACATGCAATCCAGCCTGCTAGCGATCATTTTTAGGTTATTGTTGGAGCTGGCCCACACTCTGCGCACCAAGAATGCACACTTTATTCGCATCGTTTCGTAAAAGCAATTAGTATGTGCGTCCGCGAACATTCCCGATGCGCTACAAAAACGGGGTAGCCCCACCAATACCCTGAAAGTGTTGTTGTATTGGACACGAAGGGCGTTGCACGACCTTTGGGTATATCTAGCCCACAGGCTGCACGTGTAAAACGTTGTACAATAAGCTGGAAACAGAGTAATTTTGACTTTTTAAGTGAGCAGCGTGCAAACCTGCGAGCCAGCATGTTCGCCCTTACCGACAACCCCTTTCGTTCCCGCTCAATATCGAGTCCGTCATTTAGGTTAGGGGTCAATATATGACCAAGATATTTAAACGTAAATACTCTTTGTAGTGGAGTCCCATTGTGCAATATAGGTGGTACATAACCCGGTATACCCCCAGCCTCAAAGACCATGAACTCCGACTTATTGGAGTTTTACATCAAACCTTGTCTTTTGGCATACTGCTCACATTTGGCAACCAAGTTTCTGAGACCACAGATTGACGCACTCAGAAGCACCATATCGTCTGCATAGCTAATATTATTTACACAAATACCATCTATATAGCAACCCACTCTGGTGCTGCTGAGCTCGCCAATCAGTTCGTTTACATTACAAGTTGAAAAGCGTGGGTGAGCTGAACCCTCCTTGCTTCACCCCGCATTCCAAGCTGTATGGCCTGGAAAAAGTTCCAGCCCATCGTACACTATTGATCTGGTTACGATACCAATATTTAAAGATGTTTATAACTTTCATTGGCAACCTATCCTTCTCCATCTTTCTCCACAATACGTCATAAGCAACCAGATCAAAAGCCTTGAATAAGTCGAGGAAGCTAGCATAAATCGGCGTCCCACGCTGTGTACAGTATGTGACAGTATGCTTAAGACACAACACTGCACTTTCTGTTGACAAACCACGCCGAAATCCGAATCGGTTGTTATGAACATTTACAGTTGTATTTATTTGTGTATTAAGCAGACTGTCAAACACTTTAGATATTTGATATTATAGTTGCTAGAGAGATGGGCCTATTGGATGCCGAGCGACGAAATGTAAGTTTGTACGCACAATATTGAGAGATTTACCATATTATTTTAAGGCCATGGACTTCTTATAGGTTTTCCTGTAATTTATGAGTAAAGAGCCATACTATGTATTTTATTCAAAATTTTTGGTCCAGTAGTTTCGGAGATAAGGGGGGGAATGGTCAAATTTCATAGAATTTCTTAAATATCTTTAAAAGTGTTTATTTTAAAATTATATAAAAAATATTTTTAAGATCCTTGCAACATGTCCTTTCATTTAATATGTCACACGGCACTGTTAGCGAAACTTTTTTTTTAATTTTCTCCTTTGTCCCCCAAAAGTGACCCCTATATTCAAAATTCATGTATTTACGTTACACATTCATGTTTGGGTCACAGAAATACATATGTGTACCAAATTTCAACTTAATCGGTCCATTAGATTCGGAGTAAATTAGCTGTGACAGACGGACAGACAGACAGACACACGAGTGATCCTATAAGGGTTCCGTTTTTTCCTTTTGAGGTACGGAACCCTAAAAAGATGCATACGTATCTTGATGAATATAGGAGGTATGGACTGTAAACCACATTTTACAGAACACAATATCCTTACACTCACATCTCTGTATATCTTCGAAATATGTTTGTTTGTCAGGTAAAATATGTCACTTTCCCCTTAAACAAAGATCATTACACCCAGCCACGAAACTTGCGACACCGAAATGATCTAGCATTACCGGTTTCAAAACTATCCATTTTCAATTCAGGCCCGTATGTAATGTGTATCAAGATTTTTAAAAAACTCCCAAAGCCTTTAAAAGAAATAAAAATGAACAATTTATTTAAAACAAAATTATTATGACCTCGAACATTTCATGTCCCCGTGCTATTTCCGCTAATAACTCGCCCATTGATATTTTGGGAACTGTTTACCTTCCGGTTCAATTCAACGATACTACTTTTGTTCACGAATTTTTAGTTGCGCGTAGTATGCTTTCTTCAGTTATCTTAGGAATAGAGTTTTGGAACAAATTTGTTCTAACCTCAGTTTTTAGTAAGGCGTTTAACAATAATATCAAAGGAAACATGTATATTCCTGCTATTTGTCATTCCTCTCCTCAGGTAACTTGTGTAACCAAATCCCGATATTCTCATCCTCGTAACGTTTTATTACCTGACCAATAGCGAAGTTTACAACAGGTCATTGACGAGTTCGAAGTCATCTCATCTGACAAAGTTGGCCTTGGAAAAACTACCTGGCTATCACACAAAATCAATACGACAGGACAGCCAATTAGGCAAAGGTTTTACCCTCTTTCACCAATTAAATTAAAAGTTCTCAATGAGTAAATCGATAACATGCTAAAATTGGGTGTTATCCGACCATCTCGTTCATCTTGGGCTAGTCCTGTGGTCATGGTCACCAAGAAAGACGGTTCCGTCCGCTTCTGCGTTGATAGCAGGAAGTTGAATAGTGTGACGATCAGAGATTCGTATCCCCTCCCCCGCATTCAAGATATCCTTGATAAACTTCGGGGCGCAAGATATATAAGCTCTTTCGATTTCAGGAGTGCATTTTGGCAGATTCCTCTCGCGGCCGATGAGAGTTGCAAAAAGACGGCATTTATAGTCCCTCAACGCGGTTTATTCGAGTTCGTCAGAATGCCATTTGGGCTCACTAACGCAGCCTCTGAGATGCAGCGTCTTACCGATATGATTGTCAACTTCGAATTCACTTCGACTAGCAACGACTGTGTTTTCGGCTACGTGGACGATCTTATTTTAATTTCCAAGGATTTCCACAGCCACCTCGCTCTCCTGAGGAAGGTGCTAAGCCGCCTCAAGGAGGCTGGTTTATCCATTAACCTTATAGTTAAGGTATCTGGGTTATATTATAAACAAGAAGGGTCTACAGACCGACCCTAGCAAGCTCGATGCTATTAAGGACTATCCCACTCCTACCACCGCTAAATCATTGCACGGGTTTATTGGGATGTGATCTTACTGTAGGCGTTTTGTTAACGGTTTCTCCTCTATAATAGCTCCTCTCACTGCTCTTATTAGCAGAAAGAAGGGTCGTAACTCAATAAGCTGGGACGATGCCGCCGAACAAGCATTCGTTAAGCTAAAGGGCGCATTAATTAACACTCTCGTGATGGCTTGCCCAGATATTTCCAAGCCATTCCTGTTACAATGTGATGCATCAGCTATTGGTCTCGGTTCCGTTCTTTCCCAAAAGTTTGATGGTGTGGAGCATCCCATTGCTTATTATTCCCGCCTTTTTTCCAAAGCAGAACGCAACTACAGTACCACCGAGCGGGAACTTTTGTCGGTGCTGGATTCTGTAAAGCATTTCCGCTGTTATTTGGATGTAATGAAGTTTTCCGTTTTAACGGACCATGGCCTTGAAATGGCTTCTCACGCTTAACAACCCTTCTGGTTGTTTGGCCCGATGGGCCACTATCATCTCCTAGTATACTTTCGATATAGTCCATCGCAAGGGATCACAGCATGTAGTTCCAGATGCCCTATCCAGGATCTACGCAAGTCCTGTAACGTTCGACCAGGGTCCCGAACAGACTAATGACAGATGGTACAAGAAGGTTTACTTAGGTGCTCGCGATTCACCCCAGATGTTTCCCGCATACGCCATCCAGAATGGCGTCCTCTTGAGACGCATGCTTGTCGCTAGTCCCCTGTCACCTGGTCCTTGGCGTGTTTTTTTGCCGGCGGAGAAGGTTCCTCTTGCCATCTGGGAGATTCACAATAATTTCCCGTCTATACACCCTGGGGTTATGAAGTCTTACCTTAAGATCAAGGAGCTCTTCTATTGGCCGAACATGTTTCGGGACGTTACCGAAACTCTGAAGCGATGTGAAATTTGCAAAGCGTATAAGATCGCTAACACACAGCCATGTGGCCAGATGTGCTACCCAAAAGATGTTTCTTTGCCCCTACAAGTAATTTCTATTGATTTGATTGTTCCTCTACCTACCGCTTATTACGGTTATAAATATATCCTATCTATGGTTGATGTGTTTTCAAAGTATGTTTGGCTGATTCCCCTAAAAAGGGTGAATGCCACTTCTGTAGTTAAAGCCCTAGAATCCGAAATATTTTTCAATTTTGGCGTTCCACGGGCTATTCTTTGCGATAACGCTACAGTCTTCCGTAGCAATCAATTTGTAAACTTTCTTAGGTCTTTTCATATCGACTCCCCAATTTATACGCCTTATACTCCACAAGCTAACACAGTGGAACGCTATAATCAAAGTGTTGTTACCTGTTCAAGCATTTTAGTCGGGGAGAATCAAAGAAACTGGTCGAAATTGCTACCCAAACTTTACCTCAATTCATGTATCAATTTAGGCACAGGTTTCACTCCAAACTTTCTTATGTTTGGGAGGGAAGTCCTTATGGATTTGACCTATGCTCAGGGGCAGACTCGAAGCACCAATTTGGCTGAAAGTCGGTCTCGGTATGCGTCCAATCTGTCCTCCCTCACCGAGGTTTATGCTAAAGTTGCCGATAATCTTTCTATAGCCTTCCTCCGCAATTCCCGGTCTTACAACGCAAACCGTTCGGCTATCACCCTCAACGTCGGTGACACTATGTGGAGAAGAAATTTCTCCAGATCCTCTGGGATGGATTATTACTCTGGAAAGCTTGCTTGCTTGCATTATTTAAATTGCGGGTATACTTACATTTTCACTCCGCACATTCCACTTTTCACAACACCATTATCTCGCATATTTATCTCATCTACTCGACGTCCGTATGTCACTGCAGGGATTCAGCAGAATATCAGCGTCAGGTATATTTGCCTGGCACATGCTGAGCTGGACTCCCATTTAGTGCAACCTTGAGACACACACCGCACTCTTTATGTTCATTGATCCACTATTTTACATTGTGTTATAGGCTCATAGCCAATAGTATCATCGTAATGTCTTGTTTTCTTCCTTTTTTTTTTGTTTGTATATTGTCACCTTGCGGCTATTTCCTAATAGCTATATAGTTATTACTTTATCGTGCTATTGTATGTTGTGCTGTCTTTTATGTGCATTAAATAAACGATTTATCTATCTATCTATCACTTCACTTTGTTAAATGCCGTGTGACTAGGGATAACCCTAGTTACACGGCAGACGAAACGGCACGGCAGATGGCAGACGACGGCACGAAAAACCATCATTTCAGGATATCCATAATATGATGTGACCCAGAATGAACAGAATCGCAGTCCTGAAGGACATAGGTGGTTCTAGAGAATTTTGGTATTGCAGGCGGGACAAACCAATAACCTGAAACGTTGGTGTAAATTTTATTTGTCCCGCCTGCAATACCAAAAATCTATAGATTATAATGCTTGTTTTTCTTTTTTCAGTTATGAGTTTTTGCAGTCGGGTTTTTTGTTTTTTTAATAATTTGTTTTATTTAAAACTTTTTAGTTTTATTAATATATAAACATGTATATATATTTGGAATTGACTCATTGCTAACTTTCATTTGATACCAATAATGTGTTTTTTTTTTTTAAACATACCCTTCCCTTTTTTTTGTATTTGCAGATGCAATATATAAATATTATATAGCCTATGATGTCACTATCACTATTAAGACGAATCTAACGACACCTCATATGTTAAAATCCATCAAGCCGTTTAGGCTACAGAGCGTGCCAAAGAAATAGACATACATACACATACTCTCAAAAACCATTACCCTCCTTCTGGGGCAGTCGGGTAAAAATAGCGGGAGATGTAACTGTTGAAGTGATGAACAAGTGTGTAAGTACACACGCAAATCATTGTTCATCATCATAAAGAAGAAGTAGAAGTTGAAGATGGTGATAAAGTATTACCTGATCACCATCTTCAACTTTTACTTCAAAATCAACTGCACCAGAAAACCCATCTATGTCATCTTCAACTGTTGAATCTCCCGTAATTTTTTTGTATGTCTTGGGCATCGTTCGGTATGAAATTCATCAAACTTTTCAAATCATTTAGCTTTGGTTCGGGAATGGGTTTTCCGTTAGGTCAAAGCGGGTTCATCAGTTCTTTAGTTAATGGGGTTGTATTTCCTTGTAAATTTTTCTTTAAATTTAATTCTACATATTCATCATCTAGGTTTGAGCGCATAAAAATTGAAAACTTATTATCTTTTTTGATCATTATCACTTTTGCAAGCAGCCATGATACTTTCGATCCATCAGTAGCTTTCCTTCTGTTGGTTTTTTTTTCTAGTTTAGCACTGGATAAAAATTCTTCTGTTTTCATTATGTGAACTTGCGCAAAAAAAAACTTGCGAAAAGAACCAAACCACATGGTTCTCTTCAGTGAAAAAAAAAACACATACATAATTTGTCTTTTTTATTTTATAGTGAGAACCATGTAGCTTGGTTCTATTTTGCGTAGTAAAAATGCTAAAAATCTACAAGTACCATGCCACATGAGTCCGTTTAGCTTTTAAAAACTGACTCTAACTCGGGTTAGTACCTTAGGCGGCTGTTAGTATTATGACCATTGCTTGGCATATTGCCCAGGATCTTTTCTGAGGAGATGCAAAACACCATAAGATGTCTGCCTAACATGTTATTCAATTTTCACTCGAGAAGTGGGTTGGTTCTAGTTTGCATAACTACGTCCATTTGTGAGTATGCCAATTTATCTTTCGCCTAATCCCCTACACGATTTGGCTTTGCTTTCTGGACTGAAATGCAGTTTATCTTAGATCCGGATAGAAAAGGCCGATTTCGGCCGCACCTTCTGGGCCAGAGCCGGACTGCCGGCCCCATTCGTCGCCAGGGTCCTCGGCATCCGTGTTCCGTCAGCGGCAGGCAGAGCTAACGTCCCAGGCAGAACTACCGACCGTGCTTAGCTGGGCGTCGGGACGGCGAACGGGTTTAATCTATCCTCCGCGAAGAGCCACCCCCCAGCGGATGTAGTTTTTGTTTCTCGTAGATTGATAATTTAAAGATTTAGTGTGAACTATCCAATCGTTTGTACCAAATTCGGGAATTAGGTTCCTCGCGACCGCTTTCGACACGCGTGCTTACCCATTGTGACGGCTCGGGTGTCGACAAATAGCTATGGGTTGGGAAATCCGCGTCGTATCGCCAAACGTCTAAATTACGTTAATCGATGGGCCCAAGCCTCCGTTAATTTTGGCTACTTAATTCCTTTCCTTCTTTGAACAACTTTAAAACAAGCTGACGGCTACCCAGTCTATTTTTATTTTATATTAACGTGTTCCTTTTTGGTGTCTTACGTATTAAATCTACAGTGTTGTTTTACCGCAATCTTACCTATCATTTCTTATCCTTACAACGCCCCGGGTTCGATTCCCGCGTGACGTTGGACATGTGGCAAGAACAGACTATTTTTTGCTACAGTACGTATTATTTTAAAAAAAATATTTTCACCTTTTACTTAAACAAAGTTGCGGATTAAAGATAGCGTTAGCTCAAAGTAACTATTCTACGCAGACGAAGTCGCGGGCAGAAGCTAGTATATCATAAACAAGTCAAAATATAATCACATCAAAAACAATATTAGTTAACATCGTAACATCATTTACATCACATTGCTCGCCCCCTTAATAGATATTTTTTCTAAAATTGCTTTAGTTTTGGGCCTGGTAAAGATTTTGTTAACATATCTGCTATCATTTCTTGTGAAGGCATATATTTTACCTCAACCGCCTCATTGACTATAGTTTCGCGACCGTAATGAAACCTAATATCGATGTGTTTAGTTCTGTTATGGTTCATCTTATTTCTCGCTATTTTATGTGCTGATTGGTTGTTGTTGTAAATGACTACTGGTTTATCACAAGTCCCCTTTGTTAAACTGTTTAACAAATTTCTTAAATAAATAGCATCTTTCGATGCTTGACTGAGGCCTATATATTCTGCCTCTGTGGAGGACAGCGCCACGCATCCTTGTTTACGACTTTCTCAAGATACTATAATTATTATCTCCTAGTCTAAAAATTAAACCTGTACAGGATTTCCTATCATAATTATGACCCACCCCAATCCGCGTCCACGTAGCCATTTATTTCTTGATTATTCGTTTTGTTAAACATTAGTCCAAAGTTCGACGTCCTCTTTCAATACCTAAAGCACCCGTTTAGCACATTTAAAATGTAATTCATCGTAACATGAATTAAATTGTGACAAAACACTAACGGCGTGCGCGATATCGGGCCTAATACTTTGAGCTAAATAATTAAGGCAACCTATGAGATTTTGATACCGCAACTTACAACCGGAATCTGAAATTTTCTCTAATTTGAGACCTACTTCCATTAGGGTAATGACTGGTTTACAATCCGTCATATCACAATCCTTCAAAACATAAAAGTCCACTTTCTTATCTTACCAAAGTTCTTCTGGTAGGTACTTTATTCATGACAGCCTTTGTCGGGCTTCTATTCTTTAAATATACCACAGTACTAAGTTTGGACTCACAAAGCAATGTTCTTGCTTTCTCAATGATCGTTCTGTTCGCCCCCTCAGCCACGCCATTTTGCTCAGGTGTATAAAGAACCGTCTTCTGATGCTTTATACCAGCTGACTTTAAAATATTTTCGAAGGCTTGGTTACAGAATTCTTTACCATTGTCAGATCTAAGACACTTTATCGACCTTCCTGTCTGCTTTTCCACTTCTGCCTTATATTCACGAAATTTTTCGAGGGTTTGACACTTATTTCTCAAGAAGTAAACATGCGTCTTACGCGTATAATCATCGATAAACAACAACATTATTGAGATCCACTGAATGATGGTTCTTCCATTGGTCCGCATAAATGACTGTGTATAATTTCTAAAAAACTCTTTCGCTCGTGACTTTTCATAGAGCTCTTACAAGTTTTTCTATTTATGCACGGAACACATGGTTCAATTTTATCGCTTGATTTAAAATTCAATCCAGTCATCATATTTTTCAATGAATTCATATATTTTTGTCCCAAATATGCTAATCTTCTATGCCAAATATTTGCCAAATTTCATTTGATAAGGTTAAGTTAACAACATAATTTTCATTTTCAATCAACACGAAAATTCCATCAAACTCTTTGCACGTTGCTACTATTTGGTCTGTTTTATTTTTAATAGAGCAACCTCTTTTGTTAAAATTTACAGCGTAATAAATTAAATTCATAAACATAAAAAAATATTCGTTAATAGGAGTTCAGTGGTAGAGTCTGTCTACTGCAAGCTGAGAGTGAAAAAGAGCAGCAAATTTCAAAAAAATTACGTCTGGTATCCCCAGATCAACTATGGAAAAACGTATTTGATATTTGAATATTTTTATGCAGAATATTTATTTTTGTTTTTACAGATTAATAGGAAAGCATAAAGTAAAAAATTGTGTAGATAAGCTTTATTGATCATAAGGTTGTAAGTCACATCATCATTATCATTTCAGCCGAAAGGCGTCCACTGCTGGACTTCCCCCAAGCACCGCCTCTTCGACCGATTCTGTGCTTCCCACATACAACGGATTCCTGTGGCCTTTACAAGGTCATCGGACCACCTTGTGGCCATACTGGTCCTGCTCCACAATCACAACTAATTGATTAACATATACTGTTGGAGCTGCTGAAGATTGTAAGACCATCTTTGCATTGTATAAACTCAATCTCCTTTGTATTATATAATTGCATAGCACAGGTGTGAGCACTATATATGTCTTGCATTGACTTGAATGTGCCCTGGCGGCTGTGAGTATGTCATGCTCACTCAAATGTTTCACTGATGGTGGCGCGTGTGTTGGATCATTTAGCTCCCTTCAAAATGGTTGAGCTGAATGGTGCTCATCCATACGTCATGTTCGTGAACGGGCGCCGTCAGTTGGGACTGGTCATCTCTTAGCTGCTATAGCTTATTTTTAATTTTTTATAATTTTTGAATTGTTCTTTGTTTTATCTTTTTATTAAGGACGCTTCTAACGTGCACGTCTTTCTACATTGTTCTCACATGTATAATTTCAACATGAATGATGTAACCAATATTTTGTTACAATTTTTTATTTAAAAGAGTGTCCGTGGAGTTTCTTGCCCGTTCTTCTCCATAGCTTCATATTTCAGACTGACCGATTCCTTGACAATTTAAAAGTTTAATTAAACCATTTACAGGCAAATGGTTTAATTGAAATAAATGCTTTGAGTTTGACTTTCTGAGTATAAGGTATGCTGCCCTGGTCGACATACTCTCGATCTTCACCACGTTACACACAAGGGAGTTATGGACGATAAACCGGACACCACCTTGGGACTGCTGGTCGCCCCCCCGAAAATAGAACAAGTTCCCGGATTTGAGGATTATCGAGTCCTCCTCTCTCTTCGGACTTCAGATAACCCTACTATACATCACCCATCACCGTACCCCATCCACCATCCCGTACACCATCGTGACGTGCTCAATTCTTCTTTGAATTCAATGATCTTTTCGTCGGTCCGGAGTGTACGCGTGTTGTACGTATATGTTGCCATGTCCAGGTTCCGGTGATTGTAGTAGCCGGATCTCTTCCGGGAATTCTTTGCACTCCTTGCCTCACCGTGACCTTGTCCGCTACCGTAGCCAAGGGTAAGTGGGCCACCGGGCACTAGGGTCCATTTCTTTTTGGTGCTTATCATTTTGGAGGGGGCCACGCTAGGCAGGCGGGTTGGCGATCACAGTATGGTGTTATAAATTCATAGAGGACGTTGCTGCCCATTCTCTAGTAAGTAAGTCCCTTAATGTCCCTGGAGGATGTCTTCAAGGTTCTGGATTGGAAAGGGCTAGTCATCAACATCAATGGCGAGTATATCACTAACCTTCGGTTTGCCGATGACATAGTTATCATGGCTGAGACCATGGAGGACCTCAGTACAATGCTCGATGACTTCAGTAGAGCCTCCGAAAGAGTGGGTCTTAAAATGAATATGGACAAGACAAAGGTCATGTCAAATGCCCATGTGACACCCACTCTCATGAAGATCGGAGACGCTACGCTCGAAGTTGTGGACGAGTATGTTTACCTAGGACAAACTGCCCAGCTAGGTAGGTCCAACTTCGAGATAGAGGTCAATCGTCGAATCCGACTCGACTGGGCAGCGTTTGGGAAGCTACGCAATATCTTTTCGTCCCACATACCACAGTGTCTCAAGACGAAAGTCATTGACCAGTGCGTGTTGCCAGTGATGACAGTACTGAAACGTGGTCGCTCACAATGGGCCTTATCAGAAGGCTAAAAGTCACCCAAAGGGCAATGGAGAGGGCTATGCTTGGAGTTTCCCTACGTGATCGAATCAGAAATAAGGAGATCCGCAGGAGAACCAAGGTAACCGACATAGCCCGAAGAATTGCCAAACTGAAGTGGCAATGGGCAGGGCACATTGCTCGCAGAACGGATGGCCGATGGGGCCGAAAGGTTCTGGAGTGGCGACCGCGTACCGGAAGACGTAGCGTTGGAAGGCCTCCTACAAGATGGACCGATGACCTTGTGAAGGCCACAGGAATCCACTGGATACGGCGGCAAAGCACAGAATCGGTCGAAGTGGAGGTGCTTGGGGGAGGCTTATGTTCAGCAGTGGACGTCTTTCGGCTGAAATGATGATGATGATGATGATGAAGTCCCTTAATCGCCTTTTACGACACCCATGGGTCCAATTTGTGGAATTAGAAAATTGAATGGTGCTGAGGACTTCGCCAACTGGAAATTTGTGGTGAGGAATTACTTAGAGTCCAAAAACTGGTTCAAGGTAATCGAAGTTACAGAGATAACAGCTGAATTGAAAGATACTGACAGGAAGGCTCGAACGACGTTATGTCTGCTGCTTGAGCCTACATGTTTCGCACATGTGTACAGTGCGAAGACGGCACGTGAGGTTTGGGTGAGTCTCAGTGAGGCTTACGAAGACAAGGGCTGGGGCAGACGAAACAGATTGTGACGAGAGTTATGGCAATGCCGACTTGTGAAAAATAAGTGATAAAACCATAAGTGCGTTGGTAGATACGGGCAGTGACGTTAATCTAATATGTGAGGACCTGCGGAACGAGTTAAATATGCCGTGTTTTAATGATGATACGATGTTATCCGGACTCGGACTGTCGAACGTAAGATCATACGGAAAGATTATGTTATGTTTACAAATAGACAACAAGAGTTATTCAGATGTAATATTTCATATATTACCTAAAGGTTCCATGCCCTACAAACTTATTATTCGGCAGGAATTTTTGCAAAATATTGTGATGGTAGTTCGTAAGGGTGCTGTGTTGTTTTTGTCATAAGATGACGAATGGTTATCTAGGGTGAATTGTTGTGTGAGAGATGTGGATGCTATAGTTCATATCTCCAATCACAGCATAAAGACGGAAGTTGAGTGGCTGATTGAAAAGTACAAGCCTGTTCAGACGAAAGAAGCTCCTATCGAGATGAAGATAGTGTTGAAAGACGATGTGCCAATAGCCCAGCGATCACGAAGGATATCCCACATGGAGCAAAAGGTAGTAGAGCAACAAATAAATGAATGGTTACAAAATGGAATAATACAGGTGAGTTTTTCCGAGTATTCTAGTGATTTGGTGCTTGTGAAAAAGAAAGATGGGTCTACCAGAATTTGTGTGGATTATCGTTTTCTAAATAAGAAGATTGTAAAAGATGAATTCCCGTTGCCAATCATTGACGATTTGATTGATAATTTGAGAGATGCAAAAATATTTAGCGTCTTGGACCTGAAAAACGCATTTTTTCATCTTAGGTTAAGTAAGAAGCAATTCAAATTTCTGCGTACTTTTTTGGTCTGTCCATATCGCCTAAATATTTTATGAGATTTGTCTCCATTATTTTCAGAGAATTGATTTTATCGACGATATTGTAATTCCAGCTGAGACAGAAATTCAAGCAATGGAGAAACTTGCTCAGGCGTTAGATGTAGCCTCACAACATGGACTTAAAGTAAATTGGAAAAAGGTGAAGTTGATGAGCAGTGAGATTAAATATCTGGGTCATTTGATCAAGAATGGTGAAGTTAAACCAAGCCCAGAAAAAGTACAAGCCGTCTCAAGGTACCCTAAACCTAAAAATGTTAATCAAGTTATGGGGTTCATTGGCCTAACATCTTATTTCAGAAAATACATCAAGGATTATGTTAAGACTGCTTGACCATTAACGAATTTTTTAAGAAAGGATGTACCATTTAAATTTGAAGACGAACAACAATGTGCTTTCAATTTACTGAAACAAGAAAACAATATAACTATATACTTACCATGATTGATGCGTTTACGAAGTTTACATGGATTTTTCCTACCAAGTCCACAACAAGTGCAGAAGTGGTTAATAAATTAAGATTTCATCAGCAGGTTTGGTAACCCTACTTTTATTAACACCAAAAATTTATATAATAAAGGACGACTTTTTTTTCCTTGACGGAACAGTTTAATAGTGACAGATTCTAAACTGTTTTACTCGAATCTTTTAAACATTGTCATGTAGGCCTACATACAACCTCCATCAGGTCAAGTAACTGATTTGTTGGGAGAAGTGCATTAGCTACTGCTACTGGTATATGCACATTCTCTTTTAAAGGAGAAATACATATGACTTTGACGTGATTCGTTTGTAAGGTATTCAAATACTGGCTTACATTTCGACTCTCTCCACGTGAACTCCCCAAGGATCAGTCGCGACATGAAGGATGGATTCCATCATTTGACTAATTTTTTCTCTCTGTGACAGCACCTGTGCCAAGTTTTTCATTCCAAGAATATTCCGGAGTGTCGATGCAGCTAGAAGACGCGTTGATGAACTGGAAAATAAAATGAGCTTTGAAGCTAAAAAGACGAATGATGACGATTGGTTTGTTAATTGCTAGTTCATTCCCTTTTTCAACTCGAATCCGGGATTTCAACACATGAAGATGTTCGTGTACAGTAAGCGTTCAAAAGTGGATAGGTACGTTAAAGAGTCGTATTGCTGTGAACACGCGGTATAGTCCGTACATCTGTATGTGTAAACAACACGGTACACACACCACAGAGAACGCAGTTTAGCGCTTTACACACTGTCCTATCGTCAGGTACTAGTGCCGCACTACATGAAACAAAAATATATTTCCGTCGCTTTTGTTAGACATGGTAACACACACGCATCATGCGCTTGACCTTGGCCAGTTTATGGCATTGCTAAAATTCGAATGAAACTTAATATGTGCAGATAGCAGGAGGCATTAAGCGTTGGTATGAGATTCAAACTGCCTCAGGTTCTAACCTCATAAAGCACAGCGTGGTTTTTTGAAAATATTATTATTTTTGTTTATGATAATAATATTTTTAAATATTGCTGCCTTTTTAGGGTTCCGTAGTAAACAAGGAACCCTTATAGTTTCGTCATGTCCGTCTGTCTGTCTGTCTGTCCGCGGTCTAGCTTCGAGACCCTTAGTATTAGAAAGCTGTAATTTGGCATAGGTATACATATTAAGTGCAGTGGTGGCCCAGTGGTAACGGCCGCGACTTACGAGTTGTAGGTCGTGGGTTCGAACCCAGCCAGGCGCTTTACTTTGTGTAAATTATTTCATCACCACAGCTCTCAAAACGGTGAAGGAAAACATCGTGAGGAAACCGGCATGTCCTAGAACCGAAAATTCGATGACATGTGACATCTACCAACCCGCACTGGGCCCGCGTGGTGGATTACGGCCCACTCCCTCTCACATAGAGGAGGCCTGTGTCCCAGCAGTGGGAACATTATAGGCTGATGATGATGATGATGATACATATTAATTACGTCGACAAAGTGGTAAAACAAAATTATGAAAAACATTTTTTTTTAGGGTACCTCCCACGTGAGTTTGGGAAAACCATTTTTGGATTCAGGGATCCGTTTGCGAAATATTAAGCTTTAAAGTGCTAATTTTTGTTAGAGTCAAGTGCCCCCCCCCCTGCTAGCTAAATGGTCGGTTTTGGATGTGTGAAAAAAATCACAGTAGTAGTTTATATAAGGAAATTAAAAGGAAAACTATCACAGCTAAGTAGGCTTTACAAGTTAACGAATAATAATCGACCAACTTAACTTTGCAGTTGCAAAAATACGTTTTCCCATACATTTTATATGGGAGAACATGTTTATCAACTACAAAGTTAAGTTTGTTTTTGGGATAAATTCATCCCAACTACGGAACCCTTCATTGTGCGTGGTCCGACACGCACTTGGCCGGTTTTTTTATTAATGTTGTTGTTGCAATAAAGGGTTTAGAATAAAACATGCGTGATATGTGATAAAAAATAAAAAAATATTCGTTATATTTATTTTACTTATACATAGTTAACAAACTGCTACAATTATTTATCATTACTTCAGCTGAATAAGGTGTGAAATAGATGTCTAGAAACTTGGAAGCAATTTGTGTTATTTGATATATTTAATAATAATAATAATAGTGATACCGGCCGCTGCAGTTGCGTCGAGCTCGAGCGACGAATACTTCTCGCCGCCGACGACACCACCACCAGTACGTCAGCGCGGAAGAGGCCGACCACCGGCCAGCTTGGGACTCCGAGGCCCACCGGCCTCTGATAGGGTCCCCGCTCCCAGTGGAAGTGTGCAGCGCATGAAGTGGACACAAACTGTCAATGAAAATGTCATGCGCGCATACTTTAGGGCTACAGAGGGGGGAACTAACCTGACTGCGTACCGTGGTCGGATGCTCTCTCTGTTTCAGGTGCTTGAACCAGCTGTCAACGTGTCGGCGCAACGACTGTCGGATCAGGTGCGGGTCATTCAGCGTAACCATATGCTGGATGATGCCGTACTTGATCGAATACGCCTCGAATCACGGAATAACCATATTACACCAGCTTCGCCACTGGTCGCGGTGCAATTGCAAAATTTACCCAGTTCTTCACCGCGACCCGACCGCGTTGGTGAAGAGGATGATGACGGGGTTATATCCGTGAGTTCCCAATGCAATGCACGATTGAGGAGCGCTTTGGAGGATGCTTTTCGGGAGTACCGTTCTATTCCACCTGGACTTAGACCAAAATTACCTCGTTTGCCCATGCACAAGAAAAACAAGGCGCTGGTGTGTACTCTAGACTCGCTGCTGTCAAACTGTTTTGACGGCAGCAAAGACCTCGCCGATACCCACTCGATCTTGTACTGTGCAGCTGTGGCGGCATGTCGTGTAGCTCAAGTTAAATTTGCCAACAGTGACAGAGCTCCACGACCAAAACCAGCTGTACCAGCTTGGCAGTGCAAGATTGAGCGTCGTATCGGTGAGGCTAGAGTACTCATCGGCAAGCTAATCTGCTTCAGGGAGGGCAATACTCGCCCTAGAGTGATGCGCTTTGTGAAGCGGGCGTTCTCGGGAACTGAAATTAGTTCTCGAGATTATTTGACCCGCGTCACAGAGCGTATCGACTTCCTGAAGCAGAAGACCTGTGCATGGGCAAATCGTATTCGACGGTACAGGCGGAGAGTGGAGCGGTACACTCAGAATCACACATTCCAGAGCGATGAAAGGTGGGTTTACATGGCTTGGGAGCGACCGGACAAAAGTGTGATTGACATGCGCCTACCGGATGATGATGCCATGTGCTCGTTCTGGCGAAGCATCTGGTCGGCGCCTGTCAATCACACCGAAGGAGACTGGACTAGGAAGATCGAACGAGCGTGCGAACAAATACCAGAAATGGGGGCACTCACCATCAGCCCCCAAGATGTAGCTCGTGCAGTCCGTCCGTTACCTAACTGGAAATCACCAGGGCCGGACGGGCTGCACAATTTTTGGATAAAATGGTTCCAAAGGTCGCACGCTCGTTTGGCATCCCAGTTCCAGTCAGCTTTAGAGTCAGGGTCGCTGCCCCAGTTCCTAACGACAGGATTAACCCACCTGCTCCATAAATCAGGTAGTACTGCGGAACCCAAAAATTATAGACCGATCACTTGTCTACCGACGGTCTATAAAGTTTTTACATCCATTTTGAGAGCTAAAATTAACAAACATATAGACACCAACTCCATCATGTCTGCCTCTCAAAATGGATGTAGGAATGGGTCCCGCGGTACTAAGGAGCTACTCCTCATCGATATGGCCATAAGCCAGCAGGTCCGTCGTTCCCGAAGGGCTCTGTCGACATGTTGGATAGATTATAAGAAGGCCTACGACTCGGTGCCACATACATGGCTCATGAGGGTGCTGGAGTTGTATAAAGTAGATGCAACTCTACGCACCTTCCTGATGTCATGTATGGGGCAATGGAGGACGGTGCTTCGCTATCCAGGATGTCGACATACTCTGAGGAATAGCGAACCGATAAGGATCGAGCGAGGTATATTCCAGGGTGACAGTTTGAGTCCACTTTGGTTCTGCCTAGCCTTGAATCCTCTAAGCACACTGCTGGAGGATTCAGGGCTGGGCTATCGATTGAGAAGAGGTGGTCAGGTTATATCTCACCTCCTTTACATGGATGACTTGAAACTCTTTGCCCCCAACAATTTGCAACTGCTGGAGCTACTGAAGGTAACTGAAACTTTCAGTAGTGCCATCAGGATGGAATTTGGTGTGGACAAATGTGCGGTCATGCATGTAAAACGAGGGGAGATTGTGGAATCCGTGGAAACCCACCTCTCGGATTCCATACACCTAAGATCCCTCTCCTCAATCGAAACCTACAAGTATTTGGGTATGTCGGAAGCGTTAGGTATCAACGCTGCTGACATGAAGCAATCGCTGAAGTAGCGCTTCTTTAGCCGCCTGAATTAAGTATTAAATAGTCTTTTATCAGGCGGAAACAAGGTGCGCGCCTTCAACGGTTGGGTCATGCCGATTTTGATGTACTCTTTCGGCATACTCAAATGGACTCAGACGGAACTTGACGCCCTGGATAGGAGGGTCCGCACACTACTGACCGCAAATCGGATGCATCACCCACGTTCATCGGTAATGAGACTGTATATCCCGCGGAAGTGCGGAGGCCGAGGCTTCTTAAATGCTAAGACCCTGCACAACCGTGAGGTATGCAGTCTCAGGGAATACTTCCTAGAAACCGACGTGGGGATGCACCGAGATGTGGTCTCAGTGGACAAGGGCCTCACCCCGCTATCCTTGGCTAACGAGAACTGGCGCAAACCTATAGTATTAGATACTAATGACCGCAGGGAGGTATGGCAGAGCAAAGAGCTTCACGGGCGCTTTTACCGGGCCTTACATGGGCCCGATGTAGACCTTTTAGCGTCCGTATCCTGGTTGCGATTCGGTGACCTCTTTGGGGAAACCGAAGGTTTTGTCTTTGCGATTATGGACGAAGTTATGATGACGAACAACTATCGGAAATATATTGTGAAGGACGGCACGGTTGACATCTGTCGGGCATGCCACCGTCCCGGAGAATCAATCAGACACATTATTTCTGGCTGTTCTCGTCTGGCTAACGGAGACTACTTGCATAGACACAACCTTGTAGCCAGGATTATCCACCAGCAACTTGCTCTGAAATACAGTCTTGTGGAATCAGAAGTACCGTACTATAGATATGTGCCCGACCCAGTCCTCGAAAACGGCAATATCACGTTGTATTGGGATCGATCTATCATCACTGACAGGACTATTGTTGCCAATAAGCCAGACATAGTGGTGATAGATCGATTAGAGCGCCGCACTATGATTATTGATATAGCGGTCCCGCATGACGAGAACCTCGTGAAAGCTGAAAAAGATAAACAGATTAAGTATCTTGATCTAGCTCACGAGGTTGTCGACTTATGGGATGAGGATACAGCAATCATTGTGCCGATAGTCGTTACGGCCAATGGCATAATAGCTAAGAGCCTCGACCTACTCCTGAGGAGGCTCTCGTTAGGCAGCTGGATCAAGGGCTTGATCCAGAAAGCAGTACTCCTGGACACGGCACGTATTGTTAGGAGGTTCCTCTCTCAGGAGCCCTGACCACCGGTGGCTTGGACCCTGTTCCCGACACCGGTGGGCTACTATTTTTTATATTTTTAAATGTTTATTTAATTATTTTTTATAAGAATATTAAAAAATGTAAAAAGTATGTTTATAAATGAAATAAAAGATAATAATAGTTTATTGAAATTATTGATTTACATGAATATTTACAAAATAGGGCCTTATACTAGAGGTTAAGGTATAAAATAATTGGACTCTACCTGAACTAGGAATAAACCTGTATCTCAGGTATCTCACTCAAAAAAATAAATTAAATTATATTATTATTATCTTTCTTTTATTTCATTTATAAACATACTTTTTACATTTTTAAATATTCTTATAAAAACTAATTAAATAAACATTTAAAAATATAAAAAATAGTAGCCCACCGGTGTCGGGAACAGGTTATTATTATTATTATTTAAATTATGAAATGCTTAAAATAGCAGCGTCCCACTTGAAGTCTTAATATTATCGTGCCAAACTTAAATGTTCAGGTTTATGCCTTTCTGTCAAAAACGGTTTTCTAGCTGGTCTTCAGTGATGCAAGGCTTCAGAGTGCACGGCGAACGGTTCATAATGACGTGTTTAATAGTTCAGCAAAATATCTCGTTGGTATGAAACTATTTGTTTCATAATCATTCACCATTTGACGTCGCTGCTCCTCGATAGTAAGCCTCTTAACCCTCACAGTATTTCTCTAGAACAAAGAATGACATTGTATTTATTACACATAATTAATGATTAAACGAACTTACATGTATGTGAAGTTCTATCATAATTATGCGAAGGCTTCGTCCGAAGGGATAAGCAAATAATACTTGTAGTACCGCCTAGTGTTCGCCAGTCATGCACTATATTTGAGAGTAAATATTATAAAAAAAATACATTCTCATAATATTTAGATGTTAAAAGTATCTCGGTTGGAACAAGGCGCGCGGGAGTTTCACTCACTTATTTCCGTCATTTAGTTTAGAGTCGAGTCGCAAATATTTCACGTAAATTGGTACAAGTTTACCCAAACTTGTACCAATTTACGGGGAGGGAGGGTTGCTAATCCCTTCGGACGAAGCCTTCGCATAATTATGATAGAACTTCATATACAGGTAAGTTCGTTTAATCATTAATTATACTCAGGCTTCTTCCGAAGGGATTAGCAAATAATACATGTAGTGATTTAGAAATTTAAGTGAAATATTAAGCTTTATTAAGAATGTTTAATCAGTGAACAATTCTTACAAAATTGAGGAATCAAATGATTTGAATTACTTATTATTATAATTTCCGTCGACAACTGCTCGTGCAAAAGAATCATTATCATTAACATTACTTATAGTTCTATTATAGAACTGATAGAATGTATTGGATAATTGCTCCATCCAGCCGTTCTTCTGATTTGATCCAAACTGATACCTAAATTATGAGCCGCAGGCGCAGCTGCGTGTCTTGTACTGTGTGCAGTAAATATGTTGACATCGATCCCACTGTCACTTAATGTTTCTTTAATCCATCGACTTAAGGTCTGGGAACCTACGGACTTATACGGTTTTCTTAGATTTATAAAGAGGGAATCAATATCTTTTCTTAAAGGGCTAGTCATCTCTAAATATGTCAGCAAAACCTTTCCTGGGCATATTTCGGGCCTTTGTTCAAAAAGGGGTAATACTAAGATGGGTTGGTTGCAACCTCTACGAGTAGTTTTAAGAAAATCTGGGATTTTAATGATGACTTTAAAAGGGTAAGTTTCAATAATTTTTATTTTTATTTTATACAGAGTTTGTACTCTGTGTCAGAGTTTGTCTCAGTTAATAATGCTACGAGAGTAATAAGTCTTTTAGAAATTTGATTAAGGTTAAGGGATTCTTATCAAATAACTTCTCCCGCTCTGGGCGGAGCGGGAGGGCGTGTCAGACTCTTACTGACTAAAGCCCACCCGTGTTCCTTCAGTTGCCCTGTTGCCGGGGGCCACGATGTCCCTATCGGTTTTCTTCGAACCCCCCGCAAGCATTGACCCTAGCGGACCCCGTCAATTCTGCTGACATCTCTTTGAGGCGCGCGTGGAACACAACGCGCCGTTGACCCGGGCTTGGTCCTTATCGGATGGCGAGCTACCCACTGCTCACCGTCCGCAAGCCCGCGCCTACGGTGGCCGGAAATCGGCTCGCGATTCCCGCCCCGGGCGTCTCCTTCTGCGGCGGTTAGGGGCGTGAGGGCGCGAACTTTGCCTCTCCCTCACGCGTTCCGCCTCCTCCTTCGCGAGCATTACCGCTTCGCAGAAGGAGGTGACGGCCTGCCATTTCCTCTCGCTCCGTACCATGGCCTGAACCAAGGCCGGACGCGAGAGATCACCGCCACCGATCGCCTCTACGAGGACACGGCGTTGCTCCGCCCAAGCCGGGCAGACCTCCACCGTATGCTCCACCGTGTCCTCAGGCCGATCCACACAATGGTGACACCCGGGTGTTTCCTCCCGCCTTATCCTCAACAGGAACCTCCCGAAGCAGCCGTGTCCGGTGAGGACCTGCGTCAGGCGGAAGGTGAGGACGCCGTGGCGTCTCTCAAGCCACTCCTCAAAGAGGGGCCTTATCGCCGCAATTGTGGCGTGCCCAGCGCGGGGTTGCGACAATCGCACTCTCCATGACGCCATGAGATCCCACCGGAGCTCTGTCCTCTGTGCCGCGATTTCCTGCGGCATCGGAGCTAAGCCCCGGCGTTTCGCCTCCTCGCGCCACTCCCAGATGTGCGCGAGGACCTTTGCCTCCAGATCCCATGGCGGTAATCCGGCAAGGAGGCTCGCCGCCTCGCAGGAGACCGTGCGGTATCCTCGGGCCAGCCGGATGGCCATGACCCTCTGGGACGCGTTTAACCGGCGGGCTGGCCGCAGCCTCAATGAACGCGCCCACACCGGCGCCCCGTAAAGGGCCATGGACCGCACGATCCCCGCATAGAGCCTCCGGCAGGAGGCGTTTGTATCCCCTTGATTGGGCAGGAGCCGCTTCAATGCAGCCCCGGCCCGGTCCAGTCTGGGAGCTAAACGTCGGAAGTGTTCAACGAAGTTCCACCGGCTGTCGAGGACGAGTCCCAGATACTTCATCGTCGACTCGACACCGATGTGAACCCCTCCCGCCATTACCTGGGAGCCCGATGGTGGCGCATTCCGAGGACCATGAAAACCCATGGTCTCAGACTTGTGCAGGGCCACCTCGAGTCCCAGCTGCCGGATCCTATCGACAATTGTCGCAACCCCGCGTGTCGCTAAATCGACCGCCGCCTGGTACAACACCCCCTGCGCCAGGACAAGCGTGTCATCAGCGTAACAAACGACGCTGACGCCGCTAGGGAGGTCGGCGCGCAGCACCCAGTCGTATCCGATGTCCCACAGATGCGGCCCCAGGACGGAACCCTGTGGGACACTGCACGACATCTCTTGCCGGTTTCACTCTCCTTGGTGACCGGGGTAGATGACAGCCCTGTCCGTCAGATAGGCCTCGACCACACGACAGAGGTAGGTCGGCATCCGGTGATACCGGAGTGCCTCCCTGATGCAACTCCAGGGCAGGGTGTTGAAGGCATTGGCGATGTCTAGAGACACCGCCAAGACGACCCCACCCCGGGCCACAGCATCCCCCGTCGTGAGGGCCCGCACGCGCATGATGGCGTCCACCGTAGAGCGCCCCCTGCGGAAACCGAACTGGCTCTCCGCCAGATCCGGCCCCACTCGCACCAGCTACCCGACGAGGCGGTCTGCAATGACTCTTTCAAAGAGCTTGCCCACCTCATCGAGCAGCACAATGGGCCGATAAGCGGACGGAGAGTCCGCTGGGCGCCCCGGCTTCTTGATGAGGACCAGTTTCCCCGTCTTCCAACGAAGTGGGAACTGGCCCCTCTCCATGCATGCGCTTAGGAGCCCCCTCAGTCGAGGCCCGAGAGCCCCCATGGCCAGGACCCAGGCTTTTCCGGGTATGCCGTCGGGTCCTGGGGCGGTATTCTTCGCACTCATCTTGCGTACCGCCACTCTCATTTCTACCTCAGTCACCTCAGGAGAATCGTCGTCGTTGGTGTGGTCCGCATCGGGCACCGCAGTAGGCGGAGCCATGGGCGGAGGGGTATGATCCCCTCTAGAGGGGAACAGAGCGCTCACCACGTCCCCCACAAGCTGGGGCCGGAGACTCTGCGTCAGCGGGGGAGCCCATGGGCGGAGTTTCTCCCGCACCATCTTGTATGGACGCCCCCACGGGTCCCTGTTGAGAGTCTCCAGCAACTCCTCGCGGGCCAGCGCCCTGGCCCGCAGGATCTCCGCTTGGAGGGCGGTCTTCGCTGCTCTGTACCCCTCGTACAGCTCCGCTTCAATGGCTTCCGTATCCGGAGGGCGGATACGGAGCCTGCGATGCCTGGCGTACCGGCGTCGCGCAGCAACACACGCCAGCACAGCTGGCGCGAAGCACGTCTAGGATGGACCCGGGGCGTTGCCATGTCACACACATTGGACATGGCCTCCCGGAACCACTCCGCCTCGTCGTTGATGTCGGCAGGCCTGTCCGGTGATGACACCCAGGCCTGCACGATCGAGGCTTCCAGTAGAAGCTCCCGGTCCAGCTGCTTCAGCGCCCACCGCGGACCACTCGGGGCCTGTCGGACCGGCGCACTCGAGGTCTGGGTGGAGACGTCAAACCGGATGTACCGGTGATCGGAGTAGGTCTCCACCCCCTCCATGACGCGCCAGTCAATGACACGCGGCGACAGAGCGGGGCTGGCGAACGAAATGTACACTACCGATTCGCCCCACATCCGCACACACGTGGGGACAGAACCCCGGTTTAGGACGACCAGGCCTGTCTCCAGAGCCCAGTCCACCACCATCCTACCCCGTGTGTCCGTATACCGGGAACCCCAAGCCAGATTCTTGGCATTGAAGTCCCCGAGTACGAGCACAGGGAGGGAACCAAACCCGACGACGACGACTCTTAACTCCGCAAGAGAGTTGTGGAACTCGGCAAGAGTTCGGCTCGGGGAGAAGTAAACACCCACCACGACAATCTCCCCGAACCGTGCTGCAACGCAACCCCGTCCTCTCTTGACCGACTCGAGGGACGGAGTACCGGCGGCGGCCGACGAAATGAGGGTCACTGAGCCGCTCAGGTCCTCCACCCAGTCATCCCTGGGCGGGACAAAGTACGGCTCAGCGACCACGGTGATGTTAATCGACCACTGCGCCATGCTCTGGAGCAACAGATCCTGAGCGGCGGCGCAGTGGTTGATGTTCGCCTGGAGGAGGCGTAATGGGGCCGTTATTGGCATTCCATCTCTGCCTCCGCCCCGAGCCCCCTGCGAGAGCCCTGCCGCGGCGGCAACGGCGGCCGAAGCGACGGTCGAAGCGGCAGTGGCCACGGTGGAAGTGGCGGCAGCTGCGGCGGTGACGGTGGTGGTGGCGGAGCGCTTGCCCCTATCTCTGGCCTCGGCGGATGGAGCGCAGGCCCTGCTCCCAGCCCGGTGATCGGCCAGCTTGCCAGCCGCCGCACATACGACACAGTGCGGCGTGGCGTTACATGAGCCGGCCTTGTGACCGGGCTGACCACAGCGGAAGCAGAGGTCGCTGCGGTCCACCTCCGAGGTGCATTTGACCCCTACGTGGTGGCCCACCTGGCAGCGGCAGCACCTCAGAGGTCTGGGCTCCAGCAGTTTGACCTGCGCCGAAACCCAGCCCACCAAAAGCCTTTGGCCCTCCCCGGCTATCTTTTTGGCCGCCGTCACGGGGCAGCTCACCCTAATGGCTTGCATCCCCGTGTGATCAGGATGGATGGTGCCTGCCTTGACCTGCTCGACAGAGCACCCTCCAGCCTTAGCGACGGCGGCCACCACCTTTGCCTCCGTCACGGAGTCGTCCAGGCACTGGATGCGCAAGTCAGCGCACTTGGTGGGCTTGGAGACTCGGGCCTCGTCCGCATTTAGGGCCGCCCTGAGCTTTTCAGCCAGAGCGTCAGCGGCCGGGCCACTGGCCGCACCAGGGACCTCCAGCATCCGGGCCCCGGTCACCGTGATTTTGATTTTAATCCCCTTGGCGGCACCGATCTTCTCCAGGTTCATCACCTGGTCCACCGTCGCGAACACGTGCTGGTAGGACACGCCCCTTTTCTCCGCTTCCGGCTGCAGTGTGACCACCACAGCTGCGGACTTCGGGGCGCGGAGCCTAGCCGCGACGGTTCTCTCTTTGCGGCGCTGCCGCCTCGCCCTCTTTTTGGCCGCCCTTGCCTCCTTACTAGCCTTCTTCCTCTCCCCGGCCACTTGCCATCCGGCGTCGGCTGGAGGAGAAGAATTAGGAGGCGGAGGTGGCCGTTTCGCCGCCGCCTGGGCCGGAGCCCTAGCCGTCAGGGCCTGAGCCTTCGCTGCCTGCGCAGCCGCTCCACCCTTGGCTTGTCCCTGCCTGCCTTGGCCTGGCTTGGCCGCGGCAGATGCGGCGGCGGCATACGAAGCCACCTTCCGCTGGTCCAAGGCCGGCTCGGCCGGTTTCGGGCCTTTGTTCAAAAAGGGGTAATACTAAGATGGATTGGTTGCAACCTCTACGAGTAGTTTTAAGAAAATCTGGAATTTTAATGATGACTTTAAAAGGGTAAGTTTCAATAATTTTAATATTTATTTTATACAGAGTTTGTACTCTGTGTCAGAGTTTGTCTCAGTTAATAATGCTACGAGAGTAATAAGTCTTTTAGAAATTTGATTTAGGTTAAGGAATTCATTGGGGTATAACTTGCTCATGTGGTCAAGTACTATTGAAGTATCCCATGTAATGGAATACTTTGACAAATGGGGCCGAAGACGAAATACCCCCTTAAAAAATCTTTTAATTGTGTCGTCTTCTCCTATATTATTGCCCATTAATAGGACTAGCGCAGATCTACAAGAGTTTAAAGTTCCATATTGGAATCCCTCTTCATAAAGTTTGTTAAGAAAATAACTAATTTGTGGGACCGATGCATTATACAAATCAAAGTCATGATTTTTACAAAAGTAGAACCAACGTTTTAAGTAAATATCATATTGTTTAAATGAATTGTCGGATAGAGAAGCTGTCATAACAGTAATTGCGGATTGGGGTACACTTCTCCTTAACCAAGCTGTCCGCACAAAATCCCTGCCACCAGGGTAATCTTGGTGTGCATATTGCGATTGCTGGAATGGAAAGACATAATCGGGTTTCTATTTGTTTCAAATGTGATCACTTCAGATAACAAAAGGCGTTTAAACAAAGGGTTGCGTAGGCCACAAAGGTACAACAACGATACCTTTAGCTTTATCAGTGATAATCTTTCGCAACATTTTTAAAATTACAGAGAATGATGGGAACGCATAAAATAATAATTGGTCCAGGAAACTGTGAATGTATTAATAGTCATGGCATCTGGATCTTTGTGCCAGGAACTATAATTATTAGGTACATTTTTTATTTATTCGACTAGCGAATAAGTCTATTTGAGGCATGTCAAATGAGGACACTATTTCCTGAAAAGCCCAATCTGCTAGTTCCCATTCTATATCCGGGTGTACGCGCCTGGATTCTGCGTCTGCCGTTTTGTTATCTGATGATCTGATATAGGACGCAACAACATATAGACTACGACATTCACACCATTGCCACCACTGCTTGGTTATACTAGTGAGGTGAGGGAATTGAATGCCTCCCATCCGGTTAATATAAGAGATAGCCGTCGTGTGTTCAATACGAAGTAGAATCTGATAATTCCTTAATTTTTCCGCAAACACCTTTAAACCAAAAAAGGCAGCCTGTATTTCTAGGTAGTTTATGGGTTGCGTTCGCTCTTGAACACTCCACAACCCGCTGGCCTTCTCTTCCCCGCATGCAGCCCTCCACCCCGTAGTTGAGGCGTCTGTGAAAATCTCCAGGTCATGTAAATCTTCTTTGATCCTACAGAAAGGATTTTGTATTTTGGTACACCAACACTTTAAATCAGATTGTAACGTTATTGGCAAATTCATAATTTTGTCATAGTCATCATTTGATTTTAGATTTAAGTATTTTATACGTTCAAAAAGCTTAGTATATAACCAGACATATTCTACGGCTGGGCAAATTGAAACTAATAGTCCAATAAATTGAGCGAATTCGCGAATTTTACACCTATTTTTAGTCAAATACTTTTGAATTTCTATTTTAACCCGATCAATTTTCTCTGTTGGTAACGTGACCTGGAAGTTTTCTAAGTTTAGAACAAAACCTAAGAATGTACATATTTTTTTGGTATCATGGAACTTTTTTCCTCATTTATTAGAAAACCAAGAGAGTTAATTAATATTTTTTTTGTGAGTGTTGTGTTGTATAAACATTCACTATACGAACGTCCCATTAACCAATAATCATCTAAGTAATTAGTTGATATTAGTCCGGCAGAGCGTAGCAAACGGACTATAGGTTTCATCACCTTGGTAAATATGTATGGCGCTGTACGGTAATACATTAAATTCATATAAATATTGTTCAAACTGGAACCTTAAATATTTTCTTGAGTTGTCATCGATTTTTATGAAATAATAAGCATCTTTTAAATCAATTTTGGTCATATAACAATCTTTAGTTATTAATTTTGATACTGTACGTAAATCTTCCATTTTAAAATGATCAGTCTAATGAATTTGTTCAAATTCTTTAAGCTCAAAATAAAACGATATTTACCATTTGGCTTTTGTACCAAAAAGATACTTGACAAGAACTGGCCTTCTGTAGGTAGGCATCTTGAAATAGCACCAATAGATAATAAATTATCTATAGCTTCATAAAATAAAACTCTTTTTGTACCAGAATATGATTTTACAATCGGAGGGTTCAATTGAATAACCGGACTAGTAAATGGAATTTCGTAACCTCTGATACAAGATAGTACTAAGAAGTTATTAGTGATGAGTAACCATTGTTCATAAAATAAAGGCAATCTGTCTGTGTATTTTACCCGATCTAGCGATGGCCCCGCGTCGCTGGTTCATAGCGCGATTGTTTCGATGAGCTCGATAGCCGATTGTTCGCAGAGGGCCCCTTCGCTCTGGGATGGTTCGGCTGTTTCCGAGCGTTGGGGCCTTTCCAGTTTAAATTCCGAAACGTGTTAGACGGCGCTGGTGGCTTCTTATTACTTAGCTGTGGCTTAGTACCCGGTGTTTTTAACTCGGCACCCGACTTACTAATCGCTTTTGCCGTTTTTATTGTCTCCGATAAGTTTTGACCAAATAACAAGTTATCTGGCTTTGTGTTTTGGAGTTGGTCTTTCATATCTTTCTTTAGGGAAGATGGAATGAAATTCCTCCTTATGACCGAATCACTGTATTATAAGTCACATAAAATTCGTTGCGAGTCCATCAACATCTTTGTTAGTTCCGCATCCGCATTATTAGAAGAAATAATTTTATTGATTCCTTGACCTATGCATGAGATGGCAGTGGACATCTGCTTTTGCCTGTATTCGATATTTTTATCTCGTCTGATGGTCATGTCGGTTATTGCCGCTTTTATTTCTACATTTAAGGGCAATTGTGCAATTTACCAGGTACTTCTCGAGTAACTCCTTACGACGTTCTTTAGGTAATCCATTCGTCGTGTAGTGTTCTAGTCTCACTGCCAAGTCTTTGTGGGTTTCAGTTCCGTACGAATTAGAAATGGTAGGGTCTTCACCTAACATTTCAACTAACACGCAATCCAAAATTGCCTCAACGGATTCCGGCTCCACACAAGGAGTAACGGCTGCCATGTTTTCAATAATCGCAGCACTGGTGGATGGCTCCGCACTTGAGGTAGTCGCTACTGAAGCGGTGGGTTCGGTGGCGCACTCGACAGTGGTTTCTACGTCCGCATCGTCGAGCTCAACACATGTACCTACTTCAAGTTCGGTGTCGGCATCGAGCAATTCGGCAACGTTATTGTCAGCTATTTCGTACTCTTCAATAAAAGCCTCATGTGCTTGTTCTGAAATCGATCGACTTTAGGATGTAGGTACCTTATGAATAAACCAAACCGACCAGGGTAGGTTTGTACTGTTTATTTTCCGAGGTGAAATGAAGCAGCTAAACTGTGCGTTTAATTACTTTAATTATATAGCACATTTTATTATAGGTAATAGCTTATAATAGTCTCTGCTTATTAGTAAGGAAGCAGTCCTAGTAAACTGTTCGCAAAGCTAATGGGTAGTAACATCTCCAATGAGAAGTACGCAAACCCAGCAGCCAAAATTATTATGAGGGTATGTATGAAAATTTTGCCACAAATGATAAGCATTATAGTAGCCTGTTAGTTTCTCACTACATAGGTAATTAGAGTTGTTTATTAACCTTGCGACCGGTTATCTGATGATCTTGATGAATCACTAGAAGATCGACTACGACGACGTCGCCGTAATTGTTTTTCTAACTTTTTAATTTTCTTAAATATTTTTTCATATTTATCATCATTTTTACGTTTAGACATTTTTATATTTATACTATGCTAAATAGAAGGAAAAACGAAATAAAATGACACTTGAACTGTGGTAAGACACGACGTGCGTTCGTGGCGAGCACTAAAAAGCGAAATGACGGAAACAAGTGAGCGACACTCCCGCGCGCCTTGTTCCAACCGAGATATTTTTAACATCTAAATATTATAAGAATGTATTTTTTTTATAATATTTACTCTCGGCGATACTACAAGTATTATTTGCTAATCGTTTCGGACGAAGCCTGAGTATAATACCTAATTATTTATCATTCACTAATCGAATTAAACCTCATAATGAATTTAAAACTTTAAAGGCATCTTCTGTCTCAACAATACCTCTATCAACAATGCCTTTGATAAGATTTATGTTTAGTAAAATATGAAATATTTAAATGATGACACTCACATTTAGTCCGGTTTCATTAGATATTTGTGTAAATTACAATCACTTTTACGCAGCGCAATAATATTTGATCTCCCTTCAATATTTATATTTAAATGCATTTTGAAAATAATAACCACAACACCGCTAATAGTTAAACTCGTCTCCAAAAATAACCACGAACTAACAAAGTTATATTAAGTGAATAAGTACTCGTAACGAACTGCGTCTGGCTACCCTACTGAAATCGAAATGATTTGCTTAGTTTTCTGTGGTCTACCTGCTAAACTTTAACATTTATGTGAACAAGACGAATGAAACAAAAAACGAATGATTATCAAACTAGTCATTATTAAAAATAACAAAAACTATTAATAGTAATTATTAAAAAATTACAAGCAAACCGCAGCTAAGATTCGAATCCTCGTTCAGCTCGCCATAATCGCACATACCAAAGCACGTTTTCCATTGAGCTAGCATGCCATATACTGTATTGTTAGAAATTATGACCTACTATGAGTTGCAGACAAAGTGAGTGTGTGTGTGTGTGTGTATAATGTGCGTGTCTATGGTATTGTAACAACTTATAGAAGAAGGTCGTAAGCCAAACCGAAGCGTCAGTCTATTGCTTTGTGTTGATTGCTTTGTCGGTACTGTACAGTAGGCCGCATGCCAGTGGTAACATCACTATTATAAGCTGGCCACATATTTTATTGAAATTTCGTACAAAAAAGTCAAAGTGGACTGTACAGTCAACCACACATCTGTGGTTGCAATTTATTATTAACAGAGCCTTTATTTCATAGCAGTAAGGGTGACTTTCGCAGTACAAGTGTTACTACTCAGATCTGCGATTAAAAAAGTTTAGATCTTTTGTTATCGATTCATTTATTTCTGCGTTTAACTTAGTCTTTATCACAGTAATCAATTAAATAACTCTTCAAACAGTTACTTATCAGAAAACTAGCTTTTGCCCGCGGCTTCGCATGCGTAAAGGTCGGAAAATATTCCATGGGAACGTACTACTGGGATTCAGAGTACTTATCATAATATGTCCTAACCCAGGTCATGGCCAATCCGTATGCCATTCATCTAAATCTGTTTAGGTAACGCTTGAAGGCATGAAAAGGTAACAGACAGATAAAAAATCTGTTTTAGGGTTCCGTATCTCAGAATGAAAAATGGAAACCCTTAAAGAATGACTTCGTTGTCTGTTAAGACCCTTTTTCTCAGGAACGCGCGGAGGCATCAAGTTAAAATAGATATAAATAATCAAAAACTTAGGCTAAGCGCGCACTACGAATTTTGATCTTAGCTTAGCTCCATAAAAGTATACCGGGATGATAAATAATTATTTAAAAGGTTAAATCTTTAACTATTTGCTACATTCGTTCCCAATTCAGCCTAGTGAAATATCGGAATAATTCAACTGTTGTATAGTGGTATATTGTGTTAAAAAAAATTGTAAGTACCTTATTAAAAAGTTATTTTGTCAAATAAAGGTATATTGTGTTCTATCTGATTACAGTCTAGAAGAAGTATGGGATATAGTGAAAAGTAGTATGGTGCATGTAGCCACAAAAGTATGTGGTCTGGCGAAGAGAAAATGTGGTAGTAGAACGAATGATTCTTGGGTAGATGGTGAAGTAAAAGAGGTTGTGAGGAAGAAAAAAGAGGCCTGGCTTAATGTTTTAGCCTGTAAGGCCCAAAATAGGATGAATGGGACAACGAATGTAACAGATGATTCAGATGATTTGGAAAGGGTGAAGAAGAAATACTTCGAAATGAAAATTAAAGTGAAAGAGATGGTAAAAATTAAGAAGGATGAAAAGGAAGAAAAGTATAACAGGAAGTTCTCTGATAACTTCAGGGTCAATGTTAAGCTGTTCTGGAAACAGGTAAGATTGGCTCGCGGAGTAACAGAAACATCGAGTATGAATATTATAAGAGCAGAAGATGGATGTTTACTAAGCGAAAAATGTAAGGTCTTGGAACGTTGGAAGGGATACTTTAGTTTATTTAGTTGTCAGGATAGTGTGCAAGGAGTAGGTTACTGGGCAGACGCCAGTTTTGAAGACCCAAACTCAGATGTAGATGACGAAAATGCGATAGAAATAGATGAGATTATAAGAGCGCTGAAAGGGATGAAAGTTGGGAAAGCTGCAGGGTACGACAGAGTGTCTGCTGAAATGCTGAAGGGTGGTGATGGGGTGGTAGCAAGCCTGTTGTGCCGAATCTTTAATATGTGTTGGAGATATGGCCGTGTGCCGGATGATTGGTGCAAGGCTGTAATCGTACCACTATATAAGGGAAAAGGCTCTCAGCAGGAGTGTAAAAACTACCGCGGCATTAGTCTTTTGAGCGTTGTCGGCAAACTGTATGCGAAGGTTTTGATAAATAGAGTGATAAAAGTGACAGATGAGAAAATATGGGATGTACAGGCAGGATTTAGAGAGGGAATGGGCTGTATGGATCAGATCTTCTCCCTAAGGTGGATAACCGAAAAACATCTAGCAAAGCACAAGAACGTCTATTGTGCTTTCATTGATTTGGAGAAGGCCTATGATAGTGTGTGGAGGGAAGAACTGTGGTCGACACTATCCAAGTACGGTGTGGACTGGCGCTTGGTACGGGCACTGAAATCTTTATACAAGGATTCCAGTGCTTGTGTTAGGATAAATGGGGCATACACGAACTGGTTCTGCATCTCGAGGGGTGTTAGACAGGGTTGTGTAGCGTCACCGTGGCTGTTCAACTTGTACATGGATAGTTGTCTGATAGATTTGAAAGAGGGTGAGTGCGGATTGAGGATGAATGAGTTGCCTGTTAAATGCCTTATCTACGCAGATGATCAAGTTCTACTTGCATCATCAGCAGAACAGTTGCAAGACATGGTGACTGTGATGGGTGAAGCATATAAGAGGAAAGGGATGAATATAAATGTGAATAAGACGAAGGTCATGGTGTTTGAAAGAGGAGCGGATGTATCGGTGTGTGATGTGAAAATAAATGATAAGAGTGTGGAGCAAGTAAGTGAGTTTATATATTTGGGGAGTCTGTTTACAAGGGATGGGAAGATTGATGGAGATGTGGAAAAGAGAGTAAACGCGGGAAACAAAGTGAATGGTGCTATACATGCAATTGTGACCAACCAGTCGATGTCTAAAAAGGCTCGACTGGCTGTTCACAATGGTGTGCTGGTGCCCACGCTTATGTATGGTAGTGAATGTTGGGTGTGGCAAAAACAACATGAAAGTAGAATAAATGCTGTGGAAATGCGTTCCTTGCGAAGCATGTGTGGCCTGACTATGAATGATAGGCTGAGGAATGATGTGATAAGACAGCGGTGTGATTTAAAAGAAGATGTAGTGACAAAAATTGAAAAGGGTATGCTGAGATGGTTTGGGCATGTTGAGAGAATGAATGAAAGGCGACTAACAAAATGTATTTACAAGGCTGATGTAAAGGGAAAGGCCGGGCGGGGACGCCCTAGGAGGACATATACTGACCTTATTGGTGATGTTCTTCAGAAAGGCCAGGTGCGTAGTACTCGCAACCGGCGTGCGTGTATGACCAGATGTATGAACGTAAACGAGGCAAAAGGACTATGTAAGGATCGTAGCAGGTGGCGTTCTGTAGTTTCTGCCTACCCCCATGGGAAGAAGGCGTGAGTTTATGTATGTATGTATGTATGTGTTCTATCTCCTCTCAGGCTCATTTCCTACGAAATAAATGGGATGTTTTTTGCAATTTCTGACTTTTATTGTACTCACACCTCTTTTGGCCCGATATAGTTTTTTGACCCTAGTAATAAGAAAAGATCGACAGGCACCAAAAAAGTTTTTGTGAAAATTGCCCATTTTCTTGCTGACTACAATTTTTTTTTAAATCTGTGAATTCAGATCAAATTGTTTCAAAAAGTTAAAGGCAGTCTCCTAAGACCGTTTTCTTGTAGCGACAATGGTTAAGGTACCTGCCCCATCTCAAAATCCACCCTGTATATGTTATGATTGACTGCTTAGCTCCATAAAGGTATAGCGTGATGATAATCTTTTAAAAGGTTAAATCCATAACTATCTGCAATATTCTAATCTATTGTATAGTCTTTTTACAATTTGCGGTAAACTATAGAAGAAATACGAACATAATGCAATATTGCTTACCCCCATAGCAAATAGCGTGGTAATAATTGAAAACTCTATTGTGACGTTTCCATTATTCGACATAAATTATTTATATCAATTTTCAAGTTAATCAAGGCACGCAGTTAAATCCTCCACTGTAAAAATTAGTACCCCTTTTCATCCGTTACGTTAGATTTAAACGAAAAAACACCTGATACCATTTTTATTTATTTTCAGTCTTAAGTAGAAATACTGAAGTTCGAGTTAATCAGACCGCGCGTTAAAATTCTTCCATACAAACTTTAACACCCCCCAATCCTCCTTTAGAGGGTAGTTTAGAAAAACTAAAAATGGCAAAATTTATAAATATTTAACTCAAGGAATAAGATTTTTCATACAAACAAAATGCCCTTTTAACCCCCTTAAAGGTCGAATTTACAAAAACCCTTTCTTAGTGGACGCCTACGTCATAATAACTACCTGTGTACCAAATTTTACCCCAATCCGTTCAGTGGTATTAGCTGTGCGTTGATAGATCAGTCAGCCAGTCACCCTTGCCTTTTATAGACATAGACAGATAGATACAAGAATATGGATGAAAAGTATTTTACACTAGCTGCGCCCCGCGGTTTCACCCGCATAAGTTTCGATCCCGTGCAAATATCGGGATAAAAAAACTTTTTTACTTAAAATACAACCGACAGCCAAACTACAAAGTGAAAAATAACTTTAATTTCGGAAGTCGGTGTCTTTGGATCAGTATTTTAGTTTTTTGACACCGACTTCCGAAATTAAAGTTATTTTTCACTTTGTAGTTTGGAAGTCGGTTGTATTTTTAGTAAAAAGTTTTTTTTTAGTTTTTTGTGGATTTGTTTGAAATTTATCTAAGTTACAACAACCTTATGTCAACTGCTCATCAAAAATACCAAAATCGCTATAGATGTGCCTTTAATATTTGAAGAGTTCCCTCGATTTCTCCAAAATCTTATTATCAGATCGTGACCAAATGACAATGGGACCAACTTGAAAGTATACCTACTCTTTCAAATAAAAAAAGAATTTTTCCAATCGGTCCAGCCGTCTTTGAGTAATCGGGGAAAACACATAAAAAAATAAAAATAAAATATCCTGACGAATTGAGAACCTTCTTCTTATTTTTGAAGTCGGTTAAAAAGTTTTCTACGTCATAACCTAGGTTATGGTCAACCTATGTGCCTAATTTCATCCAAATCCGTTCAGCCGTTTTAGCATGAAAGCGTAATAAACAAACTCACTTTCCCATTTATAATATTATAGTTAGGATTATATTATTGCCCATGAGATATCTTGGAAATGTCTGAAACTAAAAATGAAAGTATAGTGTTAGGTTTCAATTTATAAATACGTAATTGTTGGATATTGTACTGGCAACACCCAAAGATTCGATATGTCAGAACGTAAAGAAAGAAAGAAAGAAAATTCGTTTATTTGCGGTAAACATGACGCAAAGAAATAAAAAAAAACACGTAAATCACAATTTCGCATTCTGGGTCTGGCGCTCGTGACGGTAAGATGTGCTTGGTGGCTGTGTCGGTAAAAAGATAGATTGGCATGGTATTGGTTGGAAATCTACTGTAAATTAAGGTAACCTATTAGTTTCATGGTAAATATTATAATACGGATTGAATTGTGATATTATGTAGAGAATAGGAGATGTGATGGTATGGTGTAGAATATTGAATTTGATGTTGGCAAAGGAATATAAATGACTGACAAAATATCTTGTTGTTTCATATTATTTTCCTTATCCCTGAAATATTGTAAATATGTAGTTTTTAACCGACTTCCAAAAAGGAGGAGGTTATATGTTCGTTGCGTATGTTTTTTTTTTTTTATGTATTTCCACAGATTTCTCCGTCAATTGTGGACCGATTTTGAAAATTCTTATTTTGTTTGAAAGTGTGTGCTCTCGAATTGGTCCCATATAATTTTTATTAACTTTGCTTGGATAGTTTTTGAGTTAGCTACAAAATACGTAATTTTTTTCCCACTTAGTATGTAGTTTTTTTTTTTAATCTTTATTTATTAACGAGGGTTTGATCACATAGTGAACATGCCACCCTCATAGGAACCCTTTGTTACATGCAAAGCTTAACATCTACGCTTAATTCCTAAATTTACTAATTTATATAATATTTTAGCGGCTTTGGATGCTGGAAAAGCTAAAATAATATTACATTCTCCCATTTGACAAACATTAATATTAAATTGGTCTCTAATCAAATATCTTTCCGCTTCGTTCCGGACACACTCCACCATAATATGAAAAACGTCTTCGACCACATTGCATTCCGTGCAGTTTGGAGATGTAACTTTGCCCATCAATGCAGCAAAACTATTCAATGGGATGTGTCCGGAACGAAGTCTCAAACTTGTCACGATTTCTTGTCTACTCATATCGGCATTATCAAACCAAGGATAATTCTGAATGGTTGGTTGCAACGTCCGATACCAAATACCTTTTGTTAACGACTTCTCGTCGAAGTATTCTTTCCAAAGTTCATAACATTTCAATCTAACTATATTTAAAATATCTGTCCAGTAAGGTTTATACGTCATCGGAACACCCTCTAAGCACGCTTCTTTGGCTAAATGATCAACTTCTTCGTTTTCTTCAATGCCGATACGAGAAGGCACCCATTGTAAAACAATATTTTTATTTTTATTTCTTAATCTGCTAATAGAATCTAGTATTTTGTATGCTACCGGATAGCCACGAAAATTTCCCATACACCTAGTCAAATGTTGGAGTGCGCTTTTACAGTCAGAATAGACTACGGAATCTTGAAAATCGACCGATTCAAGATATGAAATAGCTTCGAAGATAGCAATCAACTCGGAATACATGACAGAAATGTTTGAATTTAACTTGAACTTAAAGGAGGTATTACTTTGAGAGTCAACAAACGCAGCTCCAACATTATCTCGAACCATAGATCCATCCGTATAAATCCTGTAATATCCAGAATAGCTCCTGCCAAAATTCCTACTACATATAGTTCGGAGTTGATAGTGATTGTACGATTTCTTAGCTTCGGTAACCTCTCTAATTTGTGGTTTAATCGTACAAGACAAGTTCAGACCGCTTACCCACGTATTAAGCGAAAATAATCCTAATTCATCGCTGGAGTACACGCATATGTCATTCAATGTTTCAAAAATATGAGCTATAAGTGGTTTCTTTTTACGTCTCCAATAAATACCTTGGCAAGAAATATTAAGTTTGGTAATAACCTCACACGTGTCCCCACTTACAAAAGATTTGAGTTTCAAAAAAAATTTACCAGCCAAGTAATATCTACGGATATGTAACGGTTGCAGATGGAGTTCGCATTCCATCACATGTATGGTTGTACTTTTAATAAAACCACCGATTACCCTCAAACATTGGTTTTGAATTTTAGTTAATTTATTTAAATGGGTTTGACAGCTATTATCAAATAAAAAACTGGCATAATCTATTCTGCTGCGTATGATAGCAATGTATAAACGTCGCAAATGCATGGGGTGTATGCCCCAGCCTGGGCCAGTTAGTATTTTAAACACATTTAGAAATTTGGAAGATTTTTCTCTTAACTCATTAATATGTTTAGACCATCTTAGAGATTGGTCTAACCACAATCCTAAATATTTATAGTTGTTAACTACTTGGAGGGATCTTTTATTTATTTTAATATCAATAGTTTCTTTCCTAAACCCATTTTTGAATATACAAATTTTACTTTTACTAGTTGAAACATTTAAACCAATATCTTGGACTAACTTCTTAAATAAATCTAAAGCCGATTGCAATTTATGTGTCGCCTCCAAAATTTTATTGGTAATATAATATAATACAAAGTCATCCGCAAACTGCGAAATATATACATTATTTATCTTTCTACAGATATCGATAGTAGCTATATTAAACAAAAATGGCGATAATGGATCACCCTGTGCCAAGCCACGACAAGTAGTTCTACATAGTGAATCATTATTAAGTTGAATTTTTAAGTTTCTCATCCGTAAGAAGTTCCACAGATATGAGCAAAGTTTTTGTCCCACACCTAAGCCATCCAATATATGTAATAAACCATGTACATCCACATTATTATAAGCATTATCCAGATCAATAAAACAGCATATGGTCATTCGTTTTTCAGAAAATCTTGTTTGAATTCTAGAAACTAAACTAGTGAGATTATTTATTTTAATGTTGATCGACATTTTCTGAATCCTGTGGTATTCTGATCTAACATACAGTTCTTTTCCATAAACCACTCTAGTCTATTAAGTAGAATGTTATGGAAAGTTTTGCATATACATGAGATCATAGATATGGGGCGAAGGGAAGAGGCTAAACAAGGATCACGTCCCGGTTTGGGAATCGGCACCACCAATATATCGCGCCATTGTTTAGGTACAAACGAATAACAAAAAAATGCATTGAATAAATTGAGTAGTGCTTGTTTACCGTTCTCAGGTAAATATCTTATCATAGAATATGTGATCTTGTCACTACCCGGGGCTGTGTCTTTATGACTTAAGCATTTAATTAGCTCTTGGATTGTAATAGGTACTTCAAGCTTTGGGTTTTTCGATGTAAGTATAGGGTAGTCGTCTGATACGAAGTCGGGGGCTAAACTATGAAGTAATTCGCTTGCTTTAGTGCTGTCAACATGGGATTTTGGTGCATTATATCCCTTAATCCATCTCATCTTTCGCCACAGCTCGCTGTGGGTCGTAGTTTGGTCAAGAGTTGAACATAAATTCTGCCATGACTTGCTTCTAGAGCACCGGATACATCTTTGAGCATTACTGATTTTACTTTGAAGGATTGTGAGGTTATGTGGTGATGGATTACGTCGAAATTTGGAAAGTGCTAAACGGCGCTCGGCTACAGCTTTAGAGAGATTAGGACACCAATAAGGTTTTGGTGTAAAATTACGTTCTGGGTTCATATTAATTTTAACATACGGTATAAAAAAATCTGCTGCCATGTCCAAATAATCTATAAATATGTCATATCCTTTTTGCAAATCATTTGGAAAAACGAATTCCTCGAAAAGGTCATTTAAAAGTTTTTGATACCCTATCCAGTCAGCCTTTTTATAGTTTCGACGAGACATATAGACGTTACTAGCTTTAAAGTACGTTGAAATCTTAATAACACAGTGATCGCTTCCCAATGTTTCATTTAATACTTGCCATTTTAAACTTAAGCTTATATCAGATGACGCTAATGAAACATCGGGAGACGACTGTTGCAGTACACCATTCACCAACTTAATACGCGTGTGATCGCCACTGTTTAGCGAAATAAGGTTACTACCAATAAGTGCGTCAAAGATTTGATTACCTCTCGTGTCCACTTTATTAGACCAATTGGGATGGTGTCCATTGAAGTCGCCCAAAAACAAGGTTTTATTATTAACCTGAGAAAACAATTGATCCCAGTCTGACTGGCTAGTATTTACAGAAGGTGGACAGTAAATCGATATAATATTTTCAATTTGATTACAATTATACACTTTAACGTGTATACTTTCTATACCCGAGTTAAATATTTGTAGATCATGGCAAATCTGAGATTTAATTGACCTATGCGCGAGTAATGGTACACCTCCGTATGAATCGTCTCTGTCTTTGCGAAATATATTGTAATCTTTAACTTTAAGATACATTTCTGGTTGCAACCAGGTTTCGCTTAATACGGCAATGTGAATCTTGTCTTGTATTAACAAATTCTCAAACTCACTTAACTTTGGCCTAATGCTTTGTGCATTCCATTGGATAATATTTAATTTAACATTAGTTTCATAGTTATCTGTCATTTGAGAAATAATCAAGGATTAATTTAAGTATAGGCCAATCCGCTACATTGTCAACTATTACTAAAATTACCCACTCAATGCAAGTTTTAAGTACTCCTTTGTAAATCATTGGTATAGTGCTTCCTTTCATGAATATTATCTCTTGTAATCTCTTTAACAATTCCTTGAAGTTTATATCTTTGTGTTTTTCTCCTGTTTCACTCGAGTTTTTTGTCTCATCTTCATTAAATTCTTCAATTTCTGTTTTACTCCACTCCATAAACTCCAGATCTGACGATTTCTTCTGTTTCTGTTTAGAATCTGACTTTTGTTTTTGTTTATGTACCTGTGCTTTAGTTACCACTTCAGCATAAGCCAGACTACTAGTGGTTTGAGTAGGAGCCGTGTCCACGACTTGAAGGGATGAAAATTTTATACCCGTATTTTTTATTTTTGTGTTCACTTCCTGCATAGGTTCGTATTTAGGGACATAGATAGTTAGGGCCCTTCTGTAGGTGCAATTAAACTCGGACATGAGTTCCCTCAGTCTTTTTTCCTTTAAAAAGATTGGACATGTTTTTGACAGGGATATATGTCCTCCATTGCAGTTAACGCATATCATGTTAGTGGTTTCGCAATTGTCATGGTTTTTTCCGCATTTAGGACACACCACTTTAGTACTAGGGCATCTCTTAAGTACATGACCGTATTTCCAGCAGCGCGAACATTGCGACACTGGAAATACATATGGTTCTACCTTTATCCTCAAATCATGTGTATAAACAAAAGGTGGTAAGAACGACCCTTTAAAACAAAGACGAACCGCTTCACTGGGTGACCACCCATCTACCTCCAAGTTCTTGCGATTCAAGCGATTTAAGGATAATAGCTTGGCTGGTTCGGGGCAAAAAATACTCTCCAAAATGTTTTTCTCTGACATTTCCAAGTCAACATCTCGTATTACACCGTATGACAAATTCCTTTCCATCGCCCTCTGAATATACCATCCCTTATCGATAAAGAATTGACATGTCTCCAAATTCTTAGCACTGATTTCGCTTATCAATTCTATACGAACTCGATACGGATTGATATATTTCACCCTGCTAATATCTTTTAAATTCTGGTCTTTCAATAACTTGGCAAGACTAAATTGTTTAGGTAGTTTTTCTTTACTAGATATATATATTTCTATCTTTTCTGCCTCCTTCAATATTTTGCCTTTTCGCTTAACCTCCGTCCATTCTTCATCGCTGCTTTCTCTCATTCTTTTATTGGTCTTGTCTTCACTGTCTTCCATGTCTAACACTTCATTATAAGTAGAAATCTCATCCACAGAATCATTATTTATTTCATTACTCGTCTCATTATTATCGCTCATTTTACTCGTAAACAAGTCGCATCTGCGGCAGGTAGCCGGCCGACCGGCCACGTGCCGTACCTTTCTAAGTTCGAATGTACTAAACAGTACGCGCTCTGCTCAGTCGACGAAAACAACTGTGACACGACCCGCTCGCACGAGTGCCGCGACGAAACTCCTAGTATGTAGATGATATGATAAGTTTCTGTCACTGGTAGCAAGTAGTGGTATTCGAATGTGTGTGGGGTAGGTACCACAACAAAAAAGTGAAAAATAAAAACTGTTTAATAAAAACAACCGACCTCCAAAAAAAAACACTACAAAGTGAAAAATAACTTTAATTTCGGAAGTCGGTGGCAAAAAATGAAAATACAAAACCCAAGACACCGACTTCCGAAATTAAAGTCATTTTTCACTTTGTAGTGTTTTTTTTTGGAGGTCGGTTGTTTTTATTAAACAGTTTTAGATTATGAAATTGGGGTAACGACTTTAATATTCATTTGGGTATTAGTACCTATTTTGAGGTTAAATAATTATATTTGGAATTAAATCAGTTATTTTAGAGCAGGATGGTTCTTATTACATATCAGAAGTGGTATGTGGCCCGCTTGCTACTTTTGCATTATAATAGAATTCATTTTAAAGTATTACTAACGGTTAAAATGGAATTGTGGACAAACAAAATTACCTACATGACATCTCGTGTCCTTTTGGTGTATTCGAATCATCGATTATAAACATTAAATAGATTGTGATCCGTATATTTAAAGTATTATTAACGGTTAAAATTGAATTGTGGACATACCTAACCTACCTACATCATATCTCGTATTTACATTAAATAGATTATGATCCGTATATTTAAAGTATTATAATACTTTAAATATACGGATCACAATCTATTTAATGTCGAATACACCAAAAGGACACGAGATGTCATGTAGGTAGGTTAGGTATGTCCACAATTCAATTTTAACCGTTAATAATTATTAACGGTTAAAATTGAATTGTGATCCGTATAGTACCAATTTATGAAGTGAGGTCATGTGAAGGTCACATTTTTCTTTCTCTAAATTGATCTCCTGGATAAGTTTACGGTGTTCAAGGGGAAGTAAAATCTTGCTATTTTTGAGCTACGACCTACCGTTTAGAAGATATGTGACATTTTAACTTTTTCACGGCTTGTTCGAAAAGGAGTCAAACCCCTTGTTATGAGTTTCAGATAATGTTTCGCGACAGTGAAGCGTCCTCACGGAGCACCGACTGATGACCCCAGCCCGAGATAGTATCCATTCAGGGGTAGAACCGGGATCTGGTCGCAGTCATAGCTGACGCCATTGATGTCGCAGCCACCGTGGTCGAAGTCTCATGCGCAATGCTCGTCGTGACCGGATCGCGGGATGCGCGAGCGAGAGCCGGCGCGAAGCGGGTATGCTGGTGCAGCTGGACGCCAGAGCAGCTGGACGCCAGAGCAGCTGGACGCCAGTGCAGCTGGACGCCAGTGCAGCTGGACGCCTGTATAGCTGATCGCTAGTACAGTCGCACCTGGTGATGGTAATCGGTGCTGTTGTTTCAATATCTTTTTAATGTATTTATTTAAAATCAAAATCATTTATTTGAAATAAGGTACAGAAAGTTCTTAGATAATTACTTCTATCTTATATTATGCCTTTAATTACGGAGTGCACATACTGAATTATTATTTTAAGCAATTAATTAACTAACGTATACAATGGATGCGATTAGTAAATAATATCAAATTAAATCCTAATTCATAAATGGCATAAAATACTAAAAACAACTTATAACTTACAGTATTTAAGTAAGTAAGTAATCATTTTATTTACCAAAAACTTAGCCTAGGTAACATCAGTGTAGTTTAAACTATGGGATGGGTATGGCTATTACAATGAGTAAGACCCCTGCCCTTCAAACTAGAAAAATCCTGTATCTTGAAGGACAGTGTTCTTTAGTGGGATTGACACGTTTTACAAAATATTTATAATTGCGCAATAATTCTGATGTTAACAGATTAATTGAATGGATTTACTGGTTAATTGTGTGTGAGTGTGTTGCTATGGGGTTAAACTGATTTGTTGGTGTGTGGTTGTGTATGTGTGTGTGGGTGGGGGTGTGTGTGTGTATGAGTGTGAGTGAGTTAGAGAAAGTGTGGTATACTAAGTAAAAAAATTGGTATTTTAGACGTTAATTCGTAGAATAATTGAGTTCCTCTGTATCGGAATAGCTTATATTTAATAGGAAATTTAACAATTTTCTTTTTAATTCAAAATGGTTAAGATTATTTATAATTAATTTTTTTTGAAGTTTATTGTATATTCTAGAACTTAGGATGAAATATTGGTGAATATTTGGAATTCAGTTATACAATTTGATGCACATGATATAGCTGTTGTTGTATGCGAGTGTGAAATTCGTCTTGGGTTGATATAACTAGTTAATATTATAAGATCAAGGAGCATAGCTTGTTGCTTGCTGAAAAAGACTCTTATTGCTAATGTGCTAGTTACGATTGTAAAGTTGTACTTGTCACTAAATGCAATAGTGCTCTTTTTGATAATTTCTTACATTTGACTAATAGTACTTCCCAGATGTCTTAAGGTAAACTAATTAAGTGTTAATGAGGATAAATATGAGAAGTCAATCCGGATAAGTTCTAGAATAATTGTATTGTGTCTAAAATTATTCCTGCTTAATAATAATGTGTAGATTGACTGGTTTGAGATTTGATTGATAATAACTGGAAAGATAAGGATGAGGATGTGTATTGTGAATATGACACATATGTATATATGTGCGTGTAACTATTATTTTGTGAAACTTCTGTGAATATCACAATTATAATTTTGAACAATCAGTATCTACTTATGTATTTATGCTTGTGAGAGCGGTCACAAGTTATGTCACCATGGTTGACGAGAGCGTTCGCTACCACCGTGACTTTATGATTATATTTATGCTTGTGAGAGCGGTCACAAGTTATGTCACCATGGTTGGTGAGAGCGTTCACTACCACCGTGACTTTATCGTTATACTTATGTATTTATGCTTGTGAGAGCGGTCACAAGTTATGTCACCATGGTTGGCAAGAGCGTTCGCTACCACCGTGACTTTATGATTATATTTATGTATTTAAGTGAGAAGGAAGGTTCATAAAATTATAGTTATCAAGAAGCTATTGGTTAGAGCTTATACAGTCAGTTATAATAATAATGTCAAGGAATTGAATTGTTTTAGTTTATAATCAGACTATAACCCCAACAGAAGTTCTATTTGGTCGTAATTTAATCCTTAGTAGTGAGAATATTTACGAATGAAATATTTTTGGACACAAGACAGTTAGATATCCCGACATAGGTAAAATAAAAACCGAAGTTTTTTTTTTTTTTTTTTCCGTTTTCTTGCAATCTGTTCCATGTGAACATTCAGCATATGGTTAGGAGTTTATTCATTGTCTTGAAGGGCAGTCAGTCCAGCGACATGCGCCCTTTACGTATCATATTCCCTATAAATCTCTAGGGGACTTTCGTTTTAGCCTTTTGAATGTTGAATTATTATTCATTAAGTGCGTAACTAGTAAGTTTGGATGCTTGTCCAGTCTGTTCCTGTACGATTTCATTGAGTGTTTAATCTCTTCTTGAACTGTTCTGATTTCAAGGTCGTGGTGTAATTGTTGGTTTGTTATGAACCAAGGAGCATTAGTAATTATCCTCAGCATTTTAGACTGGAACCTCTGGAGTATTTCTAAGTTTGAGTTGGAGGCTGTTCCCCAGAGTTGGACTCCGTAAGTCCAGATAGGTTTCAAGATACATTTGTATAAAAGCAGTTTGTTTCCCAGCGACAACTGCGATTTTTTGCCAAGTAACCAGTACAATTTCCTAAGTTGGATCCCCAGTGCTTTTCGTTTTGTGAAAATATGTTTTTTCCAGGTTAGACGACGATCTAAATAAAGTCCAAGGTATCTGGCTTCATTTGCTTGGGGTAACTGAACCCTGTTAAGCGACACAGGGGGACATGTTTCGCGTCGCGTTGTAAAGGTCACCTGTACTGACTTCGTCTCATTTGCTTTTATCCGCCAGGTAGTTAGCCATTCCGTGATGTTGTCTAGGGAGCGTTGAAGCATGTTACTTGCTTGTCAGACAACGCTCATCATGGGCAGTCAAGGCTGATGTGTCATCAGCAAAAGTGCCGATCACGACCCCGTCTGTCATGGGCAAGTCTGAAGTAAAAATCAGATAGAGTATCGGACCAAGCACGCTTCCCTGTGGCACTCCTGCATGAGCCCTGTGAATTTTGGTTATATCTTCTCCTTGCTTAACGTAAAAAACCTGTCGGCCAGGTATGATTTTAGGAATATATAATAATTTGTCGGGAGTTTTTTTTAAATTTTGTATAACAAGCCCTCGTGCCAAACTCTGTCAAAGGCCTGGGAAATATCTAGAAATGCCGCGCAGCAATAATTCTTGTTTTCGAAGCCTTTGTGGATTTCTTCCACCAGTCTATGCACCTGCTCTATCGTGCCATGATTTTTTCTAAAGCCAAATTGGTGGTCAGGTATGATTTTATTTTCTGCTATTACTTTGTTTAGTCGTTTTAAAAAAAGTTTTTCCATAACCTTTGACAGAACGGGTAACAAGCTGATCGGTCTGTAGGAAGCCACGTCTTCAGGAGCTTTACCAGGTTTAACGATCATTTTAATTTGTGCTACGTTCCATTGAGGTGGGAAGATGCCTCTGATTAGTATGCAGTTAAACAGGTGTGTCAAAAAGTTTATTGCTATTTCAGGTATTTCACGAAGTATTTTTGCAGTTATTAAATCGTATCCTGGGGCTTTATTTTGTTTTAGATTTTTAATTGTTTCCATGACCTCACTCATCTTAATCCTTTCAATTGGCAGGTCGAGTTGATAAGGTTCATTAAGGGAGTTAATGAGTTCTTCACTATTGGTTATCAATGCGTTCTGGGCAGTATTCGGTACGAAGACATCGGCTAGATAAGAGGCAAAGGCTTCTCCTTTCTCTAGGTCACTTTTTGCCCAAGAACTGTCCTTTCTCCGTATCGGCGGATTAGAGGCAGTAGGTCTTTTGAGTCTTTGGGTTGCTTTCCAAAGGGAATAGTCACTAGCAGCTGTAGCATCTAGATTTCGCAGATCGTTTTGTACATTATCATCTCTTTCAGTCTGCAGTAGTTTTTTAAGTTTATCCGTTAGGTAGTTCAGCCGTGTTTTGTCTCCGGGGAATCTAGTAGTTTGCCACAATTTACGTGCCTGTCTTTTTTCGGCTACTAGTTCGCGAATGGGCTTCGGGCCGTCTGGTTTCGTGTATGTCTTGGCAGTAGGAGTGCTATCCCCATGCAGCATTTTGGACACACTCGTTGAAATATTCAACCGCTGCCATAATGTTCTCAATGAGCGGTCACAAGTTATGTCACCATGGTTGGTGAGAGCGTTCACTACCACCGTGACTTTATCGTTATACTTATGTATTTATGCTTGTGAGAGCGGTCACAAGTTATATCACCATGGTTGGCAAGAGCGTTCGCTACCACCGTGACTTTATGATTATATTTATGTATTTAAGTGAGAAGGAAGGTTCATAAAATTATAGTTAGCAAGAAGCTATTGGTTAGACCTTATACAGTCAGTTATAATAATAATGTCAAGGAATTGAATTGTTTTAGTTTATAATCAGACTATAACCCCAACAGAAGTTCTATTTGGTCGTAATTTAATCCTTAGTAGTGAGAATATTTACGAATGAAATATTTTTGGACACAAGACAGTTAGATATCCCGACATAGGTAAAATAAAAACCGAAGTTAGCGAATACATTTTTACAAGAAAGATTGGGAGATGGAAGTCGCAGCATAGGCCATTCATTGTAAGTCGTACAGTGGCTGGCAAGTGAGAGTGCTTACGGTGCAATGAGTGACAGATGTAAATTGATATTGAAAGGTATGAATGAGCTAATGAAAATGAGTAAATTGTCATTAAGTAATTATTACATAGTTTCTGAGAATTTTGTTAGCCGATGTTCTAATTAGATACTATAATAATTAACGCTAAACATTCAGGTCTATAATATTGATTGAATAAGTAAGCGACATAGTGTTTATTGTGTAATTTATAGTTTGACGACAAACGTGATGTTAGGAAGGCTGAATGTTAGCTTTTGGTTTTAATGTAATTAAATCTTGTTGATAGGGTGCAGATTATTTCATAAATGTTTACTTGACTATTTGACATTTTCTGTAACCAACTTCCGGTGCTGTAAATACCGTCTCCGTTCAGTAAACGGAAGTTGATTGCAAACTTGATTAAAATAATATTTCGTATTTTATTTCGGAAGTTGCTATTTGCTGTTTTTAGATGTAGAAAGGTGGTGAATAAGTTAATGCGGCTTTCGAAGGACCATACGCGGGAAAATAATTTACGTGGGGTGGAATATTAGCCGACACAGAATTGAGCTACACACAGGTATGGATGGATGGACTTACTTGGGAATCTTCTGGACGAAACACGTTGACTCAAGGACAGCTCAGGCTATCCTGGTGTTCACTGATTCAACTCACTGTGGTGCACTTTTATTGGGTGTTTAAATGTCACAATTGTATCGGCCTTACTAATAGAGAGCTTTTGAATTTTGATATAGGTGCGGGCGGTGTTGTGTGCGCGCGGCGCGCGGGAGCGGGAGCGGTGAGCGAACAAGTGTCCAAAATTTGAGAAGTTCTCTCAAATCACAGGAGATGCGATTGGCTCTCGCTACAGCGGAGCCTCTGATTGGTGCGTGCGATGAGCGTCCGTCTCGTTCCGTTGTACGGGAATTGGGAAGGAAGGAATATAGCTCAAAACTGCGTTCGGAAATTATAATAAAAAAACTTATTACTAAAACTTGCGCGAGCATCCTGCCCGGTTTTGAGGATATGTAATATTCTCAAAGGAAAGAAATTATAGTAAAAACGGACAAAGAAAAAGAAAACTATTTTAAGCATATTAATTATTGCTAAATTTGGGTTTTAATTACGCGGTGATGTTATTGAGAAGGTAAAGGACATAGTTTGACAACGGGTCTCTTGAAAGAGCCACTGCATGTCTTCACAATAGCAACGCGGATTGTCCCATCCTTGCCGGGAAAAACTTCGGTGATTACGCCCAATGGCCAACGTAAAGGCGGGACATCATCCTGATGTATGAGAACCACTGTACCAATCTTAACATTATCTGCGGCATTCAACCATTTTTGTCTAACTTGAAGATTATGTAAATATTCTGTACGCCACCTCCTCCAGAAACTACAAACCATCTGGTCAAGCAATTTTTTGCGGCAAGTCAGAGATTTCGTCGTTTCGGGAACATTCACGACAGGCAACGAAGTCAACGGAGAAGCCATTATAAAATGAGCGGGAGTAAGCGGTTCTGGGTACGGATCCTCATTCAGGACACAGAGCGGTCTGGAATTTAGAACTGCCTCAATTTCAGTGAGAACAGTCGAAAGCTCCTCATAGGTAAGAAGTTGCGAACCGATGACACGGTATAAATGCGTTTTAGTAGATTTAATATTTGATTCCCACAACCCTCCAAAGTGGGGAGCGCGGGGTGGAATCATTTTCCACTCTATGCGGTAGCGGTTAACAAGAAGTTCTTGCAGTTGAGCCTTGGCTCCAACGAAATTTGTTCCGTTATCGGAATATAAATAAGAGACAGGTCCTCTGCGGGAAATGAATCTTTTAAAAGCGGAAATAAAAGTGTCCGATGACACGTCGGTAACCAATTCAATATGAACTGCTTTGGTGACGAAACAAATGAATAAGCATATGTAAGCCTTCTGACTTCTCTGACCTCGGCGTCTACATAACGTTACCTTAATGGGACCAGCGTAGTCCACACCTGTATGAACAAATGCTTTAGTCTCCTGTACGCGTCAAGCGGGTAAATCAGCCACCTTTGGGCTGGGGTGAGAAGGAGAAACTTTAAAACAAAAATTACAAGCATGTAATCTTTGTCTGATGACCCCTCTAGAAGAGAGGATCCAATATTTTTGGCGTAACAGAGAACTAAGAAGGCCTACACCGGCATGACAATAAATGCGGTGATAATATTTTATTAGAACATGTGTAAAATTATCATGTTTAGGTAAAAGAGCGGGATGCTGAGCTTCATAAGGAAGGTTCGCATTTGACAATCTGCCACCGATTCTAATTACATTATGCTCGTCAATGAAGAGATCGAGTTTTTTAAATTGTGAGCGAAGTTTTTTACTTTTAATTTCGTCATAAACATCTTTAAAATGAAATTGTTGAATACAATGAATTAAATTATTTTCAGCGGTAGCTAATTCACGGACAGTAATTGTCTTGTGTGATTTATCATAAGAAATAATACGTAGAAATCTTACAATTATGTGCAATATTTTATTTAATGATGCAAATTTTTGTGAAAGACTATATATTAAATTGAGTTCTGATACGGTAGATACCAATGTTAGAGTTTTATTATTGAATTCAGGCAATTGTTCGTTGCATGACGAAACAAAAGGAGTGATAGGCCACTCAGCAGTTGGGCGCAGGAGCCACTCAGGGCCATGCCACCATAAATCGTGGTTTAGTAACTGTTCAGGTAGAAGATCTCGAGACAGACAGGCACTAGGATTTTCCTTTCCGTTAGTATGATAAAAATGCTTAGGATCAAACTTTTCTTGACATTTAGCGACGCGGTTACTAACAAAAATGTTCCATTTGTGCGGTGAAGAATGAATCCATGAAAGCGTAATTTTAGAATCGGAAAAGGCAAATATATTATTAATAGCGGTACGAGAGCGGTAAGTGTCATAAACTAATTTAATTAATTTAGACAAAAGAACAGCGGCACAGAGCTCTAGACGAGCTAGGGATATGACCTTAACAGGTGCAACTTTGGATTTAGCACACACCAAATTTACGTGTGTGTTACCATTTGTATCAGTGACATGTAAGTATACGACGCAGCCATATGCCTTCAAGCTGGCATCAGCAAACCCCACTATATTTGTCACGCAACCCATAGTAACGGCTACATGGCGAGGTAATTTTAAAGAAGAAAGTAAAGGTAAATCTGGATTTATACGGAATGGTAACGCGGTACAATACCTACCACTGGAGTCACGTAACACAGTTGAAGCGTACAGCTGTTCACACTCCAGTTCAGCAGGGCTAAAAAAGGTTTTGAAGTTATTTCTTCGATGTTCCAAAATGTATGTAAAGATTCGTCTAAAGACAGAAAACAATGAGAATTATCTATATTTAGCGCGGTAGAAAAATATGAAGCGTTATTTAATTCAGCGGGATTATAATTATTATTAGATAAACTAGCGGGTACCTCACCCATAAGAATGTAACCAAACACGGTTTCAATAGCGGACGGAGCGGTAGGTGAGATAATTTTATTGTGAAGTAATAAATACGGGAACAGTTTTGCCCCTAGAAGAAGCAATTCAACCTCACCAGGTACGTACCACAGTGGGTCAGCGAGCGGTAAATCAAACAAATGTTGCACTGCAGAAGTGTCAACAAAGTGAGATGGTAAGTTATCCGTGATACAATCGACAACAAGAGCGGTAATTTTAAAAGAATTATTAGTTTTATTTTTAGCAGTAACTGTTATCTCAACGTAACCTATGATAGGTCGCGAAGAGGTTCCGACACCCTTTATAACTGAGTTTGAAAGCGGTATAATGTTTAATTGTAGTTTTTTACAACAAGCGGAAGTAATTATGTTATTTTGCGAAGCGTTATCTATTGAACATCTCACAGAAACGTATTTTTTATATTTGGTATCAACATAGACTTGTGCAGTTGACAAAAGTACAGTAGTATGCGGTGTTTTAGTACCGACGCGATAGCACGCACACAGCGCCACTTGTTGCGAATTCGCGGAGCTAGTGGCAGCGTCAATCGAGACAGATCTAGGCGGCTGCGAACTGTGTTCTAGATGTAAAAGAGAATGATGTCTTTTATTACACGTCCTACAATTATGTGTAGATTTACACTGTGAAGCAGTGTGCGTTACACTAAGACAGTTTACACATCCACGTTTGTTTTTAATAAAATCCAAACGCGAACTGGCTGAGAGTGATTGAAAGGTTGGGACAAGTGTAAAGTTTACAATGATCCATTTTATTGCAATACAAACAAGTTTGATTGTTATCAAAAGCAACAAAAGTATGTACTGTACTATCACGTGACTGATTACGAGAAGAATAATTTTATTAGGGTTGTTACTCACTAACGCGGTTCGAGATGAAATAGTGCGATCCAATATTTTAACTTGCGATTTTAAATTCAACGAAATCCGTATAAGTAGGAATTTCCTCATCTCTCTTATGCATTTCGAATAAATGTACGGTTGCGGGGTCTAACTTTTTCAAAGCTAAATTTAGCAAAATGAAATCCTTTAAATCTTTAATTTGTAATTGTTCTAAAGCAGAAACTGACGCCTGAAAACTTTCAATAAAACTATTTAAAGATGCGGAATTATTAATTGCGGGTTTAATATTTAATATGTTAGACATGTAATGCGAGCCTAATGCTCGTTTATCTTGATACTTTTGAACTAAACTGTTCCAGATAGCGGTATAGTTATCACCCGAGGGAATAATTCCGGCGGTGATTTGCAATGCGTTTCCTTTTAAATTACCTATCAAATACTGCACACGTTGAGAATCTGTAAGGTTTAAATTACTATGGATATTTGATTTAAATGATTCATAGAAAACAGGCCAGTTGTCAATCCTACCATCAAAGGACGGAATTTGAATCGGTGGTAGTTTGACTGCACCTATATATTGTTTTGCGTTATCATGAGACGCGGCTGAATCATTGAATGACCTTGAATAGTTCGCGGCGATTAATGATCGCACACGTTCTACGCGAGTATATACTCCGTCGTAAGATGTTAGACTGTTATAATCGATTTTATGATCAGGATTTAATTGTAAAGAATATGTATTTATTTTATCTAAATTGGTACTAAATTCTTGACGAGTGACTGAGAGTATCTCCGTGTCCGCCATGAATGTTTCCACGAAACGAAGTTCAATAATATTTATGTTCTTTGAAGTCTCATATAATGACGATAATCGTTCAAAGATTGCTTGATTTTTAGCTTGAAGTAATTTAACTTTATTTTAAGATCTTCCATGATGGAATAGTTCTAGAAAATATAGCGTACAAAATATGACTTAGGTGACTACTCATCCGCAAAATATTTCATCCGCGGATGAAACGTTACCCTTTTAAAATTGTAAGGCGACGAATCATCCGCAAGTTCGGATGAGTCGTCGCATAGTTAATATTGATGTGGTCATATCGGCCAAATAGACGAACAAACATATTTTGTGTATAGGAACATTGTCTGTTCTTTAGTTTCATCGGTTTCGCTAGCTGCTATGTGTAATAATATCGTGGTTAAATCGAACAAAAATACTTCTATGCATAAGAATCGTTTTTATTAAGAATATAATTTTTTGTACTGGTAAATCAGAATAATAAGCAATTTCCCTAAACAAATGACAGGTAGTTACTGTTTTACTGCGAAAACTGAGTTAATGTTATAAAAATTAGTAAATCTAAATAGATTGTTATTAAGAATTATAAATTTTTACATATGTTAGAAAATATTAATTAATAACGAAAAATCTGAATAATTTAAACCTTCTTAGTATATAGGTGCAAAAAAAAGATTTATAATCAAAAAATCAACCACCACGAAATTTTGTAAACGATCTGTATCACTAATATGATAATTTCTCTATACAATGTCCGAGGCTAATTTCATTATCAATAAACTCTCGCAAACTGTTATTAATTTTTTTTTCCTTCACCATACTTTCTTCCGTTCTCTTTGAAATAAATCCTTGATTTTTCCACAGATTAGAATGATATTTGGTATCTTTTTTAAGAGTATTTAATAAAACGGCTATGTTAGGTTTGCTCTTTATTGTCCTATTCAGTCTCGAGTTCCACCATTCTATAGCGTTATTCGTTTTGTGCCGGATATTATAAAAACACCATTTATCAGACAAGATAGATTTCTTCTCTAGCCAGGTATTTTGAAAATAATGGTTAAATTGCGCTGTTTTATCATCCTTTTGTATACATTCACCCAATACATAAAGCCAACCATCTGAAACTTCAATATTTGGGAGATATGCCAACGCCATACAACGCCTCACGTGAGCCCTTGACATGTTTGATTTTTTGTAATTCCAATCAGTTTAGCTTTTTTTTGGACAGCTTTTTTAAAATGAAATATACACCCTCGAGTAGTTACTTTATCAAATACAGCTTTAGCTGCTGTCATCGCACTGGTTTCAAAATCAGTAGTGATGGACTCAGGATCAAATTCGGGAATTTGGCTTTTTAAGAGATGGAAGAATATTTCATAACTTGATTGCTTTTTATTTGGCAATAAGGCATAAACTGCTGGTATAATATTCGTATGTGTATTAGTACTGCCCATGTCAACATGTAACGTATACAACTGCTTAAAGGGAGGTACAACGGCTTTAAATGTTCCATCGCAAAAAACATGTTTAGCTTTCTTGAGAATTTCTTTGGATTCTTCAGTGGCAAACAGTAATATCCTATCACTTTTTTCGCTATAATCAGCAAGTAAAAAGTCTTTGTGAACACCAGGAACTGAACATCTTTCAATTTAAAAAATCGCACCTTTTTAGTTTGCAGTTCTTTATTACGTAGTTTATACATTCTTTTCTTGAAATTGTTGTATTTTGGTAATTTTATGACTAAGTCTAATCCTGTAGACTCTAATTTTTCTACCGCCTCCTTATAAATTGTAGGCATAGGAGTACTTTCAGTTTTTGCTCTTTCTAAACATTCGTCAATTTTCTCCAATAATTGGTTATCTAAACTACTAGACTGGCAACTATGAAGTTTTTCTTTCAGTATAAGGTTACAATCATAGTTAGTAACCAAATTAGATTTACAATTTTGTGAAGCACAGTGCCAAACTATATGTCCGTTTTTATTTTCACGTTTTTTATAATAACAATAGTTTCCTTCCATTAAAAGTTTTCCTCCTCGTTTCGATGAAATCATTTTAAATCGCGTATTTTCCTTGTCCATAACTGTGATTCTAAAATAGAAACTAAACAATGTTACAATGTTTTGAGTTTATTTTTTCTTGGATAAGTAATAATAAAATATCTGACCTCAAGGCAGCTCAATCACCCGCAATGGAATATGAAAACTCAGTTTATTCCCACGCACCGGAACATAAAAACTTTATGCAATTCTATTATTAATTAATTTACTATATGTGGTAAAAGGCCTGTGTCCCAGCAGTGGGAACATTTATAGGCTGATGATGATGATGATGATGTGGTAATTAACTAGATGAACGTACACTCTGTCAACTTAACGTACACTGGCTAACAAAATATATTCATGACAAAACAACTTAGCTTGTCTCGATTATTTTCTAAATACCCTCAAACCTTTCGTTTTTTAAACCGCTGATACAAGTTGCACAAAACATCGGTAGTCGTAAATATTTGGTTATTTAAGTATTATAAAACTATTTAAATGTAAATGTACTCATATTTATAACATTAACCCAGTTTTCGCAGTAAAACAGTAACTACCTGTCATTTGTTTAGGGAAATTGCTTATTATTCTGATTTACCAGTACAAAAAATTATATTCTTAATAAAAACGATTCTTATGCATAGAAGTATTTTGTTCGATTTAACCACGATATTATTACACATAGCAGCTAGCGAAACCGATGAAACTAAAGAACAGACAATGTTCCTATACACAAAATATGTTTGTTCGTCTATTTGGCCGATATGACCACATCAATATTAACTATGCGACGACTCATCCGAACTTGCGGATGATTCGTCGCCTTACAATTTTAAAAGGGTAACGTTTCATCCGCGGATGAAATATTTTGCGGATGAGTAGTCACCTAAGTCCAAAATATTAGGTATAGCGGGTAGATTTAGAATAATTATTTTATTCTAAGCGGTTGTAACAAAGGAATGCGGTTGAATCTAAGTTATAGGTAAGTTAGCCGAACTAACTCACGATAATTAGCGGTTAGAATATTTACGCTATGCTATTTCAATGCAATAGGCGTAATATTAAGTTGATACTTCTCAATGAATAATGTAACTAGCGGGAATGTTCGAACGCAAGGACGCGTTCAATATGGCGGTTTTACGAACTTTGTAATTTAGGTATTTAGACCTAAATCCTATATATGATCGTTGATTCTTTGAATCCGACCCGATTGGACCAAAAACTTATGGTGAATAAGTTAACGCGGCTTTCGAAAGACCATACGCGGGAAAATAATTTACGTGGGGTGGACACAGAATTGAGCTACACACAGGTATGGATGGATGGAATTACTTGGGAATCTTCTGGACGAAACACATTGACTCAAGGACAGCTCAGGCTATCCTGGTGTTCACTGATTCAACTCACTGTGGTGCACTTTTATTGGGTATTTAAATGTCACAATTGTATCGGCCTTACAAATAGAGAGCTTTTGAATTTTGATATAGGCGCGGGCGGTGTGGTGCGCGCGCGGCGCGCGGGAGCGGGGAGCGGTGAGCGGACAATGGTCCAAAATTTGAGAAGTTCTCTCAAATCACAGGAGATGCGATTGGCTCTCGCTACAGCGGAGCCTCTGATTGGTGCGTGCGATGAGCGTCCGTCTCGTTCCGTTGTACGGGAATTGGGAAGGAAGGAATATAGCTCAAAACTGCGTTCGGAAATTATAATAAAAAAACTTATTACTAAAACTTGCGCGAGCAAAAGGTATAAAGCAAATGACAGTGCATTTTAAAGTCAATTAAAGAGTGTAGAATAAAATGCCATAACATGAAAAAATAAATCTAAATGTGAGTACCATGTAGCCATTTATAATTTTATTATGATGTGTATTGGACTTGAAAGAGTAAGGTAGTTGAGAGTATATCATGCACACTGAAATGGTTGAGTGGGATGGTGCTCATCCACACGTCATGTTCGTGTACGAGGGCCGTCATTTGAGACTGGTCATCTCTTAACTGATCTGGCTTATCTTAAATCGGATATTTTGAATTGTTTGATATTGTTTTTCTTTACATTGTTCTCACATATAGAAGCAATAAGAAAAATGTATCCAGAATTTTGTAAAATCTTGATTTAAAAGAGTAACCGTGGAGTTTCTTGCCCGTTCTTCTCCATAGAGATACCTACGTTTTGGAATGGGCGACTAGCTTCATTTTTCTGATTAACTGACGACTCTTTGAAAATTCAAAAGTAAATAAATGTAATGTGTAAATGGTTTAATTTAAATAAATGCTTTCAGTTTGAGTTTACGTCATACCATCATGTCATACCTAGTGGAAATTTTAATAATTGTTCTCTCATTTGTATTATATTTTGTATTAAGGCGAGAAGAATGGTTCTCAAACAGTGTATAAGTTTTAGAAATATCGTGTAAATAATTGTGAGCAGAGTGTTAAGTTTTAGATGCTTATTCACTTACGTGCATGAGGACATGCACGATGTCAGGATGGACGAATGTTAGGTTTCAATTTATTAATACGTAATTGTTGGATATTGTACTGGCAACACCCAAAGATTCGATATGTCAGAACGTAGCGCGGGAACGCCCTTCTGGGTCTGGCGCTCGTGACGGTAAAATGTGCTTGGTTGCTGTGTCGGTAAAAAGATAGATTGGCATGGTATTGGTTGGAAATCTACTGTAAATTAAGGTAACCTATTAGTTTCATGGTAAATATTATAATACGGATTGAATTGTGATATTATGTAGAGAATAGGAGATGTGATGGTATGGTGTAGAATATTGAATTTGATGTTGGCAAAGGAATATAAATGACTGACAAAATATCTTGTTGTTTCATATTATTTTCCTTATCCCTGAAATATTGTAAATATGTAGTTTTATTAAACAGTTTTAGATTATGATATTGGGGTAACGACTTTAATATTCATTTGGGTATTAGTATCTATTTTGAGGTTAAATAATTATATTTGGAATTAAATCAGTTATTTTAGAGCAGGATGGTTCTTATTACAATAGATCAAAGAAATTGCTGTGACTAAGAACTTTTAGGGGCGTTTTATACACGAAGAATAAAAGATGAAGTTAAAGGAGGATACCTATAATCAGCCACTTTAATAATGGCATTCACAGGATCCTTGATCCGGTAGTAGACCACTGCGTCCACAGTCACTGTTACACAATCTCGCGTCAAAATCTGAAACATTGTGTAAAAAATGTTATTTACCGATCGATTTTCGTTGGTTAGCGTTCGTCTTAGGTAATATATTCACGATCGACATAAAACAAAACAACGTAAATTTAGTAATTGCAATGTATTTAATATCTCGGTAAGGTAAGATCATCATCTTCCTGCCCTTGTAACATGTTACTTGGGGCCCGTGCAACACGTTTTTTTTTCCACTCTCCCCTGTCAACCGTTACGCTATCATTCATTCCCTTCTCTTTCATATCACTCCTCACACAATCCATCCATCTTTTCTTATATTCATCACTGTTTTAGTCACATGCGTTTCCTTCCTCCTCATAACATGCCACTACCAAGCCTAACGCTTTCATATTTTTTTTTCTGTTACTTTCAAACTTCCCATAGATGGCGGATGGCTTCATAGATGGCGGTAGTCGTCACGCAAACATTGTGCTCCCGTATAAAATTGTTTTAAAAATATACCATTGAACTATTTAGTGACTAATTTACGTCTAAAGTGAAGAAATCAGTACAACCAGTGTGTGAAAGTGTTATCTAAACATAATATCGACTTTAACTAAACAATAACAACATTTTAATATTTTCCATAAATGAGCTAAAATCTGTGCTAAAATAACAATACCGTGTTTTCTAACAATCAACTATAGTATAAATAGCTATCATTTGTGAAGAGATTTTGCAAACCATCAAATATTGCCTCAAAAATAACAAAAACAATTTTTCAAATCAAAGTGACAGTGGATGGAAAAAAATATATTTAAATGACAGTCATCTTAACGAACTAAGTATTTTTTTATTTCGTACTAGCAACATAACACTAATTTCAACACATAAAATAATCGTCACAGTGGCCGTCTACCTCGTACGGTACATAAGACTAGGACGCACACTTTCACTGCTGTGAGTTAAAGTAGCCTCCCGGAGTGATGACAATATACATATTTTTTTATCCAATCCGGGGAAGCTCTTGGCCTGCATCTCACCTGATGGTAAGTGATGATCAGGCCGAAGGTGGAAGCGAGCTTCACCCGGAATCCTCAACCACAGAGAAACTGGCTATCTTACCTCTAACTGCCGAAACACAACAATGCTGCTATCATTGTTGTTATGGCGACAGTTAAGATGACTTAGTTAAGATGGTGGTAGCTAGCCAGGCGGATTTAAAAAAAGCCCTACCACCAACCAAATCGAGTAAAAAATAATAATTATTAATTTTAATGTAACATGATCCATTCTACAAGTATCTCAGTAGTAAAGTATCGTTAATACCATTGAAATATAAATAACAGGAGAAGTGGTATGGGGGCGTGTCTGTGTCCACGCGTCATGATCACGATGCTCATGTCATAGGAAAATGGCCGTCCCAGCTAACTAGTGCGCTTTCGACCGCGATCGTGACGACGAGTTAGTGATGTACTTGTGCAGTAACGTAGGTTATCGACAACAATGTCGATTGTCGTATGAATTTATTTTACTATTAAAGTTTATTCTTTAATTTGTCAACCGTTGGAAGCCTGGTTGGAAGACCGATGTGAAAAGTGTTATATACTTATTTAGATTTTCTCATAATGTTGGATTTTTTTGACTTACTTAATATATTAGTTTTTAGCTACGTGTTGTTTTTTTATATAATCTTAATATAAATGTGTATTTATTATTTTTCAGGAACTCCCAAATTTTTATACAAAAATAAATGGGAGAAACGATAACTTTCCGATTTAGTCAGTCACTAGCGTATATGTAAAATAAATAACTTTTGCACAGCACAACGATAAAAATCGATGTTATCGAATGAATGAGTTGTACGGTGCATGGTAAATGCACGCTGTGTTTGATGGGATAAGGTTTATAATTGTTTGTGTAGTACGTTCAGATTTATGAATTGCAAGAGTGAGCGCAACCTCGTATCTATTGAGTTTACTGATCTGCATGTGTAGTTGTGGCAATGTAGTGGGGTCAAAGTGGAGACATTGGGTTTCGATACATTTTCAACTACCAGACATATCTCCTTTCTTATGTCTATGGTTGATACGAAAGAAGAAGACTGATAACCAATTTGTAATATGTTTTGTGGATACATATAGTCTGTCATTGAAGTATCGCACCGCTCTAGCTCCACCTGCGCTGCCGTCGCCCTCTGCTGCCAGCAGCCCGCCTCCTGGGGCGTGACAAACTCCGGCCAATTAGCTGCGCACACGCAAGGCCACGGCTCCGCATCACTACCATAGCTGGGAGGTACGTACCGGTGCTCCTGGTATTTCGCTATTACTCTCTCGCACGGCTCATCGACACCCTATTACAGCGCTTTTGTCTTGGTACGGAAATTGACGAGATATCAGTGTCAAATTCAGTTGCGTGTGATGTCGAGGATTGCAGGGGTTTGATTCCTTGTCCGAATGACTGTTTGACTGTTGTTACCCAAAATATACGCAGTTTATCTCGAAATTTTGATGCATTCACGGTATTTTTCTATCTAGATTGGGTATCGACTGTGACATTATTATCCTGAAAGAGTGCTGGTTATCATGTAACCCTGTTTACCTAATCTCGACGGATAGAATTGATTCTCTTCAAATAATTATGCTAATCAAAATGACGGAGTTACTGTATTTCATAAAGCAAGTCTCCATGCTATTTGTGAGGAGCCAAGACTGTAATTGCCTCGTCCTGAAAATCGGCACCGAAACTGCAATAGTTGCAATTTATAGATCTCCCTCAAATCGAAACACTGATAACTTTCTTTTATGTCTCAATAACATCTTCACTAGTCTCAGTACCTTTAGAAATATCTCTGTTATTGGAGATATTAACATAGACATCTGTCCGAAAGGCAAGGCCCTAAATCCTTAGAGTACTTAAATCTATGTGCATACCACGGTATCTTACCTGCCCACACCCTGCCCACGAGAAGTGGCAAAACGTGCCTTGATCACGTGATTAATCACCACAACGCAATCTCCGGCACTCCCTGCTGTATTGAAATCAACAATCACTGATCATCAGGCTGTTTTGCTATGTCTTCACTGTAGGCAGGCAAGAACATTTGCCCACGTCTCCGTCAGCAAAATAAATGTTGAAAAATTTAACTCTAAGTTATCCCAAATTGATTGGCAACCGGTCTAGTCCACATCTGACGCAAATATTGCCATGGAATTTTTCATAACAACTATTCAGAATGAAATTGCAGCAAACACTACCGTACTAAAATTATCGAAACGTAATAAAATTATTAAACCATGGATAACCCCAGGGCTGATCCGTTGCATGAGACACAGGGATAGATTACATACAAAGTTAAGAAAGTCACCTGAAAACAACACTCTTAAAGTTAGCCATACAAGGTACCGAAATTTCTGCAACTGTCTACTAAAGAAAGTTAAAACATCATACGAAAAGAACCTATTGAAAACTGCGGGCACTAATGACAAAAAAAATGGGATGCAATAAAAACTATAACGAACACTAAAAAAACTAAAAACACCGCGACAGAATTAATTAATACATCTAACGCAAGGGAATCGGTAGGAAAATTGAATAATTTCTTTGTCAGTGTGGGTAAAGACTTGGCTGATAGTACTACAAACTGTGCAAATCTGGAGCACCTTCATTCCGCAACTGAAAACCCAAAGCACTGTATGAAATCTCTGGCCTTGTTGGACACAGATGAGGCGGAGGTTGAGAATTTGATCATGAGTCTGAAAAATGTCTGTTCTGTTGGTTGGGACTCTATACCAAATAGTCTTCTTAAGGACAATAAACACATACTTGTGCCCCTTTTAACACATCATATTTTCAATACTTGTTTATCACAAGGTGTTTTTCTTACAGTCCTAAAGAAATCAGTGGTGCATCCGATACATAAATCCGGAGATAAGGACCGCGTCACCAACTATAGGTCCAATTCTATTTTGCCCTCTATCTCCAAGCTCCTTGAATGCATCCTCAATAAAAGACTCATAAACTACTTGGAAACAAGTAACCATCTTTCTAACAACCAATTTGGTTTCCGAGCTGGCAAGTCGATAAGTGATGCAGCCCATGAGCTCGTTGATTACATAGCAGGAAATTTGGATGCGGGCAAAAAGACTATGGCCATATTCTTAGATTTGGCCAAAGCCTTTAACACGGTCTCTGTGCCATTGCTTTTAGAAAAATTGGAACGAATAGGCGTTAGAGGAGACCCACTCAGCGGGAGAAAACGCCCGGGTGTCACCATTGTGTGGATCGGCCTGTGGATACGGTGGAGCATACGGTGGAGGTCTGCCCGGCTTGGGCGGAGCAATGCCGTGTCCTCGTAGAGGCGATTGGCGGCGGTGATCTCTCGCGTCCGGCCCTAGTTCAGGCCATGGTACGGAGCGAGAGGAAATGGCAGGCCGTCACCTCCTTTTGCGGAACGCGTGAGGGAGAGGCAAATATCGCGTCCTCACGCCCCTAACCGCCGCAGGAGGAGACGCCCGGGGCGGGAATCGCGAGCCAATTTCCGGTCACCGTAGGCGTGGGCTTGCGGACAGTGAGCAATGGGTAGCTCATCGTCCGATAAGGACCAAGCCCAGGTTGACGGCGCGTTGTATTCCACGCGCGCCTCAATGAGATGTCAGCAGAATTGACGGGGTCCGCTAGGGCCAATGCCTGCCGGGGTTTCGAAGAAAACCGATAGGGAAATCGTGGCCCCCGGCAACAGGGCAACCGAAGGGACACGGGTGGATTTTAGTCAGTAAGAGTCTGACACGCCCTCCCGCTCCGCCCAGAGCGGCAGAAGTTATTTAATAATTTCCCACCCAAAAAAAAGGAGACCCACTCAACATTTTTAAAGACTATCTTTCTAATCAGACACAAAGTGTGAAAATAGGTAATAACACAAGCAGTGACTTACCTGTCTCCTTCGGTGTCCCTCAGGGTAGTATTTTGGGCCCAAGTCTATTTCTCATCTATTTAAATGACCTTTGTGAGCTACATCTTGATGGAAGTAAAATAATATCGTACGCAGATGATACGGTGCTTCTGTTTTCGGCTGATACTTGGGAAAATGTCTATAAGAATGTGCAGCATGGATTTAATATAGTAAGCTACTGGTTGCAAAAAAATTTACTTACTTTTAATGCAGGTAAAACGCAGTATCTCACCTTTTCTATGCGTAATTGTAATCCCCCACCCTCAACTCTCTCCATAATAGCACACAATTGCTGTAATGATGTAAGCTGTTCTTGCCCTGCTCTAATTAAAGCGAACGAACTGAAATATTTAGGAATAATTATAGATCATAATCTATCTTTTCGACCTCATATAGACATGGTTACTTCTAGGGTAAGAAATCTAATATCCGTTTTCAAAAATTTAAGACATGCAGCTGAGCCTAAATTGATTAAGCAAGTGTAGCTCTTGGTCAATCAGTGTTGCAGTACTGTATTTCTGTATGGGGTGGCACGTCAAAAACTATACTTAAACCTTTAGAAGTTGCACAAAGAGCAGTACTCAAAGTCAGCACTTTCCGCCCCTACCAATGCCCAACATACCTTTTGTACCAGTCTTATGTAGTCCTCACGGTCCGGCAGCTGTTCCTTCTGCACGCAGTCTTGAGATATCATGCTTGTACAAAGTATGGCAAGTCCTCGTATTTGTTTAAACGTAGACGTAAGGTGATATACAATGATATACCGACTTATAAACACCCACACGCTCGCAAGTACTATTGTTACCTAAGCTCTTTTCTGTATGAAAAAATAAATAAGCTTGTAGATACACACCCCTTAACCTTCAAGCGGTCGCGCGGCGTCGAATCGACCGCACTCGATACATTTTCGTTCATAATATCGTTATTTCTTATCGCATCTATTTCCTATTCCTAGTAGCCTGTCATTGTTTCATTGTGCACGAAATAAACATTTTACCTCCCTTACCCGCGGCCCCTGGAGCGCACAGATTGCATTTGGTTTGGTCGCGGCGCAGGCATCGAAAGCACGCCACGCGCCTGTCGTCGAAAAAGTTACGCGCGACGCTCAACGCGAGATATTATTTTTTGGAATGTCATCGAATTAAGTTTGTAATAGTGTTTTTTTATATAAAAATGGCTCGTAGAGCACTAAATAGTAGTGCAATACTTGCGCAAATATAACGAGAAGATGGCGAGAGTGACTCGGAGCTCAGTGACCAAGGTTCAGAAGCTTCCGACCACCTTCTAGTTCCAGAGGAAACTCAATCTGTTGAAAAATCAAGCAGCTCAGATTCAGATGAAGAGGATGTGCGTCTTTCAGATATAAGCACATATTTTACGGGGCGTGATAAGGTAACAAAGTGGCAATGATTTTCTGACAGGACTACGCTGGTCTCGTACGTGCCCAAAAATAAAGATTAGTGGTTTTATTATCATCACTTCATTCTGCTGCTGAAATTGATGAAAGTACAAATGATAATAGATGGCCATTGACACTTTTCTTTCGTCTTCTGGATATTGTTGGAATAAATGCCATGGTAATATTGAGGGCAAATCAAGAGGTTCTGCAGAAAAGGCGAAAATATTTACGTCAATTAGGCATTGAACTGACAAAAAAGTACGTTCAAAGAAGGGCTACGATGGTGAACCTTCCAAGAAAACTCAAAAGAAACATAAGAGAACATTGAATATGAGTGTTGAAGACGCTGGTTATGAAACAAGCAGTAGTTCCAGCACATGCAGAGGAAGTTGCAAAATATGCCCAGCAAAAAAAATCAATCTAGCACGGCAGTCTGTGGACCCGAGCCTATCGTGCCAATCCCCTTCAACCAAATACGCAGGTGGCTACAGGAGTTCACCCACACACAGGCAGATAACTGGTGGACCTCGACACTGGGTTGCAGGCAGTTCAAGGAAGCTATGTCATCCTTGGATAGCAGGCTAACCAGGCGTTTATTACGCCTGGACAGGAACGGCCTGTGCCTGGTGACGGGGACCATCACGGGGCACTGCTCGCTAAACAAACACTTCCACACAATAGGCATAACGGCCAGTCCTCTGTGCAGGGTATGCATGGAGGCTGAGGACACTGTAGCGCACGTGCTCTTTGAATGCACAGGCGTCACCCAGATTAGAACAGAAACCCTCGGGTCACCCAGATCCTACACAGATGTTCTGAACAGACCAGGAGATTTAATTAGCTTCTGGAGGGAGGTGGGCTGGTTGGAATAACCACCAAACGGCCGCCATGGTCGATATCAATACCATCATTGTAAGAAGCTCTTCAAACTAGAATTAATAGATCATTCATATTGACAGCTGAAAGCTACCAATATTGCTTTTGAAACAAACAACACTGTCAATTGTTACCGCCATATACATCGCTGATATCCAAATCTACCTACTTCAAATCTTTTCAACTTTAGTATATTAGAATGTGGCAGTAGTAGGTACGTTTCCTATCAATCACCTTCCTTCCCATTCATTCCTGCAGCGTCTACTATAGGTCAGAGCGAGATAGCAATACAAGGCTGGAAGATTGACCGTAACGGACGCCATTTCTGAAAAGAGTTCAAGTTCGTTCTAATCCGCTGCCGCAAAAGCATCTCTCCAGAGCTTTTACCGCTAATATATCTGGATTTCGTGATAAATCCAGGTTTTCGGGTCTTTATATGAAACTGGACCTACCTACTTATCAAGTAACACTGATTTTGAAGTGCTGTGTAAGAAATAGTAATCGTTTATCCGTGAAACCACGCTAGCTTGTCGTGTGGTTAACCTACATATCGAGGACATACGAAGTCCTAGCATCAGGAAGGTGACTTAGGACTTCTAGAAAGGTAAGGCGCTGCATCCTGTGTCCTTCTCTTATTCCTGTTTCCATACCAAACCAAAAATAGCCTCATTCCAAGTCGATGTATACTGCCACATAAAGTTTATTACAGTCCACAAAACCGCCGATTCTCATAGCAAGGCTTTGAATCACCGCTCCACGCTTTTAGAAGCCTGGAAAGAGCTGTTTAGACAGTTCTATCCATTTCATGGTAAATTTCCTGCTCCCTCTCATGTTAGCGTTTAAAGGTTTTACAGTTAGCTCAAGGCTCTAACATCAATGTTAAAAGGATTCTACACAGTAGCACAGCCATCTTTATTAGCACAGAATATGGTAATTGGTTTGTACCTTCATTTAGCATAAACTAGCTGCGCCCTATCCTGCTTCGCACGGTTTTTACGATGTAACAAACCATTGTGATATCTCATTCATTATATTATGTAAGTTTAATATTTATATATTATGCACATTATGGCCCGTACTCCACCAAAGTGGAAACGAGACAAGAGGACAGGAGAGGTGTTTTAAACAACTAATAGAATTTCGTTATTCTCGTCTCCACTGAGCGGAGATGTATCGTATTTGTATGGCACGATTGAAACGGAGAAGTGAGCTGTGCCCCACCGAGATTGAGCTGGGCGGCGGTACAAAGCGGAGATGTGAGCTGTGCCTCGCAAACTGGCGACGGCGCGCAGCGGAGACGAGAAGAGATGTAAGCAGTGTGATTCTGCTTCCTCAGACTTTAGTTTTTCTTTTCAAGTAAAAGAAGTTACCGTTTTAGTAATAGTGATTTGACTGAGACGTCTACTTTTCATGTCAGATCGTGCTAAACTGTGCGTTCATCTCAACATTCAACGCTCGCCGCACGTAGCTCAGTTCCGCTCTAGCTAGTACACATTTCCGCTCCAGTCTAGCGAATACGCACAGCTTCAGTAGATACACCCTAGCTGAAAAACAGCTCTTCTTGTCTCCGCTTCGGACATTTCCGCACATCTCCCCTTTGGTGGAGTCCGGATTTAACCCACCGGAATAAAGTCTCTAAATGATAATGAAAATCGAATTAAAATCCGTTCGGTATGGTTCTTCTAAACTAGAAGAACGATGCGTTCCCACAGTTGGACAAAAAGAGACTTTAATTTTTATTATGAATATATATTATAATATAATTAGCGGTTGTCTAGAACACAGTAGAGTCAATTGTCTGAGCAGACTTTGTCTTTTAGTTTACGTTCCTACGTTATCTCCACCATAAAACGTACGAGCGTACCTAAATACTGATCCAAAATGGTTAACTGAAGATGATTCAGAAAGTATAACTGTGCATTTTCCAGAGCAAGGCCAGCTATAAATCTTATGCAATTTGTGGAAGCAATGCTGCGGGCGCATGTAACGGTGCATTCAAGTGTTTAATATTACTTTTAGAATCTTTCATGAAAAAGTACAAGTTATTTAATGATAACGTTAGTGTAAGTAACAAAAACTAGGTAACACTGACTCAGGTTTCTACTGAATTCAAAACGAAAACTGAACACAATGGTCTAACAGATTTATTTTTTGCTCATGTGACTGTCTGCCATTTGCTCCTATTTAATAACTGTTTGCGCTATTATGCGATAACTAACGATTAGTTTTGGGTGATTGGTTTGCAAAACATGGACGGTGTAGAATCCCTGGTTGGAGAGAAATTGGTTGTTATACGACGAGATTGTACATAGGAAAATTAATGCACAATACCTTATTTGATGCGCTGATGGCCTTGAGCGACGATCATACGGCCATTGTCACGAATTTTCCCTTGTTTCTTGAGGTTTTAATGCACACGTTGCACTAGCGACACGATTCGACCGACATCATTCGCCATCTTTGTTCTTGCGACGAGATCGCGTGGGGGGGCTATCTTTTGTGTAGCTATCTTGCTCCCACGCGAACGATAGGCAATGTGTGGGAGTGGGATAGGGGATAGGAAATTGCTGACCAATCACCATAATAAATATGTATTTCAACCTATCAAAGAAAGGAAATGACAATATTGTAATTATAGTCGAATCAGCGCAACCATTTTCCCGGGGTTCAAGGGATACCTTCTAAAGTTAACAATTAAATACAAAGTTGAATTAAAGCTAACCTTAACTATCCGAAATCAAACTAAAGCTACATAGTTTACTAATACCCTAACCTAACCTAAACGTAGAATACGAGAACTTACTAATTAGGTAATGGACATAGTCGCATGACTGTACCGACAACGATTCAATCGACTGGCATATTCCATTTACGACGCGACTTTAGAGTGTGGAAGTAGCCTGTTCTCCAACGCTTCCAAAAATACTGAACTAATTTTTCTAACAAATCATTTTGCATCCTCGATACCCAGCCACAAAGGTGTTCCACCGATGTGATGACGCATGTACCCAACAAAGCGCAACTGTTGAGTCCGAGAATGCAAATATATTTCTTACACTAAAGCGAGTTTGACAAGCAACAAGAATAATTTTTATAAGTTGTGCGAGGACGAGAATAGTACAAAGTTCGAGTCGAGCGAGTGAAATAATCTTTCGAGGAGAAACCTTAAATTTAGCTGTAATTAAGCTAATTGTGTTTCCACCTTTATTCTGCACGTAAAAATAAATGACACCACCATATGCCTTTTTGCTAGCATCTGCGAAACCCAGGATAGTAACGACACTATCAGTGACGATGCCTATGTGACGTGGGACCTTTCCATCACCAAGCAAGGGGAGTTCTTCCCTGAAGCGGCTCCACAATTTGACAATGTCTTCTGGTGGGGTTTCATCCCAATCACACTCGCACAACCAAAGCTCCTTAATTAGGAGTTCAGCATACGACAGGTGCAACAAATCCCATTATGTCCCATAATTTTGCAACACATGAAAATATGGTGCGTTTAGTACAAATATGAGAAGGTGTGCCAATTTTCAAGCCAAAAAAGTCAATTGTGAGTGACCAACACAAGCCAAGTACTTTTTGTTCATCAGACTCATCAAATTTTTTGACAGCTGGCAAGCAGTACGATGAGGGAATCGTATCTAGAACCGTTTGAGAGTTACTCGTCCATTTGACAAGTTCGAATTGACCAGCCTGCATAAGACCGATCATTTGAGATACAGCGGACATGGTCTCATCCTCATTTTGAACCGAATATACAAAATCATCCATGTACAGACCAGTGTCAACGATATCTCTAGCCATAGGGTAAGTCTCTCATCAGCTGCCAGTTGTTTAATAGTGCGTAGCGCATGGTATGGACTGGACTTTAGTCCAAACACTACCCTATTAAACTCGAAAACCTGTAAAGATTGTAGCGGAGAAAAACGATACAGCATGCGTTGAAAACGTCTATCACATTCTCGAATGCCAATACTTAAAAACATTTGACGAATATCAGCGGAAAGCGCAACCAAAAACAAACGAAAATTTAATATAATATTAAACAAGATTCCTTGAAGATTTTGACCACTATATAAAAGGTCGTAAGTGAAACACCATTAGTAGTCTTACAACTACCATCGAGAACAACGCGTAGTTTCGGAGTAATCTTATCCTCTCGGATAACTCCGTGATGCGGTATAAAATACGACTGCGAAGTTTCTAAATCTAAGGGTGTACAGTACCCCATAAAAGTCCATAGGCAATCTCACAAAGCAATAGACTGACGCTTCGGTTTGACTTACGACCTTCTTCTATAAGTTGTTACAATACTATAGACACGCACAGTACACACACACACACTCACTTTGTCTGCAACCAATGACTAGTTCGATAATCATTAGTTTTTTGTTTCATTCTTGTTCACATAAATATTAAACTTTAGCAGGTAGACCACAGAAAACTGACAAAATTATTTCGATTTCTGTGGGGTAGACAGATAACAACACACAACAGATAACTTTGTTGGTCCGTGATTATTGTCGGTGACGAGTATTTAGCTATTAGCGGTGTTGTGGTTATTATTTTCAAAATGCAGTCAATTAAAAAGTGAATGCCGTAAAAGTGGATGTAATGAAACCGGACTAAGTGTGAGTGTTATCATTTAAATATTTCATATTTTACTAAACTTAAATCTTAATCAAGGGTATTGTTGATAGAATAGAGGTATTGTTGAGACAGAAGATGCCTTTAAAGTTTTAAATTCATTATAAGGTTTAATTCGATTATTTAGTGAATAATAAATAATTAGGTATTATGTGTAATAAATACAATGTTATTCTTTGTTCTAGAGAAATACTGTGAGGGTTAAGAGATATGAGGAAGGGGCTTATTATCGAGCAGCAGCAACGTCAAATGGTGAATGAATATGAAACAAATGGTTTCATATCTACGAGTTATTTTGCTGAATTTTTAAAAACACGTCATTATGAACCGTTTGCCGTGCACTCTGAAGGCTTGCATCACTGAAGACCAGCTATAAAACCGTTTTTGACCTTAAAATATTGACCGTACCAACTTAATAAACAACAGATTCGTTATTGCATGAATTTATGGTAACGAATTTTTTAAGCACGTTTCAATATGGTGTTTGTCGTATTTCTTGCAGATAGACCGAAAATGTTTAATATTATTTTAGTAATATTAAACATTTAGTAATATTATTATTTTAGGATTAAAAATTGAGGTTTAGTTTCAATCTTCTTTTCGTAAAGAAAATTAATACTTAAGCTATAACCTCAATACCAAGCAATATTCACTAAAGCCAAATAAAATGTTAAATGATTAATTACTTAACCTTAAAATCAACTATTTTGTCAGTAGTTTTTTTACATTTTAAGTAGTCTAATATTCTTATTTATTGGTTAATTACTTCGACCATGGTCAAAGCTTTATATTTATGGTGAAAAAAATCTATTTAAAAATTTTAACATTTCAAAATTTTAATATGTCAAAATAATACAAATTGCTTCTAAGGCCACATTCCGAGTTACGATAAAAGTGATAATATCGCGAATCCAACCAAATTTAAAAGTCACAAATTAAAAGGGCTATTGAATAATAATTGTGACTATTCAATTTGATCGGATTCGCGATATTATTACTTTTAGCGTAACTCGGAATGCGGCCTTAGTTTCTAGACATCTATTTCACATCTTACTATGCGTTCGCACTGGCGAAACATTCACAACGAAACATGTTGGAATCTCTATTTTCTGTCAATTTTCCATACAAAGTTTGACAGGCACTAGAGATTTCAACATGTTTTGTTGTGATGTTTCGCCAGTGCGAACGCTTCGTTATTCAGCTGAAGTAATGATAAATAATTGTAGTAGTTTGTTAACTATACTACTCATCTATCAAAAACGGCCTGAGAGGTTATGTAAAATAAATATAACGAATAAATATATTTTAATTTTATTATCACATATCACGCATTTTTTATTCTAAACCCTTTATTGCAATAACAACATTAATAAAAAGGCAGCAATATTTAAAAAATATTATTATTGCAAACAAAAATAATAATATTTGCAAAAACAGCGCTGCGATTCACGAGATTAGAACCTTAGCTATCTTGAATCTAAGACCAACGCTTAACGCCTTCTGCTATCTGCACATATAATTTACTTTCAAATTTTAGCAATGCCATACATTTTCCAAGGCCACGCGTATAATGCGTGTTAGTAACAAAAGGTGATGAGAGCGTTCACTACCACTGTGACTTTATGATTATATTTATGTATTTATACTTGTGAGAGCGGTCACAAGTTATGTCACCATAGTTGGCGAGAGCGTTCGCTACCACCGTGACTTTATGATTATATTTATGTTTTTAATGTGAGAAGGAAGGTTCACAAACTTATGGTTAGTAAGAAGCTACTGGTTAGAGCTTATACAGTCAGTTATGATAATAATGTCAAGGAATTGAATTGTTTTAGTTTGTAATCAGACTATAACCCCAACAGAAGTTCTATTTGGTCGTAATTTAATCCTTAGTAGTGAAAATATTTGCGAATGAAATATTTTTGGACACAAGACAGTTAGATATCCCGACATAGGTAAAATAAGAACCGCAGTTAGCGAATACATTTTTACAAGAAATATAGGTGATTGGAAGATGGAAGTCGAAGCATAGGCCATTCATTGGAAGTCGTACAGTGGCTGGCAAGTAAAAGTGCTTGACCAGTGAATCTTGGGGTGCAATGTTTGGCTTGAGCAGGATGTTATGTCACTTATTGGAAGTCGTACAGTGGCTGGCAAGTGAAAGTGCTTGTTCAGTGAAGCTTGCAATGTAATGTTCACATATTAGGTCGAAGTCGAAGCATAGGCCATTCATTGTAAGTCGTACAGTGGCTGGCAAGTGAGAGTGCTTACGGTGCAATGAGTGACAGATGTAAATTGATATTGAAAGGTATGAATGAGCTAATGAAAATGAGTAAATTGTCATTAAGTAATTATTACATAGTTTCTGAGAATTTTGTTAGCCGATGTTCTAATTAGATACTATAATAATTAACGCTAAACATTCAGGTCTATAATATTGATTGAATAAGTAAGCAACATAGTGTTTATTGTGTAATTTATAGTTTGACGACAAACGTGATGTTAGGAAGGCTGAATGTTAGCTTTTGGTTTTAATGTAATTAAATCTTGTTGATAGGGTGCAGATTATTTCATAAATGTTTACTTGACTATTTGACATTTTCTGTAACCAACTTCCGGTGCTGTAAATACCGTCTCCGTTCAGTAAACGGAAGTTGATTGCAAACTTGATTAAAATAATATTTCGTATTTTATTTCGGAAGTTGCTATTTGCTGTTTTTAGATGTAGAAAGGTATAAAGCAAATGACAGTGCATTTTAAAGTTAATTAAAGAATGTAGAATAAAGAGCCATAACATGAAAAAAAAAATATGTAAATGTGAGTACCATGTAGCCGTTTATAATTTTATTATGATGTGTATTGGACTTGAAAGAGTAAGGTAGTTGAGAGTATATCATGCACACTGAAATGGTTGAGTGGGATGGTGCTCATCCACACGTCATATTCGTGTACGAGGGCCGTCATTTGAGACTGGTCATCTCTTAACTGATCTGGCTTATCTTAAATCGGATATTTTGAATTGTTTGACATTGTTTTTCTTTACATTGTTCTCACATATAGAAGCATCAAGAAAAATATATCCAGAATTTTGTAAAATCTTGATTTAAAAGAGTAACCGTGGAGTTTCTTGTCCGTTCTTCTCCATAGAGATACCTACGTTTTGGAATGGGCGACTAGCTTCATTTTTCTGACTAACTGACGACTCTTTGAAAATTTAAAAGTAAATGTAATGTGTAAATGGTTTAATATAAGTAAATGCTTTGAGTTTGAGTTTACGTCATACCATCATGTCATACCTAGTGGAAATTTCAATAATTGTTCTCTCATTTGTATTATACTTAATATTATGGCGAGAAGAATGGTTCTCAAACAGTGTATAAGTTTTAGAAAAAACGTGTAAATAATTGTGAGCCGAGTGTTAGGTTTTAGATGCTTATTCACTTACGTGCATGAGGACATGCACGATGTCAGGATGGACGAATGTTAGGTTTTAATTTTATTAATACGTAATTGTTGGATATTGTACTGGCAAAACACCCAAAGATTCGATGTGTCAATTGAGTAGCGCGGGAACCTCTCTTCTCGGTTGGGCGTTCGTGACGGTAAGATGTACTTGGTGGCTGTGTCGGTAAAAAGATAGATTGGCATGGTATTGGTTGGAAATTTACTGTAAATTAAGGTAACCTGTTAGTTTCATGGTAAATATTAGAATACGGATTGAATTGTGATATTATATGGGGAATAGGAGATATGATGGTATGGTGTAGAATATTGAATTTGATGTTGGCAAAGAAATATAAATGACAGACAAAATATCTTGGTGTGGCATATTATGTTCCTTATCCCTGAAATATTGTGAATATGTAGTTTTATTATACAGTTTTACATTATGATATTGGGGTAGCGACTTTAAGATTAATTTGAGTATCCATTTTGAGGTTAATATATTTGGAATTAAATTAGATAATTTTAGAGGAGGATATTACACGATACATAAAAAGAAGTCAATTGCATCCGTACCACATACAAAGAGTACAAGCTTTACTGCCGGCTGACTATGAAAACAGAGTGCAGTTTTGCAGAGAAATGCTACGAAGTCACAGAGCTGACCCCCAATTTTTCAATAAAATTTTGTGGTCTGACGAATCAAGTTTTAGAAGAACAGGAATATTCAACATTCATAATTTACACTACTACGCCGTTGTAAATCCACACACAGTTATTGTATTTACACTTTTTACAAAACAATTTATATGAAATCTTGCGCCAGGCTGAAATTTCAGATGAAGTTATTGAAAACATGTGGCTGCAACACGATGGCGCTCCACCACACTACGCTCGAGTGGTCCGAGAACATTTAAACGCCCAGTACTCAAACCGTTGGATTGGTCGAGGTGGAACAGTCCAATGGCCACCAAGATCTCCGGATCTAAATCCGATAGATTTTTTTTGTGGGGATACTTAAAAGAGATGGTGTACGAAAAAGAGAACCAGACAGTGCAAGAATTAAGAAATAAAATCGAGATAGCGAAAGAAAGTGTTAAACGCAACAGAAACGCATTTCGTAGGTTGCGACGTAATTTTATTAGACGATGTCGTATGTGTATTGTCGCTAGAGGAAGGCATTTCGAGCAATTGCTGTAACTAGATTTATTATGTTATTATTAAATTAAAAAAATATGAATTCTAATAGCTGTTTTTGACTATCCTCTGATTTACTTTAATTTAGACTTTGCTATGAAAAAGTTAACATAAAAAAAAAAATAAAGCTACAAACAGCTATGTGTTACACCTCGTTTTAATCGTCATTAAATAGGCAAGTTTTTAATATAGGGTAATTTTTTGGTAGTACATTTTTTTATAAAGGAAGGTTTTAAAGTTACAAATAATTTTACGTGAGACTTAAAAGCTATTGAAAAAAGTGCCAATACTCGTAAATCATGGTACCTGCTATCATAAAAGCACTTTTATAGTGATGATACATTTCCTAGAAACTTGCCTATTTATCACAAATTTTGGTATTTTTTTCAAAAAAACACTCAAATAGTCATAACTTTTAAGGAGATCAAGTGAGTGCTCTGCCACAAAGATATTTTTTGCTGCAAATAACCCCAACTATCGCCTTGTTTCGTTTGATCCACGATTTTTTACCCACCCTGTATATAAGAGAGTCGTAAGATATACTTAATTACAGATACTGGGGGTCAAAAGAAAAGAGGGTTAAAAATGGGGTCTAAGTTGTCTAACTGAATGTAACCTACATTCAGTTAGACAACTTAGACAACTAGCTGAGAGGGGGGCTACTAGGGGGGCGTTGATATTTCCAGCCGTTTCCGAGATATTTAAAATTTAAAAGGGGGGAGAGGTGTAGGGGGTGTATCGGGATCAGGGGGTCGCGGGAGGATATCGAGGGGGGTTCGGGGGGAGGTTATATATATAAGAGAGTTGTAAGATATACTTGATTACAGATATTGGGGGTCAAAAGAAAAGGGGGTCAAAAATGGGGTCTAACTGAATGTAGGTTCTAGCTGAGAGGGAGGGTACTAGGGGGTGGGGGAAATTTTATCAAAACTTCGATATTCCCAGCCGTTTCCAAGATATTTAAAAGGGGGGAGGTGTGCAGGGAGTGTATCGGGATCAGGGGGTCGCGGGGGGATATCGAGGGGGGTTTGGGGGGGGATTATATATATAAGAGAGTTGTAAGATATACTTAATTACAGATATTGGGGGTCAAAAAAAGAAAAGGTGGTCAAAAATGGGGTCTAAGGGGTCTAACTGAATGTAGGTTCTAGCTGAGAGGGCTGGTACTAGAGGGGGGAAATTTTATCAAAACTTTGATATTCCCAGCCGTTTCCGAGATATTTAAAATTTAAAAGGGTGGAGGTGTGCACGGGGTGTATCGGGATCAGGGGGTCGCGCGAGGATATCGAGGGGGGATCGGGGGGAGGTTATATACAGGGTGGGTGGGGGCTTCTCCCGCTTTGGGCGGAGCGGGAGGGCGTGTCAGACTCTTACTGACTAAAACCCACCCGTGTTCCTTCGGTTGCCCTGTTGCCGGGGGACATGATCTCCCTATCGGTTTTCTTCGCAGCCCCGGCAGGCATTGGATCTAGCGGACCCCGTCAATTCTGCTGACATCTCTTTGAAGCGCGCGTGGAACACAACGCGCCGTCGACCCAGGCCTGGTCTTTATCGCACGGCGAGCTACCCATTGCTTACCGTCCGCATGTCCGCGCCTACGGTGGCCGAAAATCGGCTCGCGATTCCCGACGCCCAGGGCGTCTCCTCCTGCGGCGGTTAGGGGCGTGAGGGCGCGAAATTTGCCTCTCCCTCACGCGTTCCGCCTCCTCCTTCGCGAGCATTACCACTTCTCAAAAGGAGGTGACGGCCTCCCATTTCCTCTCGCTCCGTACCATGGCCTGAACTAGGGCCGGACGAGAGAAATTACCGCCGCCGATCGTCTCCACGAGGACACGGCGATGTTCCGCCCAAGCCAGGCAGACCACCGTATGCTCCACCGTGTCCTCCGGGCGATCCACACAATGGTGACACCCGAGCGTTTCCTCCCGCCTTATTCTGAACAGGAACCTCACAAAGCAGCCGTGTCCAGTGAGGACCTGCGTCAAGCGGAAGGTGAGGACGCCCGTGGCGCCTCTTAAGTCACTCCTCAAAGAGGGGTCTTATCGCCGCAATTGTGGCGTGCCCAGGCGGGTCGCTACCTAACGTTGTAATTCCGAACCATCATTATGTGACTGTCATTCACTTTCTCTAATTTAATAACAAAATATTATATTTATTTTAAAATCGGCACACGGTTTGGGTCACTCAGAAACACATTCAATCTCAACTTTATGGTCTGACATGTTACTCTAATTAATAACAAAAGATCGTATTCCTTTAAAATTGTAAAACAATATAGAAACCCATTCCACTTATATTTTTATGGGAAGCGAGCTAACACTTTCTACAAATTCTAAGAAACAATGGAATAAACCTAGCGCAACGGACGATGCTGGCGCTGCCATCTGGTAGCCATCGGTTGGGCCCGGGAATGAAGCTAGACGTAGGGTTTTAGGAATTTAGGGGACTGAGGAATGAAGTCGGAGCACTTGGTTTTAGACCACGGTAGAATACGGACGTCCGAGTCTAGGCTAGTTAAGTTAGAAGACTTGGTGAAATACCAAGAGGCCATGTCCGAGTGGGCTGTCGCAAGATAGCGAGTATTAGATAATAATTTAAATATAGTTGGGTTAAAGCCCAGATTAGACTAATTTAGTACTTAATGTAATATATGTGTGTGTGGTATGTGTTGTAGCGACTGGGTGAGTCTTTCATTATAATAATTATCCAAGGCTGGGAATATAATTAAAGTTTTTGGTAACTAATGAGACAGAGACGTGTTGCTGGGGAGTTTGTTGCGCCACTTCTTCTCCCCAGCTCAAACACTAGGAAGTGGTGAAGGGACAGCGCTTTGGGACTGTTTATAGACCTTCACGAGGGTTGATCCACAACTGTATTAATTAATGATTCTTGAATGATGATTTTCTATTCTAATATCTAGAACCTAAATTTTGAATTCTGTATTCTTTGCCTCAGATCAATTAAAAGGGCAGTTTCGATTCTCTATTAACTAGTCCTTCTTGAAAGTTGTATTCTATTATCTCAGACCAATTTTTCGGTCAGACTGACTACTGACATGAACACGTGTCTTGCAGATACGCTTGTTGTGCAAAGGGCAAGGGCGGATCCAGGGGGGGGGGTCATGGGGGTCATGACCCCCCCTGGGCTGCGTTTAGGTCAACCACTGGTATTTTTTCTAATCTCATTGATAAATTTAATCAAATAAATACTTTGTATGATGTTGCCACGTAAGATGTTTGCCATTGCCACACATGCGAACGACACGCAAAATAAGGCTATGTGCTGTTATTATGATGATTGACCGTGGAGTTTTCTGTCGGCTCTTTTCCATAGAAAACGACCAAGTGAAACGATTTCTAGCTTCGTTCGTACCTCGTACGTTTTATAAGTGTCCAAGTAGGTTTATTTGAAGCTAGCAACTAGACGTAGAAATTAAATACCCCAGAATAGTGTCAAGACATACCACCCCGGCCCCGGTCCTGGCGGCCCCCTAAATCTTAAGAAGTACTTTTTAATGATATCCCAAACACGGTCAACATAAATATTCAGTAAGTAGCAGTTTAGAGTTGGAGGCTGAGGATGAAAATTTTCGAGCCCGCTCCGCTCGCTACAATCTACATTGGTGCCGATTCTCTTGTCACAAATGCCTCTAAACTAAACTAAAAATCACCAAAATTTAGTTTATTCCTGTCAAATGACGATTTCTCATTCTGAAATAGACTAAAGTGACACAACTTAACTATATTTTAGTTTGACAGCACTAAGATGGCACTGAGATATTAGTTTAGTGAAAATGGCAATTTTGCTATTCTGAATTAGACGTTTTTAACCTAAAATTTAGATTTTCTAACTAAATATGACTATTTTTAATCGCGACTAAAAACATGTGGAATAAAATTGGTTGTCATGAACTAAAATTCACACCAACACCTTGACTTCAGATGAAAAAACAGTACTGAATATTTTTTTTTCTTTTGCTTATATCTCGAAAACGGTGTGTCCAATCGCAAAAATAATGAAAATTTCGACACCCTTTTTAATACTCTTAAACCCCTAACACACTACATGTAGGTAATATTTTTTCTTATTTTCCACACAAAAAGTGAAAAATCCATATAAATCACGTCGAGGCTGCCCCCCCCCCTGCGCGCCTCCGGCTCTAAAAAGATTCACGTGGTTAGGTACCACGTGTGGAGTCGCGGTTGTCAAATTCGATTTAGATGTGTCAAAATTATTTTTAAATTTAGAGAATTTATTTTGCAGAATAGCTTTGAGATTCTCATAGTCAAAAGTAAGGAATTTTAGTGATAGTTTAGTTCGGTGTACAAGAGAATCGGCACCATTCTCAAACTTTCTGCATAAGTCGACAAAGGAACTCGAAAAAAAAAACCTTATCTCCTACACAAGGTGGTGTGCTAAAATTTTCGAGCTCGCTCCGCTCGCTCTTGAATTCTATATTTTTCTAACTCGCAAACTTTTCTGCATAAGTCGACAAAGCAACTCCTATTTCCGTAAGGATGTTTAATAGAAACCTAACCGAGAATCCGAGACGAGGTGCAAAAAAATTCGAGCTCGCCTTGCTCGCGCTCCCTTACATTTTTGCTTTTTGTATCCTATTGATGAAGAGACGAAAATGCACCTCCCTGAGAAGACCGCCGCCGGCCTTATTTTGTTTTGCTCCCCTGGGCCCCAGACAGGCTTAGTCCGCCACATATTGGAACCTGTCCTGACTAACCCCGACTATGTGACCCCCCCCTGACTCGAAGGTTGGATCCGCCCTTGGCAAAGGGTGACCTTCCAGGGGTTTGGATGACCTCATCTATCTCATATCCAGTCCAAGGACTGATAGGGACCATGTCTCCTTAAGAGCATGATGCCGACGCATGTCGCTGAATTAGCTGCCCCGTTGTTAGACAAGAACGGTCACGTTTATCAGTTCGAAAGAAATGCTAGGGACCATATCTCCAAAAGAGCGTGATGCCGACGCAATGCGTCACTTATGGAAGTGTTGCTCTGAGTACTCCGAGTGCACATGTGAGGTATCGTGTGAGTAAAATGACTGACCAAATAAGTAGGGTAGAATTGGGGGTTCTGTATGACTTCTTCCTCGCTCCGCTCGGAATATGATCTAGATCCCCCAATTCTCCACACATGGAAATGTGATCCAGAACCCAGGGTGACTTTGAACTGGTACAGTGGAACAAAATTATTGAATCGGCGTTCTCACCTTCCGCCTGACGCAGGTCCTCACCGGACACGGCTGCTTCGGGAGGTTCCTGTTCAGGATAAGGCGGGAGGAAACACCCGGGTGTCACCATTGTGTGGATCAGCCTGAGGACACGGTGGAGCATACGGTGGAGGTCTGCCCGGCTTGGGCGGAGCAACGCCGTGTCCTCGTAGAGGCGATCGGCAGCGGTGATCTCTCGCGTCCGGCCCTGGTTCAGGCCATGGTACGGAGCGAGAGGAAATGGCAGGCCGTCACCTCCTTCTGCGAAGCGGTAATGCTCGCGAAGGAGGAGGCGGAACGCGTGAGGGAGAGGCAAACTTCGCGCCCTCAAGCCCCTAACCGCCGCAGGAGGAGACGCCCGGGGCGGGAATCGCGATCCGATTTCCGGCCACCGTAGGCGCGGGCTTGCGGACGGTGAGCGATGGGTAGCTCGCCGTCCGATAAGGACCAAAGGTTGACGGCGCATTGTGTTCCACGCGCGCCTCAAAGAGATGTCAGCAGAATTGACGGGGTCCGCTAGGGCCAATGCCTGCCGGGGGTTCGAAGAAAACCGATAGGGAAATCGTGGCCCCCGGCAACAGGGCAACCGAAGGAACACGGGTGGGTTTTAGTCAGTAAGAGTCTGACACGCCCTCCCGCTCCGCCCAGAGTGGGAGAAGTTATTTGATAATTTCCCACCCAAAAAAAAAAAAAAAAAGGGACAATATAATAGAAAACTGCGAATATGCTCTAGTCACGGCACAACCTGATGGTGCTAGTCCATGAGCTCAGCACCGCAGAAGTAACAAGCTGCTAAATCATTTATAGTGGACCCATCTATCCTACCTACTAATAAAAGTACCTATTAATAAATCTGTCATATCTATTAATGTCGTCATCGGTGCCTTGGATACGGATACATTTTATTTATTTCATTAATAGCGATGGCATAAGTGTACAACTTCCTTTTTAGAATTTCATCGCAGGTATCTGCGACGGTGTGGCGCCGTTTACTAAATTGGGAAAGTATGGAATTTGATTATATGTGTAAGCCACCCAAGGATCATCGTAAATCTCCCAATCTTAAAAGCGATCCAGTATTTTGTCACATTTTCGACGACACGTATGGCGCATTGATTAAGAGGTCATCTCGCTGCATCACAATGTAAATATTAGTTTATAAACGTGCTGTTAGTAAATGCGCCAACTGTCGCGGGTTCGATTCCCGCACGGAACAAATAAGTATTTGTTTCGGTCTGGATTTTGATTTCATGTTTTATTTTTTGCCATTATTTAATTTAATATAAATAATATATACAGTTCTGTCATTCATTCCATTTCCGAAATAAAATAATCCCGCGTCAGCAATCTGCAACTTATTGTTCTGAGAGAGTACATACCACTTCCTTTTTAGAAAATCGTCTCAGGTATACGCGACAGAGCGGCGCCGTCGACAAATAAGGAAAGTAAGGATGCGATCATATTGAGTAAGTAACAATCAATTAATTTTAGACTATTTGCTGATGACATAGAACTAAGTTTTAGCACACATATCAAAATCGCTTTCTTACTTTGTGAGCGATTTATTACTGTAACCACCGCTTTAATAATGTAATCTATAAATATGACTGCATTTAATAATTTCATTTTAATTAGTGCGCATCCCGGGTACTTGCAGCTGTTTCTTTTTTCAATATAATTGTGAACAATAAATAGTACAACAAGTACGTGCGTATAACTCTACAATTATTATTTATATCGAATAATATAATTAATTGAACTTGTGAGTGAAATTTATTGGTGTTCTTCATTTTAGGTTGACCAATCCCTTCGATTCTGACTGTGAAATACCAACATCTCAGCCAGCACCATCGGCACAGAAAAAGAAGGCAGGGAAAAAGGCTGCCGGCAAAAGAAATAAACCTGCAATAAAGAAAATTACCAGCGCTCCGGTGGTAAAATCTAACTTTTTTGGGTCCGACACGGAGTCGGACGTTGATTTGCCGACGCCATCAACATCGGTCAAAAAAAGGAAGCAGTCGGATTCAGAGGTACTTATGCTGAACTTTTTTATTTGCAAATACCTTTTTAATTTTTATTATCCATTATTGTTTATTCATGCCTCCTCCCCCCCATGGGTAGAAGGCGTGAGTTTACGTATGTATGTCATTGTTTATTTGGAATGCGGGTCCTTTTAATTTTTATTTTCCATTATTTTTAGGGTTCCATACCTCAAAAGGAAAAACGGAACCCTTATAGGATCACTCGCGTGTTTGTCTGTCTGTCCATCTGTCCGTCTGTCACAGCCAAAGACTGACTAAGATATTCTAAATACGATTCCCTGATCAGTTAAAATCTATGGGTCAGTACATTTTTGAAGGTTGTTTTCATGCTTTTTTTTTAAATTGTTCTAATGATAATCATTTCTAATTTCAGAACGAGCAAGAACTTGGCGGTGAACCCATCCGAGCGGCTGCACTGCGGAGCTTCTTGTTAAGACGTAGCGGTTCCGGTTATACACTCCAGCGGGATCCCACCCGGCAGGGCAACTACTACGTGGAACTGCGTGTTTACAACGCTCGGGACGCGGAGGCGCTCAGCAACGACCGCTGGAAACGGGCACTAGTTACCTTCAAATCGGCTGTTGATGACAGCAGTACGGTATGGAAAGCAGTCACAAAACTTGTGACCGCTGCTAAAGAAGATTATCAGAAGATACAGCCCATACTCTATCAGTCTAACGTATTTTAAAATTAGGTAAGCGTCTTACCCCCCAATTTAAAGGACTCCTTAATATTTTTGCTCTTTTAATAATTATGCTTATTATATTTTATTATAAACTTGTTTAAGAACACTTTTTTACATTTAAAGGGTCTATAATATAATGGCATACCTATATTTTTTCTTTTCATAATTATAATTGCCAGTATTTTCATTTATTGTTGAATTGTTGTTTCCACATTGTATAAATTGTTTGTAACGATTAATTTATAAGTCTAATCTATATTTTATATTGTTTGAATTTAAGTAAGTACCTGCGCCATGAAGTCTATAATTGTCTTTTCTTTTTAATGTTTGTTTCAGATAATTGTAATGAAATATAATCTTACATAGGTACTTACTTAAATATATTTTTATTTTTTATTAATCATTATTTGTATGATTTCTTTCAGTAAGCCAAAAAACTAAAACCAAAAAACTAAAAACCAAAAACCAATTAACTCGAATTAATGAATCTCAAAGCTTAAAATTCTGGACCAGTAATTATGACCTTGAATCTTATGCTTTAAGTATATAAAAAAATTCAGATCAGTAATTCAGACCTTTAACCTTAATCTTGAAGTAGTTAAAAATTCTAGACCAGTAATTTTGACCTTGAAGTACCTAAATCAAAACTCTTAAAACAATTTTAGGTCAAAATAAATATAAGTATAATACATATACTTTGATGAATATAATTAACGTTAAATTAATACATTATTGCTTTACTTTTTTGTATTCAATATAAACAAACATGAAATTTTGTCCACATTGTAAGGTTTATGTCCAAAAATATTCATCACATAAGAAAAGTAATATACATAAATCAAACTGTTTGTTGAGTACTGAATTTGATAATGTGCAAATAATAGCTACTGCCTTCAAAAATCGAATTGCTAGTTACAGATTTAATCCAACAAGTTTAGATAACATATCACCAGAGATATTTTTATCAGATATTTCTAGCATGATTTACAAGATTATTAAGACATTGCGATTGAAACATCGAGCGATTAAGATACAATTTGAGCTTTTTGTATTGTACAAGTTGCCTAAAAATGAAGAATTGTCTTTGAAATCTTTCAATACAAAGTATTATGTGATAATTCAGAATACTAATATAAAACTATTTTTTGAAGAATGCGTGCAAAAAATGCTGTATAAGTGCACAGAATTTGAATTATCAGAATCTGGTTGGGCTATAGAGTCGATTAATCATTTGGAAATGAATATAGTTAAGTATAATCCCTTAAAAGCTGGCAGTTACATTTCTTTACCGATAAAAAATTCTTAAAACAAAGTCATATCTTAACATTTGCAATAAAGATAGACATTGTTTTCTCTGGTGTATTGTAGCACATATGTATCCAGTACGGTATAACAGTAATAGAGTTTCATCATATCCACATTACTCTAAATTATTAAATTTAAATGGTATATCTTTCCCACCAACATTTGATGACATAAAACAATTCGAAAAAAATAATCCACATATAAGTGTAAATGTTTATGGTTTAGAAAAAAAAAATACTGTAACTGGACCATTATACAAAACTTTACAACGGAAACTGACCCATGTAAATTTATTATTAATTCAAAAAGGAGACAAAAATAATTTCTGTTTAATAAAAAAATTTGCGCGATTAGTTCATGATCAACTAACAAAACACAAATCTAAAATTCACTTATGTGATGAATGTTTTATATACTTTGATTCAGAGGCGAAATTAGATAATCATAATTGTGCACGAATGCAAACAGTGCTCCCAGAAGAGAATAGCAAGCTTCGGTTTTCCAATTATATAAGGACTCAAAGAATTCCTATTGTTATTTATGGAGACTTTGAAAGCTTACTTCGAGAATATTCAGATAAAAATAAAAGTCAGTATGTCGAAAACATACAAATTCATGAAGCAACTTGTTTTGCCTATTATATATGCTGTGAGACTAATCCAGAACTTAATAATTTAGTATCTTATCGAGGCCCAAATTGTTCAAAAAAGTTTGTAGAATCTATTACTAAGGATTTAGAAAGTTTATATGACATTTTGTCTTTGCCTAGAGACATGTCCCCGTTGAATGATGAAGAGCTTCTTTCATTTAAGACTGCTACAGTATGTCATATTTGTAAAGGTTTTTTTTCTAATAATGACCATATCGTTCATGACCATGATCATTTCACAGGTAAATATCGCGGTCCAGCTCATAATTCATACAACTTAAATAATAAGTCTGTAAAATTTATTCCCATAATATTTCATAATCTTTCGGGATATGACTGTCATTTATTTATAAAAGAACTTTCAAGTGTTTGCGGTCGAATCAATTTAACTCCAAGAACCAAGGAAAAATATATTTCTTTTACTAAATTTTTCCCATTTAATTCTCAGAAAGTAGCCCAATTAAAATTCATAGATTCTTTTAATTTCTTAAGTTCGAGTTTAGACAACTTAGTAAAGACACTGGATTCCAATGATTTAAAGCATTTACAATCATTTTTCACTGATGAAAATTTATTTAGATTGCGCCTTAGGAAAGGCGTGTATTGCTATGATTATATAGACTCCTGGGAACGATATGCGGAAACTCGGTTACCAGATCGCTCAAATTTTTATAATAAACTCACATCCGATACAGTGTCTACTGACGATTACAATCACGCTTTAAATGTGTGGGCTAAATTTGGTATTACGAATTTAGGCGAATATACTGATTTATATTTGAAATGTGATGTCTTACTATTGTGTAACATATTTGAGAAATCCGATCTATGAGTTTATATCATTATGAGCTTGACCCTTGTCATTATGTTTCATCACCGTCATTAAGCTGGGACGCTATGCTCTTGCTAACTAAAGTAGAATTAGATTTAATATCTGATATAGAAATATATCAAATGCTAGAAAAAGGTATCAGAGGAGGTTTTGCTCAATGTTCGCTGCGACATGCAAAGGCTAATAATAAATATTTGCCAGACTATAATGAAAAAGAACCCAACGCATTTTTAGTTTACTTAAATTGTGTCAATTTATATGGTCATGCTATGACACAAAGACTTCCCAGTGGAAATTTTAGATTTTTAACAAAATTTGAAATAGCTTTATTGGAAATTGCATCCGTTTCTGCTGATAGTGACGAAGGGTACATACTTGAAGTTGATATTCATTATCCTCCTGATATACATGACGGGCATTCTGATTTACAATTTGCGCCAGAAAAATTATCCGTTCCTATTCCATGTGATAGCAAAAACACAAAACTAATTGCTAATCTGTATGATAAATATAGATATGTCATCCACTATGTTCACTTACAAGAATGTTTAAAGAATGGTCTTATATTATTAAATATCCACAAAATTCTAGCATTTTCTCAAAAAAAATTTTTAGAGCCATACATAAATCTTAATACAGCACTCAGACAAAAAGCTAACTCAGATTTCGAAAGAGATTTTTTCAAGAAGCAAAATAATTCAATATTTGGTAAAACGATTGAAAATAAAAGAAAACAAGTGAATGTTAAATTAGTTAATGTGTGGAAAGATGACTTTAATAAGACAAATAAAATAAAGGGGGCAGAAAAATATGTGAGCGCCCCTAATTTAAAAAAAATTTGGCTATTATTTCAGAGAACCTTGTTGCTATTCAATTAAAGCCCGCTAAAGTTGTTTTAGATCGACCAATATACATTGGTTTTACAATACTGGAATTAGCAAAACGTCATTTGTATCAATTTCACTATTCTGTTATGAAGAAAATATATAAAGATGACATAAAACTTTGTTATACTGATAGTCTCTTGTATATAATACGTACTGATGATTTTTATAAAGACATGAAACAAAATATAAAATATTTTGATACTAGTAACTTTGAAGAAAATAATATTTATGGTATTCCGAAAGCGAATAAACAAATACCTGGCTATTTTAAGGATGAAATGGGTGGAGATGTCATTACTGAGTTTATTGGTTTGAGGGCTAAATTATACTATATAAATAGTTTAAACAATACAATTAAAAAAGCTAAAGGAGTTAAAAAACCAGTTTCTAATAAACTCACAATTGAAAAATATAAAAATACTTTGATTAATGACATAAATCTTAGAGATACTATGTATGTCATTCGATCTAAAAATCATAAGTTGTATACACAGAAAATTAATAAATTAGTACTTAATGGAAATGATGACAAACGTCAGATAAAAAATAAAATTTATACTATGCCTTGGGGTCATCATCGTACTATGTTTTAAGCTGTTATTTTTGTTATCTACTATTTACTTTCTTTTTATGTTTGTAAAGTTACATTATTATATTATTGCATAAACAATATAATCTTATGAACTATAATATTTCTTGTTTAATTTTTCATAAGATAATATTTTTTTTTTAATCTAGAAATTAAGTAATTATTGTATTTTTTGTGATGAAATAAATAGGTATCTTGTATTCAAATAAATGTGTTTTATTATGTTATTTTACCACTCATGTAGTCTGACACAAAATGAAACTAGTCAAGTTGAAAATTATAATATTTATTAAACTTTCACATTCATTATTATATTCTTACATGAAAAAGACTTAAATATTACAAAAACATAATTAAAACAAAAAAAAAATCTAAAATATTCTAATTAAATAGTAAAATTCATTAAACATTTGTTACAGCTAATAAACACACACTTGCATGTTCACAATCACAAAATAAACTTTTTCGTATTACACACATTTAATACTGCTTATTACTAATTTTCTTCACTATTTTGCCGACTAGATGCTCAGTTTCATCCAAAATATCATCATAATCATCTTTTACAAGGTACTGGATGCTTACGTCAGCGCTATCATCAACATCATTGTCAATGTCACAATTTTGTTTATTGTCTTTATCACATCTGGTAAGATCATATATATGTATTTTAATCAAATGATGGGGTTTTCCTGTCTCCTTCCGAATAACGTAAGATGAAGACTGTGTAGGAGACTTTTTTATGACCTTCTTATTAATATTAGATTTCTTTCTTTTAGGGTCTTTAGTTTCCTCAGATTTCTCTTCCGTTTTTTCATTTAAATACTCCTGATGCGCTAGTTCTGCTTCTGCGGTATAAAAAGATTCCCTGTCTTGCGCAAAAAGAAATGGATTTCCAAGAGCGTAGGTGTTGTCTGGACAAAGATTATTCGTATCCTGTAATAAAATAAAATAATTATAACATAATTAAACATAATAATTAAACTGTTTGTCTCTGCATCACTCAAAGGTTGACTGGTAGAAAATGCCTATAGCATTAAATCCGCCTCTGTACATTTGTGTGCTTGAAGTATTTACGTTTATTCATTTATAAATAAATAATTCAATTTAAAATGCTTCAAATAACAATAAATTAAATACGCACCGCATAAAAAGCACTCTCCACAGGACTATACGATGGGGAGACGGACATAATTCTGTAAAACAAAGAAAAAAAAATTAAACATAAATTCTAATATAAAATCTAGTTATTGATGAATCTTAATTATAGAAGATTGAATTCAATTGTAATTCAGTTGTATAGGTCCTACTTATTGCAGCAATAGTAGTCAAATGAACTATGCTCCTGCTTCACTATATTGAAACTGTCTTTGGTTTGCTATGATGTGTGATAATATTATTATGTTCATAATAAAGGAATTAAGTTACTTACTATATAAGTCTTGTATATATACGAAGGTCACCAAAGAAATTAAATAATAAACAAGATGAAGTTGATCAAACAACCCATATCTCTGAACGTTAATACTATAAATTTTAGTGACTCTGCTCACCAAATCAAACACAGCATTTTACTGCCTAACACAATTCGTTGTGTAATTTGCGGCCCTTCGAACTGTGGTAAAACAAACGTGATGATCAGTTTGCTTCTGCATGAAAATGGACTGAAATTTCAGAATCTTTATCTTTACTCAAAAACAAGTTTTCAGCCAAAATATCGTTTCCTAAGCGAAGTATTAAGAAGAGTACCTCAAATAAAGTTCTACGAGTTTAATGATGATAAAGATGTAATATCTCCGAGTGAAGCTTTAACTAATTCTGTATTCATTTTTGATGATGTGGCATGTGAAAATCAAATAAATATCCGCAATTATTTTTCTATGGGTAGACATAAGCAAATCGATTGCTTCTATTTATCACAAACTTATTCAAAAATTCCGAAACAATCGTTACGTGATAATGTTAATTTTCTTATAATATTTAAACAAGACGATGTGTACTTAAAGCACATTTATGAAGAACACGTCAGCTCTGATTTATTATGGAATCAGTTTAAAGATATTTGTAAAACAGTTTGGAAAACCCCTCATAATTTTTTAATTATTAACAAAGAGTCTCCTATAAATAAGGGAAGATACAGACAGAATTTCGATACCTTTTTTTATTTCGAATGAAGTTTTATATTTATAAACGAATTTTATAGAAATAAAAATTGAGTGCTATTCTATCCTTAGCTGAATTCAGTTGTTATAAAGGAAGATGGAGAAAACAATTAAAATGGAGTTAATGAAGTCTGTTGACACCATAAAAAATAAAATGAAACAAATGAAAAATCAAGAACATGAAATGAACATGTCACTTGATAAAATGCTAAAACCTGTAACAGATCCTCTTAAAGCCTTAGTTGGCTCAAATAGGTTTGTAAAAAATGTAAAAAATATAGAAAATACTACTCTTACTAATACTGAAGAAATTGAAACGGAGGAAAATAATACTAGTTCATCTACCAAGATCAGTGACTATTACGATCCAAAACGAAACTCTACACAATTCGTTGAACGAAATACTACAACGGAATTAGCAGATAATTTAGAAATGTCATTAGAGGGTGATGATATCTATGGTATTTATGATGGTATTTCCATACCATTTGGAATTAGAAGCGAAAACAAAACTTTATTGATGGGTAATTCAGAAATATCATTTTCTAAAATCGATAGTTTGAATAATGATACTTTAATTATGATTAAAATCGGCAACAAATCTTACAATTTAACATCTGGCCTGAAAGAGCTTTTACTTCGAAGAAAACCTGATTTAAAGTTAGTTTCGAATGAAGATAAACTTGTCTATAAGGATATGTTACATCATACAAATGCCCATAAGAGAGATTTTAATCCCAAAGGTCAAATAAAGGGTGATAAAGGTCTCAAATATCGTGAAATAATCAAACCATTATTTACCGAAACGTCAGATGATAAAATTGATTCTAAATTTGGAGGAAACTTACCAAAACTAAAAAAATATAAAAACAACACTGACTTGGTGTATTGGGATGATCCAAATGAATTGGTGGAGAGATTAAAATTATTAGTCGCTTCAAGAGATGCTGGCAATACAAATCATGATAATGAAATTCTATCTATAAATGAAGAATTAAAAGAATCTAACATAATTAAGGCATAAATACTAGCAATGATTAATATTTATTTTAGTATTACAGACTCATTCATCATGAGCATTGGCAAAATTAGTCACTGAACAAGTTCAGAAAAATAAACAAAAATAATTACACACCAAAAAAAAATCTGCGAAATGAGTAAAGCAGATGTGGTAAATGAGATCCATAAAAATGCAAGGCTAAACTTTCCACGAAGAAATGTTGTTATGAAGGATATAGATGATGCAAGCGGACTTAATTGATATGCAATCAATTTCTAAGGAAAATAAAAACTTTAGATTTATTCTTGCTGTTATTGACACATTTTCGAAATATGCATGGATCTTTCCTCTGAAAAGTAAAAACAAAGAAATTGTATGTAACAATTTTGAGCGTTTATTGGGAAAAGGGCGTATCCCCAAAAATCTGCAAACTGATAATGGGACTGAGTTTTTATAATAATAATTTCAAAAAACTTATGACATCTTATCACATTAATTATTATTCAACTTTCTTAACAAAAACAGCTTCAATAGTTGAGCGATTCATACGAACACTGAAATCTAAACTGTATAAAGAAATTAGTTTAAAAGGTAATAAGGTATAACTGGATAGATAATACCATCAACAGTATTATAGATAAATACAATCACGCCTACCATCGGACAATTGATGAAATTCCGGCAAATGTGGATAATATTAATAAGAAACGTATATTAGAAAGATATGAAATGCTGGTAAGAAACAATAGTATATATAAAAGTAAGTTTAAAATTGATGATTATGTGGTTATCAGTAAGTATAAAGGAACATTTGAAAAAGGATATACTCCTAACTGGTCGACAGAAATATTTAAAATTGGAAAAATACAAAACACAACTCCTATCACATACTTACTTGAAGATTCAATCAGAGGTCGGCCTATTTTAGGAGCATTTTATGTACAAGAGCTACAAAAGGCAAAACATTCTAATGTATATCTGGTTGAAAAAGTTCTTAGAAGAAAAGGAAACAGGGTTTTGGTAAAATGGTTAGGTTTGCCGTCTGCTGAAAACAGCTGGATTGATAAGTCAAATATATATTTATAAAGTATTCAATCCATAATTGATCAGTCTTATGATGTGTATTGGAGAGCGTAGTCTTCTCAATTGGCTTATAAATCATTTACCATTTGAATTACACTTACCAGGATACAATTATTGTGGTCCTGGTACTAAATTGATTAAGAGAATTACACATGGAGATAAGGGTATAAATAAATTAGACGAATATTGTAAAGAGCACGATATTGCTTATCATAAATCGTCAACTTTAAAGGATCGACATATAGCAGATTTAGTTTTGTTAAAAATGTCAAAAAAGCGGGCAGTTGCGTCTGATGCAAGTGTCGGTGAAAAATTCGCAGCGAATTTAGTAAGCAAAGCTATGGTAAAATTAAAACGGGTGCTGGCCTAAAAAATCGTGGTCATAATAAAAAGTCTTCAAAGAAAATTACGTCTGGCAATGGTTTTAAAAATAAATTAAAACATGTAATTACTAAAACGAAAAGACATATACAGAAATTAAGACCAAAAGGCAAGAAAATGGCAATAGAATTGGCTATGGCTGCTGCAAGAGAATTAGTTGATGATTCATCAATACAACTTCCTCGCATTATTCCAATACCAAAAACTGGAGGATTTTTGCCTTTGATTCCTATTTTTGCGGGATTGTCGGCTGCTGGAGCCTTGGCAGGTGGTGCAGCTGGTATTGCTAAAACTATTAATGAATTCAAGATGGCTAAAAACGTTTTACTGAAATGAAGAGACACAATGAAAAAATAGAAGCTCTTCGTATCGGAAATGGATTACATCTTAAACCCCATAAAAATGGACTTGGAATTTTTATATCGAAAGAAAAAAACTAAAATATCGGCTACCCAAACGAGCTTTATCTAACTTTGACATTTTGAAGTATGGGAATAATATTCCCTATTTTCGAGGTGTCTTTATGAGAGATGAGCTGCCTAAAGAACCTTTAAAAAAAGAATGTGGAGTTATTAATTTAGATAGTTCTAAAAATCCTGGTTCTCATTGGGTAGCCTATGCAAAATATGATGATTATATCGAATACTTTGACAGTTACGGAAATCTTAAACCCCCAAAGGAGTTTATAAAATACATAGGTTCCAAAGTTCACTATAATTATGATAATATACAACGCGATCATCCTTTCAATTGCGGACATCTCTGTTTAACCTTCTTAAAGAAGTTTTGGTGTAGTCAAAGAATAAAATAAGCAGGATCTTCCAGGAGCGTTCAGTATACTAGCATGTCTATTACGGTTACCATCTCTGGAAATAAATCAGAATTGGTTTCATACTTTCAACCGCCTCTGCATTTATCTGATCAATATGAGTGTGGTTTATTATACTTTTCAGTATTAAATTCAATACCAAATCATTGCGTTAACGATAGCGTCCCGCCTGTGATCAGAATCGAATGTGATCTAGTACACGGTTCATATTCCAACGGATTACCAACTCATATTATTCATGAATTTGTGTCAAATACTGATATAGGTCATCGGTACATAGAAATACTACAAAACATTATTTATTTTCCTGTGAACAAAAATACAATTTCATCTATATTTGTTAAGATTGTTGATCAATTTGGTAACTGTATTAACTTTGGAGAAGAACATATTCAACTACGACTTCATTTAAGAAAAACATAATGATATTGTTTTATAAAAACCCTACCGTCAACATAAAGCATCCTATTTCTTATACAACCACCAAGGTGCAAAGACGTAAGAATAAGCTTAAAAAATTGATCAAAACTAATAAAGATTTTCTTAAAGCTCTTGGTTTTAAACTATGAATATGCTACAAATTACTGAATCACCACACTTCGATACCTCGATTGAAAGCTATGAAGTACATTCTTACAATCCTTACAATAACAGTTTTAGAGAAAACGATGAAACTATAACTGATGATGTTGCACATTTTCAAATAGATATACAAAAAGTACAATGGCGTGTACCGCATATAAAAGTATCAGATCGCGAACGGTTGACTCTCCTTAAACATTTAGAAAGAGATAAACCTATTCAAATGGCGTTTAGAAATTGGGATTTATATGAGTATCCTTTACTCCCTAAAACCACAAAACATTCTTGGTCAGTTAAGACTGCATCACAATTAGAGAAACCGCGATATTTAATATTTTGTTTACAAACAAATAGAAAAAATAATAAAACCAAAAATAGTTCACTGTTCGATCACTGTGGAGTTACAAACATAACACTATTTTTGAATTCACAGTATTATCCGTATGAGCCTCTTTGTTTAAATTTTGCCGAGAACAAATACAATATATTATACGAAATGTATGTGAAATTTCGTCAGTCGTATTACAACTGCCCTGCGGACCCCTTGCTTAATTTAGCTGATTTTAAGGAGAAGGCACCTCTCTTTATTATAGACTGTTCAAGACAAAACGATAGTTTAAAGACAGGTCCCGTAGATGTGCGTCTTGAGATTGAATGCTTAGCACCAATACCAAATAACACAACTGGATATTGCTTAATTATTAACGATCGACTTGTGGAATATAAACCTTTGAGCAACATAGTGCGCAGGTTATCATGACTGCTATTGTACATAGATGTCCAGGGTTTTAAAACAGAAGCAAATGAATTTATCGTAAAAGAAATTGCTGTATTTTATAATAAAAAATTCAGGTGTTGTTAATTAGACCGCCATTTCCATTTTACAATTTGACGAGATCAGAAAGACGTCAAGTTAGTTGGATTGAACGTAATAGAAAGATATACTGGAGTGAAGGAGTTGTGCCTTATTCAAGTTATCAGACGTTGATTGTAGATATTTTAAGAAATAAATATGTTTACACTAAAGGAATTGAAAAAATGTTATGGTTAAAAGACATTCTAAATAATGATAATGTAAATAATTTAGAAGATAAAGGTTGTCCTAGTTTATTAAGTTTGCACAAAAAATATGAACATTCTCATGAACTGTATAGTTGTATTTATCATGACTCAATATGTGCTTTAAAAAATGTTTTATGTTTAAATAAATGGTGCTTTAATAATAAATTTTTGAAATAAATATTTTACTATTTTATTTATTAAATTTAGCATCCCATCTCCCAGCCATCCCTCCGACTCATCCAGGTTTACATGTTTATAAGTTGCTAGCAACGTCTATGTGACTTCATTATACTTTCATAAACATCAGTATCAAGAACTCGAGCGTACAAAATATGTCTCAAAATAAATACAATCCTCGATATGACACATATCATAGATATAAAGTGCGCTTATTTTCATTCAACCATTATTGGGCGACGGCTGATTCAAAGAAAGCCGTGGTAACGGAAATGGCTGATGCTGAATTCTTTTATTGCGGAAATAGTATAAATGATAAATCAGCATGTTTTTCATGTGGAGGTTTGTTTTTTTTAAGATTGGGAGTATTACGATAATCCTTGGATGCAACATGCTATATTTTTTCCTGATTGCTTTTATTTAAATGCTGTAAAAGGAACAGAATATGTTGACAAATCAAAACGCCTATTTTTAAAAGAAACAAAGGTATAAAGTTATATATCTGATTCAGAAGACATTATTATGCTACCAAATTCTACTGGAAGATGAAAAATCTTTTTATTTAAATCAGGTTGAAAGAAATTTCAATTCTAATCAGTGAAAAATGATATCTGACGTTGAATAGATAAAATGTGTGGAGAATCTGGGTTCTAGATCACATTCTGATGTTTGGAGAATTGGGGGTTCTGGATCACATTCTGATGTGTGGAAAATTGGGATTTCTGGATCACATTCTGATGTGTGGAGAATTGGGGGTTCTGAATCACATTCTGATGTGTGAAAAATTGGGGTTTCTGGATCATATTCTGATGTGTGAAGAATTGGGGGTTCTGGATCACATTCTGTGTGTGGAAAATTGGGGTTTCTGGATCACATTTCGATGTGTGGAGAATTGGGGGTTCTGGATCATATTCCGAGCGGAGCGAGGAAGAAGTGATACAGAACCCCCAATTCTACCCTACTCAAATACCTGTTACGCTAACGTAAAGATTACTTACAAGTTTATACAATAATACACTTTGCTTCCCTTTATAATTTATCAACTTTCTAAAACCACATCCAATGTATTTTCATAACTGAATTCCTGTCTTATTTACAATCTCATTCAGTACTTTTCCTGCCTTATTAATGGGATAAAGTATCGGACTTTTTCTTATTTGGGAATTCATTTCTTATATCGGTGGGATCGGGTGTTTTGCTTTTCTTTGTTATATGTAAATTAAGTATTCAGTAATATACGCTTAAGCTAGCTTAGGACACTCACTCAGCTATGTTCTAATAAATAAAAATGTTCTTTTAAAATACAAGTTTTTATTTATTTCTTATAATCATTCTCCTCCCTTTATTTCAATTTATTTGGGATCCGCGCAACTGTCTTTTTCTTCCATACTTCTCTATTAGTCGTCATCTTCGGAGTCACCCCCTTTCTGGCTAGAACTGAACTTATGACAATCATCATCATCATCATCATCATTTCAGCCGAAAGACGTCCACTGCTGAACATAGGCCTCCCCCAAGCACCTCCACTTCGACCGATTCTGTGCTTTCCGCATCCAGCGGATTCCTGCGGCCTTCACAAGGTCATCGGTCCATCTTGTGGGAGGCCTTCCAACGCTACGTCTTCCGGTACGCGGTCGCCACTCCAGAACCTTTCGGCCCCATCGGCCATCCATTCTGCGAGCAATGTGCTCTGCCCATTGCCACTTAAGTTTGGCAATTCCCACATACCACAGTGTCTCAAGACGAAAGTCTTTGACCAGTGCGTGTTACCAGTGATGACCTATGGTACTGAAACTTATGACAATGTCGAAGAATAATTTTGAAGTAGCATCGTGTCTCAGATGCATCACGTCGATTTAAGATATCGTCGAAGTACAGTATGCCAGAGAAAAGTACGTCGAAATAGACTCACGTTGGAGCAGCAATATTGTCTAAGATGAATGTCGTCGAAGGCGAATCATTTCTTAGTTAAGTCATGTCGAAGAAACGCTTTGTCGGAGTAAAGTAGTGTCGGACTTGAGGTATTTCGAACTAAAGTATTTTCGAAATGGAGTCGTGTCGCAGTTCCGTAATGTCTAAACAATATCTTGTCGAAATTCAGTTTAGCACTCAATGCCGATGATTCCTAGCCAAACCTTCTCATTAAAGTTACTGTAAAAGTGTACATCACTACATAATTATTATAAAACAAAGTCCCTCCGCTGCGTCTGTCTGTCTGAACGCGTTAAACTCAAAAACTATTACCGAACGGATTTTCATTCGGTTTTCACCAATGGACGGAGTGATTCATGAGGAAGGTTTACGAGTATACCTAATTCATTGAAGGTTTTGTGTAAATTGGCTGAAATATGACGATGTAAAATACTCCAAGTGGAATGAACATCAGTTACATTTTAATTTTAACCCACATGCTCGACGCAACGTGCTGATACGACACTACCACAGACAAAAAGAATTTTCAAAATCGGTCCACAATTGACGGAGAAATCGGTGGACATACATAAAAAAAAAAAACAAACATACGCGACGAACATATAACCTCCTCCTTTTTGGAAGTCGGTTAAAAATTATATAGGCATGTATGTTCTGCCACTCGTGTGAAGCCCGGGCGGGTTGCTAGTTCAATATAAAGCTTATTAAATACGGGAAGTACACTTACTTCTTGAGGAGGCACTTCGAAGGAGACAAGTCGCATGTCCATTACCCAATGAACATCTAAGCGAGGACACATAAAGACCAGGCCAGGTCCCTTTACACCTGCTACCCGCCCGCGGCGGAATACGACGGCTCGTTCATACTGTTGTAGTACCTAGAAATGAGATCAAGCAGTTTTTAAATTAAAATAGAAACAAGATTGACTTTTATTTAGGTAAATTAGAAGAAATTTAATCGTAAAAAGCCCTGAAAAGCTTTCGTTGATTTCGAGGTGGGCTGACAAAGTGGAAAAAGCTACATAATTTTTAAATTGTATTTCAATATATTATATTACAGAAAATAAGAGTGTACCAAAAAAAGTATGAAATCTTTACACATTTTATGCTTTTTGATTTTGACAGACCTGGCAAAGTCACTGTGACAGCTAATGACTGACATTTACTCCAGAGTGTTGCAAGTGTTGAGGCGCAGATATTACGACTTCTAATGATTTTATATTTGACATCACATCTAAACGACTAGTTTCGCTTCTTTGAAAAAAATACAAGCTGATATCATTACTTTTTGTAAAGAAATTATTATTATTCATCCATAAAATTCTTTTTGCAAATATGCGTAGCAATCCTGTGTAAGAATGTAGGTATTTCTTTCGTAACAATTGTTACAATTGTCCGCAATGATGTCAGGGGGCCTACCACCAGCTCATAAATAGTATTATTTTAATATTACTTCAGTGGGAGAAAGAGATGGAGCTATACGACCTGTAGAGCTTCATCTCTTTCACACACTCTACTACGGAAAATGGTAGAACAAGCGCATTTCAAAAATGCTTATTACGAATATCATAATTTGGCTAATATGGCTATTTTATTAGGTTCTCTAATAGTCAAATTATAATATTCATTAGGATTTTTTCACTTAATACGCGATTTTTTTTTTTTCATATATAGAAATACATAGAAGACAGAAGTGCCAAACTCAAGTCTTTGCGTATACATGTTTCAATACCATATTGTGAAAAAATACTTGGTACAGATATGCAGTATTATACATTTTTAGAAAGGTTATTTTATGCATTTTGCGATACAGCTTAATGATTTTAAAAGTAAAGAAAAATATTTCAGTAATTACTTAAAAAGTGACATACCTTATTTTTAACTTATATTTTTTTTCGTCGAAGGTTTTCCACGTTTGCCCAAGCGCTACTTTTTATCTTGACTAGTAGTCTAACTATTCATAAATAGAATGCAAAAAAAATCAGCTGCGGATGTTTGCGGTTTTAGAAGATATGAGAAAAAAACTGATAAAAGTCAGAACCACAGAGTACATTTTTATATAGGGTCAGAACCCGAAAATTGGTATCTTTTGCGGTTTACCACTGATACCATTCACATGAACAATATGGAACTTTTTGGATACTTTCTTCATTATTTCGTGATAACAAAGGGACCTTATCAAATTTGCACTCGGTTTGCGTGGGAAATTACAAGAAAATAATGATGTAAAAATGTGTATGTAAAGGGAAGCAAAAACTATTCGAACCATCTACATCAGTGTAACTTCAAGTGAAGCAAATCTCATCTACGCCTATTATTTCTGCAGATTGTGAAGTGTTAAAATGTCTTCCTTCAGCTGTACCAAACGAGACTTCATAATCCCCTATATCGAGGGCGGCAAGACCATGGAATCATTATCCAAAGTTTTAGTGGAAAAGCTCAATGTTTCTGAAAACAATTTGTGTTTTATAATTAGTGACATACAAAGGCACATTTTTCCTATTTTCAACAAGCGCTGGGCCCTGGCATCTCGGAAAAAAGAAACATTTTTACAGAATAATTGTACTTGGTTGGACTCAAGGTATTCGTTAAATTTACCGGATTCTGAACAATATTCTACGCCATCAACATCTGGCCAACGAGGAAGAGCATGCGTGGCTTATGGAGACTCCTCAGAATCTACCAAGAAGAGGAAAAACACTCTTCTACTCCAAGAATATGGCTTCGAGCATATAAAAAACGCCTATGTGCAGGGACTACGGGCTTTACGAGTACACAGAAGCTCATCTTGTCGAAGAATTAAGAACCGCTGACACTCAAAAGAAATTAGATATCTCAAGTAAGTGACACGACTCAGACCAGATGAAGATTCTTTCCGATACCGAAGCATTGAGTGCTTTTATAGATTTGGATCTAACAAAAGCACAATATATGTACCTGAAAAACTTAACCAACGAACGAAAATGTTGTATATTTCCACCTTACTACAAAATACAAGAAATAAAAAGATCCTGTTATACACCATCTTCTATAATCGAAATCACGAATACTTATGCTAAAGTGATTAATATCCAAGATTTATTGGATCATACTGCTGCTAGAATTTTAAAAATCGATTCTGTTTTCCAAAAACAACATAGAACATTGATCCTTTATTATAAATGGGGATATGATGGTTCATCTGGTCAAAGCCAATACAAGTAAATACTTGCAGAAGAGTCGGAAACAATTTCAGATGCCAAAACTTCAAAAAAACAAAAAGAAAGATTCCTCAAGACCTTCTTCTCTGAGAGGCACAAGAATAAACGAAGCAGTCACTGGACGGCTTTCGTGCAAGCCCTTTAATTATATAAAATCTTACACATATTGCTGAATATCTGCAAGATTGATAGATAGCAATAAAAAAAAAATGTATTACATGTAATACTTTTAATATTCCTAGCACTTTGAATTAGTAGGATTTTCTGATGCCTCTGGCGTCGCCTATGGTTGTTGTTTATATTTAAGAGCAATAGGGCCTGATAAATGCGTAACTATTAATTTATCTTGCTCTAAGTCACGCATCAATCCTAAAAACAAAGCACCAACAATACCTCGATTTGAGCTGGAAAGTGTATTATTGTTAGCTACATTGTCAAACAAAGTCAATACTAAATTATCTCTAAAATATAATGTTCGTACATATTTGTATTCAGACTCTAAGATAGTAAACGAACCTGTAAAATTAAACATGTATGTTACTAATAGAGTTAAGAAAATACTTCAGTTAACTTCCTCTTATAGATGGTTCTATGTCAACACAGCAGATAACCCAGCAGACTGTCTGTCCCGAGGTGCAAGTCCTTCTTCTTGGAAGGATAATTTACTGTGGTGGCATGGACCCAAGTATATCTCTCTCAGGACCTTGGTTAAATCCTAGCCTTTCGAAGTAGGGATCGAGAATTTAATACCCTGTTGGGTAGACCTAGCATTTGTGTAGGCTATTTTAAACTCTACGCACCACTTTGAAACTGCCGTTCACTTATCCTTGCCCTGTATGAACACAGGAGGTGGAGGCGCGACCTTATTAGGGCCAGAGTTTGGGATAGTTGCGTCATTTTGCGAAGATGATGCAATTGGGCGGGGGGAAGCTACTGGGGCGCAATTAGCGATAGTAGCTATGCTAACAATCGGGGTGAACGTAATAATAGAGTCGTCAATGGCGACGACTTTGTTAGTCTGGGAAGAGCTCTGTTCTTCTTCCTCTTGTTCCCCTTGCCTTGTCATCAAACTGGGAACAAGAGGAATGAGCAGAGACATGTGCTTCCGTATCAGGGACGTAATTAGGGTGTGGGGTCGGGGCGCGCGCTGTAGGAAGGTTCACGTCTTCTGTGTCCATAATGTCGGAAGGACATGGACTGAATGGGGGGTCTGTGGCATCGCTGAAGTCAGCGATAGAGGAAGAACGAATGTCCGATTGTTGTGAAGCAGCGAGAACTTTGAGTTCGGTGCCAAACTCGTTAATGAGGGTAGGTTCCTTTTTTAGGACTCTACTTAGAAGATCTGTCAATCTTGAATAATCGCTCCTAAATGATATGATGTCATTTCAGAGTGACTGAAAAGGTCACCCTGTAAAGCCTCCATAATGACTATTGGAATGGTACTTATTTCTCCTATTTTGTCCTAATGCTATCTCCCCGGGCGGATTACCGGGGATGTGTAAACCCTCCCTGTCGGGTATAGACAGGGAGGTTGTGTACTTGAGGTGAGCCCTGAGCTTGCTTTGGCACGTTGCCTATTTTATTGTGCAACGGGGTCGTAACTAGTCTAGTGCGCCAGTTGTAGACACACCCGACCGACACTAGGTGTGTGGCTGTTGAATGAAAACATGCCGATTAAGAGACCTCCAAGGCCGGACACTGGGACCCGTCCAACTGACTGCTTCACCCTGAAGGGACTCGGTGGGTGTATTTGAGTCAACATCCCCTCGGTTTCAATGGCACCGTATGGCATTCACCGAGGACCACGAAACTGTGGTTTAGCCCAGAAGGGGCCAAGTGACTCGATGAACGTTTTTGACAAATAATGTCCCAGAAATAATTTATTAATTGTATCTCCAATTAATAGGTCGATGATAGTCACTGAACGAATATGGAGATCGTCACAATGCGCGACGATACAATGACTCAGGAACACACTGTTGGAACCACAGCGGGAACACTTGGGCCGGAAATCAGGAACCAGGAACACAGCACGACCGTCCGCGACCGATGTTGAGCTGCTAGTGTAGGGTTTTTTCTTTTTTAACTGTAGAGCATTTCATAGTTGACCACTCAGGTCATGACTATTTAACCGTTCAATCCTGTGAGTGCCTTAAGCTGCTACACTTAAAACCTCCAGCCAGGGCTTATTCAACTATACTAATTAAAACTAGGTGAACGCTCGCTAAGGGCACCCCTGTGGGGGACGAACCTCGGCTTAGGGCGTTTACCGGAGGGAGGACATCAAAGATGGGACGGGCTGGGTAGAATTTTACACAATTCAGTTTCATTTAGGTAGTATTTTACGATGGTACAAGTAGCGGGTGGTTCTTAGATTAAATTAATACATTTCATATTTTCTATTTTCAACCAATGATAGATCTATATCCCATCATCTGTTACGACGCCTCATTAAGGTGGATAACAATTAAAATTCTATTGTGTCTCGTTAATGACAGTTGAAAGGATATTGGAGACTTAGATTTTATAGTCAAGCATGAACTTGTTTCTCGGCAGGTTGTAACCTGTAGTGGTATTCTGAAAAAAACTCACCGTGAAAACTTAAGTGAAGTGAGCGTTAAGTGAGCTGTCATTCTGCCTGATGCTTGGGATTGACACCATTGACAGCTCACTTCACCTAAGTTTGAGAGAGGTGAGATTTAAGAGAATAGATTGGCTGTTTTCTGAATGATACTTTTGTGTGTTCACTTTATGTATTGTTCAAGGTGTGTGTATGGAGAGAAATTAAATGTTGGATTGACTTTGAATACTTCTTTTAATCATATTACAATGGAGGTACTTATACCTATGACGTAAGCACGTCTATAGTGAATGGAGGTTACGAGCCAACTGGCGTCGCGGATCGCTGCACGTACGAATGAATACAAAATGATTGTGTCAGCGTTCTTACACTTGTACGTTGTAAGGCTACCCGGTCCAAGCGGCGCTGACGTCCTGCACCAATAGTTCAGGCTATCTTCGAAGTTCAGGCTTCAATACTCACTGTGAATTCTCTTGAAGGAACACGGGTTTTTAAAGAGGGGAATAAAAGACTATGTTACTGATAAGTCTTCATAAGTATTCAGGAACCGATTTCAGGACTCCTCAGGACTACTATACTACTATCTAGGTGGAATTAGTTTCCATATTGATGACTACGAAGTTGGCTTTTTTTTTTTTTCTGTAGGGCATCTCATAGCTGGTTCCGAAAACCGTGGCTGTTTAACCGGTCAATCCTGTGGTTGCCTTAAGCTACTAAACTCAAAGCCTCCAGCCAGGGCATACATAAACTAAGCTAAAAAGCTTAGGATGAACGCTCGCTAAGGGCACCCCCTGTGGGGTACGAGCCTCGGCTTAGAGCGTTATCCGGAGGGAGGACATCAAAAGATGGGACGGGCTGGATCAAAGGGTTTTGATCATTATTATTAGACGGGGAATTTAAAGCTACGTGCACAGCTGCAACAAGTGCTGGCACCTCGTTTTCGAGCAAGGGTCGGGGGGAGTATTATTTACTCGAGGGCGCGGCGGTCGAGATCGCAAAGGACCTCGGCGGCGAGGTCGGAATGACGGGAGGCGTCTGTATTTGTACACTGTACTTGTTTCCCTATTGCTCTCCTGGAGGAGGGTTATGGGGTCATCGGGGTCTACGAGGATATGCCTTGGACGGCGAACATGACTGATTCTACTCGGGACATAACTGTCGGCCTCGACAACCAGAGGATTGCGATGTTTGGCCGCGGACTCAAAGAAACGCTTGGAAAGGCGTTTTAGAAATTGGTGGATTGTGGGGATCTTTAGGTCGAGGTGGAGTGCCTCGTTCCTAACCTGTGGTCCTACGGAGGAATCTATTTTGGACTGTTTGCATCCTATGGATATGACGGGGTTTTGCATGAGCAAAGACGGCACCCGCATAGGTCATGATTGGTCGAATGCACGCCGTGTAAACGCGCAATTTGCACCTAAGTGACAATTTGCTACGTGCATTCACCAGGTAAAAGAGTCTACCGAGAGCGAAAGCGGCTCGCGAACGAACCATCTTTATGTGCTCTGCGAAGGTCAAATGATGGCTTAGAATAACACCGAGATATTTAGCTCGCTTCTCCCAGGGGATCGGCTTGCCGAACATGGTGATTGGTCGGGGGAGGGGGTTTCTAAGCCTTGTACGCGGTTTCGTAAAGAGAACCGCTTGGCTTTTATCAGGGTTTACTTCTATTCGCCACTTTGTAAACCATGCGGCCAGTCTATTGACTGCGCGTTGGAGATTGATGCGAATAATGTCGGGGGATCTAGATTTGAAGTAGATGGCAGTGTCGTCTGCAAACAGACCCAACTGCGACCTACCGCAACCTTTAGGGATATCGCTTGTGTATAGCGTGAATATGAGGAGGGACACCACAGAGCCCTGGGGGACACCTGCGCGGATGGGACGGGGAGTGGATAACGCTCCTTCGATACGATAACGGAAGACGCGATTCGATAAAAAGTCTCGTAAGATGAGCACGAGACGATCTGGCACACCCAGTTGGTACAGCTTGTATAATAAGCCGTTGTGCCAGACTTTATCGAAAGCTTTCGCTACGTCGAAGAATACTGCACCGGTCATAGAACCGCGTTGGAAACCAGCGCTTATGAATTCCACGATGCGGTGGGCCTGAACTGTTCGTTGGGGATGAAGTCCTTGGTCTCGGCGAAATCTCTGAGACGCTTATAAATAAGCCTCTCATAGATTTTTCTGAGAACCTTGAGCAAACTGATGGGACGGTAGCTAGAGGCCTCGGTTTTGGGCTTAGGGATACCGATAACTGTGGCTTCTTTCCACGTCTGGGGGAAGATATTGTTGCTTAAGGCACCATTGAAGATGGTGGTCAAAAGCATTATTAGGTGGGCAGGGAATAGTTGGATCACCCTATTGGTGATATCATCTGAACCGGGGGCTTTACGGGCTTTAAGACCTTTGATGATGTCGTGCACCTCGTCCGGGAGGACGGGGGGTAGTGGACAATCAGGGTCATCAACGGACTTCAGCGTCGACCCTTGATAGGTGAGCTTGGTCTACTGGTAGGGAACTGGGAGTGCATTGGGCCTCGAGGCTGTCTGCGAGGCATTCAGCCTTTTCGGCATCGTCGAATGCAATGGATTTATCGGGACGTGTCAGGGGGGGCATGGTGGAGACTTGGGGAGCCCTGAGTTTCCTCTGGAGCTCCCAGAAGGCCTGATGGGTGGGCTCTAGTTCGCCGAGTAACTTTCCCCAGCTCGCGTCCCGCAGCTCCGCTATACGTGTCTTTACAGATCTCTGTAAATAGCGCATATGGGCTTTGTTGGCGTGACAGGGAAAGCTATCGTAGGCACGTATGGCCGCGTTCTTCTCAGTCAGTAATGCACGCACATCGTCCGGCAAGCTCCAAAATCAAAATCAAAATCAAAATATTTTATTTCACATAAACCTACATGGGCACTTATGAAACGTCAGAAGCTAGGTGCACGGTTCCAATTGATCGTTTCCTATGGAGAAGAGCCGGCAAGAAACTCCACGGTTACTCTTTTAAAAATAATTGGCTTTTACAATACTTTCATATAACAAGTTTCTAGGTATGGGAGGACAGTGTAGGTCTTTCAATAAGTACCAAGTACTTAACAAAATAGAAAATGGTCAACAGGTCTACAATCCACTAAGCCTACAGCGTTCTCACATTCACAAAATATGTAGAAAAGAATCTATACAAAAAATACATAAATTAATAAAAGTAAAAAAACCTATTTTAATAAAACGCAATTATATGATTGCTGTTACAACTGTAATCAATCTGAGTAATTATCATGTCCACAAAAGTCACTAAAAAAAAAGTTGAAATTAAATCGTAGGTATATAATGTCAAATAATAGAATAATAAATATGTCAAGGACGAATGTAAAAAAAAAAAGATTTAAATAAACATGGTAATTTGGGAGCAGTTAATAGACTCTTACTTATTTATGCCGTTAATGAGGTACCAGGGAAGCCACATGTGCAGAAGGAATTATTGCCAAACTTCCTTATCTTCAACATAGTCTTTAATTTTATAATATGCTTTCTTGATAAGGACACGTTTGATGTGGGTTTTGAACTTCCCATCGCTAAGTTCTGTCACAGACTTTGGCAACTTGTTATAAAAGCGGATACTGTTTATAAGAAATGACTTGCTTGTTTTAGTTAATCTAAATTTGGGTATCACAATTTCATGTCGACTACGTGTATTTATATTATGGAAATCGCTTCTTATTTTGAAAAGTCTTAAGTTTTTGCGAACATACATAATACTTTCTAAGATATAAAGTGAAGGCAAAGTCAGTATATCAATTTCTTTAAATTTGTCTCTAAGGGACTCGCGAGGGCCCATTTTATAGATCGCGCGGATTGCCCTCTTTTGTAAAATGAAAATTGAATCTACGTCAGCTGCCGATCCCCACAGCAAGACGCCATAAGACATAATACTGTGGAAATAAGCAAAGTATACTAACCTAGCTGTGGCTATATCAGTCAACTGCCTTATTTTTCTTACTGCATATGCAGCTGAACTTAATCTACCTGAAAGAGTTCTAATATGAGTGCCCCATTGTAATTTTGAATCTAAAGTAATTCCTAAGAATATAGTTTCCGTTATTGCATCTAAGTTTTTGCCATCAAGTTTTAGATTTAGACCTACTTGAGGTACATTTGGTAATGAGAACCTAACACATTTCGTTTTGTTCGCATTAAGTAAAAGATTATTAGCTGCGAACCATTTTGTTCCAGCGACGGACGACCGTCGCTGGAACTTCCCTTGAACAATCGTTCAGGACGGTTTGTACGTGATCAGTAAGTGAGTCGATCGCGGCCGTGGTGTCAGCGATAGAGTCGATCGCGGCCGTGGTGTCAGCGATAGAGTCGAAAAGGTCGGGGATAGAGTCTAGTTGAGGGGACGTGTTGGATTTCAGCTGTGTGCTTACTTTCTTCCAGTTCGTGATCCTCTTAGTGATAGGGGGGGCGTTCGGGTCGGGGAGACCTATGCGGGGGTATAGTCTCATGACTACCGGGTGGTCGGCAGTACCGGAGTCGAGCTCTTGTACCGTTTCTATTGATTCTAACTTTAGATTGACGTTCTTAAGGAGCGCCACGTCTAAGATATCGGGGGCATGATTGGGATTTATGAGCGAGAAGTGAGTGGGAGTCATCGGAGCGATGACGTCAAAAGTCAGGGAGTTTGAGAGGTCGAACAGGTGTTGACCTCTGGTATTGGTTACCGAACTATTCCAAGAGGGATGTTTGGCATTGAGATCGCCCACTATAATGAGCGAGTTACTCATAGCAAGTAAAATCGAGAGATCGTTTGAGAGGAGTTGGTAATGCCCCGGGGTATTACCGGGGGGAGTATAGACTGATACGAGAGTGATCGGCTCATGACCTGACATACCTAAGCGGCAGGCGGAAACTTCTAATACCGAGAGGGGAGGAGGGTCTAGTGGGATGCAGTGAAGCTGCTTTCTATAATAGATCAGGGTGCCACCCTTGTGACAACGCGACCTGTCATTGCGAACTATCCGGTAATTGGCAAGTGACGGATCACGATTGCAAGGCTTTAGGAAGGTCTCTTGTATTAAGAGAACGTCTATTTGGGTATTTTTTACTTCTGATGACGAAAACAAAAAAAAATGTTTTGATCAACATTACGTGAAATAGCTGTAAATATCAATAATTTAGGTCATAATCTACTATACAAAAATATGTACCGAGCTTACAACTCTTTAGTTTTACTAGAAATATCCAATAAAGTTTCGGACGTCCATGGTAGTGACACTGAATCCAGGGAAGTGACTTTCCATACAGTTTTTTTAACCATGGAAATGACTTCAAATCATGGACGTGACATTCTATATATTTTATATGAAAGGTGAAGTCACAAATTTTATTTAATCCAAGGTTTTTTATACATTGGATTTTTTAAATAAAACAAATGTTTGGAAATTCAGCTTTAATTGCTTTGAATTTTTAACTTCAACCTAAATCACATGTTTTATCTATATAACAATATTTTATTGTAAATTATGACACATAAAATATATTTCTTAAAGCAACTGCTAAAGAGATCAAAAACATTGTACTTATGGCACTTTCTAATTATTATTTCAGTCTCAATAAAATCTTAATAATATTATAATAAAAACGTTCAAGTTATTTTTTAACTTTAGAAATATTTCTTAATTAAAATATTTCGAGGTCATCATCGCTCCCACTGTCAAAGATCCTCATCCTCCTCTTTTCAGGCTTACTATCGCGTTCTTTATTATCTTCCTGTTCTTCAGTCTCACTATCAAGCTCGTTATCTTCTTGTTCTTCAGTCTGATCATCAAGTTCTATCCTCTAGTTCTTCAATCTCACTATCTAGTTCCTTATCCTCCCGTTCTTCAGTTGCACTATCAAGCTCGTTATCTTCTTGTTCTTCTGTCTGATTATCAAGTTCCTTATCCTCCTGTTCTGCAGTCTCACTATCCAGTTCCTCGTCTTCCTGTCCTTTCATCTCACTGTTAAGTACCACATTCTTCTGTTCTTCGGTTTCACTATCCGGTTCCTTATTCTCCTTTTCTTTGCTTTCATTTTGGTCACCAGCAATGGACTTTGGAGTATTCTCTCTCAAACTTTATATAGTCGCTCATTACGTTTTTTATTTTGTTTACTCCTAGCTTTACGTTCTCGCCATTCACGTTGATTAGCACGTCATTCTCTTGGAGTCATTTCGGATAGTAGTTTTACCTGTTTTTTGCGTTGTTTTTCTGCATAACGCTGCGGCGATAAGACCCCTCTTTGAGGAGTGGCTAGAGAGGCGCCACGGCGTCCTCACCTTCCGCTTGATGCAGGTCCTCACCGGACACGTTTGTTTCGGGAGGTTCGTGTTCAGGATAAGGCGGGAGGAAACGCCCGGGTGTCACCATTGTGTGGATCACCCGGAGGCTACGGTGGAGCATACGGTGGAGGTCTGACAGCTTGGGCGGAACATCGCCGTGTCCTCGTGGAAGCGATCGGTGGTGTTGATCTCTCGCGTCCGGAGCGAGAGGAAATGGGCGGCCATCACCTCCTTCTGCGAAGCAGTAATGTTCGCGAAGGAGGAGGTGGAATGCGTCAGGGAGAGGCAAATTTCGCACTCTCACGCCCCTAACCGTCGCAGGAGGAGACGCCCTCGGCGTCGGGAATCACAAGCTGATTTCCGGCCACCGTAGGCGTGGGCTTGCTGACGGTGAGCAATGGGTAGCTCGCCGTCCGATAAGGACCAGGCCCGGGTCGACGGCGCGTTGTGTTCCACGCGCGCCGGGGTTGCGAAGAAAACCGAAAGGGAGATCGTGGCCCTCGGCAACAGGGCAACCGAAGGAACACGGGTGGGTTTTAGTCAGTAAGAGTCTGACATGCCCTCCCGCTCCGCCCAGAGCGGGAGAAGTTATTTGATAATTTCCCAACCAAAAAAAAAAAAACTTTTCTATTACTGGCTTCATACAAGTCGGGATTAGCCTTAATACGAGCTCTTCGTTTTCGTTCGCATTCTCTCTTTTGTTATGAATTTCTTCTGCTGTCTTTGGTCTTTTATTTCTCGTCATCTAAAAAAAGCAAAATATGTATTTTTTGTATGTAAAAGCGTTTTATGTATGTATATATATGGCAGTAATTAAACAAACAAAATAATTGGAATGATCCAAGTTAAAGTTCACATCCCTGGACCTGTGGTCACTTCCATGGAGGAAAATTATCCACGTAATCAATGGAAGTGACATCCATGGAAAGGACATTTTTTGGTTCAAACACGAAAAACTAACTTAAAAAAACTCGTCTTTGCAATCTATTTCGGCAATCGTAATTTGACCATCAAACCTACAAAACAGCAAAACAAATGTAAATTTAACATTATATACTTACATGGCAAAACAACCACAGTAGTGACCACGTATGCTTGACGAGTTTTAATTAGGTAATCTTATTGTTTTTTCACGACAAACTTATTGCAGCCAGTAAGAAATTGACATCTCATTATGGTTATGATAGGTGAAGTTTTGTTAATCCTCACTTAAATTCGAATTCACGCAGTTTTTTTTGTCAGTAAAAATTTATTGTGACCTTCGTCCATGGAAGTGACCAAAATTTAAGTCACATATTTTAATTAGGTTTATTGTTCTCTTTTTTATCAATTGGACAGTAAGTTATAAGCTGATATGGATCAGTATTTATTAGAGTTAAAGATAATAACCTTATATGTTAGAAATATCATGCTAAAGACTGGGAAAAAATTATTATATCTGTAAATTTGCTTCAGTCACATCCACGGAAAAGACATTTTTACGATTATTTTTTAATATTTAAAATAATGTGATCAATAAATTAAGTATATTTTCATGTAGTCTTCACCAGACATGGTAGCACTACCTTGATAAATATATCAAGTCCACGTGCCCTGTGTTATTAAAGAAAAAAATCTCTGTCACAGATAATTTTACTGAAAATGAGAAATACCCATTTGATGATCGCGGAGGAAGAGCTCTATCTCTTCCCTTTGGGACGAAGTTGGCTGGTGGCGCGCTGGCTTAAGTAGTAGCGAACCTTTACCTTACAGAGACCCGCGAATCGCCTCCTGTTTTATGAACTTTATTGTTAAAAAATAACTTAAGTTCCTATTTATATTACAATAAAACACCCTTGTTTACACATTTTCACAAGGTGTGTTATATACCACGGGATTTGTAATTTTTTTGCCTTTCTAGTGAGGTTTCTTCCATGAGTCTAGCTATTCCTGCTGAAAAGATATTTCAGTTGTAACGGGATTTATGTGATTAATTAAATTTAAAATTATTTGCAACTGATTTTACTGGTAAAGTACTGAACCGATCTTTACTATTTCAAGGGAAACCTCAGGCTAGACTATTTCCCTTGAAACTGAAAAATCTAGTATTTTAGTTTTAGTACCTAGATTTTTCAGCCCGCTAGGAGCCTCTGAATACAGGTGGGGTAGCCTTTATTTTACGAAAACCGCTTTCCGGTATTTAGACTCGATTAGGTAGGTATCCTGAAGGGCTAGTTTTCAGGAAGTTAGGTCCAAGGCTAGGTCTCGGTCTAGATGACCTGGATATATAAAAAGATTTGACTTTAAAACTATTTTACCTACCTAATCGAGGCATACAATAGTCGAGTTCACAACTTTCATCAAAAAGTGACTTTTTGATTTTGATTTATTAGCTAGATAGCTTTATTAAATAGCTATGTGTTATACATATTTGGGTTCGTATAACGATTGCCCGCACTATATATTGATTTGTTTCGCATTATTGCGACATAAAATTTCCTTTTATAGGTGGAACATAGTGTGCAAAAACTACGTGTTTTTACGTAAATAGATTTTTTCTCTCAGTAAAACTCAGCTCATCTTACGAGATTATTTGTCGAATCACGTTTTTCGATATCGCATAGAAGGTGCACTATCCTCCCCCCGTACTATTCGTGCAGGAGTCCCTCAGGGCTCCGTGCTAGCTCCCCTATTATTCACGCTGTTTACCAGCGATATCCCTATGAGTGTGAAGGCGCAGTTGGCTCTGTTCGCAGACGATACGGCCATCTACCTTAGGGGTACTTCTCCCGATAACTTAGCCCGCATTCTCCAACGAATCGTCAATAAACTTGGCGATTGGTTTCTAAAATGGCGGATCGAAGTTAATCCCGACAAAAGTCAAGCGGTTTTCTTTACGAAACAGCGCACGACTCTTAGAAATCCCCTCCCCCGACCACTCACCATGTTCGGCAAGACTATCCCTTGGGAGAAGCGAGCCAAATATCTAGGTGTCATTCTAGACCACCATCTTTCTTTCGCAGAACACATAAAGCAGGCCCGTTCGCGAGCCGCTTTCATTCTCGTTAGACTCCATTCCGTCCTAAATGCAAGTAGCAAATTGTCACTAAAGTGCAAATTGCGGATCTATACGGCTTGCATTCGCCCAATCATGACTTATGCGGGTTCCGTCTTTGCTCATGCAAAACCCCATCATATCCATAGGTTACAAACCCTTCAAAATCGATTCCTCCGTAGAGCTACCGGCTCCCCTTGGTTTGTGAGGAACGAGAGCCTCCATATCGATCTTAAAATCCCTACCATCCATCAGTTCCTCAAACGCACTTCGAAGCGTTTCTTTGAGTCCGCGGCCAAACATCGCAACCTTCTGGTTGTCGAGGCCGCCAATTATGTCCCCAGTAAAATCAGTCATGTTCGCCGACCAAGGCATATTCTTACCGACCCAGACGACACTACTACCATCCATCAGGAGTCTAGTAGGGAAACGAGTACGTTAGGACACAAGTACAGACGCTTCCCGTCATTCCGACCTCGCCGTCGAGGTCCTTTGCGATCGCGACCGCCGCGCCCCTGAGTAAATGTTACTCCCCCCAACCCTTGCTCGAAAACGAGGTGCCAGCAGTTGTTGCAGCTGAGCACGTAGCTTTAAATTCCCCGATTAATAATCATGATCAAAACTTTGATCCAGCCCGTCCCATCTTTGATGTCCTCCCTCCGGTCAACGCCCTAAGCCGAGGCTCGTACCCCACAGGGGGTGCCCTTAGCGAGCATTCACCTAGTTTATAAGTTAAAGTTTAGTTTGTAAGTCCCTGGCTGGAGGCTTTGAGTGTAGCAGCTTAAGGCACCCACAGGTTTGCTCGGTTAAATAGTCATGGCTTCAGAGGCCAGCTATGAGATGCCCAACAGAAAAAAAAAAAAAACTCATTTCTGATGGCGCATTGGCGCGCGCATCATCGATTCTACACTTTTTATTATGCTATTTCTAAACATTAATGAAAGAGACTGCGTCCCATATACTTAATAATAATAATAATATATTCTTTATTTCGGACTACACATACAAGTACACACAATCCATATAGTGTTAGTAACAATGACTTAAAAACTATGTTAGTAAACTTTTACAAACTAAAACTGACCTGGCCCTACACACGCTGGCACGTGCCTCCGAACCCAGTGCCTTATAAAGGGACTGTCCATTTTGTCTAATAATGTGTTTAGGATGCTGTTGGAGCTTCCGCGCAACCTACCCATTATTGACGCTGTTCTCTTCCTCATAATACCATGAAAATCGTCAACACGGGCTTCCGCAAACATCTGCGAAGCGCTGCAGAAGCGCGGAAGCCCCATCAACATCCTAAATCCATTATTATACTGTACGCGAAGGACGTTGTAGGCTCTCTGAGTATATTTCACCCACAAGCTGCACGTGTAGAAGGTTTGGCAGTATGCCTTGAAAAGCGAGACTTTTACATCCTTACTACAACGCGCAAACCTGCGGGCTACCATATTGCATCGAACCGCCAACGCCCTCCGCTCCCTCTCAATATCAGCATCGTCAGATAAGTCCTCAGTGACTACATGCCCTAGGTACTTAAGCTAAGTTAAATTAATTATTCTATACAAATTAAATTATGGGTGACGCATCGTCGTGAACAACAATGACATTTTTCTTTGTCCGACTGGAACCCATATTTATTTAAATTTAGTATACGTTTACTTCACGACAATTTTTAATTCTACCATGTGACAACTTGATGCTTCGCACTTATGTTCACTGTATTTGACCTTAATTTTGGTAATGCTAATTCAACGATATTTCAATGGTCTTTTGCTTACTCGTCCAGTTCGCGTAGTATATGTATCGCTACTGGGTTTGCTTGTTTGAAAAATTACTTTTTTCTGACTTTTTGTGTCTATTTTACTATCCGTTTTTTCTACTAACTGTTTGTTTTGTTTCTTTTCTGATGGCTTTTCGTTATCATTAAGTATGTATACTGGTTTTAAGAGGTCTATAGATACATTAGTTTGTCTGTCTGGTAATTGTACACGATATATTTTTTCGTTTCTGCTGATAATGCGATACGGTCCATCGTAAGGAGGTTGTAATGCTTTCCGTACTGCGTCGTTCCTAATAAATACATGTTGGATCCGGCCATTAGTACGGCCATGAAACGAATCGCAAGCGTGTCACTGACGACGTCAAGAGTGATTTACCTACACCAAAAAAGGCGCGCTTCTACAGAGTCGTGATGTTTTAAGGCCACGGCGAGGAGGGCATTCAGCCTCTGGTCGCATTGGAGTCAAGACGTCGCGGAACTGTTCTCGATTCGTGGTGCTCAGTTATTGTGTTAGTTGTAATTTGTGATCATTTTGTTAATTGGTGATTTTAATAAACGCCGTCGCACCCAGTGTGTGTATAATTTTGCTAGTGTGATTAATTTGATAGTAAACTATAATGTGATCTGAACTGCAAACTGTTTTTCTATTGCGCATTAACCAACACTACCCACACTACGCCCACAGTAGTTAAAATATGCCTGAAAATAACGAGAGTCACATACCCGTCTCCGACATCACAAGTGGGATTCGTGTTGGTTCAGGCGCAAAATAAAAATGTTGAAAATGACCGTTGGCGTACCGTTTTTGAACATTAAAATAAAACCATGCAAGCGCTTATGCGTGATTATGGTGCGCGACAACCAAGCCAAGCCGATTGACAGCAGAGGAAAATCTAGGACGTCTTCAGTATCGAGCCAACCAGCCCCGCAGCCGTCAGTGAAGCCCTTCGTGTGCTTTATGTGTGGGAAACCAGGACATATCGAGACGCGGTGCACGAAAAGTTGCAGCCAGGCGGATGCTGGAGTATGTGTTGTAAGCAGTGAACGGCGAGTGGAAGTCGTTGCACAACTACCCTCAGGCACGTTAAAATAAAAAGGTGAGCTGTATTGTTTTATTAACGATTCTGGTGTTGAACGCTCGTTAGTAAAGAAGAGTTGTGTAGCCAAATTAAGTGGAAAACGAGTTAATAACGTTGTTGCGTTGACTGGTATTGGTTAAAAACGTGTATTCAGCTTAGAACCAATCTTATGTAGCGTAACGATTAGCGAACACCAATTTGAGGTTTTTGTGTTTTATTTGTTTTGACTTTGGGATGTGCTACCTGACACTTACTTGCAAAGTAATTAAATTATTATGATAGGACATTGATGAAGTCCGTGAGATTGCGTTAGAAAATATTAGAAAAAGGCAGATATAACAAAAAATTTGTTTGGGGTTTCGTTTTATTAGAAAACGAAGAGCGTAATTAAATTAAGCTTGACGTGAAGTAGAGGGCCAAGAGCCAAGGGCCGAGGACCAAGGGCCGAGGGCCAGAATTGGCCGAGTCGAACAGGTACTGTTGTTGAGTTTTGGTTGCAGGTAATCACACGAGGACGTGTGCATAGCAGGATAGCCGTGTCGGATCCGGTCATTAGTACGGACACGAAACGAATCGCAAGCGCGCCACTGGCGACATCAAGAGTGATCTACCTACACCAAAAAAGGCGCGCTTCTACAGATTCGTGATGTTTTAAGGCCACGGCGAGGAGGGCATTCAGCCTCTGGTCGCATTGGAGTCAAGACGTCACGGAACTGTTCTCGATTCGTGGTGCTCAGTTATTGTGTTAGTTGTAATTTGTGATTATTTTATTAATTGGTGATTTTAATAAACGCCGTCGTACCCAGTGTGTGTATAATTTAGCTAGTGTGATTAATTTGATAATAAATTATAATGTGATCTAAACTGCAAACTGTTTTTCTATTGCGAATTAACTAACATTACCCACACTACGCCCACAGTAGTTAAAATATGCCTGAAAATAAAGAGAGTCACATACCCGTCTCCGACATACATATTCGCTAGTATATAAATCTTTGTGTATAAAAATCTTGTAAGGTGATTTGTTTTCTCTATAGGTCGACTTTAATCCATTGATGACAATTTTTTAGTTTATTTACAAAACGGCTATCATTGTACGACTTCTCACTACTAGTGTCGTAAAAGTCACCTGGTAGTCTAATGTTGCTACCATACAACATTTGCGCTGCGGTTACGCCTGTATCAGACCTAATCGTTGTGCGTAACCCTAACATTGCTGTTGTTAATTCGTCCACCCAGCATTTGGCATCTAAACGTGCTTTTAACGCTGATTTCAAAGATTTATGCCATCGTTCTACTGCTCCATTAGATTGAGGATGGTAGGGAGTGGTACGCGTTTTCTGAATTCCCATTAACGACATTAATTCTTTAAACAAATTACTTTTGAACTGTCTTCCCTGATCACTAGTGAGTTTTACTGGACATCCATAACGACTAATCCAACCTTCATACAATGGCTACTACCTCTGCGGTTATCTCTTTTATCGGAAATGCCTCTGGCTAACGCGTAAATTTATCTATAATTGTTGAACAATACCCAAATCCTTCAGGTGTAGTAGGTAAAGGTCCTACAATGTCTATATGACTGTGTTCGAATCGCTTACTACTCCCGAAAGTTCCTAAATCAGAAATGGTATGTTTTTGAATTTTCGCTCTTTGACATTTAATGCACGTTTTAGCCCATTTTCCAACACCTTTATTCATATTTGGCCAAAAATATCTTTCGCTTATCAATTTCCTACTTGCCTTAATACCTGGATGGCTCAAGTTATGTATCGAATCAAAATGTCGAAATTCTTCTGTCAAATACGGACATGCTGAGTCTGTTGAAACTTCGCAAAAAAAGTATTTCTTCGAATCGAATAAGGTTACACGTTTCAACACCACGGTGTTATTGTTCTTTGACTCGAGTTGCAATTTTGCTAGCTCGCTATCCGTTTTCTGCGCAGCTGCGAGTTCTACGAAATTGAGCGTCGTGGGATACGATATTGTTGCTATCCTGGATAAAGTATCTGCTACTACGTTATCGTTTCCACTAATATGCCTTATGTCTGTACTGAATTCGCTAATGAACATAATTTGCCTAGCTCTTCGCGAAGTTTCCCTATTTGTACCTGTTTTATTAAATACAAAAGATAATGGCTTATGATCCGTAAATATGATTAACTCTTGACCTTCTATCATATCTCGAAAGTGAATTATTGCTTAATAAATTCCTATTAGTTCTCTGTCATAAATACTATATTTAATTTGAGCCACTGTCAATTTTTTAGAATAATATCCTAGGGGTCTCCACTTGAGGAGGCGGAACGCGTGAGGGAGAGGAAAATTTCGCGCCCTCACGCCCCTAACCACCGCAGGAGACGCCCGGGGTGGGAATCGCGAGCCGATTTCCGGCCACCGTAGGCGTGGGCTGGCGAATGGTGAGCAATGGGTAGCTCGCCGTCCGATAAGGACCAAGCCTGGGTCGACGGCGCGTTGTGTTCCACGCGCGCCTCAAAGAGATGTCAGCAGAATTGTCGAGGTCCGCTAGGGCCAATACCTGCCGGGGCTGCGAATATGGGCCAAAAGGGAAATCGTGGCCCCGGCAACAGGGCAACCGAAGGAACACGGGTGGGTTTTAGTCAATAAGAGTCTGACACGCCCTCCCGCTCCACCCAGAGCGGGAGAAGTTATTTGATATATTCCCACCCAAAAAAAACTGCACCTACGCAATTGTCTGACGCATCGGTCATCAATGCTAAAGGGGTATTTGTCGTTGGGTACGATAATAAAGCTGCATTTTTTAAGTCTTCTTTACATTGCTCAAAATTGCGTTCGGCTAAATCTGTCCAGTTAATCTTAGTTTTATCTTTACGTTTCGAAATCCCTAGGTACTTATTTAACTCTGTCTGATGTTCCGCTGAGTGAGGTATGCTTGACCTATAAAAATTTGTCATACCCAAAAATCTTCTCAGTTCCTCAATCGTTTCCGGTTTTGCAAAATCTAAAATGGCTTTAACTTTATCTTCTAGATGTCTGATCCCCTCTACAGATACTTCATACCCTAAAAAATCTAAATTTTCTTTACCAAAACTGCATTTAGAGAAATTAATAGTTATTCCAAATTCGTTAAATCGTTCAAAAACTTTTTCTAAGTGCTGTTTATGCTGCGTCTCGTTTTCTGACGGTATTATTACGTCATCCACGTAGATAAATAAAAAATCTAAACCTTGCAAAACAGTATGATGCACCAAAGGGCGTGCGCATAAATTCAAATAAACCGAAAGGTGTTATGACAGCGGTCCTTTCGATATCGTTTTCCGCGACAGGTATACAATTGTATGCTCGGTTAGTGTCTAACTTAGTGAAATTCTTCTTATTAGACAAAATATACGTGAAATCATGAAGACGGGGCACAGGGTTTAACTGCAATTACTAAGCCAGATCATTAATCTGGCTTAGTAATTGCAGTTAAACGCCTATAATCTCCACATGGCCTAATATTACCATCCTTCATAATGTACTACATGTAAGGGGCTTGCCCAAGTGCTTTGACTCAGCCTACAAATCCCCAGCTCCTGCATAACCCTAAATTCGTTTTTTGCTTTCACGTACCTGTCCGGTGGTAGCTGTCTCGCTCGTGCGTGCATTGGAGTCCCTGTTGTTTCAATGTGGTAGCACACGCTATGTCTAGGTGTCTCTTTATATGAAACAGGCTTAGTAAATTCTGGAAACTTACTCAACAACTCATAATAGTGGCAATTATTAACAATGGTTTTTAGAGTGGGCTCAGTCGAACTAGAAAGATTTCCTTTCGTAGTTAAGTTAGTAACCTGATCGACTAGCCTTCGTCCGTTCAAATCGATTAATAGTTTATGATTAGCTAAGAAGTCAGCACCTAGTATTGGTTGCTGTACGTCCGCTATCGTAAATAACCAACGGAACGCTTGTTTAAGATTTAAGTCTAGTTCTAAAATGTGTGTGCCGTATGTATTGATCTCGGTACCGTTCGCAGCGTACAACTTATAACATGCACTATGTGCGTTATTTTTCTTAAAAACAACTCTGCGAGGTAGAACAGACACATTTGCACCACTATCCACTAATAAGTTCAAACCTGAATTCCTGTCCTTGACACATAGACGCTGATTGACGTGCACGCGGTCGCAGCCTCCCGTCGCTGACTGCACCGTTTCTAGTTTTCCAATGGTTTGGCGTCTCTCTTCTTTCAGTTGAACGGTTGCACACACTTATTTGCCCTATTGCGGAATCTGAAGTGCTAAAAACATAACCAGTTGGGGTTGTCTTCAGGCGGCTTCGCATTTCTTCTAGACCTGGAGTCTGATCTTGATCTGGATCGGAATCTTCTAGGTCTACCATCTCGCGAGCGACCTCTGGAACCGTTCTCGATGTTGCGTATTCTATCACCTAATTTATTAATTTCCGCTATCACCAAATCATCCTTGTCCTGTGATACTAGTTTTTCCTTCACACTAGCGATGCTGTGTATTAGGGTGATAGTTTCGGTGACTTTGTCTGCAATCGACGCCAATTTTTCCATATTCTCCTCATAGGTCACTGCCAAAACTCCACGCACTGATGGTGGTAAGTGATTTTTCCACATTACCTTGAGTGTGTCATCGGTTACTTTTCCTCTGGCCAGGTCCCGCATTTTTCGAAGGAGGTGCGATGGCTGTTGATCGCCTAGCTCCATTTCTCCAATCAGCTTCTTGATTTGTCGTTCCGCTGACTCTTTGTACACCGAAATTAATCTTCGCTTCAAAGTCTCATATTTCTTTTCTTTGGGCAGATCTAACAGGATATCTGCAACTTGTTCCGTGACCTTGAGATTTAATTTGGATAAGATAAGCCGATATTTGGAATCGTCGGACATCTTCTGAGGATTTATTATCGCCTCTGTTTTGATAAACCATAATTCCGGTGCCCTCGTCCTAAAATCTTCGATTTTATCTGTTATGGAGTCGGATGAGAGCCAGCATTCCTCGGGCTTCTTCTCGTCGGCGGCCGTTTTTTCTTCATTAGGCATTATTACACACTGTTACGTTTCCTTTTAAGAAAATAGTACGAGAGTTCCACACTATAGAACGCGGTTGATTTGAGTTGGCCGTTCTCGATCACATACACGTTTTAGTTTTTAGTTTTTCAGTCGGGCTTTTTAGATCACGTTGGGCTTTTTAGATCGCGTCGGGCTTTTTAGATCGCGTCTGGGTCACCAATTTTGTGTTCACTTTATGTATTGTTCAAGGTGTGTGTATGGAGAGAAATTAAATGTTGGATTGATTTTGAATACTTCTTTTAATCACATTACGTATTACAATGGAGGTACTTATACCTATGACGTAAGCACGTCTATAGTGAATGGAGGTTACGAGCCAACTGGCGTCGCGGATCGCTGCACGTACGAATGAATATAAAATGATTGTGTCAGCGTTCCTACAATATCATTTTTGCCTAGTTTCTTTCTACAAGATTGAACTTGTTCGTGGGCGATGCCATATTTTGTGTATATGTGTTTAGGTGCCTGTTAGTGATTTACCTGTGTGTTCCTGACAAGTTGGAACCCGTGTTTTGGGCAATACCATTATTTACTCATGTGTAGGGTTACCATTTAGCAATTTGAAAAGTCCTGACAAAAAGCCTGACATTTCAATAAAAATCCGGAAATTTTAGTCACAAAATACAATTATTGTTTGATGTCGTTAAGTTGATTGTTAAAGAAGATTTAAGTATAAGTATTTTGTTTTTAGATGAATGAGAAATCAATAAATACTAAAGACTTATTTGGTATTATGTACTTACTTAAATAACTAACACTCGTATTCCATCTAAGCCAAAACATCCGGACATATTAAAGAGCCGGACAAAGTCCGGACAAATACGGACGGATGGTAACCCTACTCATGTGATTGGCAAGCAGATTTGCTTGTTTACCTTTAGTATGGGGAAGTGTTAGTGTACTAACTACGTTTCAATTATACATGTTTCTTATCAATCAGTTTACATTAAAACTTATCGACTAATTAATTCAAAGAAAGATCAATCAGTCAGACTTAGTACTTTATGAAATCAAAACTAACCCTACGCTATTGAATACAAGTGATTTGCTTACATCTAATGACTACGTGAAATGGTCTTTATTTGTTTTAATCAGAACTCTTAATTTAACAATCAGTCGTTTTTCTTGTCGTCGCCAACAATTTTTCCAACTATTCGAGACTTAAATAATAAGTATCTTCTTTTTACTGTCATTTAATTCCTAAAAAAATCTTGTTTATTTGAACCCCCCTTATACTTATATAATATATTTATAAAGCTTTAGCAATCTTTTTGAGATTTCTGATGCATTAAAAATAATCACACTTATTTGGCAAGATTTAGTAACTGCTAAAATTATAAACTGAGCTTATTTTATACTTTCATAAACGAGAGCTTTTATGAATTTATGATGCAATACTTTAGCATCTCTCCTCTTATGTAAACACGGAAACAGCCATGAGATATAAATCATGTCCGTAGGCAACAAACAGGTTGGTATCTCGGCATTAAGGGCCCATATTGAAAATAAATAGTAGTTTGATGGGCGTGGCTTATTTCCCCCGCACGCGGGGAGTGGTGGTTCCATCTTCCGTGGTCGGCCGCCACGTCGCACTATCGCACTATGGAAAATGGCAAGCCTGTTCACTTCATCGATTTCAAAGTGATTTTAATATAAAATTTTGTAGGAATAGATATAAAGTATTATATATTTCTGAAAAGTTCATCTTCTGAAAATTTTAGAACAATTAATATGTTTTAATAAACAACAAAAACGTTAACATACCATAATTGGTATGTTAACGTTTACGTTAAAATAATCGCAAAATAAAATAATGTGAAAAAAAGTTTTTTTACCTTCATCAAGACTTGACAGTTACCCACGCTTTCCATTTAAGCTTGATTTGTAGCCTGGCTCTTCATGATAACATCAAAATAAAAATCAGCTGCAGATATTTGCAATTTTCGAAGTAATTTGTAAAAATGTGATAAAAGTTAGAAAACGGAAAACAGCTATCTATTAAGGTTTCAAATGTAGATATCAATAGTTTGCGTATGTTTTGTAATTTACTATTAAAAATTCACTAATGTTAGGCCATTTATCATGTTTGCACTCATACTGCGTGTGAAATTTTTTATCAACAAGATGCACACCATCCTCATTTTTCAAATAGTATTTACAGAGTTGTAACACTTATTTCTATATAACAAAATAGTGGTAAATAAATAGACGTTTAATTCTTACGAATACTTACGTGTTTTTTTAACTATTTAAAATGTCTACTTTCAAGTGTTCTAAATGTGAAATAATACTTTCTCATATCGAAGAAGGAAAAACATTGGAGGCATTATCAACAATTTTGAAAGAAAATTATCATGTGTCTGAAGACAACTTATGTTTTACCCTCAGTGATTTTCAAAGACATATTATTCCCGAATTTAATAAACGATGGTCGGAAGCTTCACGGAAAAAGGAAATATTTTTAATAAAATACAGTAGCTGGTTGGAATCAGAATATTCAGTAGCTTTACCGAACTCTGAAGATGTTACAACCGACTCTATACCATCTACTTCTTCTGGAAAACGTGCAAGACCGTGCGTATCTTATACAGACTCGTCAGAATTCAGCAAAAAAAGTAAAAATACTATGTTACTTAATGAATATGGATTTGAGCACATCTACAATGCATATCTGCAAGGATTACGTTCGATAGGAGAAAGAACGGAAGCAAAACTTGTGGAAACATTAAGGTCTGCTGACAGTGAAAAGAAGACCTTATTCTCGAGTTTCATAGAAGACTCAAGGTAGGAAAAAATGCTAACGGATGAAGAAGCATTGAGTGTATTTATTGATTTGGATTTAACGAAAGCACAATATTTGTATTTGAGAAATCTAACAAACGAATGAAAATATTTTATGTTTCCACCATATTACAAAGTACAACAAGTAAAAAAAACTTGCTATCCATCATCTTCAACTATTGAAATTACAAACAAAAGTGCAAAAATAGTAAAACTTCAAGATTTATTAGATCACATTGCAGCTAGAATCTTGACAGTTAAAATTTCTAAATTAGTGTCTGTGATTTTTATGGTGTACATAATAAAGAAAATTTTATCTATCTATCTATCCGTGTACAAGAATGGATTGAACAATTTACTTCCATGCAGTAAATGTGTGATGGCTCATCTGGTCAAAGTCAGTACAAACAGAAACTTCTAGAAGAGTCTGAACTGATTTCTGATGCAAAGTTTATAACTTCCTTGGTGCCTATCAAATTAACGAGCTAACAGGTGATGTTCTTTGGCAAAATACGGTACCTTCATTTGTTTGTTTTTGTCGACCTATAATAATAGGATATTGCAAAGAAACTCCCGAGGAAACGAAAGCTGTAGTGGATGAAATGAAAAGCCAAATAAATTATTTCAGTCCATCATTAATTAACAAACAAGGTGAGGGAGTGTAAGTGAAGCATGAACTTTTTCTTACAATGATAGATGGCAAAGTAGCTCAGGTATTATCGAATACACCTTATGATTCCACACATGTACAATATGTAGAGCTACTCCACGCCAAGTGACCGATTTGACTAAAGTAACTGCTAGGCCTGAAAATAAAAATTCTTATCAATACGGACTGTCTATTTTACATGCCTGGATTCGTTGTATGGAAATGATTTTACATATTTCCTACAATCTTTCTTTCCAAACACGGTCAGCCACAAGCGAAGAAAAGAAACGACTAAAGCAAGAAAAGAAAACCTTGGTACAAAAACGTTTTCGTGACGAGCTAGGATTGATCATCGACCAACCACGACAAGGAACTGGTGGTGGTCTAATAATGGTTAATACTGCCAGACATTTTTTTACGATGCAAGCTACTCTGCTGAAATTACAGGAGTGGATATAAATTTGATTAAACGACTTTACATAATTCTGCATGGCCTTTCATCAGTACACCTGATGAAAGGCCTTGCAGAATTATCTAAAGTATAGTAGTGTATAGATGTTGAAAAATTTGGTAGTTATGCTATGGAGCAGTGGTGGCCCAGTGGTATCGGCCCCGATTTACGAATTGTAGGTCGTGGATTCGAACCCAGGCAGGCGCTTTACTTTGTGTATTTAATTTCATCACCACTGCTCTCAAAACGTTGAAGGAAAACATCGTAAAGAAACCGGAATGTCCTAGAACCAAAAAATTCGAAGACATGTGACATCTACCAACCCGCACTGGGCCCGCGTGCTAGATTACAGCCCACTCCCTCTCACAAGGAGGAGGCATGTGTCCCAGTAGTAGGGACATTATAAGCTGATTATGATGCTATGGAGACTGCCAGGATCTATGTGAGTAATTATGAATAGTACTACATGCCATCTTCAGTTCACAAAATTTTGATTCATGGAGAAAGTGTCATAAAGCATTTTGCAGTGATTACTATTGGTCAACTTTCGGAAGATGCACAGGAATCCCGTAATAAGGATTATAAAAAAAAATCGTCTACATCATGCCAGAAAATGCTCTTAATCAGCTACAAATGAGGATGTATTTCATTCTCTTCTTTATACTTCAGATCCGTATATAACCAGCATTAGAACACCCTATAATAAAAACGTGAAGGAACTTGATGAAGACACCTTAGATCTTTTGAAAGTGAACGAATTAATTTCAGATCCCGGAGTTCACTAAGTATAATATAGCATTATATACATAGTTAACATTAATTTAACTAATTAATCTAAGTGTACAATTTTTAAACACAATTTTTAAAATACTTAATATTTTATGTTTTTACTAAATATTGAATTGTATTTTGGGAATATATGATAATTGGTTTTTCTAGACATTGTAATTTAAATGGATAGTTAAAAAAAATGGTCATTTTTAGGGTTCCGTAGCCAAATGGCAAAAAACGGAACCCTTATGGATTCGTCATGTCTGTCTGTCTGTCCGTCCGTATGTCACAGCCACTTTTTTCCTAAACTATAAGAGCTATGCTGTTGAAACTTGGTAAGTAGATGTATTCTGTGAACCGCATTAAGATTTTCACACAAAAATAGAAAAAAAAAACAAAAAATTTTGGCGGTTCCCCATACTTAGAACTGAAACTCAAAATTATTTTTTTCATCAAACCCATGCGTGTGGGGTATCTATGGATAGGTCTTTAAAAATGATATTGAGGTTTTTAATATCATTTTTTTCTAAACTAAACAGTTTGCGCGAGAGACACTTCCAAAGTGGTAAAATGTGGTGTATAAACTAAAGCGGTGACTTCGAAGGACCATACGCGGGAAAATAATTTACGTGGTGTGGAATATTAGCCGACACAGAATTGAGCTACACACAGGTATGAATAAGGAATAGGGATGGATGGACTTACTTGGGAATCTTCTGGACGAAACACGTTGACTCAAGGACAGCTCTGGCTATCCTGGTGTTCACTGATTCAAGTCACTGTGGTGCACTTATTGAGTGTTAAAATGTCACAATGGTATCGGCCATTTTTTGCGGGCGGTGCAGAGCGCGGCGCGGTAAGATGGCGGTGCAGTTTTTTGGTTATAAGATGGCGCGGTGTGCGCTCGGCGCGGTACCCGCGTTGCTCGGCGCGTGGGCGTGCGGTCGCGGTGAGCGGTCACTGACAAGTGTGGGGCGCGCGCGGCGCGGTAAGATGGCGCGTGGCGCGCGGCGAGCGGTAGGGGTGATCGTCCGTCTCGTTCCGTTGTATGGGAATTGGGAAGGAAGGAAGATAGCTCAAAACTGCGTTCGGACTATTATAAAAAACTTGCGCGAGCAAAATGTGTCACCCCCTGTAACTTCTAATATAAGCGAATGATAAAACTAAAAAAAATATATGATGTATATTACCATGTAAACTTCCACCGAAAATTGGTTGGATCGAGATCGAAACCTCCTAGGTTGTTTTTTTTTTAATACGTCATAAATCGTAAACCGCAATTTACCTTTATTTCAATGTTCCTTGCTGCTACGGAACCTTTCATGGGCGAGTCCGACTCGCACTTGGCCGTTTTTTGATACTTTTGAATGTTTTATTTTTTAATGTAATGTTCTAAATCAAATCTTATTAAAATACATCCCATTTGAAGCCTTATAAACACTACTCAATATTTGTGTAAAAGGACACTGACCATCCATATATGGGAGTTGACCAAGTGCTGCCCAGAATGAACACAAAGTGCATTATGTTCCTTGGGTTTATACTAGTCTGTAAACAAAAGACGGCACGGTTGGCGCAGTGGTTAAGCGATTGACTGCTGCGCTGCGTGTCGCGGGTTCGATTCCCGCATGGAACAAATATTTGTATGACCTACAAGTAGTTGTTCCGGGTCTGGCTGTTTGTGTATGTGAGTTTAAATGTTTGTAAACGCCCCCACGATACAGGAGAAATTCCTAGTGTGGGGCAACGTTTTTTAAAAAAGAAAAATAAAAAAAAGAAAGAAAAAATAAAAGCTTTTCAAAATCTATCCGAGGAGTTTTGAGAAAAACAATTTTTGTTGAGTATTTTTTTTGATGAATAATAACAACCAACGCCTGAAGGAGGACAACGCCGTCGAGGTAGACCGCGGCGAAGGTGGTGTGACGATCTAGGTATGTTTGCGGGGCCAACTTGGCCTGAAATCACACAAAGCAGAGAGGTTTGGAAGGAAATAAGGGAGGCCTTTGCCTAGCAGTGGGACACAATATACGCTAACATAAAAAAAAAAAAAAAATAACAACCAATGGCGCATTTTATTAATAAATGACAGTAATTATGATAGATGACACATTATTATTTCCTTTATTTCATTTATAAATGCATATCATTTACATTTTTTAATATTTTTAATAATAACCAAAAACATTAAAAAATATAAATGTAGCCGTCACCGTGTCACCGGTATCGGGAACATGGTCCAAACTACCGGTGGTCAGGGCTCCTAAGAGAGGAACCTCCATGAGATAAGCGCCGTTTCCAGAAGTACCGCTTTCTGGATCAAGCAAGAAGAGATGACGATAATGTGTATTCACTTGGAGTAAAACAACGTTTGTGCTAAAACGAAATGCCGTCTTTTGTAAATGAAAAGTATTATTAAAACTAAAACTGCTTTTCTTAAAACTTGATACGATTACTTTCTATGTTCTAAAGTAAATTCCATTGAATAACTCATAAGCGTTATGCCATGATACTCAAACAACATAAAAATAGATAGACATTTGCAATATTTTTGTATCGAGAAAGTTTAATAGTATCGTGTACCTATTCTTTAGTCAAAAAACATACACCAAAATATTAAATCCCTATTCTATATACTAAATAAAAAATAAAGTTTAGTAAAAAACTGTAACCCGACTACGGGAAAATAAAAATGATCTAAAAAGTACGAAACAAGCAAATATTTCAGACAGAAATCAAGACATAGATACAAAAATGGTCAAGGTAAAGCCGTCGTCGCATGCCATTATAATTTTGTATGTGTTACTGGCACCCACATGGCATACAGGCATGCGACCACGGCTTTATCTTGACCATTTTTGTGCCTATGTCTTGATTTCTGTCTGAAATATTTGCTTGTTTCGTACTTTTTAGATCATTTTTATTTTCCCGTAGTCGGGTTACAGTTTTTTATTAAACTTTATTTTTTATTTTATACTTTTCCGTTTTTACGCTTGCTAAACGTTCCGACAACGTAAATAAGAGTAATGCAATAGGTCAGTAACTAACCTATTTTACGTTCCAATAGCAATGCATAGTGCTTTAGACGAAACCATAGCGCGATTTATTTCGACGCCAACACCATACTCAGAAAGTTTTACGACTAACAGTTTTTGTCTATGGGACACTGGCTAGTTTTGATAACGATTAAAACTATGACTCTTTATTTTTTTTTAAACTCAACATTCCAAATTCGAAATTCCCTCCACATTTTTTATGAGCAAAATCAAAATACTCTGTCTCACTGAAAATTTAATTTACAACGAGAATATTTTCGCGCGATGATTTTGTACGATTTCAAATGTCGACTAAAACCAGAAGAGTCATTTGAAAGACTTCGAATGGTGTTCATAGACAAAAGCCCTTCTAAAGCGACTGTTTTCTGCTAGTTCAACGAATTTAAGTGTGGGCAAGTAACTTTGGCGGACGAATAAAGAAGTGGCCGTCATAGGGCTATGACGACTGTTACATAAGAAAACGTGCTGGCTGTGAAAAATTTAATTTAAGAGAATAGTTGAATTACATATGAAGAGATTCAGCATATACTGCAGATTGGATCGGGAAGTGTGCATGAAATTCTACACGGGCATCTTCGGGTAAGGAAGATACTTTCATGCTGGGTACCGCACAATCTAACGCAGGCTCAGAAGGAGGTTCGGGTAGAACGGTGCCGAGACATGATAGCAACATTTGAAGCAGGCTCGTTTCGACGCGTTTACGATTTCATTACGGGTGAAAATCATGAATTTATCATTTTTGTTCCCCAAAATAAAAAAAACAACTCAAGGGAAAACAGTTTTCATCACCGGAAGATGCACTGGCTGCATTTGATACCGCACAATCGTACTGGAAAATGTGTAATGAAAATTGGTTTAGACGCATGAAACTGTGTATAGACGCCAATGGAGAGTTATTTGAAAAGATTTAATAATAAAACATAACTTGTAGTATATTTTTTTTAGTACCTATCGCAAAATTTTCTGAGTGCCCCATGTTTATCGATATCGAGCTTCGAAGAAATCCAAAATACAAATATTTCGTTGTACTTGTTTTTCTTCATAAAAGTGGAATTACAAATCGTTACTATTTATTATATACACACATAGACTGCTAAAATCTTAACCCTTTCTTTTGCCTTTGCCATAGTCAGGTAAAAAGTGGAATTACAAATCGTTACTATTTATTAAGATTTGATTAACTGCACGTTAGTATCATCTTGCGATACTACGTAGCGCAGTCTCACTTTTGCTTGTTTTTAACAATTTAAACATATTTATTTACTTTAAAATTATAACATTATACACATATTTGTAATGTGCTCATCAAGACCTTTCTTTTGATACCAAACATGTCATGATCATATCATTTTAATTTTTTTCGAGGTTAGAAATTTACGTGTAAAGTCCAACATATTAAATTTAGGGAAAATTTATGTAGCCTATGTCACCCGGACTATTATTACGAATGTATTGATGCCTCATTCATCAAAATCGGTTCAGTAGTTTAGGCGCTACGGTGGAACACACGTAAAAGCAAACATACATACATACATACATACAAACATACAAACATATAAACATACATACATAGACTGCTAAAATCATAACCCTTCCTTTTGGCTTTGCCGTAGTCGGGTAAAAAAGGTACACGATAAAGAAAAAGCCCATTTTTTAGGGTTCCGTAGTAAACAAGGAACCCTTATAGTTCCGTCATGTCCGCCTGTCTGTCTGTCTGTCTGCGGTCTAGCTCCGAGACTCTTAGTACTAGAAAGCTGTAATTTGGCATGGGTATACATATTTATTACACCGACAAAGTGGTAAAACAAAATTATGAATTTTTAAGGTACCTCCCCTACACGTAAAGTGGTGATGTTTTTTTTTTTTCTATCCCGTGGTGTGGGGTATCATTGGAAAGGTCCTTCAAAAACATTATGAGTATGTAAAAGTATTTTTGGATTCAGGGATCTGTTTGCGAAATATTAAACTTTAAAGTGCTAATTTTTGTTAGAGTCAAGTGTCCCCCCCGGCCCTGCCAGCTAAATGGTAGGTTTAAGATATGTGAAAAAAATCACAGCAGTAGGTAGTTTACATAACGAAATTAAAAGGGAAACTATCACAGCTAAGTAGGCTTTACAAATTAACGAGTAATAATCGACCAACTTATATTTGCAGTTGCAAAAACATGTTTTCCCATACCTACATTCCGTATGGGAGAACATGTTTTCCAACTAAGTACAAAGTTAAGTTTGTTTTTGGGATAAATTCATCCCAACTACGGAACCTTTCACTGTGCATGGTCCACGCGTGGTCCGACACGAATTTGGCTGGTTTGTCAGTATAAACCTCTTTTGAAATCATTCTATCTATTTTAAATCTAGTCACTTTTTACCATACCTATCCACGTCTATGTAAGGAGAAATAAAATAAGGTGGCTTATTCTACTTTCTCCAGGTCAATCATGATCCAGGTAATAAAACAGATTATCTAAAGATAATATTAGATGTATAGTACAAAAATTGTTACCAATTTTTGCAACTTTGCAACATCAGCTTAGATTTTTTAACTATAGGAGTTTCTTAGAGGATTTTTAAGATTAGTTACGTCTAATTAATTTTAAGTAGTTTTAAAATGATCATTGTAGGATTCCACAAACTGATTTCATTTTACGGATTCTTATTTATTTGATTTAGGATGAGTGTCGCTAACATTTACTTCTAAAAAACCCTTTTGGTTTATTTTACTTGCCTCCTTAACCATTACTTTGTTTCTTCTAGATGTTTTTGGTATTAGCATGCGTGAGCGCAGCGGTGGCAGTGGCAGTGCCGGTGGAATATGGCGGATACTTCGCGCATACACTCGTCGCGGTACATGCTCCTGTGGTCCTTGCGGCCCCGGTGATCCATGCGGTGCCTGTGATACATGCTGCCGCGGTAGTACACGCGGTACAGGCTGAAACAATCGTCAGTGTTTAGAACGTGTGTCTTGCGGTGTAGTTTTTAAAACGATTCTTTTCAGCTTCGTTTTTGGACACGGGGCTACTAAACGCCGTGAAAACGACTTAATTAACATCAGTTCTGGCGTTCTCACTATGGGCAGCCCCAAATAATTACTGACTTCTCCAAGGTTTTTAGCATTAAATTCTTTTTTTATTTTATTATAATATTGTCTATTTATCTCACTTTTTAACATTAAAATCATATCGTCAACGTAGACCAATAAAATACATCTTCCAAAATATATAAACAAAAATCATGTTTTGATTGAACAAATCCTTTACCAATAAAAAACCATGCAGTCTTTCATTTCAACATTTAGGCGCTTGTTTTAGTCCATAAAACGATCGCTTTAATTTAAAAACTAAACCTTTTTCGACATTGACACCTAAGAGAGGTTACGTATAAAATCGTCTTCTTTTAAAAAACCGTTTAAGAATGCCGTTGGAACATCATATTGTTTCATGTACATAACATTTTGTACGGCTTGACTCAGCATCATACGAATTGTAGGCATACGCGCGACTGGTGAATATTCATTAAATAATGTTTCCTCTTGAAATCCTTTCGCCACTAATCTCGCCTTTTTCAATCCATCTTGTTTAGTAGTAAAAGCCCATTTTGTATCAATAGACCTATTATCTTTGGGCAATTCTGATTCTTTTCAAGTTCCCAAATATTTAAGAGAATTTAATTATTTATCTAACGCTTCTATATCTATCGCTATGAAGAGGCAATCGAAAAAGGTCAAAAGTGGCACCCTTGACCTTTTTTGATTGCCTATTTATATGAACTTGGATTACCTGTACACAAACAATATGCTACATGTGTTTCATAATCTTCAAATATTTTTGGAGGCTTAACAATTCTGCCACATCTTGTTTTATCACACTTTCATTTCCGTTTATAATATCTCTTATCTCAATAATATTTTCTTCCACACAATCCTCAAAAATTTCATCTGGTTCTATCGTTTCCTGTTCAATATTAGTATTATCAACAATAATCTCTTCTCTGAAATTATTATGTTCTGGTTCAGCAATTTGCTTCTTATATTCTTGATTTATTTCGGTTACCCTAACTCTTTGCCAGTCAGTTTCGTTTGTTAGTTTATCGTTTTCATTATAAATAATGTCTTCTTCGTCGAATCTCTCATCTCGTGACACAATAATTTTATTTTATTTATAGTCCCAAAAGTTATATCCTGTTTTACTGTATCCGACCATTCTAGTTTCACGTGCTCTTTTTGACAATTTATCAGGTTTTGGTACAATACATGCCCATGCTTTTGCACCAAATACACGAAGTTTGTTTAAGTCTCTTTTAGCATATAGTACTTCACAAGGAATTTTAAAATTGATAGTTGATAACGTACAGTGGTTTAACTGATAAGCTGCATATTTTATAGCTTTACCCCACAAATTCTTCGGTAAGTTGGTTTTGCTGAGTATAGTATAGTTCTTGCTTTATTGTATACGCTGCGATTCATTCGTTCTGCAACGCTATTGCTAGCTGGCGAATATGTTAAACTATATTCCATGAATATACTCTTTTCATTGCAAAATTGTCGTAATTTATTGCAGGTGTATTCACCCCGATTTTCACATTTAAGCCACTTTATTAAATTCATTTTTATATCTATGGATATAATTAAATAATATTTTCGGCAGCTTTAGCTTTTCTCTTCAGCAACAAAACTACATAGAAGTGTGAGTAATCATCAATGACTGTTCCGTCCCAAGCCCGCGTTTCTGAACGCGGCCTTATTTGTCAGTTGAAGTCTGTGGACAGCAGCTGTCACTTTTGATTTTGACATTGATTAGTTGAGTTGATTAAGGGTCCCCGCTCCGTTTTGTGCACGTATAAATGTGATGAGCTATTGTGAAGCTAATCCAGTTCAATCCTTGTTTTGTGAACATAATTTTGAGTTATCCAATCCTAACTTTTGTCGAAGCCCCAATTGAGTACCTATTGATACACGGGCCATTTGTCGATTTGTAGTGAAAACGTGTTTGAGGTTACCTTGTTTTTCACCACGCGGTGTATGTTGTAAAAGGTCGTTTGGTGGTGTTTTGTGACGGCTTATTCAAAGCCTTGCCGTGACCTTGAGTGGATAATTGCTGAGGGATGTGATCCAAGTGCCACGTGCTGGGAGCTGCCACACGATTTGAAGGCCTTGCCGTTTGGTACACACTCACATGCATAACACAGTACACTATACTCGCATTGATACATACACGAAATTAGCACTCGCTGGTGGAAGCCGGTAAGTGATATCACTATTGCACTTATTCTGCCTGTATAAACAATTGATTTAAATTTGTCTCCGCGTACTGCGGACCTGTCGATCTCGGTCAAATTGAACCACTGGATCGGGGTTGTACAATGACAGTTTGAAAATTAACTTCACCTTGTACAGTTGGAGTGTTGGATGTATCCGCTATATCACTATGATAGATCTTGGAGCTAATAAGCTCCAAGATCTGAAGGAACGTGGTCACTCTAATCTTTTGAATGGTGACCGAGTTGCCTTACCTTTCATACGTGTGCTACATAGGTACGTTGTTGTTAAGTGGTAACTTCAACCTTTGTAATGTTTTAGAGCTAGTATGTCCTAAACGTCTATGCCATAACATGCTGTTGCCATGCTATAGTTGAGGTTTCATCCTCTGCTAACATTTCACCCTGTAAAATTTAAAGTTTCCCATTACTGTAAACTCAAATGGTAGAAGCATAAAAAATGTAATTTTTGCATATTCACTTCTAAATATTAAGTAGATTATTTTTCAAGAAGTTTCCTTACAGATAGCAAATTATAGGCTAAATTAGGCACAACAAACCCTTTGATATTAATCCGAACATTGTCACATTTGATAGGAAAATTATATAATAGGAAATTATTTTTTTACCATTTGCCGTATTTATATTTATGGGATACTGTAACTGTTTTATGTTAGTCATATTATGGTACATAATAATGAATGTAACAGACAGCTGCGTGCCTGTATTTAAGTCCCTAAAATTACTAACATTTCCATCACTTTATATTTTCGAGATGGCTGTTTTTGTTAAGTCTAACATGCATCTTTTTAATAATCTGTCCGAAAATAGAAACTGGCCAATCAGGAGACAGTATAAAAATTTGCTAATTGTTAGTGGTTCCAATACCGCCCAATTTAAAAAAAACATTTTATTTATGGGTCCAATCATATTTAACAAAATACCCGATGTAATAAAAAAAGAGACATTTCCAGTTTAAAAAAATTGTCAGATCTATTAATTAATAAATGTTATTAATCAATTGGCGATTTTTTGACCGATAAGAATTTAAATTGATAATATGACATCTCTGTACTCATGACTTGTACTAAATCATTTTTAATTTAACTGTATTGACCTCGAACTTGACGAATTTATAAACTTGACATTAAGTGTAAGTATTAAATTAATTGTAGTGTAAATTAATTGTGGTGTAAATTAATTGTATTGCTTATTTGAATTTCATCTTGACAGGGTAAACTAGTATTGATTTGATATTATATTTTATTGTGTTAATAATATTATATTGAAGGAGTCTTTATCATTATAACTTAAACTGTTTGCATGCCTTAGTTAAGGTGGTTAGTATAAGGATAATTTTTAAACTTAACATCTGTAACTTGTACCTACTTTCTGTGCAAATAAAGAACTATTCTATTCTATTCTAATCTGATATGAAATTTTGTGACACAGAAGAATCTATTACGAAAGAAACAAAATCATTAGTGGAAACCTTACGTGTTAAATTGAATTCTGTTCTGTTAATCATAAAACCTACTTCATCATTACTTTCATGAAAGCCTACATAAGTGCCGTGCGATGTAGTCGCTCTACTGGTACCACCTCGGCCCTGCAATCTGCTATGATCGCATCTGTGGAATTGTACATGCCAGATGGGTACCCCACGTTGAGAAGTATCTCTTCCAGGCTTTATTTGGTTTCAACAATATATTGCCTTATGCCCTTTTTCGTGACAATACCAACAAACAATGTTAAATGCATTATCGTGGTTTGTGTTGACCATATCTTTTGATAAAGATATGGTCAACACAAACCACGATACTTTATTACATGCGGAATTAAGACTAGGTGATCCTAGTCTTAATTCCGCATGTAATAAAGTTGCCTTTGTTTTCTCCAAAGTCAAACCTTCGCTCATTGTATCTAATGTTGTTATTGTAGTGCTCTAAATCTTTCTGGTAAAGCTCGCAAAAGATGTACAACTTTATCCGGCTTTTACATTTTGACATTATTTTATTGTCACTAATTGTCAAATTTCAAAAATAAATCTTGAAGTTTTTTATACCGTCACACATATGTCAATCAATTTTTTCTATAGATAACGTTATTTATTTATTTAGTTTTATTTTTTCTTCAAATGAAATTTATTCATGACACAATGCATTAAAAAAAATTCAACTATTCCAACATTTCTTTTGAACTTTTGCATCCCTTCACAATATCTAAAAATTTGTCTCCAATACTTTGCACAATCAATGACCGCGCCTCTGCATCCCTCCTGTATTTCACTTCCAAACACGTCACAATGTCATCAAGACCTTTCTCCTCCAGTACCAGCTCCAACCAAAATTTCCAATTATGATATCTCCGTCTTCCAATTGACGTATCATGTCTTGAGATTTCATGCAGGCCATCCTTGAAGTACTACTTAATTAAAAAAATAATACTGTTAAAACCGTAAAATTTACGAATTTTAGGAATATGGGGCGGCCCATAACTTGTTGAACTCTTATTATTACACAGAAGACACCATATTCGTATCCTATAAAATAAAACTATTTTATACGTTGTTCACCATAATTATTTTATTTAAATTAACTGACAATGTCTACCATCAACACCATAGACAATTGTGTCTCATAGACAAACTGAAACTTCTACAATACCAATAAAACATGGTGTCCATGTTGAATGTCTCACCTTCCTAGATATCTAGCCATTTAAGGAACTTATTTTTCTGACTTTCTGTCAAGTTTTTTTGTTGAGGCAGCATTCCTAAAAGGAGGAGGTTATACGTTCGTAGCGTTTTTTTTTTTTGCCTTTTTTTATGTATGTGCACCGATTTCTCCGTCAGTTGTAGACCGATTTTGAAAATTCTTTTCATGTTTGAAAGGGTATGCTTTTAAATTGGTCCCATATAAATTTTATTAACTTTGGTTGCGTAGTTTTTGAGTTAGCTACAAAATACGTGTTTTTTTCCCACTTAATATGTAGATGATATGATAAGTTCTTGTCACTGGTAGCAGGTGGTGGTATTCGAATGTGTGTGGGGTAGGTATCACAACTAAAAAGTGAAAAATAAAAACTTTTTACAAAAATCAAAACAACTGACTTTAAAAAAAAAGCACTACTAAGTGAAAAATAACTTTAATTTCGGAAGTCGGTGCCAAAAAATGAAAATACAAAACCCAAGACACCGACTTCCGAAATTAAAGTTATTTTTCACTTAGTAGTGTTTTTTTTTAAAGTCCGTTGTTTTTTTTTGTAAAAAGTTTTTATCATCTCTAGTCGTCTCATTTTCTCATTTAAAGAAGTATGATATTTCACTGATAACTGTCATGGGCGAACATTACACAAACCCGATTTCTCTGCGATTGCGAAACGACGCGACGGCGCACAGCGATTCGATTAGAACATGCCAGCTAGATAAAATTATTTATTGGGGTATTTTGCTTCGTACGGCTTTTTTATGATGTTTTAATGCAGTTTCAGCACAAAACACCCAAATAAAAGACGGTAGGGTCACGCGTACCAAAAAAAAAAACAACAAATGGCAATCAATATTTCGTATATTGAGACAGATAAAAAAATAACAATCCTAAAATTATTAACAACAGTCATAAAATACTCAACTACTTATAGCCTAGCTAATAATTACACGAAGGCACATAATGGGACATCATTACTACTCATTAACAATTTTTTTTCCTTAAATAACATGCAGTTCATGAAACTAACTTAGTATCCAAAAAATTAACATGATTTAAGTAATAATAAAGGATACACAGCTTAGAAATTTATTCTACATCACTAAATTCTTCTTCAGAAGAATCTTCTACATTATAAACTGACATACTAATATTTTGACAAAAATTACTAAGACTTACACTAGTACTTATATATACAGTAGGAGGTATTATTAATTCTAAAACCTCAGAAGGAAGTTTACTTGTCGGTTTTTTGTGTACTTCTCTAAGACCATTTATTACAGGATCAGATGTGATTAGCAACATATTAAGTAAATCCCTATTTGTGCTAATACGTGAATGTTTTTGAGTATTGTGCTCTCGGAATCTTCTACAATCTTTATTGCGTGCTTCCTGAGCTTTCTCAGAAAGCTGCCCGATAGGTAGAAGAGCCAATTTCACAATATCGACACTGTGCACAAGAACTACCAATTCGTTCACATCCCGTGATTGGAGAAGATCGTCCACGCGCCTCCTTTTCGTTTTTTCACTAGCTTCAGTGAAATCTACTGATGGACGCCCAGGAATCGAAACCTTTCCTGATGATGATGGTGCTGAGTGCAGGACGGATACTTTGAACGTAAAATACCCAGCCAACCACTCAGAGTTCTTAGTCAGGAAGCGATCGCGGTGTTTCCCAGACCTTTCCCATTTTCTGTCAACTTGGATGCCGATCTTCCAATTATCATTTTGACTTCCCTCGCAGATGCTTCCGTGATATTTGTAAAATCATTTTTCATCGATAGAAAATCATATAATCTACTATTACGGTTCTCTTTGGGATGTTTCTGCCATTCATCAAAAAACTCTATTTTTGAGACTGAGAATTGGTTTTCTGAAAAACAGGCAAAAAAACAAATTTGTACTCAAGTGCGCAAGCTGAAATGACTACAATTTAAAAGCTAATAGTTATAGCTATGATATATATAATTTCTAGCCCGGGTACATGAGGGTACAAGTAGTTTCTAGTCCAATGAATACAGAAAATCGTCAAAAACTAATAAAATTATTTAAACTCAACGTAATAACAAAAAGTGTGGTTAAAGTATATACATTTATTAATTATAATTAAAAAGTACATACTTTTAACTTGAAGATCCATCACTAATATTTAAAAAAAAAACTTAAACTCGCTGACATATAGTGTTACTTCGGTAAGCGTAAAAATGAACTAAATAAGTAATTTTTTAATCCTTTCTTTATAAACTTCCTTCATTACCTTATCAGTAGTTGACATTAGCGCAAAATAATTCTTGGAATTGGGACAAATGGGGTTCTGGCTAGATGCTCAAGTAATAAATTCCAGGAAATTCAACAGTGACTTTTGTCCAGCTAGCATGTTCTAATCGAATCGCTGTGCGGCGCGGCGACTCTTGCGCAAACAGTAGTGGCGCGTGCGCTTATAAGGCAACGCCAAAACTTGTGGATCTTGGTTAAAAGACTCCGAATTTCCCAGATAACAGGCGTTGGGCGTTCCTAGAAAAAGGCCTGATAAGTAGTTTAGTGTTTTGCTTACAATTTAGGATTAAAATATACAGAATGCCTTATTTTATTACCATTGCCACTTACGGTTATTCCAAGGCTGGTTGGTTTTTTCACCTAGTTGCGACTCTGATTCTGTGCCTCGTTTGATGTTTGGTTGGATTTTTTTTGTCTTACCGTCTGGTGGTTTGGGTAAGCCCTTTACGGGAAATGTGGTGCAAGTTTTAAATTATCTAACAAGTTAGGAGTAAGTGGTAATTTTTTATTCGTATCTCAACGAACTACTTGTACGTGGTAAGAATTCATGATTTTCATTGACTCAGAGACGTGACTTAGGTATCTTGCGAAGTTTGTTTAAGATCACAATCATGTTGGCAACTCAAAAGGGACGTTGAACTACGGAATCAAAATAGGTATCTCAAGTTCAAATAAAAACATCGTACTTATCTATCGTATTGTATATTCTTGATTTAAAGGCGACGAAACTTATATCAATAAAATAAAGTACTTACCAGAATCAATTGCTTTAGTTTTTATGCCGTAAAACAGATCAAAACTCAACAGCTATACTTATTAGTTAGGTTCTTTATAGAAAAGACGAATAGAGTAAATAAATATCGAAATTAGTGAAAGAGTTAAACAGCTGTAAATAATCGATTACCATTGAAATGCAATGGTTGAGTAGCCACAACCTTGAACCGGCGACACAACTCACGCGCATAAATTGATTTGGTCCATTACAGCTTCGGAATTTACTGTTTCAAAATAGTTTCACGACCTTTGTTCGTGTATAACGTTTATGAAATCTTGTGAAACATAACCTTCCGATTGAGTAGATCTGGAAAACTTTTAATGGAACATATATTAATGTCATACCATACCTTAATCTTGTCTTGGATCTGCATTTTGCACCGTAGTGTTACTGAGTAGTGACAAGTTAACGAAATCCCGGATTTTACAGCAATACTTTAGATGGAAACACGTTCATAATTTTACTGTGTATCCTAAAATATAGCCTTTGTCTAGTTCCAAGAGGCTTTTTAAGTTAAATTAAAATACTAAACTCCACACCCAACCAGCAATTTTGCCCTATAACCAAACCTTATATCTCAAAAAAGCTGGGTAAATGATGTATAAAGGTTTTGGCGGTGATTGATTGTTGTGTAAAAGCGTTTGACAATACATTTTGGCTCTATAATTTTATACAGCAAAAACGACTTATTAGGAATGATGTAAAGGTTTACTTTGCGACTTTGTATAGCTGTTATAGTCAGGCGTTATAGCAACCTCCAATGTGACTAGTATACAACGATAGTTTATAACAGTGTTAACTGTCGCTCTAATGCGCCTGATTTACGCAATAAAGGTTTTGAACGAACTATAATGGCTCTTTCGTTATAGTAGAGATTAAAACTCAAGAATAGGGCGATATTGTGGGTTTTTCTCGTAGATCGTCGTTATAGTACATAGTACAATAGTGGGCACAAAAAGTCAACAACAGAGTGATTTGGTGATATAGTTGAGTTTCAAATTCCATTTATGTAGCTTAAATTGTCATATAAAGGTTTGTTAACGCTCTTTATAGTCGTAGTGATAAACTTATCACAAATATACTTTTTTAGAACAGGATTGTTTTTTTATAACTGTTGTAGTCCCTCTATTACACAATAGTACTATAACGGAGATCCTTTCTCTTTTAAAACATAATTACTGAATATCAAAAGGAACCCTCATCATCATCATCATACTACAGCTACTCCACTCGCTGCCTGTGCGCCTAGTATCTAGAGCTCAACACACACCAAAGTGATACGCAAGGTATTCTCCAATTTACTATATTATCTCAACCTAGAAGTAAATAATATGCCACTTCGACGAACGCCGCCGCAGCTGCAGATGCCTCGCCTGCTGCTAGCGAACCTAATGAACCTGACACACCTGGTGAAGTCATCCCAGCTATCAAGCTGTCCGGTTCTGCGCCTAACCTACGCCGTATTGAGATAGAAAACGTCAATACGCGTAAACGTAAACGCGAGGACGAATTACTCTCCTTTATGCAGGAGATGAGAGATTTATTACAGTCATCCACTGCACAATCTGATGCTAAGTATCTTGCACTGCAAAACTCAATGAAAGAAATAATAGCACAGAACGCTGTAATAAAAAACTCCTTAGATTTCGTCACTCAGAAATACGATGAGATAAATGCTAAAATCAATAACCTGGAAATAGAACAGAAAGCCGAAAGAAGTTACATAAACCAGCTTGAAGACAAAGTAGAAAACTTGGAGCGAATGCTTTGTCTCACAAAAATGGAAGTGAGAAACATACCAAAGAAAGAAGGAGAAAATAAAGAAGATCTTCGTCAGATTATTGCGGAGACAGCAAGTGTTCTTCAAGTTCCACTCGAGCGCCAGGATATTAAAGATATCTTCCGCGTGTATAAAAAGGATGGAACTCCATCCTCTATTATCGTCGATTTCGGCTCGGTCACTACAAAAGAAAATATGCTGGATAAAGTTCCCCAGTATAACCGCAACAATAATCAACACAAGTTGAACACCGCTCATATCAAACTAAAAGGTGAGAAAAAACAAATATATATGTCCGAGTGCCTGACACAAAAATCACAGCGCTTATTTTACCTATCTCGCAAATTTGCTACCGACAACGACTTTAAGTTCTGCTGGACTTCACACGGGAAAGTTTTCTTGCGGCAAATTGAAGGGAAGAAACACATACCTGTAAAAAGTGAAGCCGACCTCAAGACAAACCTATCACAATGACTAGGCAAAGCTGAATGATATTCTTATAACTGTTTTTTAATTTTATTATTCTTGTATCTGCAGTTATATTTTGTTCTTAAAATGTATACACATAACACAAGTAAACACATAAAACACCAGCTAGTTAATTACGTAAAAAACAACACAGAATACAAAACCACACTACAACTACACTCAGTCCTACAAACGACAATCTACATTTACTTACACACATCTGGGTTTTGCTTGGCACTGGTAAAGACTGAAGTTTTGCCCGATTATCTAAAAGGATATGGATTAAAATTACAGAAACCTACTGGCAGCAATAAAATAAAATCGACTATAAATGGCTAATACAAATAGCAATATCTTAACACATATAGACAACATCACAATTGCGACATCTCATCATTGTGATACAGACACCTGTAACGCAGTTATTGGAAATTCTAATGCGTCCCTTAAAATAATAACACAGAACATTCGGAGCATCTATAAAAACTTGGATGGCTTTCGGGTACAATTAGCTAGGCTATCATTCGAAATAGATATTATAATTCTAACAGAGTGTTGGCTTAGTAAAGACAAACCAATTCCCGCCATAGAAAATTACGTCACTCACACTTCTAAAAAATGTCTCAATCAAAATGACGGAATTGTAATCTACACAAAGGATCACATTCAATGTACGGTTGAAGAGCCAGATACTGAGGGTGCTAATTTTCTCTTATTAAAAGTAGGCACACACATATGTATACTAGCAGCCTATAGGTCTCCCTCAACCTACCGTATTGATAGTTTTCTAAACTCCCTCGAAAACATAATTGGTAAAATAAAAAGAAAAACCATTATTCTCACTGGAGACATAAATAAATAGACATAAAACCGAACAACTCAGATAGAAATAGTGCATCTTATCTCAACCTAACCGCAGAACTGGGCCTCCTACCCGGTCATACATACCCAACAAGACTACACAACTGTCTTGATCACCTCATGATAAATGCCTCAACTGGTTCGACCGTGGTGGTGATGGACTCCACTGTAAGCGACCACGCCTCTGTATTATTGTGCTTAAATAAAGAGCCCTGTAAAACTAATAAGAATAGATCAACTACAAAAGTAAATATTGAAGCCACTGTCGAACACTTAAAAAATGCTGATTTCTCATTTATAACAAATGATTCCGATGCAAATGAGGCGGCTACATTCTTTGTAGATTGTTTGATGACTGCAATTTCACTACATTCAAAAGTTATTACTGTACCCAACCGTAAGGCAATCATCAAGCCTTGGATAACTCCAGGCTTATTACGGTGCATTAGACATAGGGATAATCTTCACAAAGAGGTATTAAAAAACCCAACAAATACCACTATGGAGATTTCTTATAAACGATACCGTAACTACTGCAATTTGCTACTTAGAAAGTTACGAATACATCATGAAAAATCAGCTTTAAAATCTTCACAAACAAGCAAAGAAACATGGAGCATAATTAAATCTATCACAAACCAAGTTGAACAAAAAACAGTGGCTACTGAATTACTGCCTGTTACAAAGGATGCATCGAAAGAAATCGAGACCATAAATAGGTATTTTTCTGGTATAGGTAAAGAACTTGCAGATATTATCACTCAAAACCGAAGCCAGCAGAAGCAGCGAACCAACATCATATAAATTCAATTCACCACCAGCACTTAACTCGATTGTTTTACTTTCCCCTGACGAGGCTGAAGTCGAATCTGTAGTAAACAATTTAAAAACAGACTGCGCCACAGGGTGGGACTCTATCTCAGCAAAATTACTTAAAACGGGCAAAGAAATTTTTATACCCCAGATCACAAAACTCATTAGGATTTGCTTCGAGCAGGGAGTCTTCGCCAAAGTCTTTAAAAAATCTCTTATCACGCCAGTTCACAAGGGTGGGAACCGTGATGAAGTCAAGAATTACAGACCCATATCAGTTTTACCGACACTATCAAAAATACTAGAAAAGATATTGAATACTAGGCTCGTTAATTTTTTAGATAAAAACAATTTACTATCTGAAGGACAGTTCGGTTTTAGGACTGGGAAAAGCACAGAAGAGGCGGTTGGTCAACTAGTTGATCACGTTGCTGAAAAGGTCGATGCTAAACAGAAATGCATAGGAATTTTTCTCGACCTAGCCAAGGCCTTTGACACCGTCTCTGTTCCCACTCTTGTGACTAAACTAGCCCACATAGGAATCCGGGGAGAAGCTCTCAGTATATTTACGGAGTTTCTGAGTGATAGGACACAAAGGGTAAATATAGGTGGAATCGTCAGTAGCGAAGCAGACGTTACCTGTGGTGTGCCGCAGGGCAGTGCCCTCTCCCCGAGTCTCTTCCTGGTATATGTAAACGATCTGTGTCAGCAACAACTTTTTAACGGTAGAATATTTAGCTACGCTGATGACACCGCGCTCATATTTCATGGAGAGACTTGGGAGGAGGCGCAGCGTGTGGCTGAGATAGGACTTTGTAAAATCAGTAACTGGCTGGAAGAAAACTTACTTACCCTTAACATTGCCAAAACTTCATACTTGCAGTTCAGGTTTGCCAATACCAAACCAGTAGCAGTAACCCTTAAGGTACATTCTTGCAACTTTGCTGGAAATACGCTCCAGTGTGCATGTCTCACAATATCACAAACAACAAACATAAAATACTTAGGTGTAGTACTGGACGAAAAATTGAGCTGGCGGCCTCAAGTCAAATTAACTGCCTCCAGAGTGAGGAAACTTATTTGGGCCTTTAAGAAACTTCGATTTGTGGCTGATTTTGATCTTCTTCGCACTTTATACTTCTCTTTAGCCCAATCGATAATTGGTTACTGTATTACGGTGTGGGGAGGAGCCTGTAAAACAATTATGATCCACCTTGAAAGAGCTCAAAGATCATTGCTCAAAGTCATGACCTTCAAACCATACCGTTTTCCGACCGTAACTTTGTACCAAAATTGTACAGTGCTCACAGTAAGACAGCTATATGTTCTCAATATCACATTGAACCAACACCGAATCACACCTATAAACAATAGTAACAAAAGTAAACGAACAGTCACTAATGTTTGTAAATACGTCAAATGTAAGACTGCCTCAGCTAGAAGGCAACATCTTTTCCTTGCTACTCATATCTACAATAAGGTAAACAAGACCCTAGATATCAACCCATTTCCTAAAAATGAAATTAAAAAGAAAATAAACACCTTTCTACAAACACTAGATTACATACAGACAGAAAACTTAATAACATAAACCCTGCAATTAGCGCTTCCCATTATAAACATGCAAGATAAATATATAAATACCACGATACCCACCACACTCACACACACACAACCACACACACACACACACACACACACCCACACACCACACTGCACACACATACATACATACACACACACACACACACACATTTATACGCCTTAAGCAGATATTGTATGATGTAAAATTGTTTAAATCTCATTGCATAATTTTTGTGTAAAACTACTGGGAGAAGACACTGATTCCTGTAACATAGGTTACAACCTAGCGCAGGAGTCAGGGTTTCCATATAATAATGTAACATACTTCTATGTCAATAAAGATTATATTATTATTATTTTTAAATGTCTTTGACATATCTCGGGACCCTGGGGTCCCGGACCTTTGGAAGGCGTACGAGGGGCCGAAGCCAACTCGCAGAGGCCCCTTAGACATTTTTGAGTATTGAGGCACCAACCGACGATTATCCCTGTTTGCACTATGCAAGGGCACCCAAGGACAACCCCCGGTTGGTGTAGGACTATTGCAGAATATGGAAACAAAGATATTGGACTATGGGTTTGAGTGGTTTAAGTGGACTGGTTACTTGGAGCTATGGAAGGACTATGGCCCCTGCCTGATCAATGTTTAAATGTACACGGATAAAATGGCAGGGGGTGAATGCACGCTCAATAATGGGCCCCCGAAAACGGTCGCTAGCACATAGTGTCGTAGCGACAAGGGGGCAACACGTCCTGAGGTGCTTATGAGGAGTGGAGAGGTATTCCACGGCTATCAGGACAATCCCGGAAGTACGGTCAAGATCCCTACCAGCATCTTACTGGAATACTTCCTTCCTCCGAGCACGTTTGCTCTTGCGAATCTCCACTCAAGCCGGCCAATTAAGGCAAGAATGAGGCGGGAGCTCTGTTCCTCGTCAGTGTTCACTCCAGCCGGCCAATAAAGGCAAGCCAGAGGTGAGAAACAAGACTTCTCCCGGGAGATAGGGTCCGTGGGGTCGCTACTGCCCAACAGCTCGCCACATGCTGCCCTGCGGGTTTTTGTATCTCTCTTGGTCTGGCTCCTTATCCCAGACCTGTTCCGGCAAAGTAAACTCTACCGGCACAGGCCTAGAGTTCGGAGCGCGCAAGCCCCACCACGACGTCAACGTAGAGATACGGCGGTGGGGTTATTATTATTATCAGCCTATAAATGTTCCCACTGCTGGGACACAGGCCTCCTCTCTGTGAGAGGGAGTGGGCTGTAATCCACCACGCGGGCCCAGTGCGGGTTGATAGATGTCACATGTCTTCGAATTTTCGGTTCTAGGACATGCCGGTTTCCTCACGATGTTTTCCTTCACCGTTTTGAGAGCAGTGATGATGAAATAATTTACACAAAGTAAAGCGCCTGTTTGGGTTCGAACCTACGACCTACAACTCGTAAGTCGCGGCCGTTACCACTGGGCTATCACTGCTCAAGGAATTCTAATTTCATGTAATGGTGATTATAATCTGTCATAACGAGTGTTATAGTAGAGTTCAAGAAGCTGGAAGTATGTTTTTGACTTAAAATTCTTAATTGTTTTAGTAAAAGCACAATTATTCGAGGGGGCATTTAAATATTGTCGTAAACCCGTACATAATTTATCAGTAAAATTACAGTCACACGTCATTTTCCCCGTAAGAGACGAATAATTTAATTACAAAATAATAAATAATTTATTTTCTATTTTTTTTCAAAAACACTGAGACACTGCAGCAGCTTGAACGAATGTAAAATGAATGAATTATAAAAGGTACTTTATTACCGTTGCGGGGGCTTGTAAGTCATCAAATAGAGATTGTGTTTCTGTTACATCAACTGTATTAGGCCAAAATTGTCATGCCTGATACCGCTACAGTTGTACTATAAAACTGAATGGAGATATAATTGCGCCACTTTCTTTGTAGGTGGCTTCTTTGGCCTTATATTTCACCACCGATTAGTTTTTACAAAACGTTCTATGGTCTTCTATAAAACTAACTTTTGCTGGTTGGGCATAATCAAATGAAAATGAAAAATATTTTATTGTCCGGAATAAATCCAACTTTCAATAAATACGCTCTTATATAATGTAATAAATATACAATACTATAAATATTACACATTCACATTACATACCTACCTAATTCGCTAATGCGTCCTAGTTTATCCTTAACCCCATTCGCGTCCATTAGGTACTCAGACATACTGCTGAGAATAACGAATAGCCAGTCATTCCTCTTGCATGAAATGGGATTTCCATACAAATTTACATGCCTAATTTAACCCCATTAGGGGACGAATTTTCAAAAATCTTTTCTTAATGCTCATCTTCGTTTTAGGAGGCACTTCTGCGCAATAAATTTTCTTCCAGTTTAGGCTGTGCGTTGACTGTCAATGAATGAATAAATGAATGAATTTAAGATTTTTATTAACTGGAAGACTTTAAAAAAATACTTTTTTCAGCAACAAGTAGCGGTTGCTCACGCGGCTCCGGTCCACTACGCGCCTGCGCCCATCGCAGTGGCTTACTATGCCACGACTACGGGCTACACTAACCACCTACTTACTACCTAATGTTAACGACTCAAATACTCTGTAGATGTTATGTTTATACTATATGTTAATGTTAAGGGTGAGTCTATATTATGTGCACGCGCAGGGTTAAGACGGAGCGTTCTGATGACTTAGAATACCGAAAAAAAAAATATGCTGGGCCATGTAGCTGATGATGACTAAGATTTTTTTACTTATGACTTTGATTAATCTCGACTAAGAATGATACTTTTAAGCAACATGGCTCGTTTTTAGAACGCTTCCGCGTCCGCAAAGATTCGTCTCCCCTCGGTATTTGTAATGTATGAATACCACGCTGGGTGCTTACAATTTAAGTCACCGGGGAGGATGGTTGCATGTAAGGTACGCGTGAATAGTGCCCGCAGCTCGGTTAGTTTTCAGCGGGCCGCGGGCGACTTATAGCTCGCTTAGATGTCGATTTCCTCATCGACTATGTATAGCTGTGTGTCGGTGGGGGGATTTCCTGGTGGACGACTCTTCGTTTCACCAATATCACCTCGGTATGGGGTGTTCTGTGCCGTCCGCTCATCCTTTCTGTAGACTATATGTACCCCGGGAACCTGATCCTGACCTCAGGTCTCAGGAGCGTCTTGCTGATGAGCGCCACGTCAATATTCTATTCCTGTAGGAGATGGCGGAGGGGGGCGACCTTAAACCTAAGGCTTCATTGCCTACGTTGATCGTCTAAAACCAGCTTATCTATTAGACTTTAATAATGTGTCGGTATCACCGTGCCACGGGACCCAAACAACGCCACCCGACACTCTCTCACATCCCTCGAACGTTACGACTTCATTCGACACAGTACTACGACACCGCCGCGCCACCACCCGCGCCGGTTACAACGAAATCGGGCCGGAGATTACATTAAAACCAAAAGCTAACATTCAGCCATCCTAACATGTTTGTCGTTAAACTATAAATTACACAATAAACACTATGTCGCTTACTTATTCAATTTTAGCGTTTAGTACCTATCTAATTAGAGCATCGGCTAACAAAATTCTCAGAAATTATGAATAGATATGAAATAATTACTCAATGGAACTTGTTAACATTTTAAAGTTTTGGTATGGAAACCAGATCAACACTGTACGATGGGCTGGGGCGTTTTCTCGTCCTTACGTGTTGGAGTGTGGGGTGAGGCAGGGTGGATTGAGCTCACCAACGCTTTTCAACCTTTACGTGAACGAGTTGATTGGCGAGCTCAGCAATACCAGGCTCGGATGTTACATAGACGGTACCTGCGTCAATAATATCAGTTACGCGGACGATATGGTACTGCTGAGCGCGTCAGTCTGCGGCTTGAGAAAATTGGTTGCTCAATGTGAGGCGTATGCTCAAGGTCATGGCTTGGCATACAACACTAAGAAGTCGAAGATTATGGTGGGGGTAAAAGTCCCGATGCAGTACCGCCTGCATTACTTTATGGTACACCTTTGCAGAGAGTCTACAGGTTTAAATATCTTGGTCATATATTAACTCCCAACCTCAAAGACAATGATGACATTGCACGGGAGCGGAGGGCGTTGTCGGTTAGAGCGAACATGCTGGCTCGCAGGTTTGCATGATGCTCATTTCCTGTAAAGATCACGCTCTTTCGAGCCTACTGTACAATTATTATCATTATGGTGGCAGGGACCTACATTCATACAAGAAGGGGAGGAACATTGGCCATGCCAAAGTACTCATGCAACCCACACAACAATACCTGAGGTACTTGTCAACACTTCATGTGTTGACACGTTACAATCAGCTAATTTGGTTATTGATATAACAAAATACTCTAGTTTTTCAAAATTATGTCGTATCGTATCTTATATATTCCGGTTCTATAATAATACTAAAAATGTTAACAATCAAACTAAAGACAATTTAACTGTAGAAGAATTAGCAATAGCCGAAAATAAGTTGGTGTATCTTTCTCAACAAGAAAGCTTTCCTAATTTTGAAAAACAAAGTAAAGCAGCTCCGCTATTAAGTTTGACACCATTTATTGATGATAAGGGATTGATAAGGGTTGGAGGCCGTCTGGAAAACTCAACATTTGATTATGAGAAACTGCATCCAATTATTATAGATTCTAGGCATCACTTGTCAAGGCTAATTTTCCATTATTTTCATTTAAAACACATGCATGCGGGTCCTCAACTGCTTCTTTCACTCATACGAGAGAATTACTGGCCTATTAAAGGCAGAGCTTTAGCGAGGCAGACATATAGGAATTGTACTATTTGCACCCGTATGAATGGAGTAGTTGCTAAGCAGATAATGGGAAATTTGCCAGCTGGTAGGTTAACTCCGGGCTACCCTTTCGAAATCACAGGCACGGATTTTGCAGGACCATTCCTCATAAATGATAGAAAGGGACGCGGATCTAGATTAATTAAATGTTATCTATGTATATTCGTATGTTTTAAAGTTAAGGCTGTACATCTAGAACTGGTTGGTGACCTCAGTACAGAGGCTTTTATTCTAGCATTACGTAGATTTATTAGTAGGAAAGGTAAACCCCGAGAAATTTGGTGTGACAATGGCTCCAACTTTGTCGGGGCTCATCGTCAAATAGGAATTTTTGTGGAATCGAATTGGACCTCTGTGTCAGAACCTTTTGCAGAGGAAGGTATTAAATTTAAATTCTCACCTGCATATTCTCCTAATTTCGGCGGCTCCATGAAGCAGCTGTAAAATCTGCAAAATATCATATGAAAAGGGCCTTGGGTAGTTCCCATCTGACTTATGAAGAACTTGCAACTCTATTCACTCAGATTGAGGCTATACTAAACTCACGGCCCCTTTCCCATATATCTTCCAATCCTCACGACCTGTCTCCTCTTACCCCAGGGCACTTCCTGATCGGAAGAACGATGATGTCACTGCCAGCACCAGACCTGATGGAAGTCAACCCAAGCCGCCTGCATCGCTACGCGAGGATTGAGCAAGCCCGACAACATTTCTGGGCCAGATGGACCCGGGAATACGTCTGCGAGCTACAACAGCGCACCAAGTGGCAGAAGCGCCAACCAGACATAAAACCTGGTCAGATGGTACTAATCAAGGAAGAGATGTCCCCACCATTGAAGTGGCCCTTGGGACGAATAGAAGCCGTATACCCAGGGTCGGATGGAGCATGCAGAGTAGCTGATATCAAAACGACAAGAGGCACACTACGTAGAGCTGTGAATCGTATATGTCCCCTCATGGAAGCTTGAAACGAAGTCTCAAGGCGCTGGAGGATGTTCAAGCTAACTATCTATGCGCACGCACACACATAAACCGCCGGCTGGCGACGCACCCACACTACGTTGCGCGCCTGCCATCGCACGCAACACTGCGCGCGGACCTAGCGCCAGTGGCCGAACGAGTCTTCATGTGGCTACACACCGCGCTCAACCAAACGTTGCTCTGTAAAATCTATTAATTCGAAAGTACTATACCTATTCAATACATGTAGCTAACTACAGAATTAAACTAATTCGTCTGCTATTTAACTTTTATTTAAAATCAACACTATCTCAAACAGGGCTGCCCCGTTTCTGTAGTGCGTCAGGGATGTTTGCAGATGCGCATGTGGATTGCTTTTACGCAACAATGCGTAAAAGGTGCGCTTCCCTGGTGCGCAGGGTGTGGGGCAGCTCCAACAGTGTCTTAAGCATGGTTGCGAGTCGCCTGGACTGTGAATACGTTGGTCACTGTTGTGCCCTCTCTCATGGGATGTCGCAGCGGTGACCAACCGTTATTGATTGTAGGTATTGTTTTTGTTTAGTGTCTGTGCTTACTAACATAGTCGTAAGTTTTACTAACAATCTTGTTGAGTCTTGGTTACTCGAATAAAGAAAATTCTATTCTATTATATTCTATTCAATGACAATTTGATGTGAGCAGCCATCAATACCGTCATTATCAGCCGTGGGATGCGCTAAGGAAGTCCGCGAAATTCAATATTTTTTACGTTTTTGCAATTTGATACGTACTGCAAATTGCAGAATGAGGTTAATAAATATTTCACGTTATTCCTTATGAGCGTGTAGGTATACTGAAAGAGGGCAACGTCGCAAATAGCTGTCAAATATTTCGCTGTTTTGATTAATTTTGGCAATATTAGTTTAAGGAAAAAAGCAATATGGATTATCTAGGGAATTAAAATATTGATTAAAAAATGCAATATATCGTAACATCAAATATTTAGTTTTGGATGTAAAAAAAGTATTTGGAAACTTTCCAAATGCCTTTTTTACACCTAAAACGGTTACAACATCAAATTTGGTGTTATATTGCAATTCATTATTATTCTAGTTCACTAGTTAGTCATATTTCTTATTTCCATACTGTAATCATCTGCTTAGCCTTTTCTCAACTATGTTGGGGTCGGCTTCCAGTCTAACCGGATGCAGCTGAATACCAGTACTTTACATGGAGCGACTGCCTATCTGACCTCCACAACCTAGTTACTAGGTAACACGATACCCCTTGGTAAGACTGGTTGTCAGACTTTTGGGCTTCTAGCTACCCGTAACTACTGTCAAAGATCTACAAATGACAGCCGGGACCAACGGCTTAACGTGCTTTCCGAGGTATGGAGGGGTATATAAAGATGGTCACTCATCCACGGACCATCCGCGGCAAGCGTAAGCCCATACTGTAATATTGCCCAATTAATCAAAACAGCGAAATATTTGACAGCTATTTGTGACGTTGCCCACTTTCAGAAGACATTTTAAGAGCTTAACAATAAAAAAAAAACAACCGACCTCTAAAAAAAACACTACAAAGTGAAAAATAACTTTAATTTCGGAAGTCGGTGTCTTGGGTTTTGTATTTTCGTTTTTTGCCACCGACTTCCGAAATTAAAGTTATTTTTCACTTTGTAGTGTTTTTTTTGGAGGTCGGTTGTGTTTTTTTGTAAAAAGTTTTTATTTTTCACTTTTCAGTTGTGGTACCTACCCCACACACATTTGAATACCACTACCTGCTACCAGTGACAGAAACTTATCATATCATCTACATACTAAGTGGGAAAAAACTACGTATTTTGTAGCTAACTCAAAAACTATCCAAGCAAAGTTAATAAAATTTATATGGGACCAATTTGAGAGCACATCCTTTCAAACAAAAAAAGAATTTTCAAAATCGGTCCACAATTGACGGAGAAATCGGTGAACATACATAAAAAAAAACATTAAAAAAAAAACAAACATACGCGACGAACATATAACCTCCTCCTTTTTGGAAGTCGGTTAAAAAATCCGTAATCAGTAATTTTGGATGTTTTAAATAGATATGACTCTCGGTAAGTCTTGTCAAATTGGGATGAATCCCCTTAATGACAGGGAGGATATAGGAACCTCCGGTGAGTGGCGTGTGAATGTCTGTTAAAGACACATACTAAGTTCTTCTGTATCGTTGCTTGTCGATATAGGTATCATTAAAGCATTGTAAGCACTGACCTATTAACTAGCTTTAGATTATTTAGGGTAGTGTATGGAATGAAAGTTTGAATAATCTTACAAACATTTATTGGAAAGTAAAACACTTTAATTTACAGGATATTATTAATACCAGAAATGACACTATACATCTTAGGCTTAAAGTACGTTACATAGCTGGTTATATTTATTTAATTTAGATTTAATAAAAACCATAGCACACAGATATTTAAATATTAAAGAGAAAATAAACTGACCTGGCCTTGCTGCAACGGATAACAATATTTCTACACAGAGCAACACTTTATAGTCTTTACACTTCGGCGTCGCAGGAACAACTGAGCTGCGCGCCGCCGTTTCGTCGTTTTTATAAACCAAGTGTCATGCGCACGGTTACAAAAAGGCGGTAGTTGATAAAATAAATGCGTTTATCACAAATGTAAAACGCATTTATTACATCCACTAGGTATAATTGTGTAATGTGTTTACTAAAATCCTAACAGCTCGGCCATCCTGCTAGAGCAAGTCCCTTTGCTCTTTTATTTTCAGAATATTAAGATTTACTATCTATTACGTTATCAATTTATTAATGACACTGTATGAATCTCCATTGATTGATAATTCATTTTAATAGATATACTACTTAAATTATTATTACAACGAATGTTTACAACATCTATTTTACATACACAATCGTTTAGAATCAATTAAGTTACACAACTCAGAATGATTATAAAACACAATTTAAAATTAAAATAACTAATTACGCATTAATAAAGTAAATAAAAATAAAAAAAAATTATGTGTAAATTCATTTTAACACATGAATTTCTGTTTTAAGTAAAAATTCATATGCTAAAATAAATAATTATACAATACAATTATTTCATTTCATTCATTATACTATAATAAAAATTAAGAATGTTTTTAACTTTTTGATTAATAATTAACAAAGGATATACAATAACATAAATTAGCAGAAACATTACCGCGTTCTTAAATATTAGATATTTAATATAAATAAATTCTGTAAATATTAATGTTAAACATTCATTTGTTGCCATTATTCTTAATGTCTTATTTACAAAATAATACATTACAGCAGGTATTAAAGCAATATTTTCTATGATGTATCGTTCGATTGCTCGGATCCCGATGCAACGTTTTCACATTCGGATTCCGAACTACCAAAGTTTTGATTAAAACTAAGCCATGGTTTCATTTTATCTACTGCAATAATGTTTTCATAATTACGACAGCCTTTTTTTTGCGTGAGAGGGGTATCTGTTACTAAATAACGATCATTGGGCAAAACTTTAACGATCCTGTAGGGTCCGACTGTATATGATTTGCTCTTAATACGCTTTGAATCAAACCTTACCTTATCTTTAATCTGTTGGTTATTGATTCTTTCTCCCGCTTTGCTTCTTTCTTTCTCCAGGTCTCCTGACGCTATAGTTTCAATGACTTCGTCGATGACTTCACTGAGCCTGTTCTCAGTCTGACTTTTTAGTCGTACGCCAAATAATAGTTCTGAAGGGCTCTTACCTGTAGTTTTGTGCACTGTAGTGTTCAGTCCAATTTGCACGTCAGGGATAAATTCGTCCCATGTCCTTTCATCCTTACCATGCATTTTAGTAGAGAGGGCATCGATGATCGTCCTATTAAATCGTTCCACCTGACCGTTGGCTCGCGGCGTGGCAACTGCGTTTAGGATATGTTTTATACTCAATAATTTTGTAAATGATCGAAAGTTATTACTTGTAAAAGAAGTACCCTGATCGGTGATTAGCCTAACAGGTGTTCCGAAATAACTGATGTGTTCTCGTAAAACTCTTATTGTTGTCGATGTCTTTGTATTCTTGACGGGTGAAATGTTAATGAACTTTGTAAAGCCATCTATTATAACTAGAATATAAACGTTACCTCGTTTGCTACGAACGAACGGCCCCAGGTGATCAGCATGAATAGTATGAAAAGGTATCTCTACCTTTGGGATTGGATGTAACTCACCTTGCTGTTTCCCTGTTGTGCCCTTGTGGTGAGCACATTCTAAACATGATTGGACGTATTTTTTGACAAAACGTCTCATCTTCGGGAACCAAAATGATTGTTGAATTCGAGAAAGGGTTTTTTCGAAACCAAAATGACCGATGTCATCATGGTTCATTTTAACAACTTGCCAACGCACCCCTTTCGGTACTACCCATCGAACACAATCATCTCCGTTATAATTTAATAAACGATATACCTTATCGTTTTTTAGTTTGTAATTCCTGACTATTTCCGAAACGTTTACAGATTCCGGATCGGTCAAAATCCGTTTAATCCGGGAGATTTCTTCGTCGGTCGATTGGACCGTTGCGATCCAATCCTCCGATTCGGTTGATAGAACGTCGAGTACGTGATCTTCTATAACCGCCTTGTCCACCGGATTTCTACTTAACGCGTCTGCATGCGTCATACCTGTACCCGGCCTATACTCTATTTCGCAATCAAACTCTTGGAGTTGGACCCACCAACGAGCAATTCGTGAAATTAGATCACGCTTTATTAGAGTTGTACGAAGCGCGTTACAGTCCGTTAATATCTTGAATGGAATTCCAAGAAGATAAACACGAAATCTGCTGAGAGAAGCTACAACCGCAAGAGTTTCCAATTCAAATGAATGCATTCGTTGTTCATCTGGAGTCGTTTTCCGACTAAAGTAAGAGACTGGTTTGAAAAGACCTTCGTCGCATTTTTGCATTAGAATCCCCGCAACGCCATACTTGCACGCGTCAGTGTGTAACTGAGTCTCCCTTTTTGGATCGTAAAGAGCCAATATCGGACGAGTAATAAGAGCTTGCTTTAAAGAATCGAATGAGCAATTTTGTTTTTTAGTCCATTTCCACTGACAGTCCTTTTTCAAAAGATCCGTCAATGGTTTGCAAATGACGGCGAAGCCTTTTACAAATCTACGAAAGAAACTAGCCAAACCAATAAAATGCCTAACTTCATGTTGGTTCTTTGGTACCGGGAATTTTGCCACAGCTTCGATTTTGCGAGTGCCTGGTTTAATTCCTACAGAGCTAACTTCGAAACCTAAGAAGTCTATTTTGTCAAAGAAGAAATGGCATTTGGAAAGTTTTAATGTTAGTTTTCCTTTGCGTAAAAGAGTTAGCACTTCCTGAAGCCTAACGAGACCTTCCTCAAACGTTGATGCCGGGATGAGAATATCATCCATATAAACCAGAGCATATTTGATCTTTGCTTCAGAAAGTATTTTATTTATGGTTCTTTGAAAAACTGACGGCGCATTTACTAAGCCAAACGGCATCCGAGTATATTCATATTGACCGTCTGCGGTAACGAATGCAGTTTTATCTTGTGAAGACGCAGAAATAGGAATTTGATAGTACCCGGACGCCAAATCAAGAGAAATGAACAATTTACTGCCAGCAAGTTGATCTAATTGGTCTTCAACTCTGGGAAGGGGGTAATGATCCTTTTTAGTTCGTTTATTTAGAGCACGGTAATCGACGCATAGTCGTTTTTCACCTGTCTTTTTTTTTACAAGCACTATTGGACTCGCGTATGGCGATGAGGACTCTCGAACTATGCCTGCGTCAAGCATTTCGCCAACCATATCGCGAACGAGGTTTCTCTCCGCCAAAGCCATCCGATAAGGTCTATAAACAACTGGTTCAGAATTTTCCAATTCTATTATCATTTCTCCCACAGAGGTTAGTCCTAAATCTTTTAAATTAGAAGAGAAGCAATCGTTAAATCTATTGAGTAAACATTGTAATTGAACTTTTTGTTCATTTGTAACTGTGGGACCAACGAGTAAGTATTCATCTAAATTAGATTCATCAAAAGAGACAACGGAAACCTCTTGAATGATATTTGGAAAGGCACGTGTCAACAATATATTTTTGGCAAAGGTTATTTGTGAATTGCTCATATTGAACACGATTACTCGACCAATACCCAATTTAAGATCATATCCTCCGGGAAATAAATAATATTCACTACCGGGCGCGCCCCTTACAGATCCGTTAACATATATTTTCCCATTGAAATGATTGCATGAATATACTGAAATGGTAACTATTTCGCACGGTGATAAAGAAATATCTTCTGAAACCCTCAAAAACAGTTTAGTATCTACACTAGTCTTTTCAAAAATAATTTCAGTAGGCGTTTTGGTAATGAATATGTCAGGTAATTCTGTAAAAGTGTGTCCCAGCAACACAGGATATTTCAGAGCGTGATTTTCGACGATTAGAATTTCAATATTTTCTTCTATACCTTGAACGTTAACATTAACCCTGGACCTACCTAACGGACTAACATAATTTCCACCTATTGCCCGCATCAAGGGTAAATCTTTGGCATCAATAGGTAGTTTCAAAATTTTAGCTTCACTTTCCCTAATAAGACTGCATTGGCTACCTAAATCGACGTGACATAATAATTCCTCATTGTTGATCAGAATATTAATAATATATTTTGAGTTAGTCTCACCTGATGTTAGTTCTGAAACTGATTTTTCTTCCACAGTGTCCTTTTGATTGCTGTCTTGTGGCTTTTGTTTCCTGAACCTACAATAAGTACTTAAATGGCCCAACTTACTACAATTAGTACATGTTGTTGGTGTCTTCCGGCAATGGATACTCTTGTGACCTTCTTCATTACAATTGTGACATACTAACCTTTTTGATTCAGGACCGTTTCGTCTAGTGGGAGCGGTCGTTCCAGTAGCCCTCCTCTCATGTTTTTGCTGTCTTTCCCCAGTATCTCTAGTGGAACCTATTTTAACAGTTTTTATGTATTTCAGTACCTCTTCAGGCTCACGGAATTGAGCAGCCTGAGCACCGATTCTGACAGCCCGATCGTCAATCCCGTTTAAAATACAGTCAACCGCTTTACGACTTTTTATTCCGCACCTATTTAGTAGATTCATTTTTTCGTAAAAGTAATGCTCCAATGATTCGCCATAACGAGCTTTTTTAGCTAACATTGCTATAAGAAGTTCCGCGTAATCGTCACGACAAGGAAAATTTTCTACCAATTTTCTTTTCCATTCGGTCCATGAGTAAAGGACTGTGCTGAGACCCTGGTACCAAATCTTTGCAACACCGGTTAATTTTGGTAGGGCAAAATGGATGGTTTCTTTTTCGTCCCAGCCATAGATCTCTGCACACTCCTCTACTTTAGTAAGCCACATCAAAATGGTCTGATCTTTTGTCATTGGATCAAATTCTGGAATGACGTTATTTAAGGAAAGTTTAGAAGCAGACCGACCTTTTACATCTTTAAGAATATCTAAAAACTTATCTAAGATATTATTAGTATTATCTTTATCGTCTAAATTAGTATTTACACGTTTATGTGATTGAACATTCGGGGAATAATGACGTCGTTTTCTTTGTTTAGAATTAGTTGAATGATCAGAAGTACTACTGGTTCGCCGTCTTTTATTCCCCTTACGTCCATCACACATTCTATCGTTAGTTTGACGGTTTCGTTGATTATGTCGTTTACGCGATGAAGAACGATCTTCTGAACTGCTACCAGAATAATCTACACACCTTGAATCTCGTGATCTGCGGCGTCGGCGTACTCGTAATTTGCGGGACTTACTACGTTGTCTAGATGCATGTTTCGACAAGCGTGACTGGTGACAACGTTTGGGCGACGTATTTGTAATTTGAGGTTGGCCGTTACGAGGACTGAGAATTATAGACTCATTGCTTGAAGCATTCGGTGAATTCCCCTGTTGATCTGCGCCTGCAGCTGCTCCTCCAGTAGACATGACTTCGTGCCTGCTCGACAGCAGCACCGTGCCCAAGTTACTTACACTTGATAGCAGCACTTGTGCCCAAGCCTTATACTTGATAGCAGCACTGATTATTAATGTGCCCAAGCCTTACACTTGACTTGATAGCAGCACTGATGATTAATGATTAGTCTAAGCCTTGATGATTAATGTGGCCAGTCCTTATATTTGACTTGGTAGCAGCACTGATGATTAATGTGCCCAAGCCTTACACTTGACTTGATAGCAGCACTGATGATTAATGTGCCCAAGCTTTACTCTTGATAACAGCACTATGATTATTATCGTGCCCAAGCCTTACACTTGATAGCAGCACTGACGCTTCATTAATGCGTGGTAGAAAACTGAAACCCTTACCAAATGCTAACAACGTCACCATCATTAAAATGATAACGCTGTCAACATCCACCAAAAATGCTTTGGAAGATCGTACGTAGCATTAAAATGATCAACATTGGTGAAGTAAGTATTGAAGAGTACACATTCGAATGTTACAAAAATATTTTAAATAAAAAAAAACACCGTTGCAATGGTGAAGCGCCTCCAAAATGTAATTCAAGCAAAGCTGAGTATTGATGTAACGCTTCCAGAGGGTAGCCCTGGCAAAGCTGTGTAATGATGTAAAGCTTCCAGAGGGTATCCCTGGCAAAGCTGTGTAGTGGTGTAACGCTTCCAGAGGGTAGCCCTGGCAAAGCTATGTAATGGTGTAACGCTTCCAGAGGGTAGCCCTGGCAAAGCTGTGTAATGATGTAACGCTTCCAGAGGGTAGCCCTGGCAAAGCTGTGTAATGATGTAAAGCTTCCAGAGGGTATCCCTGGCAAAGCTGTGTAGTGGTGTAACGCTTCCAGAGGGTAGCCCTGGCAAAGCTATGTAATGGTGTAACGCTTCCAGAGGGTAGCCCTGGCAAAGCTGTGTAATGATGTAACGCTTCCAGAGGGTAGCCCTGGAAAAGCTGTGTAATGATGTAACGCTTCCAGAGGGTAGCCCTGGCAAAGCTGTGTAATGGTGTAACGCTTCCAGAGGGTAGCCCTGGCAAAGCTGTGTAATGATGTGACGCTTCCAGAGGGTAGCCCTGGCAAAGCTATGTAATATGCTAATGATGAAGCGCTTCTACACTGCATTTAATATCTTACAAACACTCGAATGAATAATAATATTTTACACGATATGATATTTAATAGTTACAATAGTACATTAAAAAATAACTGTGCGAGTTCACTAAGGTATAATGTCATTGCCTGTTTTATTTTAAAAAAAATATTCACTATTCACAGACTAATAACGTGTAGGTTATATTTTAACAAAGGAGAAAAAAAAATGCAAAAGCAATATTTTCAACAGACAACCTGTGGGCAGGATAAACGAGTAGGTAGTAATATTGTTTTTTACTTTTACTCGTCTATCCCACTTCTGAGATGTAAGCACTGACCTATTAACTAGCTTTAGATTATTTAGGGTAGTGTATGGAATGAAAGTTTGAATAATCTTACAAACATTTATTGGAAAGTAAAACACTTTAATTTACAGGATATTATTAATACCAGAAATGACACTATACATCTTAGGCTTAAAGTACGTTACATAGCTGGTTATATTTATTTAATTTAGATTTAATAAAAACCATAGCACACAGATATTTAAATATTAAAGAGAAAATAAACTGACCTGGCCTTGCTGCAACGGATAACAATATTTCTACACAGAGCAACACTTTATAGTCTTTACACTTCGGCGTCGCAGGAACAACTGAGCTGCGCGCCGCCGTTTCGTCGTTTTTATAAACCAAGTGTCATGCGCACGGTTACAAAAAGGCGGTAGTTGATAAAATAAATGCGTTTATCACAAATGTAAAACGCATTTATTACATCCACTAGGTATAATTGTGTAATGTGTTTACTAAAATCCTAACAGCATGTACGCACGAAGGAACAAGAACATGGTGAACACGAACATCGAATAATTTGTTCGCATGTGCGTACCCTACTTTTAATAATACATCTATGTGCGTACCACTAACGAACATCAAACACTGTGTTCGTCAAAAATGTTCGTGGTGATCCAATTTCGAATCCATGGCTACTAAGGGCTTCTTGTTAGAAAGCTGTTATGCAGTTTTGTCGGATTTGAATTTGCGTCTCCTTTGCTGGAGTACTTAGTTGTTGAAGCTGCCTTATTACAAATACACATGAAGTAAACTATACAAGGTGTAATTGCAATAACTAAAAACCTGAAAAGGGGTCGTAGGAAATGACACACGTCAGTCAAGTAGTAACAAAACCAGTAAGTACGCCTCTTAACTCGTTTTATCTCTGTACCTACCACGCTCGGCCAAAGCCAAATTGCAGCCAAAGTGACCTCTGAGCTGCCACCGACGATACGTTGGAAGAGGCGAAGTTGGCCAACAAAATTTTATAAACTGTCGTGCCATTGACGCGTTGAAGAAGAAGCTAGGCCAGCTCAAAGTCAAAGTGTTACCACCGACGTGCGGTCGACTGTACCTACCTACTCATCATGGTCAAGCATCATTATGGATAACTTCTTCTTTTCGAGTCTATGGCAAAGGTAAAAATATTGTATTGCTAGCTGCGCCCCGCGGTTTACCCGCATAAGTCTCGATCCCGTAAGAATATCCGGATAAAAACTTTTCCAATGTGATCTACCCATGTGCCAAATTTCATCCAAATCTGTTCAGCCGTTTTATCGTGAAAGCATAACAAACAAATAAACTAACATACTCATTTTCGCATTTATAATATAAAGTTAGGATAGGATGTTAGACGAGTTAGGCCCTGTAGGTGTCCATGTCAATCGCAGTATCAGTGGCGTTTTTAAGTCCTCAGAAATGCAGGTGTATAGGCACTTTGGACACTCCAACATTTGGGCCTTGGTTTGGTCAGAAGCACCGCCTTCGCACTGGGTGTCGGTTGGGTCAAATTTCACTAGGTTGTGCTTGAAGCGGCCTACTTAAGTCTGCAGTACGCAGTCGATTGATTTCCAATAGGCCAGTGCAGGTCACGTCCGGGTGGCAGATGCTCCTGGGGCTGGGCGAAGTTGGGGTGGTTGCGGGTGATATTTTTCCCACAACTGTATCCTTTAACGTATGTACCTTTGGCGGTTGGTCTTGGATGACCTTACAACGAAGAAAACTCTTCCGGCTCTTTAGTCTAACCGGGGTTGTTGGATATTCGTAGAGGGGCTGCGGGATTGCCACGTTGAATGGCAATGCTAATTCTTTGGCCAGGGAACGAGCCAGCCCTCTGGTCTCTTTCCATCCCTGTACCTATCTATGTATAATTATTTCAATGAGATGAAGATTAAAATTACAAGTGGGTGATTTGATAAAGTAAAACAAAGAATACTTACGATTTCAAGAGCGAGTGTCGTCAGAACGTCTCTAGTCTCAAGCAATAATAAAATAGGTATGATGTACTACCTACGTATTAGTACCTACACTTAGCGATATTATCCTAATATTGTTGGTCTATTCAGAAAAGTCAAAGAAACCTATCGGCCTTACTACCTAGGTAATAATAAATAAATAAAAATGCCCAAGGTTTTGATTATAAACAAACAATTGATCGTTGAAACAAATCTACGCAACTTCATTGTAACGTTTGGCTGCGTACCCAGTGCCGAATATTGAAAATTATTGATTCATAGTTTGCTGCAACCGTAGTGTACAAGTTCATGATTGCACTTCATTCGTGCCGAGGTGACAGTTGGTATAAAACCACAACACTTGTGGTACAGCCATCAGTTCCGCAGGAATCATTGGGAGACCACCACGATATTACCTCCAGAATAATGGCTTTCATATACAAGGTATTTAGTCTTTTTTTAAATTAAGATTCTAATTTCAGTCATCCATATCTAAAGGTAGGAGTTAATTGATTATTTGAATAATCTCTAAATTGCACCTTTTCACGGGTACAATATCCCTACGGAGTAACTAGGTACTTAATACCTGTTTACTACTCATTCTAATTTAATAATACAATGAAGTTTAACTACAAAAATCTTTTATATTAAGCAAGTAATCAATTATTATTTGATGCCATAAGAAGATTAATTATAGTGTTAATTTCAGCAATTTATTATTGTAACCCCCTGATTACTTCCGTAGAGTCTGAAACTGGACGAGTGCTAGGGTGTTCTCGATATCGAAATCACTTTCAAAGATTACTTTTCATTCAACCTGTATTGGCCCACTGCTGGGCAAAGGTCTCCCTCAAAGCTTTTCATTGTTCCTGTGTGCCGCTTTTTCCGGCCAATCTCCCATCATGGCAACTAAGTCTACACACCAGCGTTATCGTTATTTATCTCTCTCTATCTTCGTTGATGACGACGCCCGTCTTCTGGCCAATAAGTATGTCCCGGTGAAATTTTATATTGAAATTGAAAATTAAGCCCCTTTGAAATAAAATATGTAAAAAAAATACTGTCCGATCTTAAAGGGGCACATACATTACATATACTGCAATAACATTACCAAAAAGTAGTACAAAAATTTATTATTATTGATAATAAAAAAGTAATTGCTATTTAAAATTCACATTTTTGGTTCCAAAATTACCGCAAATTCATAAAAAATTTGCAAATTTTCAACAGGGGTCATAAGATATGACTTTTAGACACCCGCTAAACGACAGCCGCCCGCGCCCAATGTAATAAACTAGTAAAATTTCCCATTGAAAAAAAATGTGACAATTTTTTTTTCTTTTTCTTAATATTTCTACATAAATATACTCTCAGTATAATACCTAACAACACATTCATCGATCAGCAAGGGTTTTTTTTACATGTTGTATAGCTAGTAATATAGTAGCTCCACGTGACACCAACCTACTTTTAATTGTAAGTATCTAACACAGATCACCTTATCCTATTTTAAATAAAAATAACAACCAAACATAAATCAAATTAGTCTCGTTGACTTACCGTAAAAAAACTGGTCTCACTTTCTTCGTGGTCGATTATTTTTCATTGGCGCTATTGAGTAACGAGTTAATAGCTACTGACCGTGAAGGCCGCGGGTTTTTGTCACCAGTGAACTGGAAGTGTTGTCAACAAAATAAAGGGAAACGAACTCCCAACATCGATCGTCATCGCAATATACGCATTTTAATTGTTATTTATCATCTTGTAGGTCTTCTATGTCCTCTTTCATCTTTGTAGGTCTCCGTTTCTAATGATACTTGGTTTGGTAAACGAAAAAGAACGTTATATTTCACTTAGAACCGTTACTAGGTACCTTTAGGTATTACGAACACGTCGAACACTTCATAGACTGGTGTGAGCGAATCATACTCGTATTATTTTTGTGACATCGCGAAAGTGCAAAGTCGAATAAATCATGAGACCCTCAGGAGTGGCCGCTATATGTATAGTAGCCCTTTTCGATGCATTACTTTAGTGTTGGATATGGGTTGCTTGATTTACATCAAGGGGGATAGCTACATGCGTATCTACCTGTCATCATCTACTAAGCCTTTTCCCAACTATGTTGGGGTCGGTTTTCAGTCTAACCGGATGCAGCTGAATACCTGTATTTTACATGGAGCAACTGCCTATCTGACCTCCACAACTCAGTTACTGGGTAACATGATACCCCAAGGGTACTTACAAAGGTACCTATGTTGATAATAATTCTACTTCTTCCAGTTTCTCATACCGGTAGCGTTAGCAACAGCGGTCCTGTCAGGAAAACCTGGAGGGTACTCATATAGCCGCTTCAGTGGGCCTGTTAGTGGTCAGATTGTTGAGGTCCAGGTGCCAGCAGCTGAGGGTATCCCAGCCCAGCAACACGCAGATTACGGCTACGACCACAAAACAGGACAAGTTCACCCAGACACCGCTAAATACGCACATTTGAAGACTGTTGACTACGTGGTAAGGTTTATCTATTCGTAAATAAAACCGATATAGATCGTAGTAACAATAAATTAGCAGTTTAGTAGAGTTGTGCGGATTTTGCATGCACTCTCTGTTACTATGAGATTACATCGCTTAATTTGCTCCTCATTAAGTCCGCCTCTGTACATTTGTGTGCTTGAAGTATTAAATAAATAAATAAATAATAAATTATTCCAGGCCAAACCTGACTACGCTTACTCGTACGGCGTAGAAGACCCTCACACCGGTAATCTTCAGAACCATAAAGAACATCGCGATGGCGATGTCGTGACGGGTGAATACTCACTGGTCGAACCTGATGGCTCCATCCGTCTTGTAAGATACACTGCCGACCCCAAGAATGGTTTCCAGGTAATTTTATATCAAAAGATTTACGTATTCTGTATGGTAATCGCAATGTACTAGATCTAAAAATTCGAAGACATGTGCATATCTAATAACCCGCACTGGGACCGCGTTGTCGATTACAACCGTCATCTCACAGAGAGGCCTGTGTCTTTGCTTTGGAAACTTTATAGGCTCATTATGCATTAGCTATGCTATTGTAAAAAATACATTAAGGTATTTCTATTTTCTCAATGTGCCTCGAGAATCATCGCATTTCCGAATACAAACGAATGTTAATTTCCATTCCCATTATATAATAGATTTATCGTGTATAATAATTTGAATTCAGAACTAAATACTTTATTGTCGTTTTGTTTTGATTTCCGTGTGAACTATATAGAGCTGTATTTTCCTACTTGTCGTGCCTGTGACTCTATATACTTCCAATTCGATTTAGAGCGTCCGGTCTGCACCAAGTGCAAAGGGCAACTGATAGAAATCCGACGACTGACGAAACAAGAAGTTTGCCGAAGAACATTAAGAAAATAGAAATACTGTACATACCTGTATTGTTATGCCAATGCATTTCTAGTTGCACTGATGTGAATGACATAGTGTTACGTAACCTTTTCTATAATTTTCAGGCTACAGTGCATAAAAAAGCGGGCGGTCAGCCTCAGCAACTTGTACATTATGGCCATACAAAGCAAGAAGACGACTCCAGAGAATACTAGTCCTGTTATGTTGTTTTAGTTTAGTGTTTTATACTTTGTTGACTATTTATTAGTTTCTTTTGTTCAATAAAAAGAAGTAAAACAATTACTACCTATATATAATTTGCAATTCCAAACACAGATCCAAATATGAAAGTTTTCAATTATTCACTTAAATAATTTCTTCAATTTCTTGACTGCCTCGTTGGTCTAGTGGTCGCAAGCGCTACTGCTGAGTATGAGGTCCTGGGTTCGATTCCCGGGTCGGTCAAAGTGTTATTGGGTTTTTCTATCTGAAATTTCTCAGTAACAGCCCGGAGTTTGGATTTGTTTGTGCCCGGTTGATGGCAATAGGCTCGCCCCCTATCACATGGAACTAAACATAACTTGCGAAATGTGGGTGTACCTACTACAGGTACACCTCTGTCCAATCCTTCGGGGAAACAAGGCGTGATGTTATGTGTAATTTCTTTAAAGATTCTGCTGAAAATGGCACAATGACGGTGTGCGTCTTGTTTTTGGCGATCATTTGTAATGCTTGTAAGTATCTATGCTGAAAAGTTTTATAGACAGGTTAGAATTTACAATGATTGAAGAAGAATAAATGTCGAGTATAAAATCGAGATTGACCTCGTGATTGAAAATAATATGCTGATTTTACTCCCAAAGACAGAAGTAATTTTATTGCAAAATAGCGACCCGCCCTACTGATGTGGCAACATGTCAAAACATCGGGATTTCTCAGCTAAATCCCAGTTAGGTATTTAATGGATTTGTACAATAAACCTAATGGAATCAATTCTTTAAAAACCGGCGAAGTGCGTGTTGGACTACGCACAATGAAGGGTTCCGTAGTTGGGATGAATTTATCCCAAATACAAACTTAACATTGTAGTTGAAATACACGTTCTCCGATACATTCCAACTGCAAATGTTAGTTTGTACGCACAATTTTGAGAGATTTACTATGTTATTTTAAGACCATAGACTTCTTATAGGTTTTCCTGTAATCTATGAGTAAAGAGCCATACTCTGTAGTTTTTTCAAAATTTTAGGTCCAGTAGTTTCGGAGATAAGGGGGGAATGGTCAATTTTCATCGAATTTCTTAAATATCTTTAAAAGTATTTATTTTAAAATTTTATAAAAAAATAAGTTTAAGATCCTCGCAATAAGTCCTTTCATTTGATATGTCACACAGTACTGTTAGCAAAACTTTTTAAATTTTCTTGTTTGCCCCCCAAAAGTGACCCCTATATTCAAAATTAATTTATTTACACTTTACACGTTCGTATTTGGGTCACAGAAATACATATGTGTATCAAATTTTAACATAATCGGTTCATTAGATTCGGAGCAAATTGGCTGTGACAGACGGACAGCCAGACAGAGACACAAGTGATCCTATAAGGGTTTCGTTTTTCCCTTTTGAGGTACGAAACCCTAAAAATCAAAGTGTAAACCAGGTTCATCGTGCGTCGATGTCCCGGCCATCCTGTATTTATGTAATATTATAAAATACTACCAACCTGCATGCCATATGGATTATCCATAAGTAACTTAGTAGCTATCTGAAATCTATACGACTCAGCTTCTGTGGCCATTGCTCTTTGCAGTTGCGAGAGCAGGCTTACGTCTTTACTATGAGTAGGAAAAACGCAAGATTTAATGGAACTTAGCATATATAGACAGGATGATTTACTAAGGGCCGATTTTCGTCAGTTAACCTTTAATCAATGCCAAAAGTCTGATAACCAGTCTTACCAAGGGGTATTACCTAGTATCTAGGTTGTGGAGGTCAGATAGGCAGTAGCTTTCTAGTACTAATAGTCTCGGAGCTAGACCGCGGACAGACAGACAGACAGGCATACAGGCAGACAGACGGACATGGCGAAACTATAAGGGTTCCTTGTTTACTATGGAACCCTAAAAACGACTCTCAGTTTAGTTGTGGTAGATTTAGCCCGAATGACTGCATGGTGTGGTAAGTAGCATTCGGGCGCCTGGTTAATGTTGCATGGTATCATGTGTGGTTTAATGTGAAATATTTGTCCATAATTTTTTTGTAATCTGCTTTCAATTCGCTATTTCTCTTAAATTTCTTCTCTAAGTTTCTAAATTGAGCATTTGCTTGTGGTTTGGTTGCACCCAACTTGTCTTTTTGTTCCGGCTTAATTAGTAGTCGGACTTCGTACCTTGCGTTCTCAAGCCTCTTAGTGGTTTTGATAAAAAACTGTGAGCACTCATGGTCATCGTTGGACATCTCTATTTTCTGGTTTATGTCTTCGTTCTCCCAATATTTCGGTAAGTCTTCTGTTTTGTTGAGAACTACGTTGCATTGGTAGTGTGGTCTCATAGATCCACAGAGTAGCCACTCTAGAAGCGTCTGTTAAGAGATTGGTTGCTTGTCTTTGTCTCCTCTCAAGGTTCCTCCTAACATTAACTTGCTGTAAACATCTGCGCTTAGAAGCATGTCTATGGGTTTGCTTATATGAAATTTTGGATCAGCCAATTGTAGCCCTTAGATATGGTTCCACGTTGTTGGTTTGGTGAACGTGTTATTTGGCGGTCGTTTCATCCAATTATTCATAACAATAACGTTTGTGTCAAAAGTAAATTCACTATTTACAGACTGTAGTGTTACCTGTAACATTCTTTTTGCATTATTTTCTTTTTCACCGACACCGAAAATTTGATCTTTGAAATGAGCTCTCTTCAATTAACGACAGTTGAGAATCCTGGTCAACTAAAGCTCTCATCTTGTGCTGAGTTCCATCAGCTCCCTTTACTTTTATGATAGCGGTGGCTAAAAGTATTTCAGACAGGTAGTCCCAAGACACATGAATAACTGCAACTAAGTGTAGGTATGTAGTTAAGACGACGCGCTGACCCCTATTTCGCACAGGTAATTTGGATGATAAACTTGTAAAACCTGTTGTTGACAGTATTTCTGTCGTCAAAGACATACTGAGCCCAATATTATGAGAACCAAATGAAAAGCTAATAAGTATAATACACCAAAATATTGCTCAATGTAAACACCAACGGAATAATGACAAGTAACGTCAATCCATAGATATTACGCTTAAATACCGTCAATCAAAACTGTCTATTTATTAAAAAGTTGCATAACATTTTGGAAAGAAATGAAATAAATACTTTTTTAATTAATTTTATTAAAAATTATTAAACCACGTTGCCAATTTATAAATTGGCTTAGCGGCCTCCCGTGAATGATTTCATGACGTCCATCGGGAACGGGAAAATTATTGTGGACGTTTTATCCCCTGATATCGAAACGAGTGACTGGAGGTACCGCAGCTGAAATAGATGGAAATGATTTATTAAAGAAACTGTCCAATAAAGCCACAAACATACGCGTTTCTTAAGTGGCAATGAGCAGGGCACATTGCTCGCAGAACGGATGGCCGATGGGGTCGAAAGGTTCTGGAGTGGCAACCACGTACCGGAAGACGTAGCGTTGGAAGGCCTCCCACAAGATGGACCGATGACCTTGTGAAGACCGCAGAAATCCGCTGGATGCGGAAAGCACAGAATCGGTCGAAGTGGCGGTGCTTGGGGGAGGCCTATGTCCAGCAGTGGACGTCTTTCGGCTGAAATGATGATACGCGTTTCAGAAAACCCAGGTTGAGATGAACCCCTTGGGTAGACTGACGATCTATTCTCTAGATCGGCAGACGCGGGAATCTACTGAATATGTGCAGTGCAGGAAATTGTGGGAATTTTTGACCTTTGTCGATGGACAAAGGTCAAGGTCCATATCTTATAATTGATAGATGATCTAGCCAGCTTGGGTAGGCCATGCGAATTATAAATTTTTACCTGCAATGCTACTGGGGTGTCCACCATTAGAAGTGCAGCCTTCTTCAATGCTTTAGACGCTTTTATTTCTCCTTGTGCTGTAATGATCTTGGCTCGAGTTACACGTTCTGCCTCGGCTTCAGCAGCCATCGCTCTTTGCAACTCCGCAGGCAGTTTCAAGTCCTTTCTGGAAACAGTCAAACAGTATAAATGCTTCAAAATCAAAATCAAAATATTTTATTTCACATAAACCTACATGGGCACTTATGAAACGTCAGAAGCTAGGTGCACGGTTCCAATTGGTCGTTTCCTATGGAGAAGAGCCGGCAAGAAACTCCACGGTTACTCTTTTAAAAATAATTGGCTTTTACAATACTTTCATATAACAAGTTTCTAGGTATGGGAGGACAGTGTAGGTCTTTCAATAAGTACCAAGTACTTAACAAAATAGAAAATGGTCAACAGGTCTACAATCCACTAAGCCTACAGCGTTCTCACATTCACAAAATATGTAGAAAAGAATCTATACAAAAAATAAATAAATTAATATAAGTAAAAAAAACCTATTTTAATAAAACGCAATTATATGATTGCTGTTACAACTGTAATCAATCTGAGTAATTATCATGTCCACAAAAGTCACTAAAAAAAAAAGTTGAAATTAAATCGTAGGTGTATAATGTCAAATAATAGAATAATAAATATGTCAAGGACGAATGTAAAAACAAAAAAAATAAAGATTTAAATAAACATGGTAATTTGGGAGCAGTTAATAGACTCTTACTTATTTATGCCGTTAATGAGGTACCAGGGAAGCCACATGTGCAGAAGGAATTATTGCCAAACTTCCTTATCTTCAACATAGTCTTTAATTTTATAATATGCTTTCTTGATAAGGACACGTTTGATGTGGGTTTTGAACTTCCCATCGCTAAGTTCTGTCACAGACTTTGGCAACTTGTTATAAAATCGGATACTGTTTATAAGAAATGACTTGCTTGTTTTAGTTAATCTAAATTTGGGTATCACAATTTCATGTCGACTACGTGTATTTATATTATGGAAATCGCTTCTTATTTTGAAAAGTCTTAAGTTTTTGCGAACATAAATAATACTTTCTAAGATATAAAGTGAAGGCAAAGTCAGTATATCAATTTCTTTAAATTTGTCTCTAAGGGACTCGCGAGGGCCCATTTTATAGATCGCGCGGATTGCCCTCTTTTGTAAAATGAAAATTGAATCTACGTCAGCTGCCGATCCCCACAGCAAGACACCATAAGACATAATACTGTGGAAATAAGCAAAGTATACTAACCTAGCTGTGGCTATATCAGTCAACTGCCTTATTTTTCTTACTGCATATGCAGCTGAACTTAATCTACCTGAAAGAGTTCTAATATGATCACCCCATTGTAATTTTGAATCTAAAGTAATTCCTAAGAATATAGTTTCCGTTATTGCATCTAGGTTTTTGCCATCAAGTTTTAGATTTAGACCTACTTGAGGTACATTTGGTAATGAGAATATTTTACTTAATGCGAACAAAACGAAATGTGTTAACATTTCGTTTTGTTCGCATTAAGTAAAAGATTATTAGCTGCGAACCATTTTGAAAGTACAGCCAGACTATCGTTAACATGTAATACATCTGTATCTTTCCTGTCTATTTTAAAAATAAGAGAAGTGTCGTCAGCAAATAGAATTATATCTGATAAGTTAGTCATCATGTAAGGAAGATCATTTATATAAACTAGAAATAAGAAAGGGCCGAGAGTTGAGCCTTGAGGCACGCCCATTTTAACTAGAGACCCCGAAGACGTCGCCCCATTAACATTTACTTTTTGCTGCCTGTTTGATAGATAGGAAAGAACAAGATCAGCAGCTTGTCCACGAATTCCGTAGTGGTGTAATTTACAGATCAGTGTATTGTGGTCAACGCAGTCAAACGCTTTTGAGAGGTCACAGAAAATGCCAATTGCATCTTGGGACTTCTCCCAGGATTCCAAAATGTGACTGATGAGTTTTACTCCTGCGTCAGTCGTCGACCTACCTTTGGTGAAACCAAACTGGTGACTATGTAAAATCCCATTAGAATTAAAATGTGACAACATCTGGTCTACCATGATTTTTTCATATATTTTACTCAATGCTGGTAGCACAGATATTGGTCTATAATTAGAGGGATCACTCTTACTACCCGATTTGAAAATTGGTACTACTTTACTATGTTTCACTAAATCAGGAAACTTACCGCTATCTAAACATTGATTAAATATGCCTGTTAGGACAGGGGCAATTGTGTAAATGATATCTTCAAGAACCTTAACGGAAATCCCCCATAAGTCTTCAGTGTTTTTTATGTTAAGACTTTTAAATGATTTTTTAATTGTGTCAATAGAAATGGGCTTGAATTCAAAACTTGGAATGTCTCTACTGAAGTGTTCTTTTAAAAGAGATTCAGCTAGTATAGATGATGAGGGGAGAGATTTCGTAACCTCTATTGGGATGTTGGTAAAGAAGTTTTCTAGTGTCTCAGCAACTTTTAACTTATCTGAAATGGTTACATTATCAATGTTTAATGACAATTCATTCTGATCTCGCTGTTTTGTGTTTCCAGTTTCTTTGTTAATTACCTGCCACACAGCTTTTATTTTATTGTTAGAATTATTAATTTTGTTACTTATTAATTTAGATTTAGCTTGGGCGCAGACTCTTTTAAATATCTTAGAATATTTTCTTACATAATTATGAATTACTTGATCAGAAGTCAATGATTTTTCGTTATATAAATTATATAAAATATCTCTGCTTTTTCTAATGCCAGGAGTGGCCCATTTGTAGTGACCACATACATAGCGCATCAACAAGTCTGACCGCGACGGCGCGCGGCCGGGCACTGAGGCCCGCAGACATGGCGTACGCCACCTGCGACGTCGTGGAGAATCATCGGACAGACACAACCGGCCAGCGTCGGATCAAGCTAGCGACTGAGCGCGCGCGCACCCGCAGGGTATATTTATAAATGTCGCGGTTCACGATAAACCGAAGATCTGCAAAGCAGGAATGAATCCTATGCGTTGTGTGTCGAGTCCTGATTGGTTGATCATATTTACACTATGTGTGCCTTACCACAAAATACATTGTAGTATAAAATAATATAAGCGGATCAGAATAAATATAATTAGTCGCGCGATACGCTCCGGCATCGGTCGCGAACGGTTGTGTGCTTGCGCTCTCCCGCTCTTGACTCATTGCTCTGAGTCATATATTCGTTGCATTACGTAACGATTTTCGTAGTCGCTCGACTACACCCGATCTCCGATCGTTTATCGATCGGGCACAGATCCATCAAAAAGGCCTTTTTCAAGGCTATCTTATTTCTCTTACAAGAGATTCTCGTCTGTAAATTCACCAGGCCCCTTCCGGGCAAAACCACAGTTTCGTGGTCACTCGGTGGATACCTTACGGTGCCAACGAAGCCGAGTGGGGTGTTGACCCAACACACCCGCCGATCCCCTTCAGGGTAAAGCAGTGAATTGGCCGGGTCCCAGTGTTTGGCCTTGGGGGATCTCCTAGTCAACACGTGGTGACAGTTTTGCTTCCACAGCAACTCACCTAGCGTGGTCGGGTATCTTCATACCCTTCACACTAGACTGGTTAGGACCCCGTTGCACATTAAGATAGGCAACGGGCCAAATCAAGCTTAGGGCTCACCGATAGGCACTCATCCTCCCTGTCTTACCCGACAGGGAGGGATTGTACACATCCCCGGCATTCCCACCGGGGAGACAGGCATAGTTAGGCCATTCCCTCCCCCCCCCGCCATTATGGCCACCAAAAAGGTAGACCTCGAGCTTCTCTCGAAAAAATTAACCCTATTTCTCGAGTATATACTCGAGTCGGAGCCCTCCCTCCGAGGGAAATATAAGGATCAACTCTCCAGCCTCTTGAGCATCTCAAGGGGCGAAAACCCCGACCAAGATGTCAGCGTCGCTACGTTCAGCGACGCTCTTGATACCCCTCCGACTGTAGAGTCGCCCAGACCCCCCTCCCCCTCCCCCTCGTCGGAGTCAATGGACACCGACGCCCCCGCTGCTTCTTCAAAGCAACCCTCCTACCCTTCTGGCTCGGAGGAGGAAGACGAGCCAAAGTCCGCTGCTTCCTCTACCTCTTCCTCCCCCTCCGACGACGGCTTCATAGCCGTCCAAGGAAAGGGAAGAAAGAGGAAGAACAGGAAGCAGACCTCTGCGCAGGCCAGTAAGGTCGCCGCAATAGAGGACTCGGACTCCTCTTCATCCACCGTCACCATCAAACCAGCTGTGGTTAAACAGCGTGCTACCGTCGCGACTTGCGCTACCGTAGCTTCCCCCTCCCCCTCCACCGCCCCACCGATCTCGTTTACGTCCTCCGCGAAGGCCCCCCCCGCGCCCCTCGCCCCCCGAACCGCGTCATCCTCCGCAAAGGATGCCCCCGCGCCCTCTGCCTCCCCGTCCGCATCATCCACCGCGATGGATTGCTCCGCGCCCATTAGTTCCGGCCCTAAAAAGGTCGCGCCTCCACCTCCTGTCTTCATACAAGACAAGGAGAAGTGGACGGCTGTATCCAAATGGTGTATGGAGATAAAAATCTCCTACACAAATGCCCGATCTACCCAACAGGGTATCAAGGTTCTAGTCCCTACGTCGAAAGACTACAGGGACCTTACCAGAGTTCTGAGAGAGAGAGGTGTGTCATTCCACACCTACTCCCTCCCAGAAGATAGGCAGATCCGTGTGGTGATCAAAAAGATCCCCAAGGAAATCTCTCCCGCCGAAATTTTAGCCGACCTTCAGTCGCAAAATATCCCTGTAGATGAGGTGCACCGCATGCATCGTTCGCGCGGCAGGGAAGCATACGACATGGTATTAGTCGTGTGCTCCCCCACCGAGGGGCATCACCCCATATTCAACATCAAGACCTTGTGTAACCTCATGGGCTTCTCGATCGAGAAGCCCTGGAAGAACAGCGCGATCGGACAGTGTCACCGCTGTCAATTGTATGGCCATTCTCAAAAGAATTGCCATGCAAAACCCAGGTGCGTAAAGTGCCTGGGTGACCACGGCACCGCTGACTGCTCGCGTCCAAAAGACCGTAGCCAGTGCAACAGCCCGCCTAGTTGCGTGTTGTGCGGCCTCGAGGGCCACACAGCCAACTACCGCGGCTGCTCTAAAGCCCCTAAGGCTACATCCAACAAGCTGACCAAACGTCTAGACGTGAGGCAGCAAAAACAGAGGGACTTCCATCCCCTCCCCTCCTCCCAGATTCCTGAGCGGCTAAGCCCTCAGAGGCCTAGTCCATGGACTATGCTCAATCACCAGCAGGCTTTCCCAGCCCTGGGTATTCCGCGCCCCCCCCCCCCCCTCATACCCCTCTCTATACAATGATGGACCCGCGAGTCCATCACCTCCCCCCTCCCCCCGGCTTCCGCGGCCCCTCTTTCGCGCCCTCTGCGCCCCCCGCGAAACCCGCCACCGCTCTAAAACCCCCGCGCCCCGCTCCCACTCCCGTGGCCCCAATTAAACCCGTTGACGAACGTTTTGACGTCATCAGTACCGCGTTCGAACTTTTCTGTTCCCCCAGGGCTACGCAGATGGCCCTGGACATCTCTACAGCCAAGAAATCGGGTAGCCTAGCGGCAATCCGTAACGTCTTCAATGCGTATCCCGAGATCACGCAAGCCCTCACCTCTTTCTCTACCCCCCATCATGTCTAACACCACTCAGGTTAGGTTTAAACCCCGATCCCTCAAGCTTGGCACCTTCAATGCCAATGGCTTAAATCAACAAAAAGATGAAATCGCGGACTTCCTCCGCGTTCATCAACTAGATATCCTCCTCATCCAGGAAACTTTTCTAAAGCCCCACAGAGGCAATCCCTCCTTAGCTAACTATCGTATCGTTCGGAACGATAGAACGCGTTGTCATGGGGGCGGCACCCTCATTTATTACAAAAAGGATCTGTACTGCATCCCAATGGATCCTCCCCCCCTCTCACGATTAGAAGTATCAGCATGCCATCTGGGCATGACCGGTCACGCACCGATCACTCTAGTGTCGGTCTATATCCCTCCCATTACTACCAACGTTTCGGAAAATTTCCAAAATCTCTCGGACGATATCCAACTGTTGTTAAACATGAGTGACTCCGTCATCTTGGCGGGGGATCTCAATGCGAAACATCCCTCTTGGAATAGCTCCACCACCAACACCAGAGGTCGGCACTTGTTCGACCTCTCCTCCTCCCTAAACTTCGACATCATCGCTCCGATGAGTCCCACGCATTATCCCCATACCATCAGTCATACCCCTGACGTACTCGACGTAACGCTCCTTAAGAACGTTAATCTAAGACTAGATTCAATAGAAACGGTGTACGAGCTTACCTCTGACCACCGACCGGTAATTGTCAAACTCACCTCCCGCATAGGTCCCTCCGAACCTGACCAACCCCTCCCCACTAAAAAGGTGACGGACTGGAGGAAAGTAAGCACTCAGCTGAAATCCAACACATCCCCCTTACTAGACTCGATCCCCGACAATTTCGACTCAGTCGCTGACACGACTGCCGCGATCGACTCACTCACGGAGCACGTACAGACCGTCCTGAGCGAATGCTCCAGGGAGGTTCCATCAACAGAACCCTGTTACTTGAATCTCCCCGACGATGTGCGTGCCCTGATGACTGAGAAGAACGCGGCTACTCGAGCCTACAGCGTTTTCCCCTATGCCGCCAACAAAGCCCATATGCGCTACTATCAGAGATCTGTTAGGACACGTATAGCGGAGCTGCGTGAAGCGGGATGGGATAAGATGTTGAGCGATCTAGAGCCCTCTCATCTAGCCTTCTGGGAACTCCAGAGGAAACTCAGGTCCCCCCAGTCGGCCCCCGTACCCCCGTTAGTCCGCCCCGACAAAACCATTGCCTTCGACGACATCGACAAAGCCGAGTGCCTAGCCGACAGTCTAGAAGCTCAATGCTCTCCCAGCACCCTACCAGTAGACAAAGCTCACCTCGATGAGGTCGACGCCGAAGTCGAACGTAGAGCCTCCCTTCCTCCCGTAGAAGACCCTGATTTTCCCCTGCCCCCCATCGAACCAGATGAGGTGCACGAGATAATCAAAGGTCTGCATACGCGCAAAGCCCCCGGTTCAGACGGACTCACCAATAGGGTGGTCCAGCTCTTCCCAGCCCACTTGATCATGCTACTGACCACCATCTTCAATGGTGCTCTAAGCAATAACATCTTTCCCCAGACGTGGAAAGAGGCCACGGTCATAGGTATCCCAAAGCCCGGCAAGCCTAAAAACGAGCCCTCTAGTTACCGCCCAATCAGTCTGCTCAAAGTTCTCGGAAAAATCTACGAGAGGCTTATTTATAAGCGTCTCAGAGACTACGCCGAGACTAAGGGCCTCATACCCGACGAGCAGTTCGGCTTCAGAACTCAGCACTCTAGCGTGCATCAGGTCCACCGCATAGTCGAGCTGGTCAAAGGTGGTCTCACCCGCGGCTATCCGACATGCGCAGTCTTCTTCGACATAGCGAAAGCTTTCGACAAAGTCTGGCACAACGGCTTAGTATACAAGCTATACAAACTCGGAGTGCCGGATCGTCTCGTACTCATCATACGAGACTACTTGTCGAATCGCACCTTCCGCTACCGTATCGAAGGTGCCCTATCCTCCCCTCGCCCCATAAGGGCAGGAGTCCCTCAGGGCTCAGTGATAGCCCCCCTCGCGTTCACGCTGTTCACCAGCGACATCCCCAGACACAGAGGGACGCAGCTCGCTCTGTTCGCAGACGACACTGCGATCATCTGTAAAGGCAACGCCCCTTCGTCTCTCCTAAATCTACAACGGGCCGTCAGTAACCTTGGCGCCTGGTTTAGACGGTGGAGGATCGAAGTTAATCCCGACAAAAGTCAAGCGGTTTAATTCTCGAAACCGAGATCTAGACCCCCCCCTCCCCCCCGAACGATCACCCTGTTCGGCAAGCCGATCCCTTGGGAGAAGCGAGCCAAGTACCTAGGTGTGATCTTAGACCACCGTCTCTCCTTTTCAGAGCACATAAAGACGGTTCGTTCGCGAGCCGCTTTCGCTCTAGGTAGGCTTCACTGTATCCTAAATTCACGCAGCAAATTGTCACTAAAGTGCAAATTGCGTATCTACACAGCGTGTGTCCGTCCCATAATGACCTATGCGGGAGCAGTCTTCGCCCACGCCAAACCCCGTCACATCCATAGGATGCAGTCACTCCAAAACAGATTCCTTCACAAGGCCACGGGAGCCCCGTGGTACGTCAGAAACGAGATCCTCCATCTCGACTGTAAGATCCCTACGATCCACCAGTTCCTCAAACGCATGGCAAAGCGCCACTTTGAGTCCGCTCCTCGACATCGGAACCCTCTGATAGTCGAGGCAGCCAATTATGTCCCGTCCCAAATCAGTCAGATCCGCCGTCCGAGGCATGTACTCTCCGACCCAGATGACCCCATTACACTCCTCCAGGAGCAGAATAGGGCCTCCAGTACAGTGCACAAACACAGACGCCTCCCGTCATTCCGACCTCGCCGCCGAGGTCCTTTACGTACGCGATCTACTCCCCGAGTAAACGAATCCCCCCCCGACCCTTGCTCGATAACGAGGTGCCAGCAGTTGTTGCAGCTGAGCACGTAGCTTTAAATACCCCGAATAATAATCATGATATAAATATAAATTTGATCCAGCCTGTCCCCTCTTGCTGTCCTCCCGTCAGCGATGCCCTAAGCCGAGGTCCGTACCCCACAGGGGGTGCCCTTAGCGAGCATTCGCTTAATTTTAATTTAGAATAGTACAAAAAGCTCCTGGCTGGAGGCTCTAAGTGTAGAAGCTTATGGCACCCACAGGAAAATCCGGTTAAGCAGCCACGACCTTAGTGGTCAAAACTGCGAGAAGCCATTATTAAAAAAAAAAAAAAAAAATATAATTAGTGATATCGTCCATTGAGTTTAATTTCCACATCCAACAAAGTATTCCCTACATTGGTGACCCCGACGTGATCAACGACATGCCGAACGAAGATCAGAAACTCGTACTCGAAAAAGAAGATGTAGCAGCCATTTCCTTAAAGTCGCGCCTACCTCTGTTCTGGCGTGACAAACCCAGACTTTGGTTCGCGCATTTCGAGATCATGATTGCCAGCCAGAAGCTAGGCGACGAGAACAAATTCGGTCTCGCTGTTTCTCAACTTGAGAAGGTAGACGTGGAACAAGTAGGGGATATCATTATGTCGCCGCCTTCTACAGGGAGGTATGAGGAACTCAAGAAAAGATTATTGTCCGTCTACGAGGAGTCGGAGAGCAAACAATTGCAGAAGCTGCTCAACGACATCGAATTGGGCGATCAACGCCCGTCGCAACTACTACGGCGGATGCGAGACCTGGGCCGAAACATGATTCCAGACCAAACGCTACGTATGTTGTGGATGAGCCACTTGCCAGCAGCGACACGAGCCGTACTATCAGTGAGTGAAGAATCAAAATTGGATACACTGGCAGCAATGGCAGATAAAATGGATGAGCAAACCAAGGAAATATCATCTATTTCTCCAAACATTAACGGCGCAAATACTACAAGCCCATCGACTTCATCTTCATCAGAAACGAAAATAATGAATATGATCGAATCACTCACTAAAGAAGTCGCCGAGTTAAGAATAGATCGAGTGCGAGGCAACTACCGTCGTTCACAAAATTATCGACGTAGCGCGCGGTCACGGTCAAGATCATCAAAACGAGATACGGATATATGTTTTTATCACCGAAAGTTTGGAAAAGACGCATACAAATGTCTTCGACCGTGCAACTACGACGGGGCAAAATCAACTCAGGAAAACTAAACAAGACTTCAGCTACGACGGCAGCCGAAGTCAACGAACTAGAGAACCGCCGTCTATTTATCAAGGAATTATCAACGGGACTTCACTTTCTAATCGACACTGGGGCGAACGTGTCAGTATTACCAGTACGAGGGACAGAAAAACGGAAACAAAACCCAAGTAATTACTTATACGCCGCCAACGGTTCATCAATACCCTCTTATGGTGAACAATCGATGCTACTGAACATTGGACTACGACGACCGTACAGATGGAGTTTTGTGGTTGCTGAAGTGAAACGACCAATAATTGGCGCAGATTTCTTACACAAACATCAGCTAACAGTGGAAGTTCATGGAAAAAAGCTCATAGATAAGCGAACCAGTCTGTCCGTCGTGGGTTACGTAACAACGTTTTCGGACCACAGCGTTAACACAGTAAATAGCCAGCAACCATTCCACGACCTACTTGCAAAATATCCAGACATCACTCGACCGTCCTTGAAGCTCTGCCACAGCGAAGTGAAACACCAGATCGAGACAACGGGACCGCCCATCTATTCAAAGGCAAGACCACTATCGCCTCACAAGTACAAAGTAGCGAAGGAAGAATTTGAAGCAATGATGGAACAAGGAATCTGCAGGCCTTCAAACAGCCCATGGGCGAGTCCGCTACACCTAGTACCGAAGAAGGACGGCACGTACCGAGCCTGCGGAGATTATCGTCGTCTCAACGCTGTGACAGTGCCAGACCGGTACCCCATTCCCCGGTTGCACGATTTCACCTACAATTTACTAGGAAAGAAAATCTTCTCCATAATCGATCTTCGGAAAGCATACTACCAAGTTAGCAAGTTAGAAATCGCGAAGAAGATATTATGAAAACAGCAGTCATCACTCCATTCGGCCTGTTCGAATTCGAAAGAATGTGTTTTGGCCTACGCAGCAGTGGTCAAACATTCCAACGTCATATCGACAATGTACTTCGAGGACTACCAGTATTTCCTTTCGTGGATGACATTTTGGTGGCTTCGGAAAATAAAGAAGAGCACAGAAGAGACTTGGAAGAGGTGTTTAAAAGACTCAACGACAACGGGTTACAACTCAACGTCGCAAAATGTACGTTTGGCCAAACAACACTCGAATTCTTAGGCTATACCATATCCCCAGAAGGAATAAAGCCAACACAAGATAAAATCAAGGCCATTACGACATACCCATTACCGCAGACGATTCAACAACTTCGTCGATTCTTAGGAATGATGAATTTTTATCGAGAAAACATTCAGCACGCTGCCGAACATCAAAAGGAACTCAACGCTTATCTGCGTGACTCAAAAAAGAACGATAAAACACAAATTCAATGGAGTGACACTGCAAAGAGCGCATTTGAGAAATGCAAAGAAGACATCAGCAACGCCACATTATTATCATATCCATCATCAAGCCTACCTTTCGCCTTGATGACCGATGCGTCGGACACCTGTGTGGGAGCTGTACTTCAACAGCAAATCGCAGGGAGATGGAAACCACTCGGGTTTTTCTCAAAAAAACTCAACGACGCTCAAAGAAAATACTCCACTTACGACAGAGAGCTGTTATCGATATATATGGCTGTTCGTCACTTTCGCCGGATCTTTGAAGGCTGTGACGTCACCATCTTCACCGACCACAAGCCGCTCGTTAATATACTGAAAGCAACGAGTAAGAACGAAACGCTACGCCGCACTCGCTACTTGGAATACATCAGTCAATTCGTCAACTGTATCAAGCACATCGCAGGCAAAGACAACATCGTCGCCGACGCGTTATCGAGAGTGGAATCAATCTCAAGCCCGTCGCCGATTGACTACGACGAGTTAGCAAAAGCACAGAGTACAGACGCACAGCTCAAACAGCTAACTAAAAACGACCGTTACACATTCACATGCACCAAGTTACATGGAACGTCAAAACTAATCCACTGCGAGATGTCAACAGGGGTTGCTCGTCCGTTCTTACCCGAAGAATACAGGAAACAAGCTTATCAAGCAATGCACGACTTGAACCACCCCGGCGTGAGAGCAACGAGACGACTAGTCACGACGCGATTTTTCTGGCCATCCATGAAGAAAGACGTTACAGAGTGGGCGAGAGCTTGCCCCCAGTGTCAGTGCGTAAAAGTTCAGCGGCACACGAAATCACCAATTGCAAGTTTCCAAAACGTTGATCGACTGGCCCATGTGCATATCGATATCGTCGGACCACTACCAATATCGAACAGCTGTCGTTACTTACTTACAATGATTGACAGAGCGACAAAGTGGCCAGAAGCACAAGCAATCGAAGAAATAACAGCAGAGAAGGTAGCCAACGCGCTTTACGAAGTCTGGATCTCAAGATACGGCTGTCCGGCAACAATAACAACAGACCGTGGTGGGCAATTCGAGTCCGAACTGTTCAACAAGTTAATGCATCGCATGGGTATCGAACGCATACGGACTACAGCATACCATCCTCAGTCCAACGGAATGATCGAACGTTGGCACCGCTCATTAAAAACGTCACTCGCAGCAAAACTTAACACGGCCAACTGGGCGCACGAGTTGCCTACTGTACTATTGGGCCTACGCGCGGCTTATAAAGAAGACATAGGAGCTAGTGCAGGCGAGTTATTGTACGGACAAACGCTAAGATTGCCTGGAGAGTTCTATGATGAAGCTACGACATCGCATCACAACCCATCGTACTTCATGAGCAACTTAAGCGAAGCACTGAAGAAGGCACAAGTACAACGTGATAGTACCAACAGACATCGTGCAATATTCATTCACAGCGACCTGTCTACATGTACGCACGTATACATACGCAACGATGCAGTCCGCAAGCCGTTATCACCAACTTACAACGGTCCGTATCGAGTCATCGCCCGTACCGACAAATATTTTGAAGTGCAGATGAAGAATAGCAGCTCGAACATATCGATTGATAGACTGAAACCTGCCTATTATTTAAGTCTGGAGCAAGAAGCAACACAAACTTACGCTCATATAACAAGAACAGGCAGAGTATCAAAACCACCTGTACGCTTCGCTGGCGGGGGAGTAATGTAGTGACCACATACATAGCGCATCAACACGTCTGACCGCGACGGCGCGCGGCCGGGCACTGAGGCCCGCAGACATGGCGTACGCCACCTGCGACGTCGTGGAGAATCATCGGACAGACACAACCGGCCAGCGTCGGATCAAGCTAGCGACTGAGCGCGCCACTCGAAAGAGGTCGCTGCGCCCCCGCAAGGGGGCGCGGCGAGCGGGGTCAGGGCGTAGCCCCTCGCCCGCAGAGGCTATACAGTGGCCCGCTACTGCGGACCCCTCAATATGTTGCCTATAGCGGCGAAGGAAGTGAGTGCGGGGGTTTAGGTCGCACTCGTGTGTTTGGTTGCACTGAATAATTTCCGTAGGAGCGCCGCGACGCTTATAGTGGCGTCGCTTTCTTCACGACACCCCGGCGGTCCATCCCTGCCGAGTGAGACCCCCAGTTACCTGGGGGAGGCCCAGCAGGAGACGACCAGCGGCGAGGGTGCCGACTCTGCGCGCCTACGGGGAGAGTATGTAGCTCCCCCCCGCCCCGCTCACAGATCTAGCCGTTTACGGATTGGGGGGGGGACCGTCGCGTGTGTGTGAGCAGCTAGTGTTGTTGTGTACGCTGCTCAGTGAAAATGTGTGACGCATGGCGCGCTCGCGCCGCGTCTACACATGATTATGTAGATGCACGTATAGTAGTGGCTGTCTGTATAGTTACGCGGTGTGCCTATATTAACTTAGAACACACCGCGCAACAGATGTGTGAGTACATCTGTAGAGTCCCTTTATTCGAGTAAGCCGCGTGTAACCTGAGTGCAGCTACTCGAGGCGTCATATTTGGAGGATGGGGGCGTCGTCCGCAATCAGGTCGCGGGGCAGGGGTCGCCTCGCGTCGGGCGGGCGCGTATGCCAGGGCGCGATCTGCTTGACATGAGGCCACTCAGACGCGTTGGCACGCGCGAACATGCCCTTCGCGAGGCGCCGCACGTAGTCGTCGAGGCTCTCGATCCCGAGATCCCTCTGGATGACGTCGTTCCTCACGAAACGAGGGGCGGCGACGATGGTCCGCAGTGCTAAGCTCTGCTACGCGCGGAGGAGCCTGCGGTTGGTCTCGCACGTGAGGGCGAGCCATGCGGGTGCGGCGTACGTCAATATTGGGCGAATGTACTGCTTGTACACGCCCAACTTGACGCGCACCGGGATTCGGGATTCGAGAACCGGTTTCAACAAGTTGCGGGCGACCCTACCTTGAGCGGCGACATTGCGGACGTGGGCCCCCATCGTGAGCCGGCGGTCGATGGTCACCCCTAGGTATTTGACCCGGGGCGCCCAATCGACTGTGGCTCCTTGCATCTTCAGGGGGGGTGGGAGGGGCGCATATCCACCGACCATTGCCTGCGTTTTACCCACGTTAACCGACAGCCGCCACTTAGACAGCCACTCGGGGAGCGCGTCAAGGGCGCGCTGCATTTTGACCGCCGCGTGCCTCGCATTAAGCGAAGTAGCTATGTACGCGGCGTCGTCAGCATACAGCGCGAGCGTCACAGCGGAAGTGGCGGAGATGTCGTCGGTATAACGTGAGTAACACGCCGGCGACACACAACTGCCCTGCGGCACACCTGCCAGCACTGGGCGGGCGCTTGATAGCGCCCCGTCGACCACCACCCTTATTGTACGTCCTGTAAGAAACGTAGAGATCACCTTGACTACGCGACGGGGCGCGTCTGAGGTGGCTAACTTATACAGTAGCCCCTCGTGCCACACACGGTCGAAGGCCTTCTCCATGTCGAGGAATACTGACACCGATTCCTCCTTCTTGTTCATCGCCGAGGCGAGAAGGTGCAGTACCCTCGACAGCTGAAGCGTCGTACTGTGGTCCGCCCTGAACCCAAACTGCTCGGGGCGCGGCGCGATGTGGGGTTGGAGATGTCGCAGCAGGAGTGCCTCGAACACCTTGGAGACGGTCGGCAGCAACGTGATTGGCCGATAGCTCTCCGGCTTCAATATATTCTTGCCCGGTTTTGGCAACATTATGACGCGCCCTTCCTTCCACGAGGCGGGAAAGGTCCCCGTGCGTAGTATCCCCGTGTACAGGCGCGCCAGCGCCGCAACCATACGGAAGGGCAGGTGGCGCAGCGCTGCGTTGGTGATACCGTCGGCACCGGGGGCCTTCCTAGGCTTCGTCCTAAGGATGGCGCGTCTAACTGTGCTGGGCGAGAAATATATGGGGTCTTCTTCGGGAGCTATCGGCGATGCGAAGTACTCCCCAAGGTGCTTCTCGACTGCTGCGACATGTTCGATGTCGTCGGTCGGGTTAGGGCGGAACTGACGCTCCAGGTGCTCTGCGAAGACCTCCGCCCGGTCCTCCGCTACATATCGTAGCACCCCGTCACTGTTTAGCAGCGGGCGTACCGGGGCTGGGGTATTCTTAAGTTGGCTGCACAGTTTATGTACCGACGGCCAGCTGTCTGCGGCCTCGTCGATACGATCCTCCCAGCCCGCGGCAGCGTGGGCCTGTAACTCGGCCTTCACCCTCTCCGCGAGACGGTTGAGCTGCGTTTTTAGGGTGGGGCAACGAAGTTGTTGCCACTGCTTGCGTAGTCGCCTCTTGGCGGCGATTAGTGCTGTTATTTTAGCCGGCAGGGGCGGCAATAGCCCTCTCCCCTGCGGATGTGTCGTGGTCGCCGCTTCTAAGGCGCTCTGGATGCAAGCAGTGACGTCGGTTGCCGTTTGATCGACGTCCGCGGAGTCTATAATAGGCCGAGTCGGCGTGGTGATCTCTACTTCCTTCTGGAAGGTTGTCCAGTCCAGTCTTCGACGTGGCGCTAGTGGCTTCAAGCGGATCGGCATACCCGCTAGTACGACGAGCACAGGCAGATGGTCCGATTGCAGCTCGTCGTCTATTACTTGTTGGTGCACGGTCTGGGAGTGAAGCCCTCGGTGGACTACGACGTCCAGCACGTCCGGCATGTGGATTAGGTCGCCGGGGTATCGTGTCGGCGTTTCCGGGCCGGACACCGTATACCCGAAGGCTTCTGCGTCTGCGAAGAGCCGTCTCCCCCCTGGATTCGATGAGTAGGAATTCCACGCTGGGTGCTTACAATTTAAGTCACCGGCGAGGATGGTGGCGTGCGAGGTACGCGTGAGGAGGGCCCGCAGCTCGGTCAGGTCCAATTGGGCCGCGGGCGACTTGTAACACGCGTATATGTCTAAGTCCTCACCGGCTATGTGCAGCTGTACACCCAGCGCGTCGAATGTTCTGAGTGATGGTGGGGGTATCTCCTGATGGACGACTCTTCTTTTAACCAATACTACCAGACCGCGGTAGGGGGTGTTCTGTGCCGTCCGCTCATCCTTCCTGTAGACGATGTATCCAGGGAACCTGATCCTGACTTTAGGTCCCAGCATCGTCTCGCTGATGAGCGCCACGTCTATGTTCTGCTCCCGCAAGAGGTGGCGGAGGGGGGCGACCTTGTTTCTGAGGCTGCGAGCATTCCAATGCATCATCCTGAGCGGGCTACTGTCCATGGTAAAGCGTTAATAAAGTCGCTAACCCGTCCAGGATGACGGTTTCCACATCCTGCCCCTGTCTGATGGCTTTAATTAAATCCATCAGTAATTTGATGGCGCAGGTGGTGAACTCATTTCTATTATGATGTTTTTGCGGCGCTACACGCGCGCCGCCACTCGCAGCATCGGTGAACTTTCCAAGTTCCCTGTTCTGTCGCTGCGAGTGTATGGCGTTGACCGCGACGGTGGCGGTACCAAGCGGCTTCTGTGCGAACGAACGCGCTTCCGCGTTTTGCCGCCGCACGGTTTTGGCGCCACCTGTAGGTTGGTTGCGGTCTGTGACTGTTGCCACCTGCGCGTTGTTCGGGGCAGGGTCGGCCTCAGGGATGGCTTCTTGGGTCGCCTCGGGGGGGGGGTGGGTTCTTCCTCTTTCTTTTCCCCCCGCGTCTCTTCTGTTTCCTCCGCTCCGAGGAGGAGGCTTGGGTCCTGTTTGTGGGCCCATTTGCCGGTGCCATTAGCGTCATGCTGTTTGCTTCCGGCTGCACCTCTGTGCGTGTCACTGCGGCCGGTTGTGTTCTCCTTGTAGATGTGGCCGCGACCGTGCCCGCTCGCTTGTTCCGGATCTCGTCCTGGAACACAGGGCACTTAATGTTGCTTGCAGGGTGCGGGCCCCCGCAATTGGCGCATGTGGCCGGTTCTTCTAATGGGCGGGGGCAGCTGCGTGCCGGGTGCTCCCCTCCACATCGCACGCACGCGAGCGGGCGGTGACACTGGTGCGAGCTATGCCGAAAGCGTTGGCACCGGTGGCATTAAGCAGGCCCACGTTTGCCCCGCCAGGCCTCTATTTTGACACCACGCATGTATAGGAAAATGGTGGTGTCGAAAATGGCCCGGACGTCGGGTGTTTTTTTCAATATTGCGTGGAATACGCAACCGGGTCGTCCTTGTGCGCCTTTTATGTGACGCACATATTCCGGTTGGTATCCCATCGCTTTCAGCTCCTCCTCGATCTCCTCGGGAGCCGTGTCTGCTGGAAGTCCTCTGATGGCGATCTTCAAGCTCTTGTCCGCTGGCAGCGAGTACGCGAACCAGGAGACCCCGCTGTCCTTTTCAAGGCCCACCAAGTAACGCTGAACTAGGCGGTATTCCTCCTCGCTGTCCGGGGTGAAGCGGACTCCACTCCCGTACGGACGCGCGTTAGGAGGCCGGCCCAGCTGTGCGTGGATGGCCCTGAAATGGGTGGCCCAGTTCGGTAGCTTCTCTACTACCAGCGGAGGGTATCGCATCTTCTTCTTCTTTCCCTTCCCCTGCTTCGCCGTCGACGGCGCCGCCCCGGCACCGGAGGCGTCAGCGGGGGGTGGGGGTTGGGTTGAGGGGGGGGGGGGGCAGTGTGTTGGCAACTGCCCCTCCAGGTGACATGTCAGGAGACAGAGGAGGCGTGCTGTGACGCACCACGTCCACGAATGTGAGTGCAGTGGGTACGCCCCGACCCCGCGGCGCGCTGTCGCGCTGTGGCCGCGGCGAGTCTAGGCAGTACCGCTTCGCCTCCTCTGTTGACGTCTCGCCGGAGCTCCTCCTGCGTCGTTGTGGTCTGCCTCCAAGGTTACGCTCGGAATCAGGCCCCGACGCAACAGGCGACGCCAGCGAGAAGGCCGCGGCGTCTGTGCCTGGTGCTCCCTCGTTGGGCCGACGACCGGATCGCGGGGTCGTGTCCAAGGACACGTCATCGCGACCGGACGCGGCCGAACCCGCGGATGCGATCGACATGCTCGAGCCGGCTGAGGACGAGCATGCCGATAGCGCCGCTGGGGAGTCATAGGCGGAGGCACGGGGGGGTGCGGGTGAGGTAGACACCCCTGCACTGATCAGGGCCGGCTTCCTTTGAGGTCCGGCACTCGCTGGCCACTCCCGCTCCGCCATCGCCGGTCCCGCCAGCGAGCGGCGGGGGCCGGTGTCGGCGGTGCGCGAAGCTGGCACAGCTTTCGGCTTCGGTATTGTAGCTGGCACCGCGCGAGCGGGCGCGGGCGGCGATACGAATCGCGCCGGGGGCGCGGTGGCGCCGGTTGCCGGTGCGTATTGGCGCACTGTGGGCACCGGGGGGCGCGCGGGGTGCGCCGGATTTTCTGATGGCGCAGTCGCACGCGCAGCGGGTGCAGCCGCGCGCACGGGCAATAGTACCCGTACGTGCGGCGCAGCGGCGCGCGCATGCGGTGCGCGGCTTATGTTGGGCGCCGGTCCCGGTGCCTGGATAGGCACGGGACGAAACGCTGCGGGGCGGACGGGCACCGCATGCTGTCGGCTCGTCGACGGCGCCGGCGCAACACGCGCAGGCGCCGGTGTCGTCGGTGGGCCGGGATCAGCAGCGGCGCTCGCTCTTTTTGTTATAGAGATTATGTCTGTATCTCCTACCTTCTTTCCCTTCTTGGTGGTTTTCCTGCCTGTAGATGGCCCGGTCAGCGGCGCACCGAGCGGCGTGTCGCCGATGTTCGGCAGCGACACCGCCCGGTCCAACGCTGGCCGCGTCCTCTCCTCCTGGGGGCCGGCATCGTGGCTCGTAGAGCCACGTTTGCCGGGCTTCGGCATCTCCCCGGGGCGAGGCCTCCGCGACCGCTACGGCGATTTCTCACCGAGCCGTCCGGTAGGCTCCCCCTGTGTCCGCACCAGCATCGACGGGTACTCGCGCACACACAGGGCGAAGCACTAAAAAGTTCTGCGGTCCGCGCGGACAAAAAGTGCAAGTCACTCCCGACACGTGTTTCTAGGTTAGAATTTTGAACCGACTGCGTGCGTGAAGGTGGCGACCATGCGTGGTCACGAGCCAATCCGACTGAGCGCGCGCGCACCCGCAGGGTATATTTATAAATGTCGCGGTTCACGATAAACCGAAGATCTGCAAGGCAGGAATGAATCCTATGCGTTGTGTGTCGAGTCCTGATTGGTTGATCATATTTACACTATGTGTGCCTTACCACAAAATACATTGTAGTATAAAATAATATAAGCGGATCAGAATAAATATAATTAGTGATATCGTCCATTGAGTTTAATTTCCACATCCAACAAAGTATTCCCTACACATTCATTAAATTTTGGTTTGGTATTGATTGTTACTGTTTTTACAGGACATGCTTTATGGAATTCTTGGCATACTGTAGAAAATAATGTACCATAGTTTATGTTGGGGTCTTGTGAATCAAAACTAGCTGTTGAAAGATTGCTAAGAACATTATTATTAAACATTTTCAATTTATTTTTAGTAAGAGGTCTTAACTGAATAGTTTTATCTAAACGTAACTTTTTATCTGATTCAAATGATACAAGTTGACCAGTATGGTCAGACCTAACGCCACTAATTAAGGATGAGTCTTGTATTTTACAATTAGTAAATATATTGTCAATGCATGAAGCTGAGGTTGCTGATATTCTAGTCGCTTAAAGGGTACAAGACTTGAATTATAATAAAAATGCATAATTTTAGGGGTACAATCTTGGTTACTTCTAGGTATAATAAGATACATTATCGTCACGTCGGTGAGTCTAGAACGGCAAACTTTTAGTCGACTGTTGTTAATTCTCAGTAACTTCAGTACGACAAAAAGCCCACTTTGCTAGGAGCGGAATTGCAGTCAATTAGGCAAAACTAAATTCCATCCTCAGGCTATTACTGAGAATAGCTCATTGGGGAGACAAAACGCAGAAACTGGAAATGGAAGTCAGTATTTGAGACATATGTATCCCTTCTTGAAAAGAGAATAATTGAATTTGAGGAATGAGGAATCGGGACTTAATAATTGGCTTGGGCAAAGTCATAGTCAAATCATTTATTTCAAATAGGCCCATGTATGGCACTTTTGAACGTCAAAATTTACAAAATAATGAAATTGATTCTAGTCGCCCCTTCCAAAAGGTATTTTTCGTGTGGAAAAGAATGAGCAAGAAACTCCACCGTTACTCTTTTAAAATGTTTTACAATAGTTTGAATAGGTACAGTAAGCGCTCAAACTCAAAAAGCATGCTAAGGATTATATTGCTATGAACTCGAGCACGATACAGCCAATGCGTGTGCATGTGCGTGTATGAGTGATGTCTCAACATTCCACTGATAACACACACTAATGAATAGTCGTCGCACAACGTGAAATCTTTAATATTATAAATGCGAAAGTAAGTTTGTTTGTTACGCCTTCACGCTAAAACGGCTGAACGGATTTGGATGAAATTTGGCACATATATAGATGATGCCCTGGAAAAGAACATAGGATACTTTTTTTTTCCCACGGGATCGAGACTTATGCGGGTGAAACCGCGGGGCGCAGCTAGTAACATTATATTTCTGTTGCATTTAGAATACGCGTCATAGTGGCGACCTGATGCTAAAATTCGCATAAAAATATCATGTGCTGATAGCTGTTTGGGCTAAGCAATGGATTCACGATCAGTGAGGTCTGAGTTCGAATCTAAGTAATAACAACGTGTGGCTGGTTTTACTATTTCATAGAAAAATTATATTTGATTTTTTCTTATTATTTGTTTTTTTTTTATAAGAAGTTAAATATTAGTTATTGTATTATTGTTTAACTATTTATGTGATTTTTAATTTATCTTTTTGGTGTTAGAAGGTGGTAATAAAAAGTCGTGTTGAATGATAACAAAAATGTTTATTCGTTTTATTTATTTATAAAATTAACAAACGTTTAAGAGAATTGTGATGTCACATTCCTACCTAGACAAAAGAAGTTCTCTTGTTACCATTCACAAGATTTTTTGTTTAATTTACTAAGTGGGTACCCACTTACCTAGTTAATTCATAATATCATAACCAGGAAAGGATATTCTAAAACACAAATATAATTGTTGGTACCCACTTATTATTGGTAGGTATCGGCATTCAGTGGAGTTTATTGAAAACTGATATAATAGGTAATATGATTACTTTTACTTTTCATTTTACTTTTGATTTTTTTACTTTTAATATTGAGGTAATAGCTTAAGTGTTCATTTTCTTGACAAAAAGAAGATTGAAACTAAACCTCAATTTAAGATCATTAAATAATTACAGATATGTTAATATTACTAAATATTTAGTTATACCGTCTAATTATTAAAACCAAAACATCTAGGTATTAATATATTGTATAACCCCCATTATTTTCAATGCAGTCAAGTAGACGTTTGCGCATGGACCCTACAATATTACCACATATTTCGGTTCCTCTTAAATTTTCCCACACCTCCATGCAATGGGTTTTTAATTGTTGTATACACTTCTCATCCCGTGACTCCCACCTTTGCACCATCAAACCCCATAGATTTTCCATGGGGTTGAGGTCGGGTGATCGCGCTGGCCATGCAACAACAATTATCTCCGGGTGATTCTGGAACCACTCACGCACGCACAGTGCTCGCCCGATGAATAGGACAATCGTCCTGGACAAATGTCAATTGTGTCAACTTATCAGCTGGGTAAATGTTGCGCACAGTAGGTAGCATGACATCGTCTAATACTTCTACATAAGTAAAACTGTTGGCACGTGAAGGAATAAAAGCCAGTTCTCCTGGCCCTGCTGCACTCATCCATCCCCACATATTAATTGTAATTCGACTTGACTCTGTATTAGGGATTACGTTTTTATCACACCATCGAGTGTTATCTTTGCGCCATAAATGAAGCCTACCCTTTTGACTAGACTTAAAGGTTTTTTCGTCTGAAAACATAGTAGTATTCCAGTCAAAATCTAAATAATCCCGTGCGAAACGTAATCGTTCTTGTTTATGTCTTTCTGTCAATAAAGGCTTTTTGCTGGTCTTCTTTGTGATGCTATCCTTCAGTGTGGAGAGCACGGCGAACAGTTTGCAATGAGGTGTCGAATAATTCCGCAAAGTGTCCTGTTGGTGTAAAACCATTTGTTTCATACTCGTCCACCATTATATCGTCGCTGCGCCTCGCTAATAAGCGACGGCTTTCCACTTCGCTGTGGACTAGCAAGGCTTCCTTCTTCCTCATATCTTTTAACCCAGAGACTTACAGTATTCCTCAAAAACAAAAAAAAAAAAACAAAAAGTAATATTAAGCAGTTATAACAAAATACAAAAGTGACGTCATTTTATAATTTTTACAATAACATAAAATAATATTTATTTAAAATAACAATATAAGTAATATTAAAACTCTGCATTTTTAAATGCAATAATAAACACTAATTATTTATCTTTTAGATCTCATGATGGATTTAAAAAATAACAATAAAAAGAACTAATCCATATGTCACCAAATAGTCTAGGTAAATTTCAAATAAAAGTTTCAAGTTACAATTCGTAAAAATATAATATTCACATTCAGTCCAGTTTCATCAGACATTTGTGTTCTATTAAGACCACTTTTATGCAGCGCAATATTAGTCGCCCTTTTTTTTTTTTGGGGTGGGAAATTATCAAATAACTTCTCCCGCTCTGGGTGGAGCGGGAGGGCGTGTCAGACTCTTGCTGACTAAAACCCACCCGTGTTCCTTCGGTTGCCCTGTTGCCGGGGGCTACGATGTCCCTATCGGTTTTCTTCGAACCCCCGGCAGGCATTGGCCCTAGCGGACCCCGTCAATTCTGCTGACATCTCTTTGAGGCGCGCGTGGAACACAACGCGCCGTCGACCCGGGCTTGGTCCTTATCGGACGGCGAGCTACCCACTGCTCACCGTCCGCAAGCCCGCGCCTACGGTGGCCGGAAATCGGCTCGCGATTCCCGCCCCGGGCGTCTCCTCCTGCGGCGGTTAGGGGCGTGAGGGCGCGAACTTTGCCTCTCCCTCACGCGTTCCGCCTCCTCCTTCGCGAGCATTACTGCTTCGCAGAAGGAGGTGACGGCCTGCCATTTCCTCTCGCTCCGTACCATGGCCTGAACCAGGGCCGGACGCGAGAGATCACCGCCGCCATATTAGTCGCCCTCGCCTCAATATTAATATTTGCCTGCATTTTGAGATCGCACGTTACTAACCAACGACTACAACAAATCGACAACGTTCATTCTGATCAAGTCAAATTTTCATTAAACTCATATTCTACCTCACAAGTCTAAATTACTTATTTTTTTTTTTTATGATCTACCTTTCTAACTTTACGAAATGTGTGAACAAAGCGAACATAAAGAATATTATATTTCTGTCCCATTAATTCCAATTGAGTAAAAACTTACAAAAAACCTTTAATAGTACTCATGAGATTTGAACTCACGGCTCACCGATTCACGCATCTATCTGCACGTGCTTAACCGCTAGGTCATCTTGACTCATATTTTAACGATGAAATTATGAACTACAATCACTTTTTGACGACAATGATGCATGTGTCTCTCGAAAATAGAAGGTCGTAAGTAAAACTAAACGTCAAGCTATTGCTTTGTGAGATTTCCTATGGACTTTTGGTCCATACTGTATGTAAATTAGTTAAATAATTATATGTGAAGACGATGCACCTAGAATAAAATTACTATACCACAATAGGTAAGTAGAATTAAAAATGAAGCAACGACAGATAATTTAATTATGTGATAGATACATGGTCCTCACATATTTACAAACATTGTAAAAGTAGACGATTTTCCTAAAATGTTGTAATAAATAAGTCAGTGTGTGAGGAAGTAATCACAGAATGTAAAACCAATGTCATAAAACACAAAATAATATAAAGGCTCCTTGGTCTACAATAGTGTTAAATATGTAAGCTAAATAGGGCGCAATGGTTTCGATAATAGATCTACAGACTTTTACAGACATTCCCCAGAGATCTTCTGTTGATTTAATTTTAAGATCTTTAAAAGCTTTTATATATAACAGCCTGGGGGTTTGTATGCTGAAACCTAAACTCCAAAAGGCATACCTTCACATTCTGTCTAAGTAAGGCAGCAGAAAGCGCGGGTGAGGAATTTAAAGCTTCAGTAGTTTTAAGGGGAATATTAGCAAAAAAGTTTTCAAATTCTTGAGCTATTTCTAAATCTAAGTTAATGTGGCCATGTGCAGTCTCTAAATTAAATTCAGTATTTCGCTGTTTTTTCCTACCTGTTTCATTATTTATTACTTGCCAGGTAGTTTTTATTTTATCATCAGCTGATTTTATTTTATTGCTAATATAAAGAGCTTTGGCTATTTTGCAAACACTTTTAAAAGTTTTTGAATATTTTGCAACATACTTATGAAAGTTTGTATTATTCATATGTTACTTTAAGCCATAAAGTTCAAATAGTTTTTCCCTGCTTTTACGAATACCTGGAGTCGCCCAATTACTAAATAAGAACTTTGTGTAAATACTTTTAGTCTTTAGTGGAAAAGTTTCATTAAATTGCGTGTTTAATAGTGAAAAAAACTCGGCGTAGAACTCATTTGGGTCACCTATATTATTAAAACTCTGAACACATAATTTATTGGCCAAAGAATGATTAAATTTCTCTAAACTTTTAAATGTAATTGGCCCAAACCTTATTTGAATTTTTTGTAAAGGTATGTAGGAGCAAAATGTTATTGTTTGTCCACTGTGATCTGATGGCAACTTATTTACAATTTGTTTGTGTAAGTAATCACAATTACAAAAAATATTGTCTATACAAGTGGCAGAAGAAGCTGTCACTCGGGTTGGTTCAAAAAAACATTTGACAAATCAAATGAACTTTTTTTTTTGGGTGGGAAATTATCAAATAACTTCTCTCGCTCTGGGCAGAGCGGGAGGGCGTGTCAGACTTTTACTGACTAAAACCCACCCGTGTTCCTTCAGTTGCCATGTTGCCGGGGGGCCACGATGTCCCTATCGGTTTTCTTCGAACCCCCGGCAGGCATCGGCCCTAGCGGACCCCGTCAATTCTGCTGACATCTCTTTGAGGCGCGCGTGGAACACAACGCGCCATCGACCCGGGCTTGGTCCTTATCGGACGGCGAGCTACCCATTGCTCACCGTCCGCAAGCCCGCGCCTACGGTGGCCGGAAATCTTCCTGTGATTACCGACGCCCAGGGCGTCTCCTCCTGCGGCGGTTAGGGGCGCGAAGGCGCGAAATTTGCCTCTCCATCACGCGCTCCGTCTCCTCCTAAATCAAATGACCTAAAAAGACTTAATAATCTGACAGTATTCGAGTTATTTTTAACCGACTTCCAAAAAGGAGGAGGTTACATGTTCGTCGCGTATGTTTGTTTGTTTTTTTTTTATGTATGTCCACCGGTTTCTCTGTCAATTTAAATTGTGGACCGATTTTGAAAATTCTTTTTTTGTTTGAAAGGGTGTGCTCTCGAATTGGTTCCATATAAATTTTATTAACTTTGCTTGGATACTTTTTGAGTTAGCTACAAAATACGTATTTTTTTCCCACTTTGTATGTAGATGATAAGATAAGTTTATGTCACTGGTAGCAGGTAGTGGTATTCGAATATGTGTGGGGTAGGTACCACAACTAAAAAGTGAAAAATAAAAACTTTTTACAGTCGGTGTCAAAAAACTAAAATACTGATCTGATCCAAAGACACCGATTTCCGAAATTAAAGTTATTGTTCACTTTGTAGTTTGGAAGTCGGTTGTGTTTTTTGTAAACAAGTTTTTTTCACTTTGTAGTGTTTTTTTTGGAGGTCGGTTGTTTTTTTTTTGTAAAAAGTTTTTCTAATAAGTTAATATTAAAATTACCACATATGATTATTGACTTACTACTAGTACTAAGTTTCTTTAATACATCTTCCATTACAGAATCAAACACGGATAGATTCTGGTAACTTGGAGGTCTGTATACGCATACTATAACATGCTTATCAAACTCAACACAGGACAATTTAATGTTGTGTTCAACAGACAGTCCAATAATGTCTTTTCTTTCTTTCGATTTAATGGAATTTTTTATCAATATTAATGACCCGCCATGTATCATACATTTTTGGTTGAAATGGCTAACTACACAATAATTTTCATAATTAATTGACATAACTTCATGATCTTTTTAATGCTCTGTTAAACAAATTACATCAAATTTGGTATATTCTTAAAACAATTATATTTCCAGTAATTTGGAAGAGCAACCTTGGATATTTTGATTGAATAATTTTAAAGTATGTTGCCCCTTTGGTTTTTTATTATTTTCGTTTATTCATTTCAATTCTTATTCGATTACATTTTTAATTAATTCTTAAAATAAAAAGGATAAAAAAACATTGGAACAATGACGAAAAGATCCCGTTAACCATTCGAAGATCTGGGAAGTAAACAAAAAAAGAGAAGATTCCAGTGAATTGGCATATGCAGCTACAGCACGTTTAAAAGAAGAAGGGCATGGAGATATCGCCTCTGTCATCGAATAAATGATGAAAAATCCTGAAGCAGCCGCTAAATTAAATGAAACCCTTAAGAAACCAGCGAAAACAATCATATTTACGCCAGAAAAGGCGCTTGGATTGCTTCTTTCGCTAAAACTCTCAAAGTGGCAATATATTACGTTGTGAGAGGCTGCCATTCGGGAAGGTGCTAAGGATATTTATCCATCTTACTATAAAGTGCAACAAACTAAGCTTGATTGCTACCCTCCGAAGCAATCAGTGACAGTTACTGATTCATCGGCTAGGATTACACTTCAAGCGTTACTTGATATCACAGTTACAAGAATCCTTCAAAGCCTTTCTAAGGAAGAGCATAACAAGCAGTTGAAGCTGATATCCAAGTGGGGATTTGATGGTGCTTCTAACCAAAGCCGATACAAGCAGAAAATGGAGGGTGAGGAAGATGACTCGAGCATTTTCATGACCTTCTTGGTGCCACTAAAACTGACAGATGGAGACAACATCTTATGGACGAACCCAAAACCATGCTTAGTTTTGTATTGTCGTCCAGTTCAGTTTACTTTTGTAAAGGAGAGTGAAGCAGTTGTCCTTGAGCTAAAAAAACAAATGGATGAAGAAATTGAGGCCCTTATCCCCACAGAGTGCAATAATAATAATAGGGTGACTCATGAACTAATGATGACGATGATCGACGCTAAAGTTTGCACTTACCTTTCTGAAGCTAGATCAAATGCATCGTGCTACCTGTGCTTAGCAAAGCCTACAGAAATGAACCGCTTAGATGCTGTAACATCAAAAATTGTGTGTTCTGACCTGTATGAATTTGGCTTGTCATCCCTACACGCCCGTATAAATTGTATGGAATGTCTGTTACACATTGCATACAGGCTCGACTTCAAACGGTGGGCAGCGAGAAGTGATGAGCACAAAGAAATGCTACAGACAAGGAAGAAAATAATTCAAAATAAATTCAAAGATGAGCTCAATCTGTTGATTGATATAGTAAAACAAGGCTCGGGAACCACCAATGACGGGAATACTGCAAGAAAATTCTTTGAGTTTCCTAATAAAACCGCAGCTATAACCGGTTTGGATGAAGACCTCATCAAAAGATTTGCTGTAATTTTACAAGCAATTACATCTGGAGAGCAGGTCGATATAATAAAATTTAGAGATTATGCCCGCAAAACAGCAGAAAAGTACGTATTATTATACGACTGGTACTACATGTCGTCAACCGTTCATAAATTATTAATCCATGGGGCTGACATAATCGAGAAAAATAATATTGTGCCGATTGGGACTCTCTCGGAAGAAGTCTCAGAGTCTCGAAACAAAGATTTTAGGAGGTTTTGAGAACATCATTCGCGGAAAAGAAGCAGGCAATCCAATCAAGACATTTTAAATATGCTTGATGTTTCTTCGGATCCTTTGCTAAGTGCACAAAGGCCTAAGTTAGATGCCAAGAAAAAGCAGAGCTTTTTTGCTGAAACTCTCGACTTAATTCAATTTCAGGAAACTGAGTTCGAGTTTTTGGATATATCCAATCTGGATGCTGACTCAGAATTGGAGTCTGACAACGAGAGTGATAAGGAAAATTTGTAAAAAAATATATATGTACATATTTGTAAATTTGTATTTGAGTGTGTTTGGGTTTTTTTTTGTAATATTTAATGATATTTTGTCTTTTTTTATTTATTTTAATTTATTTTACAAATGCTTAGTATTAATTCCTTAAATTAAATTATTTTGTATATAATATAACTTTATATGTTACTTAAAAGAGTTTGATAATCTTTTTTTATTTAAATTAATCAAATTCATCCATGTGTCATGACGTGTCCATGTGTTCCATGTGTCAAAAAACAGCAATTTTTTTATTTAATTTTTCTTGTTTTGTGTGTTCTTAATATTTGGGTTAATAACATGTCGAACTTTTTAACTTGGACACTAAAAGGGATCGTTTTACACGTAAAAATAAATAAAAATATTTTGACGATTTTTTTAAAAAAACGGCATTAAATTTTTCGTCAAATCGGCAACCAAAAAATCATAAATAATTAGCACTATGACCACCTCCAAGGATATTACGGTTAAACATGCCGTTTAGGAGATAATTCGATTTTTCATACTAGCTTCATACAAATTTTTCGTTAAAAAATTATATTTCCTTCGTTTTTGGGCAGAATTAACTCGGGTGTCATTTTTGTACATAGTAATGACTAATAGAAGCGATATCCGGCAAAAAATCAAGCACTTGCAAATTGAAATCCCTAAGTCTATGAAAGCCGATTTCCAGCCCACCGTGCGCCGGTGTCGGGAGCAGGGTCCAAGCTACCGGTGGTTAGGGCTGCAGAGACAGGAACCTCGCTTCGCAGTCGCTTGATCCAACCGCCTAACGAGAGCCTCGAGAGATGTTGGTCGAGGCTTTTGGCCATCAGGCCATTTGCCGTTACGACAATCGGCACAATGATAGCCGAGCTCACATTCCACATGTCAACAATCTCGTGTGCTAAGTCGAGATATTTCATTTGTTTCTCTTTCTCAGCTTTCACGAGGTTCTCGTCATGTGGAATGGTAACATCGACTATCATTGTGCGGCGCACTAATCGATCTATCACTACTATATCAGGCTTATTTGCTATAATAGTCCTGTCAGTAATGAAAGACCGGTCATGGATGGGATGGTCATTTTCGAGAACTGGGTCGGGCACATACTTATATCTACGGACTTTAACGTGATTCGTTTGTAAGGTATTCAAATACTGGCTTACATTTCGACCCTCTCCACTTCAATTCCCCAAGGATCAGTCGCTTCAAGAAGGTGGGATTGCATAATTTGACTTATTTGTTCTCTCTCTGAAAGCAGCTGTGCCAAGTCTTTCATTCCAAGATAATTCCGGAGTGTCGATGCAGCCAGAAGACGCGTTGATGAACTGAAAAATAAAATAAGCTTTGAAGCAAATAAGATTATCAATTGGTTTGTTAATTGCTAGTTCATTCCCGTTTTCAACTTGAATCCGGGATTTCAACACATGAAAATATTTATGTACAAGTAGGCCGTATGCCAGTGGTAACATCACTATTATAAGCTGGCCTCTTATTCTATTAAAATTTCGTACAACGCTAGGTCAGCTCAAAGTCAAAGTGGGCTGTACAGTCAACCGCACATCTGTGGTTGCAATTTGTCATTAACAGAGCTTTTATGTCGTAGCAGTAAGGGTGACTTTCGTAGTGCAAGTGTTACTACTCAGATGTGTGATTGACTGTACGTGCAAAAGTTTAGATTTTTGTTATGATTCATTTATCTCTGCGTGGTCTTTATCATAGTAATCAATTAAATAACACTACAAACAGTTACTTATCAGAAAATACAAGAATATGGATAAAAAGTATTTTAAACTAGCTGCGCCCCACGGTTTCACCCGCATAAGTCTCGATCCCGTACGAATATCAGAATAAAAAGTATTCTATATCATAATCCAGGTCATGGTCAAAACATGTGCCAAATTTCATTCAAATTAATTCAGCCGTTTTAGTGTGAAAGCGTAACAAACAAAAAAATTCACTTTCGCATTTATCTATACTATTATTATAAATAAAGAGGAAAGATTTGTATTTTTGTATGTAACGAATAAACTTACTGGACAGATTTGAAAAAATATTTCAGCAATTGATAGCTACATTATCAGCGAGTAACATAGACTATGTTTTATCCCCGTATTCCCACGGGAACGGGAACAACGCGGGTGAAACCGCGTGACCTCCACTAGTAATATTATATAGTTAGGATTATGTCCATGAGATATCTTGGAAATGTCTGAAAATAAAAACTAAAGTATAGATGAAAGAAATTGCTGTGACTAAGAACTTTTAGGGGCGTTTTATACACGAAGAATAAAATATGAAGTTAAAGGAGGATACCTATAATCTTCCACTGTAACGAGTGCTTTTGTAGGTTCCTTGATCCGGTAGTAGATCACTGCGTCCACAGTCACAGTTACCGAATCTCGTGTCAAAATCTGAAACATTGTGTAAAAATGTCATTTACCGATCGATTTTCGTTGGTTAGCGTTCGACTTAGGTAATATATTCACGATCGACGAAAAAGTCAGTCTTGTCGTGGCCCCCACCGCGAGCAGTCGTTTCTATACGTACCTAAAGTTAACTCGAAAAAAAAGTCCAGTTATTCTCAAAGTTTTATAATAATTCAATTTTATTTTATTATCGTTCATACTCCTCTACGAAATGAATAAATTTAAATGTGTTGCCTGTAGTGAACTGCTATCAGATGGAATACACTGCATAGTGTGCTCCCAAGAGCTTCACTTCCACTGTGCAGGAATAACAGAAGCTGGATTCCGTAAGCTTGGTGATAGAAAACTAACATGGCGATGCATGAAGTGTAAGCAGCCTGGACCTATTTAACCTCCTACATCACCCACCCCCAAGGTAGAGTCAGAATCATTTATATTAAAAGAGATCAGGGCACTTTCTGCGAAACTTGCACCGCTAGAATATCTTAAGGACGAGGTCATGGCACTGAGACAGGAATTTGCCGATCTAAAATCTTCAGTCAATGAGGCTAACAAAGAGCTCAAAGAATTTAATGTCAAAGTCAAAACTCTGGAATATCGTATTGTGCAGGTGGAAAAAGTTCAATCTCAAGTAGAGTTATTACACACTCGGCTTGATAAACTTGAACATGATGCTAACTCTAAGGAACAATGGTCTAGATCTAGAATGAACAACATTGAAATTAAAGGTGTCACCCAAACAAACAATGAGAACCTGTATCAAATATTATCTACCATTGGATCTAAGACACAATATCCTATCTCAAAGAATCAGGTTAATTTTGTCGCGAGGGTACCAACGCGTGAAAAAGAAAACACGAAACCCATTATAGTATGCTTCTGTAATCGTTACGTGAAGGAAGACTTTATAGCAGCAGCCAGATACGCGTCTAAATCCACCGCCATAACTACTGGACACTCAGGACTACCCGGTAACCATAAGATTTACGTAAATGACCACCTGACTATACAGAATAAGGTTCTCCTATCCAAGACTAAAAAAGCAGCCGCAGAGATGGATTTTCGATACGTCTGGATCAAGCATGCCAAGATACACACCAAGAAAAACGACACCTCCCCTACCATATTGATAATTACAAAAAAAAAAAAACAACCGACCTCCAAAAAAAACACTACAAAGTGAAAAATAACTTTAATTTCGGAAGTCGGTGTCTTTGGTTTTGAATTTTCGTTTTTTGCCACCGACTTCCGAAATTAAAGTTATTTTTCACTTTGTAGTGTTTTTTTTAGAAGTCTGTTGTTTTTTTTTTTGTAAAAAGTTTTTATTTTTCACTTTTTAGTTGTGGTATTTACCCCTCACAAATTCGAATACCACTTCTTGCTATGTAAATAACAGTGAGAGGAACCTAACATATCATCCACATACTAAGTGGGAAAAAATACGTATTATTGAAGCTAACTCAAAAACTACCCAAGCAAAGTTAATAAAATTTATATGGGCCCACCTCTGAAGTATTATCTACCAAACAAAAAAATAATTATCGAAATCAATTCATAATTGGCGGAGTAATCGCGTAACAAATATACAAAAAAAAAAAAAAAAACATGCCGTCGAATTGAGAACCTCCTCCTTTTGGAAGTCGGTTAAAAAGTGAAATAGTGATAATAGCTATCTCTAAAAGTAACATCTCATTTGAAGCGACTCAAAAGTTTGAGAACCGTAAAGTAAAATGTTTTATTACGACTCGCGGATTCCAAGAATTGCCTAACTCGTGCACGTGTTCGACGCACCTGCATATTTTTTTAGAATATTATTTTTGTTTTATAATTTGTTCTTGTTTTGCTAAATGCAATCTTATTATATTCTTTTTAATGTTTAATTTCTATTGTGCTTTACTGCTGCTTGTTACTAACTGGTACTGGTCAACATTCGCTAAATTTTTTGTTGGTTTTGCAGTTTATTGTCATATTGCTAACTACTTTTAAAGATTAATGTTCTATGCGTGTTACATACACCTGTGACTTATTGTTGCTACCTATGGCTATTTTTATTTAAAATTCTTGCAAGTTTCTGGAAGATCGTCCGTTGGGCATTGCTGTGTTTTTTAGATTATTGTAAGGGTTCGATCAGACGTAATTATTCAACTTAGATAGATAGATAGATTCATTTATTTGCCTGAAATATGGTATTTTACAGATTTTATAACAAATACACAATAGTTCTACATATTCCGCCAACTAAATTCGGCATGCAAATTTTGTGACAATAACAATGATTCTAATTTAACAAAATAATTAAATTCCAATGTCAGAAAAAATAAGTACTAAATCAAGAATTGTCTAAATTATCAAATTACAAATGTCAAATAAAAATAATTCAATTACAAATTTTCTAAAAATCGAATTACAAAAATAAAAAATAAAAATTAAATTGAAAATTAAATTACAAAATGCTACTATTACAATTTTATCAACATAGATATTAGTGAAAGATTCATCAATGGCTCCGCTTAATGTTTATTACCAAAACGTACGTGGTCTCCGTACTAAAACAAACAACCTATTCCGAAATATTTTTCTTAAATCATTCGATGTTGTAGTATTTACAGAAACTTGGTTAGTGGATGGTATCTTCAGCAGTGAATTATTTGATTCGCGGTACGTGGTGTGGAGACGCGATCGCGACTACAGCCGCACCTCGCAAACTCGAGGAGGCGGTGTGTTGATTGTCGTGCGGTATTATTTGACTGTTGTTGAGAAATGTAACTGGCGCAGCTCTGCTGAAGATATCTGGGTAACTATAACCTTAAAGAGGTCTAGACCTCAAGTTACATACAACATACATATCTGTGCCCTTTACCTTTGTAATGAACATATGGGTAATTCATATGCTTCTCAGCTCCAGAGTTTTACAAATAATGTAAATAATTTAATGTTGACCAACCCATTAGATAAATTTATTGTCTTAGGTGACTTCAACTTTGGTAATGAAGTAGAATGGTGTCATACGAATGACAGCGTTGAATTACTACCACAAAACTATTCAGACCGCTATCTTATTGACTTCTTCGACACTGTTAATATCTGTAACTTGTCCCAGTTTAATAATGTACGGAACGTGAATGACAGACTGCTAGACCTCGCATTTTCTAATGGGTCCCTGCATACAAGAATATCTTGAACCTAGTAGTACCTATTGACATGCATCACAAACCCTTTACTATTCAGGCTGATTTTGTTCAAATACACTCACTGTCAGAAAAAACTAACACTAAATATCAGTTTTACAAAGGAGACTACGTCGCTATCATGTCCGCTCTTGATGACGTTGACCGGGACGAGTTGCCGAGTGCTGAGCCACTAGACGATGCTGTTAATCATTTTTATAACAAAGTCTATGAAATCAGAGATCAGTATATTCCAAAAAAGACTGTTAAAAATTCATCACACCCTCCCTGGTATACATCTGCACTAACTAAGATCCTAAAAGAAAAATATAAATATCACCGGAAAAAAACTTATGGAAATATATCCGATTACCAAACCTTTTCTTTATTGCGTTATAGAGTTGCAGAAGTGGAGAAATCTTGTTACCGTACGTATATGGATAAAATGGGGTCATCAATTATAAAGAACTAAAAATTTTTTTGGTCCTATATTAAAAGCAAGAGAAGTAATAGTAACTTCCCTAATATTCTGAAATATTAAGAAATAATCGCAGACACTGGAAAAGAAATCAGTAACTTGTTCGCTACATACTTTCAGTCAACATTTCAAGAGCCAGACACAGACGACCAGGATCAAGATCTAGCCACAACACCATCCACAGCGAGCATCAGCTTCATAGAGGTATGCCACGAAAAAGTACTAAAGTTACTTCAAATGCTCGATCTCTCTAAATCAGGTGGCCCTGACTTAATACCGCCTATTTTTATGGTCAACTATGTGAAAAGTCTGGCCAAGCCTGTCTGTATTATATTCAAACGGTCTTTAACAGAAGGCACTATTCCTAAAATCTGGAAATCTGCATTCGTCACGCCAGTTTTTAAAAAAGGTGATAAGTCCCTCGTAGATAACTATCGCCCTATTTCGAAGCTATGCCTGTTCTCAAAAGTATTAGAGCGCGTTGTTTACTCCGCAGTTTATTCAGCTTTAAAATGTGAATTTGGTGATAAGCAGCATGGTTTTCTTCGTAAGCGATCTACTACCACTAACCTTATTCTTTCCAATGAATTTATCTCTGAAGGTATGGAGCAACGTGCACAAGTTGATGTAATTTATACGGATTACAGTAAATGTTTTGACCGCATTGACCACAGGCTACTATTACGTAAGCTTTACTTAGCTGGAATTCATGGCGACCTATATCGATGGTTTTCCTCCTACATTGAAAACAGATCACAAGCAGTAGTACTACAGGATTTTACCTCCAGTTGGAATCTGATACCATCTGGAGTTCCTCAGGGATCCATTTTAGGACCTCTCCTATTTAATCTATTTATAGCAGATATTAAAAATGCTTTATTAACTAGTACATTCTATTATACGCCGATGACATGAAAATACTTAAAATAGTACGTTGTTCATCTGACACATCACTACTTCAGGAAGATCTCAATAGGTTTGTAGATTACTGTAAACTAAACAAACTTTAATTAAATGTATCCAAATGCTTCCATATGACTTATACACGGCAAAAGAAGACAATTGGTTCAGGGTATGTATTCGATAACCAAACAATCACTAAGGTGAACAGTATTAGGGACTTGGGCGTTGTCCAGGACAGTAAACTCATATTCGAAATGCATATTGATGAAATAGTGAAGAAAGCGTCCAAGTCCCTAGGTTTTATAATCAGATCATCTTCTTGCTTCAGCTCTCTAAAACCACTCAAAGTATTATACTGTTCATACGTAACGCAGCAACCTTGAATATGCATCTCAAGTGTGGAACCCAAAATATGCCGTGTATAAGTCAAGAATAGAAAGCATTCAGAAAAAATTTCTAAGATATTTAGATCATTTTCTACCTCTGGAAAACAGACGCCATGCTAACGATATTACTTTTCTTTTAAATATTGCTAATAGTTCCATCGATTGTCTCCAACTTCTCTCCAAAATATCACTCCGAACCCATCACGTAGGCTATAGACGGCGACCACTTCTTCACGTTCCATTCGCATCAACAAACTACCGACGCAATGCCTTCTTCTTACGTAGCGCAGCAAGCTTTAATAACCTGCCCTCTCACTTAGATGTTGATCTATTTATGACCAGCCCTAGCACATTAAGGCATACTATAAATAAAGAATACTTTGATAAAGATCGCAATGAGTAGTATTATTCATAATTATATATCATATAACACGTGTACATTTTGTTTTTTTTTTGTTTTTAGCACAATAAATAAAGACGAGACGATACGATTATACATAAATTTAAATATCTTTTTATGTTTTATATTTTATGTTTTGTTTTAAAGAACAATTTCTTTTGTTTTGTTTAAAGAACATTTTTTTGTTAGGTTATATTTAAGAAGATTTTGTTTTAATTTTTATATCCTTTATCTTTTCTTTCTTTTTAATTTTAGGTACATAGTTTTTAATTTGTGGAAGCTTTTAAATGGCAACCGTAAGCGCTATTTTACATAGTAAATAGATATTAGACTATAAGCTTTCTAAAGAATAAATAAAATTAAAAAAATGTAAATTCAGTCATTGCAATGTATCTAATATCTCGGTAAGGTAAGATCATCATCTTTCTGCCCTTGTCCCATGTTACTTGGGGCCGGTGCAACACGTTTTTCTTTTTCCACTCTCCGTTGTCAACCGTTACGCTATCATTCGTTCCCTTCTCTTTCATATCACTCCTCACACAATCCATCCATCTTTTCTTATATTCATCACTGTTTTAGTCATATGCGTTTCCTCTCTCCTCATCACATGCGACTACCAAGCCTAACGCTTCCCTTAATTTTTTTCAGTTACTTTCCAACTTCCCCTTATATATGTTAAATAAATAAATTTAAAGGTGTTTTTTATGTGCGAACCAAGCGTATAATTAAGGTATATTTGTAAACGCATTTTTAAGTTTTGTTTTCTGGCCGTGGGTGGCGTAGTTGTGTTCTCTTTAAATGTCATCATGAAATAAGAAAGATTTGTTTCGAAGAAATAAAAGTTTAATTTTTCATTTTCAAGAATTCTTACGTCTTTTACTGAAATATCACCAAATTCCAATAGGTTATGTGCCCAAGCATTGCAGTAATTGATAATTTCAGTATAAAGTTGAGTAAAGAGCAAGATACTTACGGGTATAAAATTGGTTTACAATATGGAGGTTATCAATGCGATGAAAATTGAAAAATTCGATGGCAGAAACTTTAAGCAGTGGAAGTTTCAGGTTAAATGTGCATTAAGAGCAAAGGGGTAAACATAGGTAAGGTATATAATAGGTAGGATAAGGTACCCGTCGAAGCCAGTTCGCAAGTGCAATGGGATAAAGATGATGGCATGGCCATGTTGATCTTGACGTCGTCACTGGATTTGAACCAGATATCATTGACAGAAAACTGCGAAACTGCGAATGAGATCATGAAAAAATTAGAAGCTATCTATGAACAAAAATCTGAATATAACAAAATCATGATTCATGAGAAGTTTTATCAGTATTCTTATATAATAGTGCTAGTGATACAATGGGACAACATGTCTCCAAAGTGGAAAGTTTGGCAAAGCGACAAACTGCGAGAAACTGGCGAGAAAATCAGTGACACCGCAATAATGACAAAGATTCTAAGCACTCTGCCACCAACATACCGTTCGATTAGAAAAGCTTGGTTGTCACTCGATGAAGATAGGCAAACAATACAAAATCTCACATCACGCTTAGTAGACGAAGAAGCAAGCCTTGCCAATGATATAACTAGTAATGAGACTGCATTAGTAACCACTAAAGGAAATTCCAAACGAAATAATCATAGGTTTGTATGTTATAATTGCAATAAAAGAGGACATTTTGCAAAGGACTGCAGACTGCCAAAGAAAACATACAATAAAAGTCAGAAGCCTCACAATATGTTAGCATTCAGTGCGGAAGGATATTTTTTATCTGAACATGGTGAAGATGCTTGGATATTAGATAGTGGAGCATCAATGCATATGTCATTCAGACATAACTATTTCTATGAATTGAATGAGTCTCAAGGCTATGATATAAATAAAGTGGTTAAATTAGGGAACAAACAAAATATTAAAGTATGTGGTGAAGGTACCATTTTGGTAAATAAATTAGTGAAAGGAAGATGGGAACAATGTAAACTTGAGAATGTCCTGTATGTGCCAGACTTAAGAAGAAACCTGTTTTCTGAAGGAGCTGCCACTAGAAAAGGTTATGTTATAGTGAAAAATAACGAAAAAGCAATTATAATGAAGAATAACATAATTGTTATGTGTGTACAATTAACAGAAAACAATTTATATGAGTTGGAAATCAAAACAATCAAACAAGAAAATTGTAAAATTGTACAAACAGATATTAAGGTTTGGCATGAGAGATTAGGACATTTGAATATAAAAAAAAAAAATGAGCATAAATGGTACAATTCTAGTTAAACTGAGTGGAAATGAGAATTTTATTTGCGAAGCATGCCAATATGGTTAGCAAGCAAGATTTCCCTTCTTGAAATCTAATAGAGGCCCGTCACAACCTGGTGAAGTTGTGTACAGTGATGTATGTGGCCCTATTGAAGAACCTTCTGTGTCAGGTATGAAGTATTTTGTTTTATCTAAAGATGGAGCAACAAGTTATCGTTATGTTTACTTTATGAGACATAAGAGCGAAGTATTGAACTATTTCATAAAGTACAATGCAACAGTGAAAAAAAAATTTTTTCAAAACATTCTTCATACAGATAATGGTTCTGAATATGTCAACCAAGAATTTAAGACATTTTTAGAAGGTAATGGAATAACTCATGAGCGTTTGGCAACATATACCCCACAACAAAATGGGAGGGCAAAAAGAGAATTACGTACTATCATGGAAAGTGCAAAAACAATGTTATATTTGAAAGACATTCCCTTATCCCCTCCGCTGTTCGGCGGTCAAGGGTCGCGACCCCAAATGGAGTTTTTAAGCACCGGTCAAAGGTCGTCCACTTGAGATTAAAATGACGATATCTCAAGAGTTTTGTATGCGAGTTGTTTTTATAACTTATGTCGTTGGAATTGTAATGAAAGAAGCTTACAATTTAAAATTGGATATGTACATTTTTTTTTTTGTAATTATTAATAATTTTAATGTAAACCAAAATTATACTGTAATGAAATTAGATGAAAACGAAAAAGAACAGTTAATATCACTATACCCACAAAATGAGGTTCACGACCAATATAATGAACCTCAAGAAATCTCTTCTGATAAAGATAGTATGAAGAGTACTGAAGACACAGATGACACCTATCGTCTTCCAAGAGGTATTCGTTTAGAGCAAGAAGAACAGAGAAGTATCACATTACGTCCTTGACAAAATAATAAACTGGAAGTTAATTTAACTGAAATAGAAATACCCAATACTTATGAAGAGGCGATAAATAGTGTCAATTGTCAAGAATGGAAGAAAGCTATAGCTGAAGAGTTTCAATCACATGAAAATAACAATACTTGGATATTAACTGATAGAACTGAGAAGAAGCCTATTACTTCTAAATGGTTGTTTAGCACAAAGAAGAATATAAATGGAGAAATTGAAAGATACAAAGCAAGACTATGTGCCCGAAGTTTTACCCAAGTAAAAGGTTTGGACTATAATGAGACTTTTCCCCCACAAGCAGGTATAACTCCATCAGGCTATTACTTAGCATAGCCGCAAGAGAAGACCTACAAATAGAGCAGTTCGATGTGAAGACGGCCTTTTTGAATGGTGAGCTATCTGAGGAGCTATACATGGAGGTGCCAGAAGGGGAGGAAGCTAAGCCTTCAAAAGTATGTAAGTTAGTTAAATCTATATATGGACTTAAACAATCTTCTAGATGTTGGAATAAGAAGTTTTGTTCATTTTTGACTACTTATGGGTTTAAATCTTGTTCATCTGATAATTGTGTATTCGTGGGATATTTTAATGATATCAAAGTAATATTAATTCTTTATGTTGATGATGGATTATTACTGGCCAAAAGTAAAACTGTTTTATCTACGATATTAGATGATTTAAAAAATATGAGTTAAACTTTAAAATCTTTATCTCAAAGTTTTTGAGATAAAGATTTTAAAGTTTAACTCATATGTAGGAATGGAAATAAATAAAACAGAAGGATGTATAAGTATAAGTTAAAAACAGTATATTAAAACAATAATAGATAAATTTAATTTGTCGAATGCTAAAAGTAGCAGTACTCCTGCCGATGTAAATATACATTTATCTAAGAATACAAATAATGTGCCTATTAATTTCCCATATATAGAGGCAGTGGGAGCATTGTTATTCTTAACTAGTGTATATAGACCCGACATAGCATATGCAGTGAATATTGCAAGTAGATATGTTAATGATCCTGGTTCTTCACATGTGACTGCAGTAAAGAGGATCTTACGCTACTTGATTGATACAAAAGAAATATCTATTGTTTACAAAGGTAATTTAGTATTAGTTGGCTACTCTGATTCTGATTTTGCAGGTGACTTGGATACTAGGAAATCGAATACGGGTTATATATTTTTAATGAATAGGGGTCCCATCACCTGGTCAAGTCGTAAACAAAACACTGTGGCGTTATCCACAACTGAATCTGAGTACATGGCTGCCAGTGAAGCATCAAAAGAAATATTATGGCTTAGACAATTTTTGTATGATATTGGGGAGCCACAAAACTCTGTTACTTTAAACATAGATAATAATCAGAGTGCAATTAAACTAATTAATAATCCAGTATATCATAAAAGGAGTAAGCACATTGATATAAAATATAACTTCATAAGAGAGAATGTTGAAAAGAAAATAGTTAATATTAAATATGTGGAAAGTTCATGCCAACTGGCAGGTTTTCTGACCAAAGCTCTGCCTGTAAGCAAGTCTTATAGTTAAGGTTTCTGGATGTAATAGAATTACCTAAATTAAAAGTAAATTTCAATATTTTTTTTTAAAGTATAAAATGATGTCACATTGTAAATTTAAGTGGGAGTGTTAAATAAACAAATTTAAAGGTGTCTTTTATGTGCGAACCAAGCGTATAATTAAGGTATATTTGTAAACGCATTTTTAGGTTTTGTTTTCTGGCCGTGGGTGGCGTTGTTGTGTTCTCTTTAAATGTCATCATGAAATAAGAAAGATTTGTTTCGAAGAAATAAAAGTTTAATTTTTCATTTTCAAAAATTCTTACGTCTTTTACTGAAATATCACCAAATCCCAATAATATAACCATTTCTTACTTTATCCATTTTCGTCACTCCACACATTCATCTCAACATTTTCATCTCTGCTGCATGGAATCTTTTCTCATCCGTCTTTTTCACGGCCCAGCATTCCGATCCATACAGTAAGATATGATAAAATATAAAATAGAATGATTGCCGAGATTTTTATCAAACCCACGACAATAATTTATACTTTATTACAATGAGATAAGAGTTACTTTACAAAGTTATACGAATGGTTTTACGTCATTAAAATTTGATTACGACATCGTCATTATCATTCTGCTGAAAAATGTCCATTGCTAAACATAAGGTTTCCCCAAGCATCGAACCGACAAGAGCAAAAACTTGAAAAGATTGGTACTTAATCAAAGACGTTTAATCGCAAAAATATGATTCTGTTAAGCTAATTTATAACTGTCTGATGATAAGCATAGTTCAAGCGATTTTAATTTGTCTTTGTCAAAAACCGAATACCTACCTAATCCAGTTGATTCAATATTACCGTACACATTTCTATTATAACTTCTTGGCCAGGTAGCAAAACGACAATAACTCATACATGCACCACGTAAATTAGTAAATGTAAATGAACGTGTTCAACTCGGCTGAGAGGATTATAATTGTAACTGTGAGGCATGAGGCAGCTACTTGTGAGATGACATTTGCCAAGTTCAAATGTTGTGGGAAGAAACCGCTCTCCTAGCAACATCATGACGCCACGGATGATTTAAAAGATTACAATGAAGAAAATTAATACTACTTGTGACATAAGACCAGGACGCACACTTTCACTGTCTGAGAGTAGCCTCCCGGAGTGATGACAATATTTTTTTCATTTTATCCACTACGGGGAAGCTCTTGACCTGCATCTCACCAGATGGTAAGTGATGATCAGGCCGAAGGTGGAAGTGAGCTACACCCGGAATCTTCAACCACAGAGAAACTGGTTATCTTACCTCTAACTGCCGAAACACAACAATGCTGCTATCATTGTTGTTATGGCGACAGTTAAGACAACTTAGTTAAGATGGTGGTAGCTAGCCAGACGGACTTAGAACAAGCCCTACCACCAACCAAATCGAGCAGAAAATAATAATTATTAATTTTGATGTAATATGATCCGTTATACAAGTATCTCAGTAGTAAAGTACCCATCGTTGATACCATAGAAATATAACTAACAGGAGAAGTGGCATGGGGGCGTGTCTGTGTCCGCGTATCATGATCACGATGCTCATGTCATAGGAAAATGGCCGACCACGCTAACTAGTGTGCTTTCGACCGCGATCGTGACAACATTTTTTTAAGAATTCCGTGTTGTTCAGCGGTTTCTTGTAAAAATCGAGGCCAAACTAGAAACTTTATAGATCATAGAACCATTTATCATGTATCGTCACGATGCCTCATTGAAGTGGATAACAATTAAAATTCTATTGTGTCTAGTTAATGACAGTTGAAAGGATAACAGCACAAGTATTTTACTATATTTGTGTTGAAAATCATGAAAAACAACAAATCGTAAAATATTTCTTGCCTTTACTACGTTATTTTGTTTCATATATCACAGCGACTGTAATATTTTTGCAGTAAATACATTCAATACATTGTTTCTTAACCACTGCGTAAGTGACTGGACAAGCACAGTAAAAATCACAGATCGATACTTTATTTAAGCGGTTGCAACGCGTAGTACGGCCGTTGTATCTTGCGACGAGTTAGTGATGTACTAGTGCAAATCCACTAACGTAGGCTATCGACAGCAAAGTCGATTGTCGTATGAATTTATATTTCTATTAAAGTTTATTCTTCAATTTGTCAACCGTTATAGCCTGGTTAGAAGACCGATGTGAAAAGTATTTTATACTTATTTGGATTTTCTCAAAATGTTGTTTTTTTTTTATTTACTTTATATATTTTTTTGCAACATGTCTTTATTAAAATAAAGAAAATGTTATTGTTCAAGTAAATACAACTAACTATATACAGAGGAAAAAATAAAATAAAATATAGGAAGAAATCATTGGGCATCAATAAATTCATCCGCATCGCTGTCAGTGGGAAAGATGCCCAAAAGGCTGGCAGCATTGCCACGTTATATGGCAATGCTAGTATAGCAACATGTTGTTTATTTATATCATCTGAATATAAATATATATTCATTATTTTTTCAGGAACTCCCAAATTTTTTAATATAATAACAAACGGCTCGCCCCTTATTACATGGGACTTAAAACATAACTGGCGAAATGTGGGTGTACCTGCTACAGGGTCACCTCTGCCCAACACTTCGGGGAAACAAGGCGTGATGTTATGTTATGTTATGTAATAACAAACGGGAGAATCGATAACTTTCCGATTTAGTCAATCACTAGTGTTAGGTTTCAATTTATAAATACGTAATTGTTGGATATTGTACTGGCAACACCCAAAGATTCGATGTGTCAGAACGTAGCGCAGGAACGGCCTTCTGGGTCTGGCGCTCGTGACAGTAAGACGTGCTTAAGGGCTGTGTTGGTAAAAAGATAGATTGGCATAGTATTGGTTGGAGATCTACTGTAAATTAAGGTAACCTATTAGTTTTATGGTAAATATTAGAATACGGATTGAATTGTGATATTATGTGGGGAATAGGAGATGTGATGGTATGGTGTAGAATATTGAATTAGATGTTGGCAAAGAAATATAAATGACTGACAAACATATCTTGGTGTTTCATATTATTTTCCTTATCCCTGAAATATTGTGAATATGTAGTTTTATTAAACAGTTTTAGATTATGATATTGAGGTAACGACTTTAATATTCATTTGGGTATTAGTATCTATTTTGAGGTTAAATAATTATACTCGGAATTAAATTAGTAGAAGGATGGTTCTTATTACACTAGCGTATATGTAAAATAAATGGCTTTTGCACAGCACAACGATAAAAATAGTAACGTTTTCCCCTTGAAGGGAAGAAAACGAACATTTAGGTTTCAGTCGAAACTTGACCCACTGTGACATTACCCCTTGAATTTACGTAGTTGCAGTGTGATTCTACCTTCAATGTTCGTGATATTTTTTATAACTCCAATGTGATTGCGGGTAGGAGCCGCAAACGCGTGTGGTGTCATCGTCGGTGGCTATTCGTATCATCAGTACTCTCACAAGCCGGCAAGAGCGGCAGTTGTGGGCACAGAACATGTAACTATAAGAGGCAGAAACTAGAACATTCAGTTTTTGAGAATTTGTTACCTTTTTAGCCAACCACATAAAAAAACATAACTACCGACATGAAAATTGTAGCACTGACTGTGACAATCATGACCTTGAAGGGATAGGGATGCACAACGTATAGATATCAATAAACTTATCGATATCGATGAAATGCATTCTATGCAGACAATAGTGAATCTTCAAAACTAATTTATTTTGAAAAATCGGTAAAATAAAACACAGATTTATATGATTTCAGTATCTAGTAATATATATAAATGAGCAAGCAACATCAATATCAGATAGTGATGTAACGAATATTCGCATTCGCATTCGCGAATATTCGCATATTTTTGTATATTCGCATTCGCGAAATTATTGCGAATGTTTTCGCGTGTATAATTTTTTTAAGTAGGTAATAATAGTTGGTTGATATAAGAAAAGGAGGCTACGCAATATCTTTTCGTCCCTATGTGGGACGAAAAGATATTGCGTAGCGTCCTTTCTCTTCCTTCACAGTGTTTCAAGACGAAAGTCTTTGACCAGTGCGTGTTGCCAGTGATGACCTATGGCACTGAAACGTGGTCGCTCACAATGGGCCTTATCAGAAGGCTTAAAGTCACCCAAAGGGAGAGGGCTATGCTTGGAGTTTCCCTACGTGATCGAATCTGAAATGAAAAGATCCGCAGGGGAACCAAGGTAACCGACATAGCCCGAAGAATTGCCAAACTTAAGTGGCAATGGGCAGGGCACATTGCTCGCAGAACGGATGGCCGATGGGGTCGAAAGGTTCTGGAGTGGCGACCACGTACCGGAAGACGTAGCGTTGGAAGGCCTCCCACAAGATGGACCGATGACCTTGCGAAGGCCGCAGGAATCCGCTGCATGCGGAAAGCACAGAATCGGTCAAAGTGGCGGTGCTTGGGGGAGGCCTATGTCCAGCAGTGGACGTCTTTCGGCTGAAATGATGATGACGATGATAAGAAAATCCAATTCCATTAATTTCTTATGTTTTTTAATGCAATAAAAAGTAACTTAACTTCGTAATCACATTATCAGTCTTCTCTTTATCATTTGGTATCATTTATTTATTTACTATTACTATTCACACTGTAACCTCAAAATTCACTTGTTTACGAAAACACCGGCGCGAGCGGAATGACACTTCAATCGGATGCGTTCGTATTAACTCGGCTATTCTCGGAACGAAAAACAGACGGAATGCACTTCGTTCGAACGGGACTGCCGCGAAAGTCACCAGCCATAGACAAATGGCGCCAAATTTAAACAAAAACTGAATATTCGCATTCGCGAATGTCCAAAATATGACATTCGTTACATCACTAATATCAGACCAAATTTTTTTTTTTTACTCCTACTTCACAATTTCTTCTAGCACGCAATTTCTTCTAGCACGCTTGATTACCAACTGCTTTTAGGCACTCTCGACACCTGGAAGATACAAAATATAAAAGGTTACAAAATATAACTGACTACGTTTGACTGTGAATTTATTTAGTGTGATTTAAAGTTAAGAAAACACCCAATTTACACTATCAACGTAACTAAATGGAATAGATTATTATACTTATTATTTCATAATCTCAGTATTTACATAATTACATAATGGAGTCAAGGTAGAAAATATAATCTTAGACTCTGACCAATATATTTAGCAGTCAACCTATTTAGACTAAATTAGATCATAATTTAAATTAGACAAATATTACTGTAGGTACAATGTTTTAAACCATTTCTTCAATAGTTTCAACTAATCTTGATTGATTGCTCGAGAGTCGTATTACAGAATTTGAATAGCATAGCATAGTGTTAGTTGAGCACAAGATCACATCTATTCAGTATTTGACATAATATACCTACAATTTTCTATTTTTTTTTAAAAATCAAATTAGATTTGTTACAGCTGACTACAGCTGTATCATGCTACTAGGCAATCATGTCATTTGGTTTAAATAGGTCCTTATTTTTATTATTATTTTGTTTATCTTTTATATAGATTCTTTTCTTTTAGATTTTGTGAATGTGAGAACGTTGTAGGCTGTAGACTTGTGGACCATTTTCTACTTTACTAAGTACCTGGTACTTGTTGATAGGCCTACACTGTCCTCCCATACCTATTAACACTGTAATTTGAAAACATTGTAGAAACAATTTATTTTGAAAAGAGTAACCATGGAGTTCCTTGCCGGCTCTTCTCCATAGGAAGCGACCAATTGGAACCGTGCACCTAGCTTCTGACGTTTCATAAGTGCCTTTGTAGGTTTATGTGAAATAAAATATTTTGATTTTGATTTTGATCACACTAATATTATAAAGACGAAAGTTTGTGAGTGTGTGTGTATGTTTGTCTCTTCTTCACGCTCAAACGGCTGGATAAATTTGGATGAAATTTGGCACACAGATAGTTTATAACCTGAATTAACACATAGGATACTTTTTATCCCGATATTCCCATGGGATCAAGACTTCTGCGGATGAAACCGCGGGGTGCAGCTAGTCTATATATAAAAATCAATTACTGTTCTATTGTCTCGCTAAAACTCGAGAACAGCTAGGCCGATTTAGCTGATTTCAGTTTTGAAATGTTTAGTAGTTTCGTAGTCCAGGGAAGGTTTAAACGGTGAGAAAATATGGAAAAACTCACAAAAAAAATACGAAGAAAATTCACGTTCTCATAAATTTTGTGTGGATGGGTCGTTCTACTTTTCGTTGCAGATAAACAAGTCCCAGTTAAATAATATTCAGAAATCTTAAATATTATTGACAAATGCATACTTATGCATATACTGATGGGACTAGGATCGGTCTTATATTATGTCTATTCTAAGCTTTCTTTCTGGAAGAGCTATTGGGCCATGAAAGATCTAATGAAGGGCGATCTTCCTCTATCCCTCAAAAGAAGACTCATCGACGTGTGTATTCTTCCCATCCTCACGTATGGTTCTCAAACATGGTCTTTGACAATTCAGCAGAGGTCCACGCTCGAGGTTTGCCAGAGAGCTATGGAACGTAGTATTCTTGTTATTAAACTTGTGGACCGGGTTAAGAATACAACAATCCGTTACATCACTAAAATAACTGATATCACTCGGAAAGCTGCCACACTTAAATGGAATTGGGCTGGACACATCTGCCGCATGTCAAACGATCAATGGGCCAAACTTACGACCCAGTGGGTCCCGCTTAATGGCAAACGACATCGCGGCAGGCCCAGACGGAGATGGCGGGATGAGCTGGACTCCTTTAAGAAAGATTGGTCTTTGGAAGCTCTAGACAGAGAGAGGTGGAAAGAGGGTAGGGAGACCTTTGCCCAGCAGTAGGACAATAACAAAAAAAAAAAGCTTTCTTTAAATAATGTTTATATTTTTACTAGCTGACCCCGGCAAACGTTGTTTTGCCAATTATTTGTTTGGGGTGGACAACCCTTATCACTTAGGGGTATGAAAAATAGATAGTAGCCGATTCTCAGACATACTGAATATGCATATAAAATTTGGTAAAAATCAGTAAAGCCGTTTCGGAGGAGTAAGGTAACTAACATTGTGACACGAGAATTTTATATATAAGAAGATTTACATTAGTAACATTGTGATCACTACAGGTAGGTAACAGAGTTGATTTTTAACTGACTTCAAAAAAAGGAGGAGGTTCTCAATTCGACTGTGTTTTTTTTTAATGTTTGTTACCGCATAACTTTCGACTGGGTGAACCGATTTTGATGATTCTTTTTTTATTTGAAAGCTGGTGCTTTCCGAGTGGTTCCATATAAATTTTATTAACTTTGCTTGAATGGTTTTTGAGTTAGGTTCAATAATACGTATTTTTTTCCCACTTAGTATATGGATGATATCTTAAGTTCCTGTCACTGTTATTTACATAGCAGGTAGTGGTGTTCGAATTTGTGTGGGGTAGGTTACCTCAACTAAAAACTGAAAAATAAAAACTTTTTACAAAAAAAATCTACCGACTTCCAAAAAAACACAAAATAACAACAAACGAAAAATAACTTTAATTTCGGAAGTCGGTGGCATAAAACGAAAAGTCTAAACCAAAGACACCGACTACCGAAATTAAAGTTATTTTTCGCTTTGTAGTGTTTTTTGGAAGTCGGTTGATTTTTTTTGTAAAAAGTTTTTATCATAGAACTTACTCATGTCCCCCTGGCACTATGGTATCACGGCAAAACACTAAAATCTCAAATATTTTGGTTAAATGTTAAAAAGTTTATTAATCACGATAAAAGATAGTAAACACAGTTCGTTATATTAATTATACATTTTTAGACTTTGGCGTTTAATTTTAAGATTTATTTAAAATTTTGTCCCTGGCAACTTACGATTTTACCGCTATGCTCCAGTTACTGTCGTGGTTTTGAAAATAAATAATAGATAGCATTAGTTGTTTCGCGCCAGTAGACTTCCCTAAGCGTCCATCGCAAGTGAGGCGCGTCCCCCGCTACGGGGATTGCAAACGGCGGAATTAGTCGATCAAAGGCCGTGAAATATAGTGCGTGTGTTTATTCTGTGTGCACACTGTTACCGAAGTATTTCCGTAAGTAATTAGTCTTTAGCTATTCATTTTATATTAATTACACCGTTCAATGATTAACTAACAACAATATCACGTAATTTCTAGATATTCGTTCATGTTTTTAGGGATAGTCTACAGAACTCATAATATTTACAATTCTGTTACTATACAACTTTGTTACTATGTTGTAGTAACAGAGTTGTATTTGTCATATATTATTGCAGACTTTTAATTATTGAAATCAGCAGTATTTAACATTATTTGTAATTTCAGACAAAAAGCACGTAACTATGACACCCGCTGAGAAACGGCGACGGTATAACGAGAAACGCAAAAAAGATCCTGCGAAGGAATCTTAAGGCAAAACAAAAAGATTTTGCAAGATACCATGCTAAAAAACGATTAGTAAAGGACTCGACGCCACACGAACACCGCAAAATGAAGAGAAAGTGGCGAATTGAAGACTTAAAAAAAAGAGACCGTCAAAAGGCACTACGTATTAGTACTGTTACTTTGTTGTCCCAAATTTAAGGGATAAAGTTCTTATTACAATTCCAATTCAGTCAAATGTACTATTTAAATGTAATTGTAGTATTATTTCATCGTTATTTTTGCATGATCCCATAAAGTTATAGGATTGTGATACTAATCTAAAAAGATTTAAAAAGAATAAGTGGTTTTGCTTCGGACCATAAGTAACAGAGTTGTTTCGATAAGCTTATACATTTTAATTACTTTACGTAATCTGTGTGATTTTGCATATTCCTAAAAGAGGAGAGGCTCTAATTAAAGTAGCTAAGTACCAAAGTTGACTAAAAGACTGATTAACCGTTAAGGGACGGCGGGTGGTCCGCGCCGTGACAGTTTACGACCGCACTTGAATAAACAAACGCATCGGGTTTCATAAGAACGTCTAAAGTGTTTTGTTTATGTTTTTTGCTACTCGAATTGATTAGAGATACATTGTAAATGGTTACAGTCTTTGTTATCAACGTTTACTAATCTTTATTACCCGTTTTTTTTGTGATTTCTATGTTCTAATGTTTTTACATTTTCTGATAAAACTACCGTACCAATTCATACGAAATTTTGCAGGGTACATTATGGATAGATAAGTTATCTAATAAAAGCGTTTTTAGCGACCAAATTTTTTTCAAAAAAATTCAAAAAATCTAGATTTTTGCTGATCTAGAATTTCTAGTGCTTTCATAACTTTCTCCGTACCAAAAAAATATTTTTTATTTATATTTTTTTCTAATTTTTTCTAAAACGCTGAAATATTTATTATATAACATAAATAAAACACTTACCGATCAGATCCATACAGAAAACTCACAAAATATCACAACTTTCACTTTCACGTGAACTTTCTCCTTCACGTTTGTTTACACTTTTTTTGGTTGGGTCAAAATAGGTATAATCTAATGTTATTTAGTGCGAATATTATCTAAAACGATATAGTATTTACTTCAAAATGAAAATATCACCACTTTCCGACGATTTACACACTAAAACCATTAAAAAACGAATTATTACAGCGAACGCGTGCATCCCGGGAGTGACGTTTTTACTGTCATTTTGACCACGCGGGAATGTCATTTTCAACATTTTTTTAAAATGTTGCCCATTTATATCTTTGCTTTTAGTCGATTTATTTGACGAGAATATCTATCTGACCATAGACTGCAAAAAATTTCAGACAAAAATATTGATTACAGCGAATACGATTACGAGTTGTAAGTCGTGTGGTGACTTGTTAACAACGGTCCCCTAACGGAGTATGAGAATAAAAAATAAATACTTGTAGTAACAGAGGTGTACATTTTTGCTACCCTAGATCACTATTAACAAAAGTTAAACAATACATTATTAAAGAAATTATAGTGATCTGCTTCGGTTTTTTTTTAATATTTTGTAAGTCCTTTACTCGTATTTATCTGCAATGAAAAGTAGAATGACCCGGATCGGCTTTTTTGATATCTCGGTAGGTAGGTAGGGTAAGCAGGGTAGGCAGGGTAGGCAGGGTAGGCAGGGTAGGCAGGGTAGGCAGGGTAGGCAGGGTAGGCAGGGTATGTAGAGTTAGGCGAAACGAAGTTTGCCAGGTCAGCTAGTTAGCAATATTTCTGTTTTGTGCTCGTGTTTATATTTAAATCTATTGTTTTATTTTATTGTTCTCTTCTTTTATGCACGTGTTTCTGTGACAATTAAACTTATTTTTTTTTCTTTTCAATAAATATCGGTACTCACCGGTTTGGATCCAGTAGAAACTTGGAACATTGAAACTTATTTACGGTATGCCAGGCCTCCTTGATACCACAAAATTCACATCTTCTGTGACCCTTACCCATGATGGTTCACAAACTTGAGAGTCACTGTCAATTATTCTGATATGTTGTATTCTGAAATCTTACTCAATAAAGAATTTATTATATATAACACACAGGTTCATGTCAAAGATATTCTTTAATCAATGGTAAATAAATCAATTTTGTAATTACAAACATTGCAAACAAAATATGGGTTTTTAATCATGGTTGATATAATATAAATCAATAATCAAATAGGTGAAAATGCATCAGCTACGCTGTTGCCATTGCCATTGATTCTGTGGCTATGAAAATATCTGTGGGTGAAATAGATTTCCAATATTTGACCAGTTGTAGGTGTAATATAGTGACCTGTACAAGTGACGACCTTGCCAGGATTACAACTAGTTTACGTAAGTACTTACCAACATAAAATTCAAAAGAAAAAAAAAGGAAAATCAGTGGATGAGATCAGTTTTGTTGTATACTAAATCAACGCTGATCTTGTTGATTTGTCCTAAAAGAATTCTTAATGTTGCATTAGCGGTAGACTTGTACATCAGTGATACTGATACCTCAATTGTTGACAGAAAATCAGTATTAACGTCGACTAACGTAGTCAGCACCGTATCGCGTTAAAAAGGTGATAATAATATACTACATTGCATACCTTGTTACAAACAATTACGCCTGCTTAGCGAAAGTTAAAGTTTCCTTAGTTCGTTTATTAGAAGAAAAATATTAAAATGTTTATGTTGAATACAAGTTGAACCATGTTAACAGCCGTGCAGTGTGAATGGGTATGTTAGTCGACATACAAAAGATCGCTGCGTCGATGGCCTACTTACGAATACACACATTATAGTTTTTTTTTGCATCTTTTAAAACTTATTTGTTTACAAAAGTTATCTGGTTTTATTTTGGTCAACAATTGAGATTAAACGCTGAATGTCAGAGGTAGCTTGGGTAACCAATCAGTACCATAATGATCTTTTTATGCTGTACTCAGGTATAGTGGCAGTTTGACTAAATCTAGAGGGTAGTTCGATGAAAATCTGAACGGTACCTACAAATACATCTAGAGGTAGTTCGATGAAAATCTGAACGGTACCTACAAATACATCTAGAGGTAGTTCGATGAAAATCTGAACGGTACCTACGAATACATCTATAGGTAGTTCGATAAAAATCTGAACGGCACCTACCTAAAAATACATTTAGATGAAAATTGCAACGGTACCTACAAACAGTATTGTCCCAAATATGTCGCTAATATCACTCATGGAGGCCTTGGACTGTGACAGAGAATCAGCCTCAGTTGGTTTACGTTGGGAAATATGGAAGCGAGCACTCGGGTTATATCTGACTGCGACAAATGTTTTCAGGCTTCGGTATAATCCTTCAGTTTTAAGTCTTCAGGATTTAGAGTTTCTTGAAGATATCTGGCTCGACAGGACCAACAGATGTGCCGGACGGGCGTGATCGTTGGACACGAAGATCATGTAGGTTGTAAGGCTATCCCAGTCCAAGCGGGCGGCGCTGACGTCCTGCACCTGGGGTTCCAGATATCTTCAATACTCACCGAGTGGCTATGTTTTAGACTCTTGGAGGAAAATGGGTTTTTGACGGGGGAATAATAACACCATTCCACTGATAAGTCTTCCTAAATGCTCAGGAAGCGACTTTCGAGACTCTTCAGGACTACTTACTGCTTGACGTATTAGATCGTTCTTAGTTGAGTTAATGACTACAATTCCTAAAGATGACGCGTTAGATTAAGTACCTGCGCCCCTTTACCTTGCCAAGAGCCGTGAATTCTGATCTACAATCTTTATTGATTACCTAATGTTTACATAATCCTTATTGCTAAACACCCTTATTTAAGTAGCGGCATGTTATACACAGGATTTATAAAATTATAACTTTTTCAATGAGGTTTCATTCATGATCATACCTATAGCCGATGAAAAGATATTTCTGTAATAATGGGTTTAAAAAAAAAACTATTTGCAAGTGATTTTACTGGCAAAGTATAGCACCGATTCCCACCACACAAAAAGAAACTTCAGGCTAGTCTATTGCTCTAGAGAAATCTAGTATTTTAATTTTCTTATCGAGATGTTTTAGCCCGTAATGAGCCTCTGAATACAGGTTGTTTAACTCGATTAAGAAAGTTTCCTGAAGGGCTAGATATCTAGAAGTTAGGTCCAGCTAGGTTTCGGTCTAGGTGATCTGGATACAATAGACGATTTTAATTTTTGGCTATTTAACCTACTTAATCGAGGTGGACAAACTTAAACTCAAAGCATTTATTTCAATTAAACAATTTACAGGCACTTTTGAATTGTCAAAGAATCGGTCAGTTAGTTAGAAAGTTGAAGCTAGTTGACAATGTGATCGTGTTACGACTTTCATCAAAATTCTTATCTTAATTACAATTTGTTTACTAACTAGTACTATTAATAGACATCGCGGAGATCGAGGACGAAGCATCAGAAAACTACGCTCACAGTGTTTGTTGTAGTGCTAATAACGTTGATGAGTGGCTAAGCTCAAGTCAAGCCCCATGTGAGCACGCGGATATACCGCCAGCGCCCCGTGCGCCGGCCGGCGCGTGCCCGTCCGAAGGCCTAGCCCGAGAAACCGCGCGCGCCACCGCGCATGCGCCGTACGCCACCGGTCGCGCCGGCCGCACCGTTCGTGCGCTTTTCGAGCCCGCGGCGGCGTCCTCCCCGTCCAATCAGAAATATGCACCTGGGGCTCCACCCGAAGTCATCACCACCGGCACCGTCGCAGTTTCCGACATCATGCACCTAGCCGACGTTATTATAACGAACATGAAACGGCCAAAGCAAAATTATGATCTCCCCGTGTTTGATGGCAGCCCGGTAGATTGGTTGGCGTATCGACGTACCTACGAAGCTACTGCGTCCACGTGTAGCTTGTTCGAGAACACCGTACGACTACAAGCATCGCTCCGTGGCGCGGCAAAGTGTGCCGTTGAAGGTCTGCTTCGTACCGGGTCCGACCCAACAGACGTAATAAATGCCCTGGAAGAGGAGTTCGGACACCCCAATTTACTATTAGAAACTGCACTTCACAAAATACGAAATCCACCACGTGTATCCGACAGTGGCGTTGAATTGAGAAATATGACGTGTGTTGTACGAAATTGCGTGTACATTCTCAAAAACATAAAAGCGGAGGGTTATATAAATAACCTGCAAATAACGCATGAAATACTAAGTAAATTGACCCACGTTCAAAGAGCGCAGTACGGCGAGTTTGTTATGAAATTGAATACCGATGATAAAGAAGATCTTCGTGTATCGCCGAACATAAATATTGTACTCGAGTTCCTGAGTCACTTGTCACGGTCATCAGCTTATTACCTACCCCTGAAAATAAGCACTGAGCCTAATAATAGTCATCGTAACCGGTCCACCGCTGCTGCCAACCCCTCTACCGCAGGCGCTGTGAACACTTCGCGAACGGCGAAACCGGGCGCGCAGAGCCCGCGCGTCGTCAGCAACGGGGACATACTCAGCGTGTACACATTACCAGCGAGGAATCTGCGTCATCGAGTATGTCGTCGTCATCCAGCGTGTGCGTGTTGTGTAGTAGTGCGGCTCACCTATTACCCGAGTGCGACTTTGTAATTAAAAGTGAAAAAGAAAAGTGGGACTTCGTAAAGGTAAATAAGCTATGTTTTAAATGTTTAGTGCAAAATCATTCTCGTCGTTATCGTTGTCGCGCAAAACGGTGTGAAAAGTGTCGTTCTCCGCATCACACACTTCTCCACTACGAGAAGTCGAGCGCCCAGGGCGCCGCCAGCGCCGGCGCCCCACCTGTGGGTGCCGCGTCGCAGGCGGCCGCCGTACAACCGCCGTCGGACGCCGAGTCAGTGACAAGTATGGGTGAGCGATGTCGGAACACAAAAACATTATTAAAAAATTGGTTGCCTGTAAAGTCGGTATACGGGCGAAAGTTTTACGTGACAACGACTTTGAGTGGTAAAATAATTTTAATGTGAATATTCATTCGTATAGTAGGAAGAAGGATGAAATAATAGTAACTTTCAAATCACTACACAATTGTTTTACAATTAACTGGCAACGTGTAAACTTGTATGCAGGCGCCTAAGCGAAATAGAAGCGCAAGACATGAACCGGTGTGTATGCCTATCTCTCTCACTCTCTCTCTCTCGCTCTGTCTCTCTCGCTCTTAGGCGGGCTAACTGTGCTCGAGTGGAAGGGACGCGTGCCTCTCACTCGCTCTCATTGTGAGCGCATAACGTGAGCGGAGCGTAACGCAGTTTCTTGAAGTGTCACCCGGCAAACCAATTTATAAGACGTTGTCACGTCAAAATTGTGCCTGTTTCTATTATTGTAAATAATGTCGAATATAATTGTTATGCATTGCTTGATGATGGTGCCACTTTGTCGTTAATTGATCCTAGTGTTTGTAATTTTAGTGGGCCATTATCCCCGTTGAAAATTGTTAGTGCACGCGGTCATATTATTACCTACTGATAAGAATTCATGTAGGGTGACTGCACTAATACGCGGACCCAACGGTTTGTGTCATAATATCGCATTACGTACTATCGATAACTTAGAATTACCCACTCAAAGTTTTAGCTATGACTATACATCTACGAGACTTAGATTGTTGTGAGATGTCGTGCGCAAAACCAATGTTATTAATTGGGCAAGATAATTGGCGGTTAATAGTTAACCAGGAAATACGCCAGGGTAAATCCGGACAACCCGTAGCGTGGCTTACGAAGTTAGGGTGGGTTGTTCATGGGCCTGTAGGTATTTGTGGCGAGTCTGTTCGTGAATCAGTTAATCTAGTATTTGATAATTTAGATGGTATAAACGAATTGGATAATCAGCAATTTTTGTTCAAGTCAATCGGTATCACAGAAGTGTCACGCAAAAATGTTGAGACTGAACGCGCCTGTAAGATCCTAGATAGCACTAGTCACCGTGTCGACGGGGGCTGGAAGGTAGGATTACTATGGTCATGTGACGCTGTACACTTACTCGATAATTATGATTATGCTGTGAAACGTTTACGCGGCATAGAAAGTAAGATGTTTAAAATCCCCAATTATGCTGATTCGTATTCTCGTCATATTGAAAGGTTAATTTCTGAGAAATATGCTAGGCGTTTGGATACTCCACTCAGTGTTAACTCGGTATGGCACCTGCCGCATTTTATGGTCATTAACCCGAATAAACCAAATAAACTTAGATTGATTTATGATGCCGCGGCCAAATGCAACGGTGCTTGTTTAAATGATTATTATTTGCTAACAGGGCCGGACTTGCTGAATTCTTTATTAGGCGTATTGTTTAAGTTTCGTTCTGGTCCATTAGCTTATACAGCGGACATAGCTGATATGTTTCCCCGTATTAAAATAAGGATAGAAGATCAGGGCGTGCAGCTCTTTCTTTGGAGAGGCCGGAACCGAGAGCGCGATCTTGATACATGCGTCATAGACTCTGTGATTTCCGTTGCCAAGTCGTCGCCTGCCTCAGCTATACAGGTCTTGAATAAAAATGCTAGTGAGTTCCGAGTTTCGTATCCTGAGGCCGCCAAGGCAATTCACGAAAACTATTTTAAGGATGATTATCTAGATAGTGTTCATTCAATAGATATTGCACGTCAGCTGATCAAAGATGTTTCCATGATATACTCCACTGGTGGGTTCTCTAACAGGGGGTGGGTGACTAATTCACCCGAACTTCGAAAAGAGTTACCAGCTGTCGTTCCCGGTACTGTTAATTTTGATAATTCTCCATACAGTGGCGAATGAACTTTAGGTATAATATAGATCCCGGAGTCAGACGAGTTAGCGTTCGACATATCGTTTAAAAGAGTGACGCCTGATGTAGTAGACGGTAGAATTATTCCTATTATACGGCAATTCCTGAAATTTATAATGTGTATGTTTGACCCTCTAGGCTTATTTTATCCTTACACGATAAAGTGTAAAATCTCGTTACAGAAAGTATGGAAACCTGGTATAAGATGGGGCGTAATTTTACTTGCCTTGTCACTCGCGGTGTTGATATTGAATTCGTGTCTTCACTATCAGCTGACTCAGCCATAGTGGCAATCCGACGCTTGATAGTTTGCCGTGGACAACCCTCTATCTCCTCCTCTATCTATAGTGCTGACGCAGAGCTGAAAGCTGCCATTCAGGCAATGCAGAGCGACAAAATTCGCGATTTCGTCGTTATCAAGGACATTTCTTGGCAATTTAACCCTCCTCCTGCAGCCCCGCACATGAGTGGGTGCTGGGAGCGGCTTGTCCGCTCAATAAAGACCGTACTTAGAGTTACTTTGTCGGCGCGAGCGCCAAAGAGGAGTTACTAATGACATTGATGGCTGAAGTAGATATGACACTAAACAGTAGGCCATTAACTTTAGTGGGTATGGACCCTGATAGGCCCATCGCTCTTACCCCCAATCATTTATTGATAGGTACAGCTACCGGTGCGTCTACGTTAGGTAGTTTTGATGCATCGGATTTAACTAGTAGAAAGGCTTGGGTAAAGGCTCAGACTCTGGCGGACATGTTTTGGCGACGCTGGCTGAAAGGGTATGTTCCCACTCTTCAAAAGCGTCAAAAGTGGCTGCACGAAGTGCCGCCCGTGAAGGTGGGAGACATTGTTCTTATTTTAGAAGAGAATCAGCCGCGTAATGAGTGGCCTAGGGGCGTGACTAGCGCAGTTTACCCAGGCCGCGATGGCCATATTAGAGTAATGACTGTTTGAACCTGTAGGGGCTTTATGAAGCGACCGGTTGTAAAGGTCATTGTGTTGCCTACTAACGAATATGTTCAGGAACAAGGGGGGTGGAATGTAGGCAACTCACTCGCCTTATGTAATCAAAAATGTTAGTTTTAAGTTTGAAATACGCGCGAAGCGAAATGGCAACCCCGCGCCACAGAAGCAATTTTGATCATGCTTGCCTTGTACGCATGCGCGGGGCCGCCTTTTATTCGCGCGCTCGCCTGCCGATGCCGCGCCAGTCGAATGAGTGCCCTCGAAACACCAGTGCGCGCGGACGTATGCCAAATCGCTCGGGCGTTGCCGCCAAATTCGGTTTAGTCTTATTAGTCTTTACGTTAGTTTCTATTGCATCGGTTTGTGAACTGTTGTGCGAGTTTATGTACAATAACTGTGAAAAGCAATACAAGTGCTCTGTTACCGGTAACTTTGTGTTTCTGTTTAGTGTTTTACTCATGGAAGTCAGTTTACTCGATATATTAAGTTCAAAATTAACAATGTTGATTGCAGAATTTCATAACATGGAGAATTATGATGGTGACTGATATAAACCAGACCGTCAAATGCTAAGGATTCTGAGTTGTTACTGAATCAATGTGCAATTGATGGCTGTTTGATTCTGAAACTGTTGATTTATCATTAGGGGTTGTTTAATCGTTGTGTCCTCATTCTGGTCTGTCTGCTATCGTGATTGCTTACAATTCTGCTGTACCGATATTTGGTGGAGTCTGTGGGTCACGTCAACAAATTGTACCTGCTTTAATTAGGACGATCAGCAGAGACTACTGAGCCTGAACTATAAGTTTTTTTCGTTAGTCGTGTGATGTAGTTTCACTGTTAAATAAACCTTCAATAAGTTGCCAAATAAGACAACGCTTAGCGTGTAGCCGTGAGCATACACACCTACTTTTTGTAGAAGTTTTGTTTCATTACCATCAATGCTAACATTGAACTTTTGTGCCAATTATCTGTGGCTGATGTGCCATCGTGATGAATTAGGTGTTTTTTTTTAATTTTGGAAGCACTTCGGTCTTATACATTGTGGCAGAGACATCGACGCGAATACTGTTACCATGGATTCAGTACATGATTCTGAACGCTCCTGCGTTGAAATTTTTCGTCGATTATATTTTTTAATCTGCTGTTCCATACATTTTGACCGCGTAGGTTGCACTTTCTATGAAAAAGAAGATTTAAAAAAAAAAACGACGAAAAATTTCAACGCTGGATGTTTCAGAATCATGTACTGAATCCAAGGTAAGAGTTTTCGCATCGATGTCCCTGACACCCTGTATACATTCACTGCACTTCTGCTTACAGCATTATCTTATCAACAGCAAAAACAAACAGAAGTGATAGTTTCATTCATTTCATTGGCATCGGATGCAAGAAATAAAAACTAATATCAACCACGTAAATCTTACGCTTTTTGTATATTTCTAGCGCATGTTTAACATTTTGCTTCAACAATGACGTAAATAATATTGTACCACGTGGCCGCTACAAAACTGGCTCTGGTATGGCTTTGGTAATGAAAATCGTTTACCCAGTTGTTTCCCACCATTCAGTTGGCTAACGATTAATTGATGTGGCTGTAAACTATCAATCAAAGTATTACGACATGGAAAACAAACGTTTCTTGTAAACCAATTGTCTGGAAATCGACCCAGTGATCAGTCACTATTTGTAGACAAGGGCGAGATACATCATCATCATCATCATCAGCCTATAAATGTTCCCACTGCTGGGACACAGGCCTCCTCTCTGTGAGAGGGAGCGGGCCATAATCCACCACGCGGGCCCAGTGCGGGTTGGTAGATGTCACATGTCTTCGAATTTTCGGTTCTAGGACATGCCGGTTTCCTCACGATGTTTTCCTTCACCGATACATCATAGATATTAAGATTTCTACATTAATATTCGCAGATGGTGGACCATCTGCGTATGTCATCTTCATCATCAACTAGCTTCTTCGCTTCGTCCGCGTTAAATTTCGGCCTCCGACCCACTGCGTCGCATCCCATTGCCCGCGTTTTTTTTCGCTTAGCGTTTTTTCTGTTTTTTTTTTTCTTTTTGTTCGTCTCCTAAGGGTTGTAGCGTGATGTTACATACCCTTTAACTTTCCTCAAAAATTAGGCTATCCAACGCAAAAAGATTTTTTCAAATCCGACTGGCAGTTTCGGAGATTACCCCTACATAAAAACTTACAAACAAACACATTTTACCTCTTCATAATATAAAATATAATATTTAAAGATGTCGATTTCCTACCCTTGTCCTAGTTTATTCAGGGTCGACTCAGCATGTCCAAATTAATTTTTAACCGACTTCCAAAAAGGAGGAGGTTAATTGTTCGTCGCGTATGTTTGTTTTTGTTTTTTTTTTTTATGTATGTCCACCGATTTCTCCGCCAATTGTGGACCGATTTTAAAAATTCTTTTTTTGTTTGAAGGGGTGTGCTCTCGAATTGGTCCCATATAAATTTTATTAACTTTGCTTCGATAGTTTTTGAGTTAGCTACAAAATACGTAAGTATTTTTTTCCCACTTAGTATGTAGATGATATGATAAGTTTCTGTCACTGGTAGCAGGTAGTGGTATTCGAATGTGTGTGGAGTAGGTACCACAACTAAAAAGTGAAAAAAAAAAACTTAAAAAAAAAAAAAAAAACAACCGACCTCCAAAAAAAACACTACAAAGTGAAAAATAACTTTAATTTCGGAAGTCGGTGGCAAAAAACGAAAAAACAAAACCCAAGACACCGACTTCAGCGATCGGCGGCGGTGATCTCGCGCGTCCGGCCCTAATTCGGGCCATGCTACGGAGCGAAAGGAAATGGGAGGCCGACACCTCCTTCTGCGAAGCAGTAATGCTCGCGAAAGAGGAGACGGAGCGCGTGAGGGAGAGGCAAATTTCGCGCCCTCGTGCCCCTAACCGCCGCAGGAGGAGACGCCCTGGGCGTCGGGAATCACAGGAAGATTTCCGGCCACCGTAGGCGCGGGCTTGCGGACGGTGAGCAATGGGCAGCTCGCCGTCCGATAAGGACCAAGCCCGGGTCGACGGCGCGTTGTGTTCCACGCGCGCCTCAAAGAGATGTCAGCAGAATTGACGGGGTCCGCTAGGGCCAATGCCTGCCGGGGGTTCGAAGAAAACCGATAGAGACATCGTGGCCCCCCCCCGGCAACAGGGCAACTGAAGCAACACGGGTGGGTTTTAGTCAGTAAGAGTTTGACACGTCCTCCCGCTCTGCCCAGAGCGGGAGAAGTTATTTGATAATTTCCCACCCAAAAAAAAAGACACCGACTTCCGAAATTAAAGTTATTTTTCACTTTGTAGTGTTTTTTTGGAGGTCGGTTGTTTTTTTTTGTAAAAAGTTTTTAGTTAAATATTTAGTGCTTGTTTTCAAATCCACTGAAAAGCTAAAAGAAAAATGGGTTTTTGACTTGAGTACTTCGTACTTGTCAGAGTACGAATAATATCAGAAGGAAAAAAACTTATGTGGGTTCTATTATAATAAAAGATGTCTTATCCCAGAGCTTGCGTTCATTGGCGTTGTCACATATGACAGTTTTAATGCCAATGATTCCTAGTCAAACCTTCTCATTAAGCTGGGTCTCCTGCGCGTGTTTTTACCCGACTACGGCAAAGCCAAAAGGAAGGGTTATGATTTTAGCAGTCTATGTATGTATGTTTATATGTTTGTATGTATGTATGTATGTTTGCTTTTACGTGTGTTCCACCGTAGCGCCTAAACTACTGAACCGATTTTGATGAATGAGGTATCAATAGATTTGTAATAATGGTCCGGGTGACATAGGCTATATAAATTTTCCCTAAATTTAATATGGTGGACTTTACACGTAAATTTCTAACCTCGAAAAAAATTAAAATGAGATGATCATGACATGTTTGGTATCAAAAGAAAGGTCTTGACGAGCACATTACAAATATGTGTATAATGTTATACTTTCAAAGTAAATAAATATGTTTAAATTGTTAAAACAAGCAAAAATGAGACTGCGCTACGAAGTATCGCAAGATGAAACCAACGTGCAGGTAATCAAATCTTAATAAATAGTAACGATTTGTAATTCCACTTTTATGAAGAAAAACAAGTACAACGAAATATTTGTATTTTGGATTTCTTCGAAGCTCGATATCGATATACATGGGGCACTCAGAAAATTTTGCGATAGGTACAAAAAAAATATACTACAGGTTATGTCCTTTTATTAAATCTTTTCAAATAACTCTCCATTGGCGTCTATACACAGTTTCATGCGTCTAAACCAATTTTCATTACAAATTTTCCAGTCCGCATCAGACACCTCCCACCTTTAATCCCCTTCTCAAATGCAGCCAGTGCATCTTCCGGTGATGAAAACTGTTTTCCCTTGAGTTGATTTTTTTATTTTAGGGAACAAAAATGATAAATTCATGATTTTCACCCGTAATGAAATCATAAACGCGCCGAGACGAGCCTGCTTCAAATTTTGCTATCATGTCTCGGCACCATTCTACCCGAACCTCCTTCTGAGCCTGCATTGGATTGTGTGGTACCCATCGTGAAACTATCTTTCTTACCCGAAGATGCGCGTGTAAAATTTCATGCACACTTCCCGATCCAATCTGCAGTATATGCTGAATCTCTTCATATGTAATTCACCTATTCTCTTAAATTAAATTTTTGACAGCCGGCACGTTTTCATAAGTAACAGCCGTCATAGCTCTATGACGGCCACTTCTTTATTCGTCCGCCAAAGTTACATGACCATACTTAAATTCGTTGAACCAGCGGAAAACAGTCACTTTAGAAGGGCTTTTTCTATGAACACCATTCGAAGTCTTTCAAACGATTCTTCTGGTTTTAGTCGACATTTGAAATCGTACAAAATCATCACGAGATTATTATATATATGTTCTCGTCGTAAATTAAATTTTCAGTGAGACAGAGTATTTAGATTTTGCTTTTAAAAAAATGTGGAGGGAATTTCGAGTTTGGAATGTTGTGTTTTGTTTTTTAAATAAAGAGTCATAGTTTTAATCGTTATCAAAACTAGCCAGTGTCCCATAGACAAAAACTGTTAGTCGTTAAACTTTCTGAGTATGGTGTTGGCGTCGAAATAAATCGCGCTATGGTTTCGTCTAAAGCACTATGCATGCACTGCTATTGGAATTTAAAATAGGTTAATTACTGACCTATTGCATTAATCTTATTTACGTTGTTCGAACGTTTAGCAAGCGTAAAAACGGAAAAGTATAAAATAAAAAATAAAGTTTAATAAAAAACTGTAACCCGACTACGGGAAAATAAAAATGATCTAAAAAGTACGAAACAAGCAAATATTTCAGACAAAAATCAAGACATAGGTACAAAAATGGACAAAGTAAAGCCGTGGTCGCATGCCTGTATGCCATGTGGGTGCCAAGAACACTTACAAAATTTTAATGGCATGCGACGACGGCTTTACCTTGACCATTTTTGTACCTATGTCTTGATTTTTGTCTGAAATATTTGCTTGTTTCGTACTTTTTAGATCATTTTTATTTTCCCGTAGTCGGGTTACAGTTTTTTATTAAACTTTATTTTTTATTACACAAAAACATCGCAACAAAGAGGCCTGGCCAACACAAAAACACGCGCAGGAGACCCAGCTTTAAAGTTACTGTAAAAATCTGCATCACTACATATATCATAAAACAAAGACCCTCCGCTGCGTCTGTCTGCCTGTCTAAACGCAATAAACTCAAAAGCTACCGAACGGATTTTCGTTCGGTTTTCACTAATGGACGGAGTGATTCATGAGGAAGGTTTATGAGTATAATTCATTAAAGTTTTGTGTAAATTAGCTGAAATATGACGATGACGAAGTAGAATGAACATCAGTTACATTTTAATTTAACCCACATGCTCGACGCAACAGGCTGATACTTGTACGACACTACCACAGAAAAAATATATAGGCATGTATGCTCTGCTACCCGTGAAGCCCGGGCGGGTTGCTAGTTCAATATAAAGATTATTAAATCAGGGAAATACACTTACTTCTTGAGGAGGCACTTCGAAGGAGACAAGTCGCATGTCTACTGTCAAATAAGATTCTATGCCAGGAACTATGAAGACTGCACCAGGTCCTCTTGTACCTACTACTCGACCGTTGCGGAATACGACGATTCGTTCATACTCTTGGACCAACTAGAAATGAAATCAAGCAGTTTTTAAATAAAAATGGATGGATTGGCAAGATTGACTTAAATTAGAGGAAACTTTATCGTAAAAAGGCCTGATAAGCTTTTGTTGATTTAGAAGTAGGCTGACAAAAGTGAAAAAAGCTGCTTAAGTTTTTAAATTGTATTCCATTATATTATATTACAGAAAAGAAGATATTCTACCACGAAAAAATTCTTAAAAAAACACATTTTATTCTCTTTGACAGACCTGGCAAAGTCACTGCAACAACTAATGACCACAGGGTGGCAAATGCTATAAATTTTAATTTCCTGATCATCAGCGCCATCTATTTCCTAAAAATGAACAGTGTTGCCAGCGTAAATCCATGAATCAATTGGTAGTATATTTTAGTAGAAGGGGGAGCATAATCTTTGATTTTGATCTATTATGAGTAACTTACTATTTTTGTTTTTTTTTTATTTTAAAAGTTTTCTGATCATATTAGTATAATAATATTTTGTTCCTAATAATACAAAAAAAACTATTAGTAAAATTTACAAAAATGAAATGACTTTATAGGCCACCGGCCACAGGGTGATTTCATTTCATTCCACCCTTGCCAAAAAACACAAATAAATATAAACTTTAGCTTTAAAAATAATAAATTGGAAGTAGTTGATAAATTCACACTACTAGGCCTAAACATTGATACACACATAAATTGGAAGTCACACATTCAGAAAGTAAGAGCAAAAATATCTAAATTTCCATACGCCCTCCGCGAGATCAAAAAAACCACAGACTTTAAAACTGCACTAGTAACATACTACGCGTACGCCTACGCATGGCTCAAATACGGTGTCATCTTATGGGGCAACAGCACTGACGCGCCCACGCTATTTACCCTACAAAAAAAACTAATTAGAATCTTAGTAAATAGTGAAGTCACCGATAGCTGTAAACCCTATTTTCAGGAATTAAATATTTTATCCCTACAATTTTTTTTTTTTTTTTTTGGGTGGGAAATCATCAAATAACTTCTCCCGCTCTGGGCGGAGCGGGAGGGCGTGTCAGACTCTTACTGACTAAAACCCACCCGTGTTCCTTCAGTTGCCGTGTTGCCAGGGGGCCACGATTTCCCTATCGGTTTTCTTCGAACGTCTCTATATTTTTGAAGTCTGTAAGTTCGTGCGTAAGTACCCAGAATTCTTTACAAAAAGAGAGGACATACAAACGAAAATTATTTTAAGACACAAAAATAGACTCAACTTACCAAAATCGCGACTAAAAATGCACTCCAATAGTACCTTTGTAATGTCTATAAAAATTTATAATAAGTTGCCCGAAATAATAAAGAATTTAAATAAATATAATATCTTTATCAATAAATTGAAGCTTTTCCTTGTAAACAAATCCTACTATAGTATAAGTGAATACTTAAATGATAAATTATAGGTAACTTCATACTATCCATTTTTATCTACAAATACTCACTATTAAAGATACGCCTACCTACTCTTATTACGAAAAATATATAATTTAAAAAATAAATAATCATTCAATAAATAACTTAACTTAGGGATAATAAATATTAATTACGTAATAAACAATAATAAGTAAACAAACAATAATGAATAATTTAAAAAATAAATGGTTATTATAATGTTACTAATAAATAAACGTATATAATTTATAAAATAATAATATTAATTCGTAAATTGAATTCTGTATTTCTTAATATACAACTTACTAACTACTTAACTAATAATACAATTGTTACATTAAACAACCAGTGCTCTTCCTCCTCTCTCCTACTTGATCTATGCTGTGCCCGACAGGGTCCATAATTGTGACTAATATAATTATTTCCCTACCAACTATATACATTATGGTACGCAATAAAGAATTTGAGATTTGAGATTTGGGTGATATTGACATTTGGTCTTTACAAAAACGGCGGTTGCGCATATTTTTGTAATTATTTCGTTTGCTTCCCGATTTTGAGTGCAATTTACGTCGATTTCAGTTCGCTACTCCGTATTTACTAAAAATCTTGGAAGATAAACAAAGTCAAAGTCAAATCATTTATTTCAAATAGGTCCATGTATGGCACTTTTGAACGTCAAAATTTACAAAATAATAAAATTGATTCTAGTCGCCCCTTCCAAAAGGTAGTTTTCGTATGGAGAAGAATGGGCAAGAAACTCCACCGTTACTCTTTTAAATTGTTTTACAATTTTAATTTAATTGGCTACAAAAATTTAACTACACAAAAACAGAGGAGCTACTAGTCATAAAAACATAATAGGAACCATTCGTCTAGTTGAATATGAACCCAATACATACCCTTTCAACACTACACACACACACACGCACACACATACACACACATACAGACAAACACAAAATACATCACACCCTCTCCTTCATCCCACATCACCTTGAATTCCACTACACTTCATACACATTTAACATTTATTATTTTAATCCTTTATTTCATTATTTACATATAAATTATATTTTTAAATATTAGAATAAAATAATATAAAAACGTTTGCCCATGCATACACTTTCTGCTTCAGGAAGTCAATGCGCTCTGTGAAACGGGCCATATATTCCTGTGGGCAGATATCAGTCCCTAAGAACGCCCGCCTCACAAAGCGCATCACTCTAGGGCGAGTATTGCCCTCCCTGAAGCAGATTAGTTTGCCGATGAGGGCTCTGGCCCCACCAATACGGCGCTCAATTCTGCTCTGCCAAGCTGGCACGGCTGGTTTCGGTCGTGTAGCTCTTGAGTCATTAGCAAATTTGACGTGAGCTACACGACATGCCGCTACAGCTGCGCAGTACAGAATTGAGTGAGTATCAGTGAGGTCTGCGCAGTCATCAAAATAGTTTGACAACTGCGAATCCAGAACCGCCACCAGCGCCCTATTTTTGTTATGCATGGGCAAACGAGGTAAACGTGGTCTAAGTTCGGGCGACATGAATCGATATTCCTGAATCGCACCCTCCAAAGCACTCCTCAATTCCTCATTGCACTGGGTACTTACGTTTGTAGCCCTGTTATTATTATTATTATTTTTAAATGTCTTTGACATATCTCGGGACCCTGGGGTCCCGGACCTTTGGAAGGCGTACGAGGGGCCGAAGCCAACTCGCAGAGGCCCCTTAGACATTTTTAAGTATTGAGGCACCAACCGACGATTATCCCTGTTCGCACTATGCAAGATCACCCAAGGACAACCCCCGGTTGGTGTAGGACTATTGCAGAATATGGAAACAAAGATATTGGACTATGGGTTTGGGTGGTTTAAGTGGACTGGTTACTTGGAGCTATGGAAGGACTATGGCCCCTGCCTGATCAATGTTTAAATGTACACGGATAAAATGGCAGGGGGTGATTTGCACGCTCAATAATGGGCGCCCGAAAACGGTCGCTAGCACATAGTGTCGTAGCGACAAGGGGGCAACACGTCCTGAGGTGCTTATGAGGAGTAGAGAGGTATTCCACGGCTATCAGGACAATCCCGGAAGTACGGTCAAGATCCCTACCAGCATCTTACTGGAATACTTCCTTCCTCCGAGCACGTTTGCTCTTGCGAATCTCCACTCAAGCCGGCCAATTATTAAAAAAAAAAAAAAAAAAATTAGGGCAAGAATGAGGCAGGAGCTCTGTTCCTCGTCAGTGTTCACTCCAGCCGGCTAATAAAGGCAAGCCAGAGGTGAGGAACAAGACTTCTCCCGGGAGATAGGGTCCGTGGGGTCGCTACTGCCCAACAGCTCGCCACATGCTGCCCTGCGGGTTTTTGTATCTCTCTTGGTCTGGCTCCTAATCCCAGACCTGTTCCGGCAAAGTAAACTCTACTGGCACAGGCCTAGAGTTCGGAGCGCGCAAGCCCCACCACGACGTCAACGTAGAGATACGACGGTGGGGTTATTATTATCGTCCTTTGTTTCATTATTTACATATAAATTATATTTTTAAATATTAGAATAAAATAATATAAAAACATTTAAAAATATAAAAAATAGTGTCCCACCGGTATCGGGAACAGGGTCCAAGCTACCGGCGGTCAGGGCTCCAGAGAGAGGAACCTCCTAACGATGCGAGCCGTGTCCAGGAGTACCGCTTTCTGAATCAAGCCCTTAATCCAGCTGCCCAACGAGAGCCTCCTTAGGTGTTGGTCGAGGCTCTTGGCAATTAAGCCATTGGCTGATACGACTATCGGCACAATGATTGCTGAGTCCACATCCCACATGTCGACAACCTCGCGAGCCAAGTCAAGATACTTGATTTGTTTATCTTTCTCGGCTTTCACGAGGTTTCCGTCATGCGGGACCGTTATGTCAATAATCATTGCGCGCCGCTCTCCTCGATCCACCACCACTATATCAGGCTTATTGGCAACAATAGTCCTGTCAGTGATGATGGATCGATCCCTGTACAATGTGATATTTCCATTTTCGAGAACTGGGTCGGGCACATACCTGTAGTACGGCACTTCCGATACCACAAGGCTGTATTTCAGGGCAAGTTGCTGATGGATAATCCTGGCTACAAGGTTATGTCTATGCAAGTACTCTTCTTTAGCTAGACGAGAACACCCGGAGATAATATGTCGGATTGATTCTCCCGGACGGTGGCATGCCCGACAGATGTCAACCGTGCCGTCCTTCACAATAAATCTCCGATAATTGTTCGTCATCATAACTTCGTCCATAATTGCACAGACAAAACCTTCGGTTTCCCCAAAGAGGTTACCAAAGCGCAGCCAGGCTACGGACGCTAGTAAGTCTACATCGGGCCCATGCAGGGCCCGGTAGTAGCGCCCGTGAAGCTCCTTGCTCTGCCATATCTCCCTGCGGTCGTTAGTGTCAAGCACTATAGGCTTGCGCCAGTTCTCTTTAGCCAAGGAGAGCGGGGTAAGGCCCTTGTCTATCGCAACCACATCTCGATGCATCCCCACGTCGGTTTCTAGGAAATATTCCCTGAGACTGCATATCTCGCGATTGTGGAGTGTCTTAGCGTTTAAAAAGCCTCGACCTCCACATTTTCGCGGGACATACAGTCTCATTACCGATGACCGTGGGTGATGCATTCGAAATGCAGTTAGCAGCGTACGGACCCTCCTATCCAGGGCGTCGAGTTCGGTCTGAGTCCATTTGAGTATGCCGAAAGAGTACATCAAAACCGGCATGACCCAGCCGTTGAAGGCGCGCACCTTGTTTCCGCCTGATAGAAGACTATTAAATACTTTCTTCAGGCGGCCAAAGAAGCGCTCCTTCAACGATTGCTTCATGTCAGTAACATTGATGCCCAACGCTTCCGACATACCCAAATACTTATAGGTTTCGGATGTGGAGAGGGCTCTAAGGTTTATGGAATCCGAGAGTTGGGTTCCCGCGGATTCCACAATCTCCCCTCGCTTTACATGCATGACCGCACATTTATCCACACCAAATTCCATCCTGATGGCGCTACTGAAAGTTTCAGTTACTTTCAGTAGCTCCATCAGTTGCAAATTGTTGGGGGCAAAGAGTTTTAGGTCATCCATGTAGAGGAGGTGAGATATAACCTGACCACCTCTCCTCAGCCGATAGCCAAGACCTGAATTCTCCAGCAGTGTGCTTAGAGGATTCAGGGCTAAGCAGAACCAGAGCGGACTCAAACTATCTCCCTGGAATATACCTCGCTCAATCCTTATCGGCTCACTATTCCTCTGGATATTTCGACATCCTGGATAGCGAAGGACCGTCCTCCATTGCCCCATACACGACATCAGGAAGGTGCGCAGAGTTGTATCTACTTTATACAACTCCAGCACCCTCATGAGCCATGTATGTGGCACCGAGTCATAGGCCTTCTTATAGTCTATCCAGCATGTCGACAGATCCTTTCGGGAACGGCGAACTTGTTGGCTAATGGCCATATCAATGAGGAGTTGCTCCTTAGTACCGCGGGACCCATTCCTACATCCATTTTGAGAGGCAGACATGATGGAGTTGGTGTCTATATGTTTGTTAATTTTAGCTCTCAAAATGGATGTAAGAACTTTATAGACCGTCGGTAAACACGTGATCGGCCTATAATTTTTGGGTTCCGCGGTGCTACCAGATTTATGGAGCAGGTGGGTAACTCCTGTCGTTAGGAACTGGGGTAGCGAACCAGACTCTAAAGCAGTCTAGTACTGAGCCGCCAAGCGAGCGTGCGATCTTACAAACCATTTAATCCAGAAATTGTGCAGCCCGTCCGGCCCTGGAGACTTCCAGTTAGGTAACGGACGGACTGCACGAGCCACATCTTGGGGACAGATGGTAATGGCCCCCATTTCTGCTATTGGATCGCAGGCTCGCTCGACTTCTCGAGTCCAATCACCTTCGGTGTGACTGACAGGCACCGACCAGATGCTGCGCCAGAAAGAGCACATGGCATCATCATCTGGCAGATGCGTGTCAGCCACACCTTGGTTCGGTCGCTCCCAAGCCCTATAAACCCACCTTTCATCTCTCTGGAAGGTGCGATTCTGAGTGTATCGATCCACTCGCCGCTTATACCTACGGATACGGTTTGCCCATGCATACACTTTCTGCTTCAGGTAGTCGATGCGCTCTGTGACCCGGGCCATATATTCCTGTGGGCAGATATCAGTCCCTAAGAACGCCCGCCTCACAAAGCGCATCACTCTAGGGCGAGTATTGCCCTCCCTGAAGCAGATTAGTTTGCCGAACTGACTGTCGGATCAGGTGCGGGTCATCCAGCGTAATCATATGTTGGATGACACTGTACTTGATCGCCTGCGAAATGAAATGCGAAGTAGCCATGTCATCGCTCCCCCGTCGCAGAGTGTTATAGCACCAGCACAGGACACTACAAGCCAAGCAGATGAGAGGATTGATGACAGGGCTACAAACGTAAGTACCCAGTGCAATGAGGAATTGAGGAGTGCTTTGGAGGGTGCGATTCAGGAATATCGATTCATGTCGCCCGAACTTAGACCACGTTTACCTCATTTGCCCATGCATAACAAAAATAGGACGCTGGTGGCGGTTCTGGATTCGCAGTTGTCAAACTATTTTGATGACTGCGAAGACCTCACTGATACTTTTTCAATTCTGTACTGCGCGGCTGTAGCGGCATGTCGTGTAGCTCACGTCAAATTTGCTAATGACTCTAGAGCTACCACGACTGAAACCAGCCGTACCAGCTTGGCAGTGCAGAATTGAGCGCCGTATTAGTGGGGCCAGAGCGCTCATCGGCAAACTAATCTCCTTCAGGGAGGGCAATCCTCGCCCTAAAGTGATGCGATTTGTGAGGCGGGCGTTCTTAGGGACTGATATCCGCCCTCAGGAATATATGGCCCGTGTCACAGAGCGCATCGACTTCCTGAAGCAGAAAGTGTATGCTTGGGCAAACCGTATTCGTAAGTATAAGCGACGAGTAGATCGATACACTCAGAATCGCACCTTCCAGAGCTATGAAAGGTGGGTTTATAGGGCTTGGGACCGACCAAACCAAGGTGTGGCTGACACGCGTCTACCGGATGATGATGCCTTGTGCTCTTTTTGGCGCAGCATCTGGTTGGTGCCTGTCAGTCACACCGAAGGTGATTGGACTCGGGAAGTCGAGCGAGCCTGCGATCCAATACCAGAAATGGGGGCCATTACCATCTGCCCCCAAGATGTAGCTCGTGCAGTCTGTCCGTTGCCTAACTGGAAGTCTCCAGGGCCGGACGGGCTACATAACTTCTGGATTAAATGGTTTGTAAGATCGCACGCTCGCTTAACGGCTCAGTACCAGACTGCTTTGGAGTTTGGTTCGCTACCCCAGTTCCCAACGACAAGAGTTACCCACCTGCTCGATAAATCTAGTAGCACCGCGGAACCCAAAAATTATAGGCCGATCACGTGTTTACCGACGGTCTATAAAGTTCTTACATCTATTTTGAGAGCTAAAATTAACAAACACATAGACACCATCTCCATCATGTCTGCCTCTCAAATGACCACAATTATATTATAGGACTATGACTTGCTTTTTGTGGATGAGAGTGGACTATTAGGTATTTTATTTTGGAATAAATATGCCGTAGTATTCAAAAAAACTGTTTTTAGATCTTATTTATTTATTGTGCCATAGTACACACATACAATTAGAAACAGGCAAGAAGAAAAGAAAAGAAAAATACGTACAAAGGTGATGGTTATTCCTAAAGAAATCTCTCCCAGCGTACTTGCGACAGGAAAGTCCCTAAAATATTGTAGTTCTAATACGATACGACACACAAGCAGTTACTAACTGCGTCCCACGTCATCTCGTTTTGACGTTCAAAAGTGCCTTTTTGTGCCTAATTGAAATAAATTATTTTGACTTTGACTTTGACTTTTCTCGCGTCACATTATATTTAGTAAATATAATGTGAAATGTGAAGTAAATATTATTTACTTACTCGTATTATTATAACTAAACAGGGTTTATAAACCTGTTTAGTTATAATAATTTCCCAGCCAGCACAAACCTTCTGAGTAAGTTTTGTTTTAACAGCAGTCATAGAAACTAATCGCTGAATAAGACTACCGTAATTAGCTGACTAAGCGCTTACTCAGAGGTTATTAAAGCAATTTGGGCATACAATTATATTGCTAATAGCTGTGTAATAGCAACGTAACAGATGAATAAGTTTTGAATAATTTGTACGATAAGCTGAGTATCTTCTGCATAAAAGCATTTTGTTCTTTAATACAAGTATTACAGCTCTGTTAGCCAGATGATGAATGATGAATGAACTATAGGTTAAGTCCTTCAAAGCTCAGATATTCAGACGGTACACAGCGTTTAGCTCATTTCAGTATTTTTATCAAGAAGTTAATCAAATTAAATTGAAATTGACAAATCCGAACAGCGTGACTGCGACATTGAAAATATAATAACCTATCGTAAATAAATTTTACCCTTATTTATGTTAAGAAGAAGAAATTGTTGGTGCGCATGCAACTTTACCGTGTATTTATATATATGTTACAGTCATAGTGATTAAATAGCTATTATACATAATGACTGGTCATTATATATAATAGCAAAATTAGCTAGACAATGTGATAAATTATTCACTATATCCGGATATTATTCATAATAGCGGGTCAAAGATAGCCAAAGTAATAAATACGGTCAAATATAGCCGAAGATACCTCTATCTTCTGTAAAATGTCCTGCTGCTAATACAGGCGATAATGGAGTGGTAAAAATTACTGATCTAGACCGCGCCAAAGCTGATGATAGAAACATTATGGCTGTCATAATTTCTCAAGAGACAGAAGGAATGTATAAGTTAGGCACTAAGCATGGGATTCTAAATCAACTTTACGCAAGGAATCAGTTCACTATCTGCAAAGAAACGTTTATTACAGTTGATATCGTTCCCCAGCATGAAGTTACCATCAGAGAATGTGCAAAAAAAGAGTCACATCTTGGTGGCCAAGGATATCAGCATTGCAACTGACCTGGAAAATGTGTTTCTAATAGGTGTAAATGTAAAAAGTCAAACCTCATTATGTAACTCAAAATATCACAAGAGCCTTACTTGTAAGAATAAATAATAATTATGAGCCAGTTAATTAATGTCAGTTCATTTTAAATATTTTATTATTGTAGTCTTTAAAGAGTGATACCAAATACTTGTATTGATCTCTGTTTTTTTTTAAATTATCTTTTATGGCTAGTGAGCATTAAATTTACTTTATAAATTAAAGTTAAATAACTTTATAACAATGTTAATTAACGTAGAATTATTATCTATGACAATGTTATTTTAATTCTTAAAATAAACATTATAATTATTACTTTTCAAATAACAGTATAATATTGCTACACATATAGTTAGGTATGCTTAAGGAAAATTCAAATATAATTTTATAATCTTTACCTATACTTACTTGTTTTATTACATTATCCAAGTCTTCGAAGATATTATATAAAATTGCTAGTTAATGTGATTAATTCTGTGTCAATTATCACTTTATCTAAATTGAGTGGAGATTATAAATAATGGCTGGATATGTATATAATATCCGGATTTATTACTTTGGCTGTAACATATAGATTTCGTGTAAAATTTTCACGCGCTACCTGATAAGCTTGGTTTTGGAGAAATAAACAACATTTCGTCTATTGATATGTTTTTACGTGTGAAATATTTTTATATTTTATGCAGTTTAAGGGTTCAAAAATAACTTTGTAATACTTTTATAAGAATATTATACAGATTTCGTTATTAAACTTGAGTATTCGAGTATAAAATTCCACATCATTATAATAGGTTATGTTATTCGATATGGCGACGCTCATTCTGAATAAAATCTGATTGCACAGCGGCTTATCGTCCTATGTCTGTATAACAGACCTTATGTGTCCACTTATTAAGTTGTGCTCTGGTTAAAAGTGGTCTGCACTCAACATTTTTTGATAACTGTTCTATAATCACACACATTCATACTGTAAATCAAACAGGATTCAGTCATAATTATAGTAATGAAAACCCACAGTATAGGTATATTATTTATTCTTTTTTGTTTTTATCAAAGCAAGCACTTTCTTCGTATGCCTCCTGGGGGCCTACCACCAGCTCATAAAGCAATATTATTTTAATATTACTTTAGTGTGGGAAAGAGATGAAGCTCTACAGGACGTAAAGCTCCATCTCTTTTTCCCACTGAAGTAATATTAAAATAATACTGCTTTTAAGCTGGTGGCAGGCCCCCTGTTCTTTTTCTATTTTTCCATGAATGTGGAGTATTTTTTTTTTTTGTAAGAAGGCATTTTCACATAACCACTACAAAACAAAGCGTAGTTAGCCGCTTAAATGCTGACTAACGTTCCAGGACAGTTTTTCTAGCTTAAAAAATGTCTATTTTTCGTGAATACCCAGCAAACTTCTGCATAAGAATCTGTTACTATTGCTTTAACCACAGTTAGCTGCAAATGGCGGTAATTTCGTACTTAAAGCGGCATAAAGTAGTTATAACAGCTATCTTAATTTCTGTTGCTTCATAACAGAAATAACGCCTATTTTATACAGCAGCTGAATAACTGTCAAGATGTGGTGTGTAATACAACTAAAAGAGAACAGAATATAACTTATCCAGCATCATGCTTGATAATGGAATTTTATACCCATATTATCCAAACGGTTACACAAACTCTTGAGTAACAGGTCTTTTTATGATGATTATTCAGTTTTAAGAAATAAAATCCACAAATTACAAAACTAACTCAGCTAATAGCATTATTATAGCAAAAAGAACTTTAATACAGAACTTCGTAATACACACAGCTTCTATACATATATAATTAAGGTCTAATTGCATCTATATCCCCTTTTTCCTGTGTACCCTTGACTGTTCCCTTAAAGGTACAGTGGAAGATAAATTTTAACCGCTGTACCCTTGGCCGTAAAACCCGATCAAATTAAACGAACAGATGTCATTAGTTAAAAAAAAACAATATTATAAATATTTTATTATTTATTAGTTAATTTAACGTAATTTATCTAGCGTATGTCCTAATGTTATTTCACCGTTTATTAGTTGCAATTGAACATCCTTAATAATATTATAAATGCGAAAGTAAGTTTGTTTGTTACGCCTTCACGCTAAAACGGCTGAACGGATTTGGATGAAATTTGGCACATATATAGATGATGCCCTGGAAAAGAACATAGGATACTTTTTTTTTCCCACGGGATCGAGCCTTATGCGTCTTCTTATAAAGTCATCATTTACAATATCTTTTTTCCATCTCTTATTCTGAAATCCTTTTTTACCGCTTTTAATACTGTCCAATTTCTGTTGAAAGACGTTATCATTCTGTTTTAATACATTTAGTAACCGTAAAATATTATTTGCGTGTGAACTGAGGGACCACACTGGGAATTCGCGAAATGAAAATCCTAGGATTTAGTAGTAGACTTAAAACAATTGTAGAACGAATCTGGGAATTTGTAAACAAATATATTAAAAACTACGACCCATAAAGTGTGGTCCCTCAGTTCTCACAGACGATCAGCCAGATCTCGGAAAGTATCTTAAAAAAGATGGTTTTGTGAATACAGACATTTAGTAAAGAATTTGTAAAGATATTTACTAAATAACAGACCACAAAGCATTAAAGATAAAAAAAATATAACGACTGAACTGTGGTCCCTCAGTCCACATAACAAAGATAAATATTTTAGTGAATATTACTGAATAAAATTAATAAAACCGTTCATTTTCTACATAAAGTTTTAGTAAAAGTCTTAAAACATTTTGTAAAAAAGAAATGGAGCTTAAATATCGAAGCTTCTTGAACATAGCCATGATTAAAACTGGTCCCTCAATCCTCTCCTCCACTGACACATGTTCGTGTGCTAGCTGCTAGACGAGAGGAATATCAGAAAGTCTAGTGTACTTAACTTTTAGTAGTAAGTTTCTACTAAATAATAGGTATCTAAAATTGTGTATTTCTTACCTCTTAGCTGAGATAATATAATTTTTTTAATCCTATGAAAATAGATAGAGCAGTGTGACCACACAATAAAACAAAATGTAGACAGTACTATTATACTTTATTTATATCATTATTTAGACGAAACGAAAACAAGGTTGTACGGTTAATTTAATGCTATATTACATGGCTTATGTGTATTTAGTAAAAAGTAGATTACAAAATAACACAGTTTTAAGTACTATTTTTTATAATGTATGGAATATTTTACTCTGAAATAAATGATTAATAAAATGAATGTGTATCAGCTTAGAGGTTTTTAACGTACGCATAGTGTTTATGATGATAGATAAAACAGGAAACTGAAAATAGATGGGATTACACTTGATAACAACAATAGAGAACAAACATTACAGTTTGTGATATTAGTGTCATAAATCAGTTGTCAATATTAGTCATTTCCCTGTTGAAAATAACGTGAGATAAATAATACACATTATATTAATTTTATAATAGAGAAAATAAGTGCCACTTTAACTTGAAGTTTAGTGAAATTTAACTTAACAAATTTGTCTTGTTCAGCACAGGTACGTATCATTTACGTTATATTTATAATGTGTCAGTTCGTAGGTTGATTTCCACGGAGATTAAAAAGTAGTAAGGTGATATTAGAACTCCTGAAGGCCGGTGGAAAACCCGTTCTTAAGGCCCTCCAGAAGCTTTTCGATTCCGTCATACTCGAGGGTCAAACGCCACAGGCATGGAACAGAGGTGTGGTTGTATTCTTCTTAAAAAAGGGTGACAATGCCCTGCTTAAAAATTATAGGCCCATCACACTTCTGAGCCATGTCTACAAGCTGTTTTCAAGAGTTATCACGAACTGTCTTGCGCGCAGGTTTGACGACTTCCAGCCTCCCGAACAAGCCGTTTTCCGTAAAGGCTTTAGCACGGTAGACCACATACATACGCTGCGGCAGGTCATACAGAAGACCGAAGAGTATAACCTGCCTCTCTGCTTAGCGTTTGTGGACTACGAGAAAGCCTTCGATTCGATCGAGACATGAGCTGTGCTGCAGTCTCTTCAACGGTGCCAGATCGACTATCGGTACATCGAGGTGCTTAAGTGTCTGTATAAAAACGCCACTATGTCAGTTCGACTCCAGGACCAGACCTCGAAACCTATCCTTCTGCAGCGAGGTGTGAGACAGGGAGACGTTATCTCTCCGAAACTGTTCACCGCTGCACTGGAGGATGTCTTCAAGGTTCTGGATTGGAAAGGGCTAGGCATCAACATCAATGGCGAGTATTTCACTAACCTTTGGTTTGCCGACGACATAGTCATCATGGCTGAGACCATGGAAGAGTTCAGTACAATGCGCGATGACCTCAGTAGAGCGTCCGAAAGAGTGGGTCTTAAAATGAACATGGACAAGACAAAGATCATGTCAAATGCCCATGTGACACAACCTCTCATGAAGATCGGAGACGCTACGCTCGAAGTTGTGGACGAGTATGTTTACCTAGGACAAACTGTCCAGCTAGGTAGGTCCAACTTCGAGAAAGAGGTCAATCGTCGAATCCGACTCGGCTGGGCAGCGTTCGGGAAGCTACGCAATATCTTTTCGTCCCACATACCACAGTGTCTCAAGACGAAAGTCTTTGACTAGTGCGTGTTGCCAGTGATGACTTATGGTATTGAAATGTGGTCGCTCACAATGGGTCTTATCAGAAGGCTAAAAATCACACAAAGGGCAATGGAGAGGGCTATGTTTGGAGTTTCCCTACGTGATCGAATCAGAAATGAAGAGATCCGCAGGAGAACCAAGGTAACCGACATAGCCCGAAGAATTGCCAAACTTAAGTGGCAATGGGCAGGGCACATTGCTCGCAGAACGGATGGCCGATGGGGTCGAAAGGTTCTGGAGTGGCGACCACTTACCGGAAGACGTAGCGTTGGAAGGCCTCCCACAAGATGGACCGATGACCTTGTGAAGGCCGCAGGAATCCGCTGGATGCGGAAAGCACAGAATCGGTCGAAGTGGCGGTGCTTGAGAGAGACCTATGTCCAGCAGTGGACATCTTTCGGTTGAAATGATGAAGGTGATATTAAAATTGGTTTTCGCCTCAGAATACGCGTGGTTTTCCTGAAAGGTATCCGATGGTTACTTTCAAGTAGGACTTGTATAAATCCTTCCTCTAAAATCCATACATATTTTATTACAGTGGTATAATGGCCAGAGGTCGAAAACCAAAAATTTTCTATGTAGATCAATGGAATGTTTTTAGGAAACATGCTGAACAATTGCAAGATCCAAAAATCAAATATAATGATCCAATTTTTTCGATATTATCTGAAGAACTTGAGCACAGAATGACTCCTTTGGCTTTGTATGTATCACTACAACGCAATCGAAATTTTATTTTCGGTAGTGATATTCGATCATCTGATGACCCCACTTTGAGTGATGAAAAGAATTGTTCTGCAAGCAGTAGTCCTTCATCATTGACATCGGCAAGTAAAAGCAGTAATTTTAGCTCAGGTGTAGGAAAATCCAAATCATTTTCATTTAATCTTGATACATATGAATGGAAAAAAATAAAACCCTTAAGTGGATATAAGAAACGGAGTGGTACTTCAACGTACAGACAGTATAAAACGTTGCCAAAGTACAAATGGAGCCACATGTTGAAAGAAAAAATTTGGACACATTCAAAACTACCCTGCACATGGGTCTTTAAGAAAAACAAGATTGAGGATGATAAAATTAATTTGCACGGGAAATGTGCCCAATGTTGTGCGGAAATTAATTTATCAAATAAAAAAATGACTGATAAAATTGTTAAATTTTTGTGTAACGTTCGTCATTTCGATGTTAAATTCAAACATAACCGTCTAAGTTAACGCCTTATAGGAGGCAACAATTGGCTAAAGAACTACGTCATAAGCCTGCTGTCATGGTACATAGTGAGTTGGCTTCGAAACTGATTGAGAGCGAAGACTACAAAAGTTCTCCTATATTGCCATCCATATCGGCTTTAAGAAAAATTAAGTCAGATGCTAGATTGGAATATTTGCCAAATAATAATCCAATTATTTCGTTATTGATGTTGGCTCAAAGTGTTGATCATGACAATAAGAATATTATTCGTGAAATATGTATATTTCCAGATTTTCGTTTATTTTTTTGGAGTGACTGCCAAATTAAATATTATGATGAGTATCACGCAAAATTCAATAAAACTACTATAACAATAGATGCTACTGGTTCCTTTTTCGAAAAAGTGTGTCTTCCAGATGGTACAAACGTCACAAAACGATTATTTTTATACGTAGGGCTTATTACAGGTAACGCTAAGTTGAAGTCTGTACCAATTTTTCAAATGGTGACAGACTCACATTCTGATGAAACTATTTTGATTTGGTTAAAAAAATGGTTAACGTTCGTTAATAATCCACCACACGAAATCATAACGGACGATTCATCGGCTTTGGTTTCCGCTTGCGTTAAGGCATTTGCGTTATTTAACTCCACAAAAAGTTATATAATACAATTGTTTTCCATTTTCGACGGCAACAATTCACAGAGGCCTAAAGCTTTTATCAGACTTGATACGAGTCACTTCATCAAGTCACTCCATAATTTAGCATGTTTTAAGTCTGATATCGATGTGCGGATAAAGTATTTCTACATACGCTGTTTAATATTTTTAAAGCATTGTGAAAATTATGTAACCGTAAAGGAAACCGTCCAAGATATTATTAATGTTTGCCTTGGTCAGTATACCAATGATATAGACAATGACTGCAAAGAAGCAAAATTACGACTTGATAAATTATTAAACGGAGTAGAAGAAGAAGTTGACCAGTTAGATTCAGAAAGAAAAAAATCTGATGAAACGTACAAATTTGATGATATTACTGAGGATTTTGCTTTTTCACTTTGGTTCGAAGATATTCTTAAAACTGTAAAAAGAAAAAATCAAGCTAACATGATCTTAAAATGTAATGAAAATTCATACTATTTTCCACCATTTATTCCAACGTTACGAAGAATAATATTAAGACTTCCATTGTGGTCAAATTTATCGTGTTCTTACTTCGATTCCGAAAATAAAGCACCATCATCGTCGGGTATAGAAAGTTACTTTAAAACTTTAAAACACTTAGTTTTTAAAACATTACATTACATAGCCGTTATTGTCCCACTGCTGGGCAAAGGCCTCTCTACTCTCTTTCCACCTCTCTCTGTCTAGAGCTTCCAAGGACCAATCTTTCTTAAAGGAGTCCAGCTCATCCCGCCATCTCCGTCTGGGCCTGCCGCGATGTCGTTTGCCATTAAGTGGGACCCACTGGGTCGTAAGTTTGGCCCATTGATCGTTTGACATGCGGCAGATGTGTCCAGCCCAATTCCATTTAAGCGTGGCAGCTTTCCGAGTGACATCAGTTATTTTAGTGATGGAACGGATTGTTGTATTCTTAACCCGGTCCACAAGTTTAATACCAAGAATACTCCGTTCCATAGCTCTCTGGCAAACCTCGAGCGTGGACCTCTGCTGAATTGTCAAAGACCATGTTTGAGAACCATACGTGAGGATGGGAAGAATACACACGTCGATGAGTCTTCTTTTGAGGGATAGAGGAAGATCGCCCTTCATTAGGTCTTTCATGGCCCAATAGCTCTTCCAGGCATTTTCGGTGCGTCTTGCAACTTCTTTGTTTTGTCTTGCCTGGAAAGAGACTATTTGACCGAGATAGAGATACTCATCGACATATTCAACCTCCCCACCCGCCACGGTGATCTTGCGATACGTGCTGTTCGTCATCAACTTGGTCTTTGACATATTCATTTGTAGCCCGACCTCTAGGCTTGCCGTGCTAAGATCTTCTAGCATCTGAGTCAGCTCGGAGGCTGAAGACGAAAAAAGGACAATATCGTCGGCAAAACGGAGATTGGACAATCTCTTATGTCCAACCATAATGCCCCTTTCTGCCCAGCCTGCTGCCAGCTTTCTAAAGACTTCTTCCAGTACAGCTGTGAATAATTTCGGAGACAGCGGGTCTCCTTGTTTGACTCCTTTATTGATTTGGAAAGACGGTCCTGTCTTAGAACTGATTTTAATGGCTGCGGTACTGTTTCTATAAATATTTTTCAAAAGGTTTATGTACGTGGTGTCTATTTCTTGATTTTGTAAGGCGTTGAAAATTGAGCTATGGCTGATGCTATCAAAAGCTTTTGAGTAATCTACGAAAGCAATATAAAGTGGGAGCTGGAACTCTGTATGTTTCTCAATAACCTGGTTGATGGAGTGGAGGTGGTCAGTGGTAGAGAGGCCGCTACGAAATCCCGCCTGTTCGGGAGGTTGATTTTTGTCGAGGGCTCCGGCTATTCTGTGCTCGATTACTTTAATAAAGGCTTTGTACAGGTGCGAAACCAGACTGATAGGACGGTAATTGTTTATGTCTGTTTTGTCACCCTTTTTGTGGAGAAGAATAATCAACGAATGACAAAATGTGCGTGGCAGAATTCCAGTTTTTAAAATACTGTTGAAAAAATTTGTAACATGTGGAACAAGGATAGGCTCTCCTATTTTTAGGGCTTCAGTGGTTACGCCATCGTCGCCTGGGCTCCTACTATATTTCATGCTCCTCAGTGCCTTATGAACTTCCCAGCCGGTGAAAGGTGGAATGTTATCGGAGCATGAATATACAGATGCGTTAGGTTGTACAGTCGGTTCTTCGCTGTACAGACTCGTATAAAATTCAGTACAAATGTTCAAAATTTTGTCTCTGTCATTTTGTCTCACACCTGCACAATCCCTTAAACACACAATTGTAGGTTGTCCTTTGCTTGATATTCCTTGCTTGGCTGATTTTAGTGAGGTGTTTTGTTCTAAAGCAATCTTTATGAGGTTTGTGTTACGGTTCCTTAAGTCTTTACGAATGCTGCGTTTAACAAGCCGGTCTACCGCTTTGTGTTCTGGTGTGTACATGGCAAGTTGTTGTCTCTTTTCAATTAACTGTTTTGTTTGGTAACTAAGTTTACTCTCTTTGTATTTAATCGTTTTTATTTTATTACTGACCTTTTTAATGCTGTTTTTTATATTGGTGTATTGAGTTTGAACGTCATCTTCATCTGTTCTGTCTAATAAACTAAAAGTATTTTTTAAATCTAAATTGAATTGCTCTTGGTTTGCTATGAGAGTGGCTTTATTTAATCTTCTTATTGAGTTTTTGACTATTTTGACACGCTCTATTTTTTGGCTGAATTTTAGGGTCGTGCGTAAAGGTCTGTGGTCAGAACTGAATTTAAAATTATTAAGAACTTTTACGTTAGTAATCAGTTGTTTGTGTGAAGGGAGACAATAATCTATCTCATTTTTAGTAACTTTATCCGGAGACAGCCACGTCCAACGGCGATGAGGTTTTTTGTAGAAATAACTGTTTGCTATGCTTAGGTTCTGACCGAACGCGAACTGAAGAAGTCTTGTACCTCGTTCATTTCTCGAGCCTAGTCCGTGGGGACCGACTATGTTGCTATTGTCGAGTACTTGCCTAGCACCAACTTTGGCGTTGAAGTCTCCCTGTACAATCGTCCACGTGGCTCGGTTATCGTCACACGCCTTATTTAGGAGGTCGTAAAATTCCTCAACTTCGTCGTCAGGATGGGAAGATGTTGGCGCATAGACTTGAACTACCGCTAAGGTTTTCTTGTCCGCTATACGGAATCTAAGGACAGCTATTCTGTCTGAGTATGGTTTAAACTCTAGTATGTGATCTTTCCATTTCTTGGAAACTAAAAATCCAACACCGTATCTACTGTTGGTCCCGCCGCTATGATAAAAGGTGTTCATGCTCCTTTCTAAAGTATCTTCTACATCCCGTCTTACTTCAGCCAAGCCGATTATATCCCAGTTAATGTTTTCTAGTGCATATTCTAGTTCGGTAATACGTTCTTCCGTTCTAAGGGTCCTGGTGTTTAGCGTTAGAATGTGAAACTTATCTGAGTCCTTTAAGCATGCTTTGGTCGTCTGACAAAGGGATCCCACCCGGGGATTTTGAGGCCCCGTGGTTCCAGAGAGAGTCTGCCTAATGTCAGTCTCGGCGTCGGCTCTGCTGGAACCGATACCGGGTACTTGAGGCGCATTATTATTGTTGTGTGTCATGAGAGAGTAGGGGTTTAGACAAATTAACCCACCGCGCTTGTCTAGTGCGAGTTGGTGGGTGTACAGTGGATCGTCTGACTAGATCCGTGGGCACCGCCTTTGACGTACAAGACGCTCATCAGCCGCCGCCCTGAGTCGACATCCTGCACTGATGCCGACTGTTCCACCTGAGCCTATTTGGGATTTTTCCCATAGCCCACAGGTGGCATTCTACATTTAGTTCAATACTAAATGCACGACAGTTTAAAGTCATATCGAGGACTAAAACAAAAGTACAAAAATATAGAATCGACGAGTTCATCAAAAATTACTCCGTTTTTGTAGATGGAATAATAAAAACTGCACTTGCTGACCTAGGTGAAGATGTAGTGAATAAAGTAATCCCACACAAAAAACGCTCGAGAAAGAGAAAACGTATAAATGTCAGTCTAGATAAAAAAAACGCCAAAAAAGTTAAATCTAATGTTTCTACTGGATATTTTAATGCAGATTCAATATTTTCTGATCAACCCTCTTTTATTGAAAATTGGAGAGGAGAAGCTGAAATGAATAAAGAGAAAACAAATCATAATGTAAAATTATTAAAAAATGGTAACTTGTGTCGTTCGGTATTACTAAATGAAAAATATGTCACACTTAAGAATACTTGTGGTTTCGATTCTGTAATGTACTTTTTGAGTGCAGGATTTAACGAAAATGAGAATATTCGAGACATTATGGCCACTTTGGACAAAGATTTAATTCCACAATATATAAAGAACCTCTGCGACATTGAATCTACAGACGATGACATTTATTTAATGAGAGCAAAAATTGCTGCACAATATTTTAGCTCATTAAATGAGAAAGGAAACCATATTAGCTATGATTGCCAGTGTAATATCACATACATATTTGAACATATTCTTCTAAGATATTTTTTCAGTGCAACTTTCATAAAAAAGTGTTTAAATACATCCTGCCAATCAAACTTAATCAAAAGAGACATTGCGTTTTTACCCTTAAATATAAATTTTATTGAAATATTTGGCATAGGTATTTTAGAAGAGGCAATTAACATCGATGAAGGAAACAGGAACTGTACCACTTGTGATGACCAACTTAGTTACAATTACGAGCTTTCAAAAATAATATCATTCGATTTGAATGGTACTGATAAAAATTCACTCACTAATGTTCCTGTTACCATAACAGTAAAGAAAAAAACCTACAAAATCATGGGCGCATCTGAATTCATTCCAGCATTCATTCCAGGCGGTCTTGGCCATTACCGATGTCACTGTTTTATGAATGAGCGTTTCTTTTGCTATGATGATCAACATCTCAAACTTACTGAAAGTACTGACCAACAAATATACTTACATTCATTAAGCTACATCCAAATGTCACTTACTTAAATAAAAGTATTATAATAAGTGATTAGTTAATTTTGTAACCTACTTTTTACTAAATACACATAAGCCATGTAATATAGCATTAAATTAACCGTACAACCTTGTTTTCGTTTCGTCTAAATAATGATATAAATAAAGTATAATAGTACTGTCTACATTTTGTTTTATTGTGTGGTCACACTGCTCTATCTATTTTCATAGGATTAAAAAAATTATATTATCTCAGCTAAGAGGTAAGAAATACACAATTTTAGATACCTATTATTTAGTAGAAACTTACTACTAAAAGTTAAGTACACTAGACTTTCTGATATTCCTCTCGTCTAGCAGCTAGCACACGAACATGTGTCAGTGGAGGAGAGGATTGAGGGACCAGTTTTAATCATGGCTATCTTCAAGAAGCTTCGATATTTAAGCTCCATTTCTTTTTTACAAAATGTTTTAAGACTTTTACTAAAACTTTATGTAGAAAATGAACGGTTTTATTAATTTTATTCAGTAATATTCACTAAAATATTTATCTTTGTTATGTGGACTGAGGGACCACAGTTCAGTCGTTATATTTTTTTTATCTTTAATGCTTTGTGGTCTGTTATTTAGTAAATATCTTTACAAATTCTTTACTAAATGTCTGTATTCACAAAACCATCTTTTTTAAGATACTTTCCGAGATCTGGCTGATCGTCTGTGAGAACTGAGGGACCACACTTTATGGGTCGTAGTTTTTAATATATTT